>JARFIW010000001.1:7935000-8685000 GCA_036346225.1 Platerodrilus igneus | reverse complement strand
ATCTTCCCCAAAAAACTTTTTAACTGCCCTGTAAGTCCTGTCTGTCTTACCTACTCTCAAATCATCTTGTATTCCCTTACAATTCTCCTCCATCCATTTATTTCTAGCTTTTCTACACTCATGTACTATCTTATTTCTAACTCTATTATATTTTTGCTTACTTTCACTATCCACTTCTCTGAAAGGTTTAAGCTTTCTTCTATTCTCTATTAAATCTAATATCTCCTTTGTTACCCACGGTTTTCTCGCTTCTATTTTTTTCTTACCTATTAAATTCACATATGAATTAGAACAACATGGAAAACTTCCGTTTTTAGATATTCTAGTTAGCAAAAACGATACAACAATTAATACATCGGTATATAGAAAACCAACGCACACAAACAGATACTTAAACTTCTATTCAAACCACCCACAATGTGTCAAACGAGGAATTATCAAAACCATGTATGATACAGCAAAATTAATATCATCAAACGAAGAAATTTTAAAGAAAGAGAAAGACCTAATCAGATGTACACTAATAGAAAACAAATATCCTAAAAGAATAATAGAGAAAGAAATGAATAAAACCCTAAAAATAAAGAAAAGAAAACAAAACAACGATACACACCACAAAATGCTCTCAATACCATACATAAAAGGATTCTCCGAAAAATTCAAAGAATAGGAAACAAATTTAGAATTAAAACAGTATTTAGAACTAACAATACACTAAGAGCACAATTAACAAAAACAAAACCCAAAAACGCAATACAAACTTCAAAAAACTGTATCTACAAAATACCGTGCGAATGTAATAAGTTTTATATAGGAGAAACTTCCAGACCATTTGAAGTTCGATTAAGAGAACATAAATCATATATAAAAAATAGAAAATTTGAAAAATCCATTATTTGCCAACATGCATGGGACTCCAGTCATAAAATAAAATGGGAAGATGCAAAAATTATCGACAAAGAAGAAAACCACCAAAAACGCAAAATCAAAGAAGCTGCCTATATAACCCTACATAAAAATAACTGCGTTGCAAACGAATCCGTTACTTTCAGTAAACAATGGATTCCATTACTAAAAGAAATAACAAATAAAGATCAAATGCTCACAATATCTAGGTAGCATTGCAAGTTTTTCCTGGGTTTTCCTTGCGATATTAACATGAAATACAGCCTACATACATGATTTCTATTTATACATACAATAACTAATTACATAACAATAAGCATATTAACTAGAAAACCATAATTTCGGCAAATTATAAATGTTGGGGGATCTTGGTAGCCACAGGTTGCTTAACCCCCTTCACTGAATCTCGGTAAAATAAGACATAAAATCAGAAATTTCACAATTGTATAAATAGAAACATATTAAAAAATATTTCCCAAATTATTGAATTTATATAAAATTCAACAATAAAATTAATCAGCTGATTTCACGTTAAGCGTATTGGCTACCATAGGAAAGTCGATCCCAGGTCGCAACACAAATTGAAGGCAATCATTCTTTTAAACTTTAAAAATTTTTGCTTAGTGTACTCAAACCAAATATTTCAAACATCAATAAATCAAAGTAACCTTCAATTTATGTCATAAACGTCAAACTTGAAGTTTTTATTATTTTGACAACGATCCTAGGTCATGGATCGAAACGTAAATAAAATAGATTTTAAAAACTATGAGTGGTTTCATTCCCAAAGAAGATTAAGAAGAATACTAAACAAACCACAACAAACATACAGGGAGTACTAACCATAATTATTCTATCACTAAATTGTAAGTACTCTTTAACTTTATGTCCTAATCTTTTACCTAACACTATTCCTACCCCTGCCTGTCCATTAGTTGAAGAAGTTGTAATTATTCTATAATTATCTTTCCAAAAGTCATTACTATCTGGCCATCTCACCTCACTAATACCTAAAATGTCCAGCTTTTCCTTTCTCATTTCGACTAATAAATTCGTTAACTTATCTACTCTAAGTTAATGACCTTACATTCCAAGTCCCTATCACTAAATCGAACTGTTGTTTTATATTCTTACGATGACGAGCCCCAAGTATCCCCTCCCGGAAATCCGAATGAGGGAGTATTTTACCTCCGGACAAGAATTTTACTTGTGAGCTCTCTATCATATGTATTTCGTGTTTTAGGCCACGTACACCTGGGAAATATTGTGGTAGGCTCCCATATCTTTCCACAACGCAGTTTTTAAAGATTTTAGCAAAAAGTCGTATACGTCACGGCCAACCACCAACAAGCTTGTAAATTATTGAGGATCGCTCGAGACCAACCGACCCTCCTCCAATATCTTTTTACCAGCAAGGCTGCTGCCCCTTGTTGCGCCTTTTAATCGCCTTTTACGATACGCAGGCTTACTATAGTAGTCTTTATCCCCTACTATAGGGAGTGGGGATGTGCCTGATCCCCATTAGTTTTTACCTTGTACATAGAAGAGGCAATGAATACTGTCAAACGCAGGAAGACATTTGGAATTAATATGCAGGGACAAAAAACTGATATGATTAGATTTGCAGATGATATAGCGGTATTAGCTTCTAGCAAAGAATAGTTAGAAGCTGCTCTTAATGAAATGGAAACAGTTCTAATGGAGAGATATGGTATGAAAATTAACAAAAATAAAACTAAAGTTCTAGTATGCAAAAGGGGAAAATAAATCGAAAACAAGAATACAAATAGGTAACGAGAACTTACAAGAGGTTAAGGATTTCTGCTACCTAGGAAATCAAATAATGCAAGATGGGAAAAGCACAAAAGATATAAAACAAAGATTAGCACAAGGTCGTGCTACACATAACAAGAAAAAGCAACTACTGTGCTCAAAGACTACAAACATAGAAACAAGGAAAAGATTGCTCAAAAAATATGTGTGGAGCACAGCACTGTACGGTTGTGAAGCCTGGGCAGTAGAAGAAGTGGACAAGAAACGGTAGAAGCCTTTGAAATGTGGTGCTACAAACGTATGATGAAGATATCATGAACAGACAAAGTTAAGAATATAGGGGTAGTAGAAGTGGCAGGGGAAGAAAGAAATATGTGGAAAGCTGTATAAAAATAGGAGAGATATGATGATAGGCCACATACTAAGACATGAGGGAATAGTGCAGAATATATTAGAAGCAGAGATAGGAAAAAAGAGAAGTAGAGGTAGACCTAGGTTTGACTACTGCATACAGATAGTGAAAGATGTAGGCTGTGAGAATTTTAGGGAAATGTGTAGGCTAGCTCAAAATAGAAATCAGTGGAGGTATGCTTCCAGCCTGTTGCAAGATGGAAAAACTAATGACAATAATAATTACTGTATTTAAACATGGTGATTATTATAAACAACTACAGATATTGGTTTTGCAATATTCTCAACAAATGTTAATTGTGCCAAAGGATTTAATGGAAAATTATTAATACGGCAAATGTCTAAGTGTTGGGGGATCCTTGGCAGCTACAGGCTGTTGGAAGAATTACAGGGAACTGTGTAGACTCTCTCAGAACATAAATAAGCTGAGGTACAAGTCCAACCAGTTTCAAGACTTAAACCCAATGACGAAAAAATAATTGCTCTTAAATCTGATGATTATTATAAACAACTACAGGGGGTCTATTCTCGACTTCATGCGTTATTTTTCACTAGTGACAATTATCACCTAAAAATATCGCATGCGAAACTGTTGGAAGCAAAAGTGGTATTCTCGAAGGGAAAAGATATGACATTTTCAATATCGCATGGTATGCATTGTGTCGTAAATAGATTCGTACGTATATCCCAGAAACAACCAATAGCAGGTCGACATAACTATCACGTGACCGCATTGACAGTAGAATTAACACGTTATACCCTAAACCTCAATTACCAAAGCGTGCTTGTTTCAGTATTATTGATAACTTTTAAATAAGTTAAAATAATAGGCCACAATATAAAGAATTAGACGGTAATGTTACGTGTTTGAAATGTCGTTCGAGCCAAAAGTAGGAACAGGATAGAATCCAATGAATGCAGAGTTATTGGAGCTCAAAAAAATTAAAAATACGGAAATTTTAATTAGCTTTACTTAAATCGAAAGCTCGTATGCGACTATAAAATTGCCTTGCTGGTTCGGCAGCAGCAATTTCAGCTTCTTCTATCGCTTCTAAAACTGCTAATATTCCAATCGCATCAATATTTGCCATGGGTTGACGAATACAATACAGAGAAACTAACCCAAGAACTTTTTTAGGTTAAGCTTTTATATTTACAGTACTTGACATTGACACTTGTTTCATGTGATATAATTTTATCGGGTAGTAATGACCGCACGTTGCATATCATGCGATAAATCTCTCAGGAGGTTTTTCCAGAATACACATTTGACGTTTTCATGCGAAAGTCGCAAAATATCGCATGCGATAAATATCACATCTATTCGAGAATACGCCCCCAGGTGTTGGTTGTGAAATATTTTCAACTAATGTTGATTGTGCAAAAGGATAAATTGGAAAAACTATTAATTCGACAAAGGTTCAAGTGCTAGGGAACTTGACAGCCAATGGCTGCTTACCCCGCTTCACATACATCTGAATATTGGGGAAGTAGGGTATATAACTGTAAAACAATAGAAGGTGACCGAACTGCATCAAACAAGAAAGAACAGCAGCTATGTTCAAAGACAACGAACATAGATACAAGATGAAAACTGTTCAAAGCATACCGTAAGCAGAGGTTACTTTGTATCGGTTTTTGAAGTATTTTAAAAATTACTAAAAAATTTCCAATTTTTTTTATGACTGTCACTTTAAATATGTTTTTGGATCCTTTGGCTACCATTTCTCTTGTTAAATTACCGATACTTTTACTGATATGCTCTCTAAAAATTATATTGTATGTCACAATGTTGCCCCACAGATCGGGTTACTTTGTAGCAAGGATTTATCTGTAGTAATACATATTGTAGTGAGATTTTGGAGGCGGCTCCGTAGCATAGTGGTATGTGTGTGACTACTACGCCCAAGGTCCCGGGTTCGAATCCCGACACGGTCTGCTTGAAAAATGTTAGGCGAGCATTTTTCACAAAAATACACCCTCGTTCGGATGAGAAGTAAAATGGACCCGTGTGTGAGTGTTGTCACGCACGTTAAAGATCACTACCTTGCTTGGAACAGCAAGGGTTTGGCAAAATTCCAAATTTTCCAGGTAAAAAAAAAACTCACTTCCTGGCCAATGTAGTACCTTGGGGTGGATCATTGGAAAATCACATGTAAGGTGAGATTTTGGGAATCAAGGAACTGTATTCTGGAAGAAGATTGGGCTCCTTCCAAATAGATTAGAATATAATATAGATTATAATATAGAAAATAGTAGATGGGGAAAATATAAAAATAAAATAGAGATAGCTAGTAAAGGTTACCTAGGAAATAAATAAATGAGGAAAAGACAGTTATTCAATAATTTTGACGCGAATAGTCGTAATTAATAAATGTTCCCAAATATTATTAAAGAAGTGTGTTAAAATGGTGATTTTAAATTACATAAACAATATTAAGTTATAAAGAACATTTAATCATTGAATTGAATCATTAAATTGATATATATTAAAAGAAGAAAGTTCATTTTGTATTTAGAAGTCTATTGTTCTTTGAAGTTAAATGTCTCTATAAAAAAAAATAAAAATTAATTTAAAACGTCAAGTTTTGTGTCATTAAAAACCAATTTTAAAATTTAAAATAGAGAACTTTAGTATATCTGCCAAAGGTAACGACTTATTTGTAAATGCTAACTTATTAATAGCACAAGGTCGGCATTATGGATTGGTGGGACCAAACGGTCATGGTAAAACTACATTATTAAGACATATTGCCCAAAGAGCATTTGATATTCTCCAAATATCGATGTCCTTTACTGTGAACAAGAAGTTGTCGCTGATGATCTGACTGCTGTTGAATCCGTTATAAAAGCAGATACAAAATTGATTGCATTACAAGATGAGTGTAAGAAATTAGAAAAATCTTTTCAAGCTGGCGATCTCAATGTTCAAGACAGATTAAATGAAGTATATGCTGAACTGAAAGCACTTGATGCAGATTCGGCTGAACCACGTGCTAGACGAATCCTTACAGGTTTAGGTTTTCCAAAAGAAATACAAGATAGAGCTACAAAAAACTTCTCAGGAGGATGGAGAATGAAGGCGTCTTTAGGGCGTGCTCTATATTTGGAACCTACTTTATTATTGCTTGATGAACCTACCAATCATTTAGATTTAAATGCTGTAATTTGGTTGGACAATTATCTACAGAACTGGAAGAAAACCCTCCTAATTGTTTCCCATGACCAGTCCTTTTTAGATAATGTGTGTAATGAAATTATCCATTTGGATCAGCAGAAACTTCTAATAACTATAAGATTTGATGGCCCGTCTTTGTGTTAAAGTTGAGAGGTGCGAATCGATCGCTTATTGGGATTTGCGTCCGAGGGTTTCGGAGTTGGAGACGCGGGCGGGTGGTGGTTAGGTGGAGAATTTTTGCGTGCTTAGGATAGGCCGGTTTTTATGGCGGGAAACCGAGAACTAAGAGAGAAATAAGGATTTTCCGGGAAAAGATTAATTTGAGGCGACGTATTCGTTAACGTGTTAAAAAAGATAGGATCCCTCAAAAATTTCCAATCTAAAAACCGAACGAGGCGTGCAACGAGGTCGGCAACTGTTCCGTTGACGTTAGTACGAGAGAGAAGAAAGATCGAGTTGGTTTCTAAAATTCGTATTCGGGCGTTACAAAATATCTAATATATACCAAACAACGCTATTCGTATTCTAAAACCTGAATTATATACGGTTTGCAAGCAGGAACTATAGTATTTTCTTAAAACAGGTATTAAAATTTGTATAATTACGTCGAGAAACGTCAAACACACGTACCGAAAGCCGCCGAAAGCGAACGAATATGTACCTTCAAAATCTATGATTACACATTTCTTTTAAAATTTCTCAAAATTAAATTTATAATTCCTCTAATATCATTTAAGAGTACCGACAATTGACTACTATTATACCAAAACATCGTTTTTAATATACACCACCTATTTATTTGAAAAATAATTACTTTTACATTTGACGTTTATATACGGAATAGCCCGAACAATTACACTACACCGTGATTTATTCCTAAGATGATGCATTTCTTATGTGACATTTGGCATAACAAGTATACAACCAACGCGATTTCAATAAACATCTCCTCTACAGCGCAAGCCCAACGTCTCTGATTACGGATATTAATTCCGCTGGTTCAATGCCCAGTGAAATTCATTTTTTAAATTTAATTTTATGATGCTTTTTAAAACATGCAATAGCATTTATTTAACAATATGCATTAAATAAACCAACACTTTTTTTTTCATATGCTTCACTGAGATCTACAATCTACAATTTGTGAACTATATTTAGTCAAAAGCCATTTCCAACCTTTACTTTTAAGATATTGTCCGACTTGCAGAAACGTATTCGCTTATATGTGTATAAACACTAAAAACACTTTGATATTTTACGATCTAAAAACCCAAACGCACAAAGCTAAAACCGGTACATTTGCGTTGATGAACAGACGATTGAGTTGGTTTCTAAAATTGATATACAATCCTTAACATATTTCTAATGTGTCCCAAAAAATATTGCATCTGCCATAAATTATACATCTTTATTTAAAACTTTTACTGCGATTTGTTTAATTTATTTGAGAAATGTCAAAAGCAGGTTACATCCACGGTAATGGCACTCTATAGACGATTATGTTGGCGCATTTTAGTATTAACACTATCCGAATAGATGGCGCTCACAATTTCGACTGCAATTATGATTGTCATTTATTTGACATTAATTTGACGTATAGAATTATTGTTTATCTAACCGTAGCGCTATTCAGAGATTGTTTCATTTGATTTGCTGCATTTCCAAAAATTTATTAAGAATTGTGATATTAATATTCGACTTCTTTAATATATCCACGTATGTGATTAAAAAAACCCATTAGTTTTACTTAAGATTACATTACTATTCTTTTTATAGGTACTTATTTCACCGTCAATGTTGTTATTACATACCTACCGATATTGCATGGGCAAATAATTTATTGTAAAACTGAAACTTACGAGAAACTGATATCTTAAAGTTAGAGCTTGGTGTTTGTTTATACATTACTGTATTTAGAGGAGATTCATATTTATTAGTTTTTGTAACAAATGGTAAAATAATGGGTTACATATTTTTATCCGAATCGTGGATTATAAATGCTTTCTCTACTATGTGAGAGGTTGCGGAAATAAGAATGCCACTAGGCATAGATTTTCAAATCCTTATAAGAATAAAATTAGGTCTCCATGATTATTTTTTTAATTTGTATGCCAATGGTCCGCGTTTTGTTGTATTTCTCAATTGTACGTGAAATCAGTTTTCTTCTTCCTGTAATATGCAATAAGCCAATAATATATTTTGGTAAAATGTTTATTTCATTTCATAAAATGCATGTATGATGTACAAACTTATATTTTCAGTTTTATTAATTTGACTTATGTACATACATAATGTATGTATGTAATTCATTTCAGTGAAATATGGAAATATAAATTTTTGCATCTATAACCTTTCAAATACATTTGCAATGCATTCTTCGATGTAAATCATAGCAGGGTTTTTAACCTTTTAAATATACTGAAGATGCTAACCAAACCTATAATTTCATAGGAAGTATTAACACTATCCTCCAAAATGGCGGACAAAGACGGCAACAGCTTATAAACAGAAAGTGGCGCATATATACTAACTCATCTAACCTATGTTACGACCTTGAAGCACGAGTACGCACTATCTGAAACTGTTAACACAGTTAATTTGCAAATTTCTACAATTAAAGCTTCTAAATTACATAATTATTTTTTATAGTACTGATAATTATTAATTCTGATTATAAAAAAGTATCACACATTAATACACGTGGTCTATTTTAAACACAAAAAGTTAAAAATTTTATTTGACGTTTATTACCGAATACATCTGAAAAATTTCAAGTCTACGTAAATAATTTAGAAAACGCTATATATCTTTTGAGGCTTCGACTATTACACGTATACAAGCAAAAAATTTTCTACAAAATAAGGTTCGATAGCGTAAGGCTAACACCTCCGTCTACCCGCACTTTGTATATAGTTTTTTAGTTTTTACTGTATATAGTTTAAGGTAGTATTAAGGTTAAAATTGAGTTCAAAATAGGTTTTTTCACTGCTTTTCCTATTGTACAACACACAACAATGGTATAAAAAGCAAATAAAATAGAAGAAATCGTTAATTACTTTAAACAGTTAGGTAAATATTTTAGTACAGTTACCGAATATTGTCATTTACATTACTTGAAGCTAAACGTTGCATCGTAGGTACTATTAAGGAACTGATCTTGATCCTGATCAACTCCCCGAAGTGACTTCAACAGTCTACTAGCGCAAAGTCATCTTCATCCTATCGGCTCCCGCAGTGATTTCGACAGTCTACTAGGACACAAAGGTCTTAATCCGATCGACTTCCCAAAATGATTTCGACAGTATACTATGGCTAAGCGATCTTGATCCAATCGACTACCACTAACTCATTTTTATAAAGTCTTCTATGACAAAGTGATCATGATCCAATCGACTCCTCCGAGGTGCTTTCGACAAGTCACTAGGACGAAGTGATCTTGATCCGATTGATACTCCGAAATCATTTCGCCAAAGTCACTAGAGCGAAGTGATCTTGATCCGATCGACTCCCCAAGTTATTTCAACAAAGTCTACTACGACGAAGTGATCTTGATCCGATCGACTCCTGGAAGTGATTTCGACAAAGTCTACTAAGGCGAAGTTGTCTTTATCCGATCGGCTCTCCGAAGTGATTTCGACAAAGACTGCTAGGGCGAACTGGTCTTGATCCGATTGGCTCCTCCGAAGTGTTTCGACAAAGGCTACTAGGGCGAAGTGGTCTTGATCCGATCGACTCCCTGAAGTGATTTCGTCAAAGACTACTAGAATGGAGTGGTCTTGATCCGATCGACTCCCCGAAGTGATTTCGACAAAGACTACTAAGGCGAAGTGATCTTATTTCGATCGACTCCCCGAAGTGAATTTGACAAAGACTACTAGGCCAAAGTGATCTTGATCCGATCGACTCCCCGAAGTGATTTCGACAAAGACTACTAAGTCAAAGTGATCTGGATCCGATCGACTCTCCTAAGTGATTTCGACAAAGACTAACTAGGGCGAAGTGGTCTTGATCGGATCGACTCCCTGAAGTGATTTGGACAAAAACTACTAGAACGGAGTGGTCTTGATCCGATCAGCTCCACGAAATGATTTCAACAAAGTCTACTGGGGCGAAATGATCTTGGTCCGGTCGACTCCCCAAAGTGATTTCGATAAAGTCTACTAGGGCGAAGTGCTCTTGATCCGGTCGACTCCTTGAATTGATTTCGACAAAGTCTACTAGGGCAAAATGATCTTCATCCGATCGACTCCCCAAAGCAATTTTGACAAAGTCTACTAACACAAAGTGTTCTTGATCCGGTCTGCTCCCCGAAGTGATTTCGACAAAATCTACTAGAGCGAAGTGGTCTTAATCCAATCGACTTCCCGAAGTTATTTCGACAAAGTCTACTAAAGCGAAGTGATCTTGATCTGATCTACTCATGAAGTGATTTCGACAAGTTTACTACAGCGAAATGATCTTGGCCCGATTGACTCCCCAAAGAGTTTTTGACAAAGTATACTAGAGCGAAGTGGTCTTGATCCGATCGTTCCACGAGGTGATTTCGACAAAGTCTACTAGAGCATCTACATCCTATCGTCTCCCTGAAGTGATTTCAACAAAGTCTACTAGGGCGAAGTGATCTTGATCCGATCAACTCCATGAGGTGATTTCGACAAAGTCTACTAGAGCAAAATTATCTTGATTCGATCGACTCCCGGTGTGATTTCGGCAAAGTCTACTTGAGCGAGGTGATCTTGATCCGGTTGACTCCCAGAAGTGATTTCGACAAAGTCTGCTAGGGTGGGGTGTAGAGAGCGCGAAGTGTAGAAAAGGCGTGGCCAAGAGACGACGGGTCGTAGAGAGGGCGGGGCGTACAGAGAGCGGGCGTACATAGAACGGGTTGTAGAAAGGTCGGGGCGTAGATAGGACGGGGCGTAAATAGGGCGGGGCGTAGATAGGACGGGGCGCAAATGGGGCGGGGCGTAGAGAGTGCGAAGCGTAGAGAGTGCGTGGCGTAGAGAGCGCGTGGTGTAGACAGGGTAGAGCGTAGAGAGAGCGGGGCGTAGAGAGGGCGGTGCGTAGAGGGTGCAGGGTGTAGAGGGGGCGGAGCGTAGAGAGCGGGGCGTAGAGAGAGCGGGGTAAATGGTAGGGAGTAAAGATGGTGGGGCGTAAAGAGAGTGGCCCACAAAGCGAGTAGAGGCGTTCAAAGTAGTCCCGTAGGGACTACAAACCGCTTCTAGTCATTACTATAAAGGTAAACTATTCTATGTTTAAGAAAATGTTTGGTCAGAAAAGGAAAGAAATGGTTAAGGAATATGAAAAACAAGAGAAGAAACTCAAAGAAATGAAGTCCCAAGGATCTTCTAAAAAACAAGCTGAGAAAAAACAAAAAGAAACTTTAACCAGAAAACAAGAAAAGAATAAAACTAAAATGACGCAACAACAAACTAGTGTAACTGAACTGCTACAAAAACCAAGAGACTACATTGTTAAATTTTCCTTTCCTGATCCGCCGCCGTTACAGCCACCTATTTTGGGACTCCATAATGTAAGTTTTGCATATCCTGGTCAGAAGCCTTTATTCACAAGAACAGATTTTGGGATTGATCTTTCTAGTCGTGTTGCAATTGTAGGTCCAAATGGTGTAGGAAAATCTACATTTTTAAAATTGCTTACTAGTGACCTAACACCACTACAAGGAGAAGTCAGGAAAAATCATAAATTACACATAGGAAAATTTGATCAACATTCTGGTGAGCATCTAACGGCCGAAGAATCTCCAGCAGAATACTTAATGCGCTTATTTAATTTACCTTATGAAAAATCTAGAAAACAACTTGGGACATTTGGTTTATCTAGTCATGCACATAATATTAAAATGAAGGATTTATCTGGAGGTCAACAACCTCGTGTTGCGCTAGCAGAGTTATGTCTTACTGCTCCTGATGTAGTAATACTTGACGAACCTACAAATAACCTTGATATTGAGTCAATCGATGCTTTAGCAGATGCTATTAATGGTTATAAAGGTGGCGTTATTATTGTATCGCATGACGAACGACTTATTCGAGATACTGAATGTGCTTTGTTTATCATAGAAGATCAAACTATTAATGAGGTAGATGGTGACTTTGATGATTATAGGAAAGAACTATTAGAAAGTTTAGGAGAAGTGATTAACAGTCCTAGTATAGCTGCCAATGCAGCTGTGGCACAATAAATTTTTATTTATATTGTAAATTACTGCAATAGGCTAGCAATGTTATGGTTAGTCGGACATGACTTCATCTATGTAATTTAAAAACTGTGTATGTACCCATTTTAAAAGGACATTACAGAAAATATCAAAATTAAATTTGGTAAAAGACAAGGATTAATTTATGAACATTTGGAAATGTGTCAAAATATATCAAGAAAACAAAATTGAAATGAAAGTAGTCTTAGAAGAATATAAATTCTACGTCCACAGTATAAAAAAATTTTCAAAGAAGTAAAAGGAGATAAAATTTTCTGAAGTAAGAAGAATCAGTCTACAAAATTATTCAGGGAAGTTTAAAATTATTATTTATTATAATAGTATTTAAAAAATTGTATCAGTTAATCATTATACAGACCAAAATTTGGAAAGAGCCGAAAAATATTCTATACAAAACTTTCATAGAAAATATTTGATCTGTCAAATATTCTAAAAATTTGACAGATAATTTTGAAGTGGAATTTTTGTATAAAAGGTATTTAATCATTATTAATTTGTATTGAAATTTTAGGAGGACATAAACTACTACTTTAAGAATTAATATAAGAGTGAATAGGAACTATTATAACACTGAAAAAAATTCAAGATTCAAACCGTAAGTTTTGAACTATTTATTTATTTAAGTAAAAATTTGAAAATAAAAACTAAATATTGAAGTGATCTATTTTAAAACCATTTTATAAAGGAAACTTAATTTATATTTAATTAATGATAAAGTTTGAACCCCACCTGAGATCATTAATTTAGTGAGTAAGAGCAATATTTAGTCGGAGAAGAATATTTATAAAATACCCATTTAGAGAGTCTCATTACTAAACAAATACAAAAATTTTATAATTCCATATTAAAATACATAATATATAAGAAATTAGTTGTCACAAAGAAAGGCATACAATGTGTAAATATTATATTTATTTAATACTAAGGAGCCTACAAATGACTTAAAAGACAAAATATGTTGAAAGTAGCAAGAGAAAAGCAGTCTGATTAAATTTACAACGTATATTTAATAATATGTTAAGAGTAGATAATTGTTACTTGTTAGACAACCTTAGATACTCAGAATTACCTGTATATAATCACAAATTCTTACCGAGCTGGACTCGTCTCAAGCGGATTCTTTTAGCCCTAATCTTCCAGTCAATCAAGTATTAATAATAAAATATAAGCTTACTCAAAATTGGCCTAATGTATTTAATGAAAAATTAATTTGAAATATTTAAAGAGTAATTTACGGCATTCAAACAAAATCATGTAAGAGACCAAATGCATGCATGTGGTTTACATATAAATTAAATAAAACGTTACCAAATATTGAAACTTAAACATTTTCTTAATTCTTTTTTCCCTCGTAGTAGTGATTACCCTAAGAACATTAGTGGCTTGAGAATGCAGACGGCTAATTACTGTTTCCAAAACTGTTACTGGAATAACCCATCCTATCTTCGAAGAAGATTGAAAACGGCTGCTTGTAGAAGTAAATGATTCTAAATCAGCAATCCTTAATTTCTCCAAAGACTTTTACACAGCACTTCAACAACCAGTGCTTCAAAATTACCATAAAACTCCAAAAGAACTGATACCAATTAATTAGAACGTATACAAGTAAGAATGAATATAAATGAAATAAAAGGGTACCTAAAGTACAAAGCTTTAGTTGAAAAAATCAATCAAACATATTTTAAATACTTACAGGCTTCTCTAGTAAAAAAGACATCGTGGCGTTCTACAAATCCGGCAACCTGTTGACAACTCGAAATAAACATCAAATCAAGTTTTAAGGGTCTCAACTATTAAAATCCCAAACTTATAATGTCGGATCTATTATATTACAATTAATATTTTCAGATTTACATCTCTAGAAGAGCCCGCACAACCACTTGCTTTTCATTCCAGATGAAGAAGAACAAAAAGTCGCCTATCTCAAAAGCTGTTAAAATTAATGACATTTAACCTTGAACAATAAATTCCAAACCATGGGTGGAACATCTTGAACAAAATATAACATTCTCTGATCCCCTTTATTTACCCAGATAATTGCATATAAAATACAGAGAACCTTTGTACCCTAAAAGATAAATTATTCTTTTATAGAATTTCAAATTAAAACAACTTCAGAATTTAATCCTTTACAAAAATATAATTAATTTTGCAGAAACAGTGCCACCACTGCTTGCAAGATTTAGAAATTTTTATTAACCAAAAATACGCATGTGCAGCATATTTACTAAATGACAATAAACAACAAAATAACAAGAAGATATTTATAATCTTAAAATATTGTAGAAATGTAAACAATCTGAATTATTATGATATGGCTTTTTAATTTATCAAATGCAGAGAAAATAACTGGATTAATTTAAATACTAGAAGTACTTAACTTTTGAATAAATGTTTCCACTAAAAGATAAGTAATTACTCAAGACAAGAATAATATTTTAATAACCTTAATTTATACTCTTAAGTATTTTTATGAGAAATAAATTGAAAGTCATTATTAAACCATAGTGACAGGCTAACATGTAAAATGTGGCCGTCACAAATTCACTCATAAAAACAGCAATTCAGCAGGTAAAAATAGTACCTCCGAATAGGTATGAAACATTTTTGCTTAAACTACCTAGTTTATATAAATATATCTTTTATCCAATACAATTTGTAAGTTTTTTATTTACATAATAAAGTCTTCAAATTGTTTGATTTCTACTATTTCATAAAACTCCTTTTTGAGGTTCCTACAAGTTTTGGCAAATTTATCTTCATCTTAATATACTCAAATTTATAATCTATTTCATCAATGACTGGTGACCATTTCCAATTTGTTACGCCTGCTTTCTGCATTACCTCTACACCTGCTCCATCTTCGTCTACATCAGTAACTTGTCCAGGATAAAATCTACTTTCATATTGAACAATAACGAAGTTCCCTGCTTGTATAGTAAGGGCAGTAACTTGATCACAAGTAGTTTGTTTTGGTATGCAAAGCATTGCTTTCTGTTTTTGCATCGCTTAAGGAAACATTTTCTACGCTGTTGTCGCTATCGGCTAATTCAATGTTAACTATTGAGGTACTACTATCAGTACTGTAGCTTTCACGTCTTTTTATTTTCTTATAACCCTTCTTGGGTTCCTTTGTATTGCAGTACCATTGTTATAGGTATCAGATGTGGATGGCAGTTGCATGTCCAAACTGCTTAAATTGGTATTAACAGTAATATCTCCAGCGAGAATTCTTTTTCCTGGAATAACATTTACTTTTGTGCGCCTGATTTTCTTCTTTTCTGTAATTTCTTTTCTTTTTTCTTTTAATCGGTTCGGGAAAACCTCGCTTACCAATTCAGTAAGTTTACTTTCATAAATAATCTGGTTTGGAAGCCTGTTAAGAACTGGTTGGCGATTCAACGGATAAATTCATGTTTTACGAAATCCGGCAATAAGATCTCTGGGACCATTGTGCAATCGTTACATTAATTTTTTTATTAGCTGTGGAAATTGGTCTTCAGGTATTTGCAAACACCTTCCTCATGCAGCAGTATTTTTGCATTCTTCTAAAACTTACAGTGGACGAAAAAACGCAACGTCCAAGGGCTGTAATAAATGGGTTGCATTAGGAGGAAGTGCAATAAATTTTATATCATGTTGTTCACAAGCTTGAAGAACATACAAATTAATATGAGAACTCAAGTTGTCCCCAATTAATACCTTTGTTTCCTCTTGCTGGACCTCTGTAACATAAGAGTTGAAGGTAACTTTGTGACAATAATTTTTGTCACAAAGTAGCACCCGAAAGTGCTGTTTTTGCAATCAAAAGCAAATTTCACATTACGATTAAAAATAATTTCAAAACTAAAATATTGTAAACATAGGTAGTAAAATATATAATTAAACAAACTTACCCTTGATTAAATTAATCTATTAGGATACTTTAGCCAAACCTTACTTTTTAAAACACAATAAAGCTGCTAAAAACATAACCTGCAGATTATCAAATGTCGCATCACATTACAAAAACGTGGCGGTTCTAAAAACGTCAGCAGGTAGAAGCACAATACCAACTTTATGTTGGAATAATAGAATACCAGAAATCTTTTATATTTTAGTGGGAAATTTAAAATTGTTTTAAAATTGCTCTAGTCACAAAGTTAAACCTTATGTCACAAAATAGCTCAATCTTACGGTAGTGTGGAGCACAGCACAGTACATCTATGAAATAGGGGCAGTAGGAAAAGCAGACAGAAAGAGATACAAGCCTTCTGGAATGTTCTGCTTCAGATGTATGAGGATGGGTGTTTACTGTGTTGTAGGAATTCTACCAACATCTGCCCCAAGTAAGAAAGTTAACCAAATTCCTAGAATGTGAAGTAGAAAACTATCTTGAGATTAGGGGGCAATTCAAAGTTGATACAAAATAAAATCGTAACATTATAATAAACAGGTTATATTAAAAGATTTGAACAACATAAAATCAAAACTTAAAAAAGGATCTGATGATTTACAGGATGCAGTGGAGCTTTTACAAAACAAATATAGTGAGGCTATCCTAGAGGAACATCAATCAACAGATCGTAATGCTTGTGTCATGACTGATAAAACAAATGTTACTAAGATTTTGTCGCAAGTTCCAGATGTTGATATGTCTACTATTAAAGTTGTTAGAATTGGTGCAATCGTTACAGGAAAAATTCGTTCACTGAAAAATATATTTAATTCAGAAAAAGAGGTGCGATCTGTGTTAAGAAATAAATATTTGCTACTAAAAAATTCCACATTCAGGATTGTTGCTGACTTAACGCCTACACAACGGAAATTTTAAACTAATCTACGGGAAACATTGAATAACAGAATCAAGAATGGTGAGGTAAACCTAACCATAAAATTCATAAAGAACGTTCCTAAGATTGTTACAAAAAACTAAGTAGTTGCCAACAAAAACTCTCCATTACCAACTGCAATAATAAGTATAATTTAGACCGTACTAACTTAACAGATACTTCTTATCAAAGCTTAAAACTAAATTCCTTGCACTGTTATTATCAGAACGTTCGTGGTTTGAGAACTAAAGTAAGTCAATTCTATACTTCAATATGTGCTAGCCAGTATGATGTAATTGGTATTACGGAAACAGCATTGCTTGATTCTATTAAACAATTGTGAACTGTTTCCAGATACTTACACCGTTTTTAGATGTGACAGACAATATGCAACTATCGGCTTAAAATGGGGAGGTGGAGTACTACTTACTGTTAAAAATAAAATCTTCTGTTCTGCTCTTGATCTATCAGACATTACCAATAAGATAACCAACATTGATATTACTGGCTGTCAATGTTTAATTGGTAGCGATGTCCTGTATATTTTTGTAATTTATATACCACCTACCACTCATTATGTGGCAGTTGAAACATTTTTGGAACTATTTGAGGAAAGGTTTTGTTTAAGTAGTGCGAAGGTATTAATTGTGGGTGATTTTAATTGCACAAACTATATTTCTGCTGATACTAGTGATGCCTATTATAATTTGCTTAAAAGCTTTTTTGATTTGTGTGGGTATTCTCAATTTAATAAAATTACTAACAATAACCGTAGACTACTTAACCTGGTGGTGAGTGACCTTAACTGTACTGTTGAACGCGATGAATTACCATTCCTTAATGAAGACGGCCACCATCCCTCATTAAATATATTCCTTTACTACAAACATTCTTATATTAACCATTTTAAAACCAATAAGGGGACTATGAGCTATAATTACAAGAAAGCTGACTATTTAGGCCTATACAATCATTTTTATGCCATTGATTGGACTAATCTCTACCTACTCAATGATATAAACAAGGCCTGCGCCTACTTCTACGAGGTTATACGGGATATTGTCGGTCGTTTTGTACCAAGGTATGGTAACACACAAAAAAGGAAATATCCTGTGTGGTTCACACTGGAAATAATCAGCACTATTAAACTAAAGAGTAAGTATTTAAACTTATGCAATAAGTATAACCGTCCAGACAATCGTCAACGTTTTAAAGCACTTCGCTCTACTTGCAAAACAGTAATATCACAAGCCTACACTATTTATCTAAAAAACATCCAAGATTTGCTTGGTATTGATCCTAAACAAATCTGGAAATATGTTCGTTCTAAACAAGGTGCTACGCGTATACCTGGATCACTTACTAATAATAATATCGAGTATAAAACTCCGGAAAATAGAATAGAATAGAATAGAATTTATTCACCATTATGGTACATAACATTGTACATAATATGGAAAGTCAATGGATAATATGTAATACAATTTTATACATCTAAAGCTAAATATATGATCACATTGTGACTAGTTAAAGTTTATTGTTAAAACTTAAAAATAATATATTTTAGTTATATAATAGAGTATTTAGTATATAAAAATAATATTATTAATATCACTTAAAATTAGTAGAAAGATGTATCTATTGTAGTTTAAAGAGCAATTACTGAAAAGTTCCCAAATCGTGATTTAAATAATCTACAACTTTATAGAAGGCATTAACAATTAAAAACCTTTTAACTTTAGACTTGAACACTTTATATTCAGTTATTTTTTTCAGCTTTATCGGTAATGCATTATATAAAATAATACAATTATAAAATGGAGAAGTTTTGAATAAACTAGTGTTGTGTGAAGGAATAAGTAGACATCCTCTGTGTCTTGTATTGTGTGTATGTTGGCTACCAACAGTTGAAAAGAATGAGAGATTTTTCTTTACCAATAATAGATTGTCTAAGATATATACCGAAGGAAAAGTTAGAATCTGATTATTTATAAATGTGCTCTTGCGTGATTCTCTACTTTTCAGGTTAAAGATAAGTCTTAAAATACGCTTTTGAGAAACAAAGATTCTATGTGTTTTGCTGTCTTACCCCAGGTAAGAACACCATAAGCAATGAATGAGTAAGCTAATCCATAGTAGATATTCATTAAAGCTGATACGGAATCTAAGACAATCACGCAACTGATAAAATAATGACGTAAACTGCTAAATTATAAATTCAATTGCTTGCAAACCAATTCAATAAATGGTCCGTCCATGATAAAGTGCTATCTAGATCGAAAGCCTAAAAACTTAACTTTAAGTTTTGAAAAGGTAATGGTCTTGATGTGTGTTTAACTGATGGTGATTTGACCTTATATTGTAAAGTTAATAATTGTAGTTTTGAATTGTTTAGGACTAATCTGTATTCTATGACGACCAAGAGGTCATTTTGTCTATGACTGCTTTAATATTTAATTTCCAAGTCATTAACTATTAGAAGCAGAAGACTGTTAAATGGAGTGGTATCATCTGCATACAAAACAGTTTGTCCATTTGCAATATGATTAGGCAAAGTACATTGATAAATAGTACGAACAGCAATGGCCCTAATAGTAGATCCTTGTCCAACTCCAAGATCCACATTGTAGGAACACGACAATAGATGCTGATATTTGAACCTTGAGAAGTTTCCGATCACTCAAGTAGGAAGTATATCCAATTTTGGTAGTTTACTCACGAATATTCCGATAGTGCCAGTTTACCATTCTAAAATATTTTTATCTACTGGATGTCAAAAGCTTTATGAATTAGGTCAAATAATAAAGTGACGACAAAATTGCCTGTGTATCTAATTCTTGGTGAATGTATATTACATCCTAACTGAAAAGCAGCAGTAGCTGTTGATTTATCTTTAACAAACTCTATAACATGTTGTGAAACTATAACTAATACCATATTTACAAGAAAGCTAACTATTGCCTATACATTATTTTTATCCATTGATTGATAATTAACCTACTAATGATGATATCAGGCTGGTAATTACTTACATCTTTAGCATATTTCGCGTCGTTTTGTAACAAGGTATGTAACCTTACTAATATTGTGTAGCACATTTGGAAATAATCGCATATTGAAACTAGAGCTATTTATTAAACTTTAGTGGTTAATTATTTCCAGACAATCGTGTTTTAAGCAATTGCAACTAGTTAAAGTCGTACACTACTAAAACATCCAGTTTGCTTGTATTATCCTTAAACAAATCTTGAATATGTTCATTTAATTAAGGTGCTATGCGTATACTCTTGTCATTATAATAATAATATGAGGTATAAACATTTCGGAAAATAGTTGTGGAGGAAAGGAAGTTTGATTCCAAGATACGTTAAGGAAAGTTAGATTTGTAATCACAAATATATCTCTGCTAAATATATTGATCCATTTACCATTAATTATGTTAAAACTTACATTATATTTAGTTAAGGTATTTAGTTATAAAATTATATTAATATCACTTACTTGTAGAGTGTATCCTATTGTAGTTTAAGAGCAATTACTCCAAAAGTTGCCACATCTGATTAAATAATTCCTTTATAGAAGCATTCTTAATTAACTTAACTAAACTTTATATTCAGTTATTTTAGCTATCCTTAATGCATTATTGATAATCTTATACAATGATTTTAATAAACTAGTATTTATGAAGGAACTTAGACATCATTGTGTCTGTATTTGTCTAGTTGGTAACCAACAAAAGGATAAATCTTTTTTACCATAATAGCATTGTCTAAGATATATGAGGAAAAGTTACCGCAACTGTTTATTTTACATTGCTCTTGCAGTATTCTCTACTTTTATTAAAAACATCTTTACTTTGAGAAACAAATGGATATTGTATTGTGTCAAACAGGTTTAGTATAACAATGATCGATAAGCTAATCATATAATATCATTAACGTCTTTCAAAAATCAGGCAATGTAAATTACTCAATATGTTTAAATTGTAATTAATATGGTCGTCATGATAAAGTATAGCCTAACTTATACTTAGTTGAATGTATTTGGTTTGATGTGTGTTTATGATTATTATAGATATATATTGTAGTTAATAATGAGTCTTTGAAATAGATTTGACTAATCTGTATCTAGTGACAAGAGTCATTCTATGAGTTTAATGAGGTTACCAAGTCATAATCTATTAATAGTCAGAACTTTATAGTGGTCATTTTATACAAACATTTACCTTTGGATAAATTAATAGTATTGGATAAATAGTACGAGAGACCTGAATATATCCAAAAGATCATTTTGAAGACATTAGATGTAAAGTATTTAATAAGTTTGATCCCTCAATAGGAATAATAATTTGTGGTTTTATCTTGAAATACCTGTATAGGCCAAGACCAATCTATAAAGAATAATTTTATCTACCAAAGCTTGTTGTTAGGACGATAGGTAAAGTGACGACAAATTGCCTTTATCTAACTTGGTAAGTTATTTAACAACTGAAAAGCAGAGTGGCTAGTGATTTCTTTGACCCCATGTGTGAACTATAACAATACTGAGTATTTATCACAACTATAGATTATTCTTGTCATGTATTAAAGACCACCTTTACCAGATGTATCGAGAATTACGTAATCTTTAGTTACTTCTTAAAAATTCAAATTACTAATTATAAATTGATACTGTTTGAAACCTAGCTATTTGTTAAAGCTATAAGTGGGTTAATATATTTCCATTAATGTAACAATTAATTCAGTTAATCGTTACTGAAGTTTTAGCACTTCTAAGTCATTGATATGAGCTATTTAATCTTTTATCCTCCACTCTTAAATAGAAAGAATGAAGTTTACATTTCGCAACAAAAGTTGTCGGAGAATTAGGCCAAGGGTTGATGCAATGAGAAAGGGCGTGGGATGGCTATATACATCTTGACAACAAGCTCAACATATGAGAAACGAAAATAGGGAAATTGATGCCCATTGTATCTAAGTTATCGACTAGAGTAAACAATAAATTCAATTCCTTGAGATAGTTTACAGAAACTCATGGGATCTAAGACCATAAAATACTTTAATTATATGACTAAACTTTGTATAAACTCTGAGCATACTACAACCTTTCAATCTGGATGATTCCTGAAAAAAAGGTATACAACAAACTTTTCTATTAAAATGACACTGTTTTCAGTACATTTTATATTTTCTTTTTTAAAAAGCACTACTAATGGCATTACGAGTGGATAATCTTAAATTACCTCACCAAAGGTACTTGAATTAAAATTTTGGAATATTGGAATAATATCAGTTGTAGCATTATTACTGTTGTTTAAATTTACATTAGCATTGTAATTTCAATTACATAAGTTATATTTTATTTTCTTTGAATGAATTATTCTTATTTTAAAATTAATTGTGCATGGAACTAAAAAATTGATCCAAGAATGAGAATTGATAATATAGTACTTCTTCTGTAATCAGATTCTTATTATTGCGAACTCATCTGCATTTTATCAAACTACTAAATATAGTATGAAATTGAGATTCTTTATAAATCTGCTTTTGACATTAACAAGTACCTTAATTTTAATTAATATGATATAAAATTGATTTTGATACCTAAATAGACAATCTGTTTATATGGTTTACATTGATTTCACATAGCTTATAATTTATTTCTGTTAAAAAAGTTAAATCTAGTGCCACGCTTAACTTCTGGGATACAATAAATATTTGACATCTTGTAATGAACTTTTAAAAAACAGGAAATTGACTTTTAAGATCACAAGATTTGAAAATTGATGCTTCTACAGCGTATCTTTACAAAATTATTATTAATAGTATTTCTTAACAATTAATTCCACGTTGTTCTTCTGCAAATTTAGAAATTAAACTAATTTCGATTACAATTTTAGTGAGCACTTTTTAAGTCTCCAACATTAAAAAAGAAAGGTTTATACCTGTTTGCGAAGCTGATTACCCATAGGTATGCAACTGGATGACAGTTTTCTGGAATCCGTTACTAAACCTTTCAACAAGCAACATCAGAACAAAAAGGAAATTAATTATCTATAATAAACAACGATTGTCCCAATACTCTTTAATGTATTTCTAGTAAACTTCATGGATATAGACACAATAAAATATTTTATACTTATACTTAACACATTACTTGAATAATGCGATCTCACCGATTGAACAAAGTACCGACAACCAATTTTTTTTAAAAAGGAGCGTTGAGCCTTAGTGCCTTCCAGATATCACAGGAATAATCTTCGTTACCAAGACACCAAGCTTCTCTGTCATTAAAACTATCTCGGACCTATTCATTGAGGCCACACTGTATTTTAAAACTTGAGCCCATCTTAATATTATGCAGATTGGATTTCTTTAACATTTCTAAAATAATGGTGACTGGTTAAAAACTTCATTCCAAAAGAAAGTTAATGATACGGCTCATCTGCTTTTGCGTTTCCTCGTACGATTACAGAAGCGCTATCCTTGAATTCTTAACGTCTGAATACAAGGTAATAATAATGCGCCTGTGATTAGGCAACACAAATAGACAGATTCCCTTTTAATATGGTTTACATGTATATTATCTCATTAAATATTTCTGGGTAAAGCAATTTACACTAATGCTAAACGGTCATGAAATTTGACTCTGTATCCATTTCGGAATTGATTCTGAATCAGAATATAACAGTATCAAATCTACAAGAATTATTTAATATCACAGACTAAAATTGCACAGTGTGATTCTTCCACAAATTAGTCTATTAAAATATATTCGATACAATTTTAAGTATACTTTTAAATCTCAGCAGTTCTGCTTTAACTTTACTCCCTAGTTACATATAAATTCTATAAATGAATCCCTTGAACAAGTGTAATGCAACTATAAACAGTTGAGCAAACTAATTCTTAATAAGATTTGGGCCGTCAACTACTTAATGTATGTCATCAATTATTACGCAATACATACGTAATATTTACTCAATTTTATAACACACACGTAATAAGATCACACAAATTTAAGTAAAGGATTACTTCCAGAAATCCATGTTTCGCCCGAAATTGCGCTCGTAGGCTCTATTAGCCAAGTCCAGTCGGGCTCCTTCCGGAAGAATTAGAGCATGAATACGTCTGGACTGCTTCTCAAATGCAGTACGAATCAGCTACGGCTAGCTAAGGTAGACATGAGTTGTCTTCATCCTCAGTGCGTGATCAGATCGGTATGCCTAGGTGGACGGACAGATGTCTTAATCCTATGTAGGGATTAGGACAGGAAAATAAGGTCAATGAGAAGGTGATAATATAAAAGAAATTTAGCATTAAGGATATCTACATTGTGTAAACTCTAACGATACGTTACCAGAAAAGAAACGAGCACTCAACTTGACGATACCCTGTAAAAGCCACGTTCTCCCGAAGATACTACAGAATATATACTCTCCACATCTTTAGTCTAGTTAATTGCTTCTACCTCTACGGATAAGCACACTGCGACATTAAAGCTCACTACTTCTGAACGTACGGAAGTACCGCCTAGTTGCCATCTTTAACAATTTGGCCGCGCACTCGATATTTGAATTTATACCGCTGAAACTTCCGTTTTATCACCAAAACTAACCTAAAACAATGTTTAAGTGGATTATGGCACGAACATACTATGTATTACTAATTTGAAGGTGGTTGTGAGGAAAATTTCCTGACTTATTGATAACAGTAACTTGAGACTACTAGTTGACAAGTCTAGAATAGAATCAGAATTAAAACTGACAATGTCTACTATCTAACTCTAAGTTGGTTCTACTCAATTTCAGTAATTACACAGGAATTTCCGAAGATAAGCATTTTCTTTAACAAACAACTTCCAATAAAATTACATGAATTGTAGCTGCCTTTATCATTAAGATAACGTCTATTAGCATTGTATGACTTTTCGATTTAAAATAAAATTAATATCTGCTATCACTATATGAGAATATATTCGCTTAAGCCTGTTTACTTCATTACACAATTTACTATTAATTGAAAATATATAATCATTAAGTTTATAGAGTTAGTCGCATAAGAATAAGGAACAGTCATAAACAGGACATTAACATTACTAATTATTTCACATACATTTCTAATATCTATATGACCGAATGAACAACCATTTAATATATTATTTTGATCACCAATAATAACTATAAAATTATTTTTAGTAAGATCTTTTGACAAATTTTTAATATCACACACAATCTCCTGGAATGTAGCATTTGGTTTAAACAAACGTTGACAATCAAACATTTTACCAAAATAATTTGAAAATACATTATACAGGTGTCTACCATAATTATCTGCTAAAATCAAAACTTTATGTTTTTCATTTCTGCTTATCTGTGACTGATTTGGAGTAGGTATCTGTTTATTTTCACTTAGTTTAATTGTAATTTGACTCTTTTTTTCATTATTTGTAGGAGCTATCTTTGAATAATGTTTCTCTGGCTGATTTTCTAACAACTGTGTCCTCTTAAGTATCAGTTCGTCATTTGTTAAATTAATATGTGAGGTTTTAGTGTTATCTCTAAGTATTGAAGTTATTAATGTATTTAACTGCTTACTTAATTTATCAACTTGTTTTTGAAGGATTGATATTTTATCAGCTACTATAGCATCAACAATACTAGAAAACTCAGAGCTCTTTAGAAATTCACTAATTTCTGTACTAATAATCTTATTATTTAGCAGCTTATCTGTAGATGTTTGAACAAATGTAGTATCACTTTGAAGCAGTTTTAAGTTATAATCCTCCTTATTTACAGTTTTGATAGTGTTCTTAGTATTTCCAATTATTAGCAAAAATTTATCACAATTATATACCTTTTTACCATTTGTGTCTATTTTTAATATCCCTTTTGTGTCACTACATGAAATGTGCACCCTACAATAGCACTTAACACATTGATAAACTTTTTTAACTGCTTTGGCACTACAATAAATACAAAATTCTGTGAGAGCTATTGCACTTGTCTTTTCATTGTCCACCATCTTTGAATGCCTTCAAGGAATATTTTAGCAGTGTATATGTCAAAGCTGACTTGTTAGATCCTCAACATGTGAATATTCCCACTGTTAGCAATTCACAAATTACTATCAATTCCTTAACGTTAGAGGAAGTTGTGAAGTCCATTGAAAAGGTTAAAAATAAATCTACCTCTGGGCCAGATCAAATCCCTTCGTTTCTGATACGTGACTGTAAAATGGTGTTTGCGGAGCCCCTGTTGTACCTATCTAATTTATCACTTAGTACTTGTACTTTTCGGGATGAATGGAAAATAAGCAAAACATGTCCTATTCTTAAGGGTGGTAATGTAACTACAATATCAAATTACAGACCAATTAGCATCCTATGTAATTTTTCCAAATTGTTCGAGATTATTTTGTATCAACGTATTTATCCATTAGTAAAAAACTATATTTCTGTCGCTCAGCATGGATTCATGGAGAACAGATCTACACTGACAAATCTTACTTGCTTAACACAGGATGTGTCCGAAGTTTTAGATGATAGAGGTCAAGTAGATGTTATTTACACGGATTTTGCCAAGGCGTTCGATCGAATTCTCCACAAAATTATTATACAAAAATTTGAGAGCTTCGCTTTTTCTACGAATTTAATCCAATTTTTTACCTCTTACTTGCATAACCGAATGCAATACGTTTTTTTACAACGGATATAACTCAGATTACTTTGTTGCCGATTCAGGTGTACCGCAAGGATCTAATTTGGGCCCGCTTTTATTCCTACTCTTCATCAATGACGTCGTTGATCATTTAGACTGCCAGCTATTACTATTTGCTGACGATCTTAAACAGTATGCCAATATTTTGCATGTTGACGATTGCTATAAGCTTCAATTACAACTCAATAAACTTCAGAACTGGTGCAACACTAACTACTTGCAACTTAACACAAGTAAATGTAAAATTATTTCCTTCACTTGTAAACATCAACCAATTATATTTAACTATACTCTTAACAGTGTTATTTTGACACGTGTTACGAGTGTTAAGGATCTTGGAGTGCTATTTGATTCGAAACTATCATTTTCGGAACACATCATATCGTCCGCATCTGATGCATTCAAACTTTGTGGCTTTATAATTCGTAACTGTAAGATGTTTACCAACATTCGTGTACTGAGAACGTTGTATTTAACTTTAGTGCGGTCAAAATTAGAATACTGCGCTCTTATTTGGAACACTCACTATAAAGTTTATATAGCTTTATTAGAAAAAGTGCAACGTAAATATTTTAAATTTGTTGCGTTTGTTGAGACCCATACGTACCCATGCCAAGGTATAAGTCAGACTATGTTATTATCCAAATATAACGTTCTACAGCTCGATGTGCGGCGTCGAATTAATGGTCAGTTGTTTCTGTATAAAATTATTCAAGGATTTATTGATGCACCATACATTTTAGCAAAGTTAAATTTTAATGTTCCGTCTGTTAATACACATACAAGTATAACATTCTATAATAACATATCAAACACTAATCTATTATCCAATTCTCCAATATATGTTATATCACAAACATTTAACAAGTTATTTAATAATTACGACATTTTTGCTATGTCGTTCTCAGAATTTTTGGCTTATACTTATACGCACTTTTCACTTGACGGATTGCCTTAGTTTAGATCATTACTTTTACTAACGTACTCTATTATAAAAGTTGTCTATGTATATGTAAATTTGTATTTTCTTATTTTCTTTTTATGTTAATTTTATCCTGTAATCGGATTTATTCTGTTGGATAATAAAGCAATAATAATAATAATAATAATTAATAAAATAATTTTTTAGGTGCTGATATCGTTTTACATGACGAAAATGGTCATTTTGAAGGTTTATATTTTTCAACTGCGAATGGAAGCTTGGCCAGAAATAATATTTATCGACGGTACATATAAATTGTTGAATATGGTAACCGTGATGCTGCTGCTGGTAGAAGACTCAAATGCTATTTCAGAGGTTGTCGGTGTGGTATTGTTACGAAATGAGGAATATTCAACTTTCAAATGGTTTTTAAACACATTCAAAAATGAACATGCCAGTTCCAGTAACAAGATACGATGTTTTATGGGCGACAAAGATTTATTAGAAAGAGATGTTTTAAAAGACTTTTTTCCGGTCTGTATATTTCATACTTTAAAAACCTTTAAACGTAAAATTACTTGTGCGAATTTTAAAATCACCTCCTATTATCTCCTCGTGAACTCGATATACGAGACACCATGGCAGTTTGTAGCGATAATCTTTATACAGATTTTGGCGCGCCCATTTGTCAATGACGTCACACAATATACAAATTTAATCGCGCATAAGTCAATGACGTCACACAATAAGCAAATTTAATTGCGCAATTACGCAATAAATAAATGTTCGAAATGCAGTATAAACAATAAGGTACACACTCTGACGTGACGGAAATACACGACAAGTCTTTTGAATTTATGGCGCGAACTCACGCACAGCAAGACTAAACTAAAAAATGTTTAGTGCCAATTTGGCACATAACAATCGCGACAAAGCCATAAAAGAAAAAATTTAAAAAAAGAATAAGTCTGTTAGCACAGTAACAGCTTAAAATCTAAATCCTAGTTACCCTACGTAAATCCTAACTTAATACTTACAAAAATGTTTATATAAGGCGCCACCTGGTTTTTTCGACCGATAACACGTCTACCGAATTACCAGGAAATGGAAAATGTAGCCCTATTGTCTTTGACTACACTAATGATCGACAGCACAAATTTGTCGGGGAGCATGAAACACTACTTAAAGTAAAACAGATGTGACAAGTCGCCTAACCTATCTAAACTAAAGCTAACATTAAGGTTTCCTACATGCAAACGCACATGAGCGTTGCATCAAAACTATTCTTTGTTGGCAAAAAGTGCCCAAATTTAAAATGTTCATGAGAGTGCGTTAGTCTACACTCTAGCAAATTTTTGTTACTAGTACCTTGGTTTACTAACGATGCACATGAAAACTTGTCCATGACAATGTTTGTCAATCAACAAATTTACCAAAAGTACCACCCTACTAAATCCTTACATCGCTAACCTAACAAATTACATTTCTACATCAGGTTAGCTTTTTCACTTAAATTCAAGAAAAATAATTCCCAAGTCTGGTCATAAATACCAAACGTTAGGAAGATAAAAAGATAAACCAAGATCTCAAATTGTTGTTAAAGATAATAGATAAGATAACGATATTGAGCTTAAATTGTTATCATCAAGGTAATAGATAAGATAACGATATTAAGCTTTAGTTATTATTTGAGATACTAGGTAAGATAACGCGATATTAAGCTAAAGTTATTATTAGAGATAGTAGGTAAGGTAACGCGATATTAAACAAAAGTTATTACTAAAGATAATAGGTAAGATAACGCGAAATTAACTCAAGTTATTACTAACAGTAGTCGGTAAGATAACGATACTAACTAAAATTACTATTATAGGTAATCGGTAAGATAACGATATTAAACTAAGATTGTTATTAAAGTTAATAGATAAGATAATGATATTAACCTAAGGTTATTATCAAAGATAATAAATAAGATAAAGATATTAACTTAATCATTATCAAGGATAATCGATAAGATGACGATAGAGTGGCTTCGTGGAACCGTTAAATGGGCATCTCTCGTACCCTCTAAAAAGAGCGACCTGTGAAGCAGGCCCGTTTGCAAGAAACGGCACGAAGGACCGGCAAAGGCATTTGGGTGCATCCCTGCACCCGGCGTTAATCGATATCGGTGATACAATCATCCGATACCCACACGATATATATATATATATATATATATATATATATATATAATATAGTTTAGAGATAATGACCTTTTATAAATATGATGATATATTATTAATGGGTTTGAGGTCAGCTGTAGGAAAGTAAACTCTTTTTTAAGGCCTAAATTTTCGAATTTTATTTAAATTCTTGATCACAGGCTTTCTAAAATTTTACAATTAACTAGGCTAACATATAAATGAATTGATAGTAACTTACAAGACGAGGTTAAATATTAAATTAACATGAAAATTACATCGAAATCTATTTTAACTAATTTTTGCTTCAATTTGTTATAAGAAAATTGTATAATTTGTATAAAAATAAAAATAAAATGTCAAATTTTGAAACCTTTCAGTTTCACTTTTTAATTATTTGAAGATTTAAAACAGAATGCCTATGTGTGCATGTATGCATGTGTGTATGTGTTTGTGTGTGTATGAGTGTGGGTGCGTGTACATGTTATATTTATGTGAGTGTCTATGAATATTTGTGATTATGTATATTAATCTGTTTGTTTGTTAGTACGTGTATGTGTGAATGTGATAGGATGTGTATGTATGTAATGCTAATCACTACAATATCAATTATTGCATTAGGTATATGTTACTTTTGAAGACTAAGTATGTATGTGTAAATCGAACTTAGACCACCAATATCTGTTTTTTTATTTATACAATTTTTTTGTCGAAATATATGATACATTTCCAGAAATAGTCTTTTTTGTGTATCTTTTTCTAGTTCTAAAATTTTAGCATGTTCGAAATCAATTTTGTGATCTAAATCAATTGAGTGTCTTGATAAAGCACAGGAATTTGGTTTGATTCTAATGTCACTTTTGTGTTGGGTTATACGTTGTTTTAAAGTTTGTGACGTTTGCCCAATATAAGGATTACTAACAATCTATACAATTAATTTGGTATACAAGGTTTCTTTGAAATAAATCTAGTGTCTTATCTTTAAATTTTGAAAAAATGCTTCTTAATGTTAAAATGTTTTTTTAGCGTATTTGAAACTGTAATTTTTAAATACTTTAATTAATTTATGAGTTAGGTGGTCATCTATATTTGGTAGTGTTTTGTATAGCTGTATAGTTTTGTTATTTTCGTTAGTTGTATTATTATTATCCATATCACCATCGTTATTGTTTATATTATTGTATTTTTTTGTGTTATATAATAATTTTGTTATCAGGTGTATAGGATAGTTATTATTTTTTAGAATATTTGAAAGATGTTTCATGTTTTTATTATGAAAAGAGGGATGGGATATCTTTTTTATTCGATCTTTTAATCCCAAAATAAAATTTAATTTTGTTTTAAATGGATGATAAGAATAATAATTTAAGTATCTGTTTGAATGTGTAGGCTTCTGATACCAATCTAAAATAATTTCATTTTTATCATTTCTAATTAATAAAGTGTCTAGGAATGGTACAGAGTTATTTGATTTCGTTTTTATTGTAAATTGAATGTGGGTATTGCATTTATTAAAAATGTTAAGAGTTTCATCTATTTTATCTTTCGGAATAGCTGTCACTATATCATCAACAAAATTATTAATAAATGGAGGATTAAATGGAAGTTGAGGAATAACTGAATTCAACAGTTCGTCCATAACTATTTGAGCAATAATGGGACTGAGATTTGATCCCATCGGACATCCAAAAATTTGTAGATAAAATTTATTGTTGAAGGAAAAATAACAATTGTCAAATAAAAATTCAATTGTTAGTAAAAACATTGTTTTTGATAGCTTACAATTTGGTTCAATTTCAGTCCAAATTTTATTAATGTTATTGATAACTAATAATAATAATTGATATTGTAGTGATTAGCATTACATACATACACATCCTATCACATTCACACATACACGTACTAACAAACAAACAGATTAATATACATAATCACAAATATTCATAGACACTCACATAAATATAACATGTACACGCACCCACACTCATACACACGCAAACACATACACACATGCATACATGCACACATAGGCATTCTGTTTTTAAATCTTCAAATAATTAAAAAAAGTGAAACTGAAAGGTTTCAAAATTTGACATTTTTATTTTTATTTTTATACAAATTATACAATTTTCTTATAACAAATTGAAGCAAAAATTAGTTAAAATAGATTTCGATGTAATTTTCATGTTAATTTAATATTTAACCTCGTCTTGTAAGTTACTATCAATTCATTTATATGTTAGCCTAGTTAATTGTAAAATTTTAGAAAGCCTGTGATCAAGAATTTAAATAAAATTCGAAAATTTAGGCCTTAAAAAAGAGTTTACTTTCCTACAGCTGACCTCAAACCCATTAATAATATATCATCAATATATATATATATATATATATATATATACATGCACTCACACATTCACACACTCATACATGTGCATGGGCACTGACAGTGGCACCGCATGACCTCACGAAAGATTCCCAGAGACGGGGTCCAGGTGTCTGTGAAAACCTCCCGTGCAACCACACGGTGACTAACGGAAATGAAAAGGCAGAGAAATAGGAACGGTAGAAAGAGGGAGGTGGTTATTTGGAATGCATAAGAGGCACTTCCAGGTAGAAAAAAGTAGAGGAAGGGCTCGCATTGAGCTAAAGAGACAGAAAAAGGTGGATAGCAAAGCGCTACTCAACCAGCCAATGTGGCCAGTAGCCCGGAGTGAGGGAACATCACTCTTATGTGGCAGACGGGTGTTCCGGGACAAGAACAGGTCCACCGAAACAAAAATAAGGCAGAAACGGAGACAGCGGGATATAAGAAAGTAGAGTTTTTGGACAAGCGTCCGAGAGAAGATAGAGAATTGTCCCTGTTAAAACACAGCGCGGTCTGAAGGACCACCTGCGATATTCATCCGACAAGTTAAGGTATAACATAAATTTTAAAAAACTAGACTCTTAAGAGAACTAGTATGATCATTTTCCTAACGAGTGCATCCACTACTATAAGAAAATCTGACAAAAGTTGACACAGCAACTTAAAAGTATCATTATAGATACAATCGCACTAAAACCCAACTGTTTCAAGGCAGTTTTTTTAAAACGGTAACGCCCTAAACACACAAAGATGCCTAATTATAAGCAGTTAAATACAGGTACACTGTCCCAATATGCTAAAACAACCGAGAATTTAATAAGATATCAATAAGAAGCGATAGCGCCTCACCACGAAGTTCATCAAAAAACAATGAAAAAAAGTGTTTATAAGTTATGGTGATTTAGTAGGAAAAGAAACAAATAATGATATAGTATAATGTGGGGGACTGTAATAATTCAGAGGAAAAACACATGGAATAGACAATCCTAGTTTTTTGCAACTGCGAATATGAACTATTTCTTTCAATGGCATAGGTCGCGCGTGTCCTATATGAGCCCAAAGAAGAAAAACATCCACTCTAACATGAGCTAAAGCAATCATAAAAATTCAATGAGTTATTACAGTTACGACAATTACCACACAAAATTAAATGACGTACGAAAAATACTAAAAACCAAATAATATGCTGTAGGAAAAGTTCGAGGATTAATTAAATGAAACGACAGGGTTATACCTGGGGGTCTAGAGGATAAAATAATATATAAGTAACGGTACGGTCAAAGAAAACTCAACCAGAAGCAAAAGGTTTAAGGTAAATGAGTTAAACGTATAAAAGGTAGGTGTATAAGAGAAGGAATAAGTAATTAAAGATACTAATTGATGGTGAAAACAAAAAATATTAGGTAAATTGTGAGGAGAATGGAACGTGAAAAACTTAAGTAGCATTTGGGTCAGCAGAGAATGGCTTAAGGTCTTTAATATGCCACCTGCCTTGGCGTTTTCCTTCAGCATCCTGAAGTTCGTAGATAAGGGGACTAATGACACGAGTGACCTTACAAAGAATGAATTTAGGGGCTAATTTTGAAGAGAATTTCTTAGATGCATCCAATAAGACATAATTCTTTTTCCAAACTTGTTCGCCCAAGGCGAAGGAAATATTTCGTTTGCGTAAGTTATAATGGTCCTTACTCTTTTCGTAAGCTTTTAACAAATTTTTCCTAACGTCATTAAAGATAGAAGGTAATGACTGTTGGTCTTTGTCCCAGCGTACTTTATCGTCAAATTCAATTACGTTGGTATCGTCAGGCACTAAACCATAGTAACTCCCATCGATTGGGGTATATCTTCCAAAAACAAGAAATGACGGAGTGAATTGGGTTGCTTCGTGTTTAGATGTACGCAAAGCTTGAGCAATTTTAAAAATATGTTCATCCCATGTAGTATGGTCTGAATCAATATAGGAAGAGATAGCGGTAACTAAAACTCTATTTACTCTTTCGGTAGGGTTTACTTGAGGATGGTATTTTGCGTTAAACCAAATTTTTTGTACTTTGTAGCTTTTGACAAAATTCTGAAAATCTTTAGAGATAAATTGTGCCCCACTGTCACAAAGAATAATCTGAGGAACACCAAAGATAAGAAATACATTTTGCTCTAGGAATTTAATTATAGCAGCAGAAGTAGCTTTACGTAAGGGTTGCACCATAACAAATTTAGAAAACCAATTGGTGACAACTAAAAGATATTGGTTACCTCTTTACGATCGGGGAAGAGGTCCTAATAAGTCAAGCGAAATTAATTGAAAGGGATAAGATACACGTTTAAAGTTACCCATTAAACCAGGGCGAGCGTCTTGTGAACTCTTATGAGAACCACAAATTTTACAGTTTTTAATATAGCGACAAACAGATTGCTTTAGTGTGGGCCAGTAATATAATTCAGATATTTTAGCGAGAGTTTTTGTAATACCAAGGTGCGCAGCAATGGGATCATCATGACATAATTTAAGCACCTCACTGCAGTTAGCGGTAGGGACAACAAGTTTCCATTCAGGAATATTAGATATTTTATGAGGGGAAGAAGATACAAATTTATATAATCTATTGTTGGTTACGCAGAAGGTAGGAAATTTATCGGGATTATCAGAAACTTTTTTAATCATATTAAGATACCAGGTATCAGGAATTAAATTTGGAATGTTAAGAGAGACAACATCACGAGATAAGGCATCAGGTACGATATTTAATTTGCCAGGCATATGCCTAACATCAAAAGTGAATTGAGAGATACGCAAGTTCCATCTTGCCAAACGACCTGCGGGTTGTTTTAAGTTATTAAGCCAAGTGAAAGCTAAGAACATTAGGTACATTGTCAAAGAAGTAAACGTGAAATGCTTTTAGATGTACGTAGGGTTGAACGATTTTAAAGATAATTTTATGCCACCTAATGAAGTTTAAATCGATATATGAAGTGATAAGAGTAATCAAGACTCGATTCACTAATAAAATTGTTGAAAAACAGAAAGATATCTTGTAAAACATATATCTACTAGGATGGGAAGCTCTCGTTCGAGTTCTACCCAAACTAATAAAGAAAAATTTCAACATCATTCTAAAAAAATGAATTACAAATTCTAAAACGACAAACTTACCATGTAAATCTCGTCTAGACTTATAATGCTTAGCGACCGGCTCTTTTATGGGTCTCGTTCTAGACTTACAGAGCTGGACGACCAATTCGAATGGCAAATCTCGCTTAATGGATCTTAAAGTACTACGTTGAAATATCGATATCTAAAAAAATATGCTATCAAGACAAACTCATACTCGCTATACAAAAGAAATATTTCACGATACATGTATAAAGAAACAGTATTCCAAATTATTGGAATGTTCTTTCGATATTGCGGGAGTTATCAACAACCATCGTATATGAGTTTAAATATAAAATGTTAACGACAATTCCTTTATTTCAATATTTAAAGGTGCAGATATAAAGAGATCCAGTTTATTACAACATTTTGGAAGGTAAAAGATATGGTTAGATAATTTTGTTAACTATATATAAATGCAAAAGCTATATATATATATATATATATATATATATATCGTTAATTAATAATTATAAAGTCATTAAACAAAAGAAGAAATTCCTTTACAAGCTAAAACACGCTGAAGGCGCCATTATTATCTCCCCGTGAACTCGATATACGCTACACAATGGCAGTTGGTAGCGCTAATCTTTATACAGATTTTGGCGCGCCCATCTGTCAATGACGTCACACAATATACAAATTTAATCGCGCATAAGTCAATGACGTCACACAATAAGCAAATTTAATTACGCAATTACGCAATAAATAAATGTTCGAAATGCAGTATAAACAATAAGGTACTCACATAAATAGGTCCAGCTTCCCACGAAGTACGCCAAGGATGGCGTCCCACAGGATGGCGTCCTTGAGGATGGCTGGAGCCCCCTTTTAGATAATTAACGGAGGGTACGCCCAGCGTCCTTCCAAAGCGCTCCGACTAGCTACGCGGTCATGGACATCCGGTTCGCCCTAGGCTGCTTCAAATTGTCTTGTACCTATGTAGGGAGCGAATAAGGAAACAGGTATAAGGGCGACAAGCAAAGATAAGCAAGGCAAGGATCTACATAAATAAAAGATACAGACACGATACGATACCTAACACGACCACTCTTCTTGAAGTCCCAGGCAAAACAGCCATGTTACAGAGTTCCCCGGAAACTTCCCCACTCTTGTTCTCCCGGCACTCGCGTCGCGCGATCTGGCGCAAACGCACTCTGACGTGACGGAAATACACGCCAAGTCTTTTGAATTTATGGCGCGAACTCACGCACAGCAAGACTAAACTAAAAAATGTTTAGTGCCAATTTGGCACGTAACACTCCCAAGAAAAAGATCTGTTTCTAGCTTAGTGTATAAACTAGTATATAATAGTGTATGCCACATCAGAAGATAATTATCAAAATATTCATAAAATATTTTGCGATAATGTTTCAGATCAAGTATTTGACCATTTTTTAAAAAACTAGCACGATATTCGACATGAATGGGCAGTTTATAATGTGCAAGGAAATTTAAAAAACTTGACAAATAACAGACTGGACTCCACAAATCAAAAAATTAAGAGCGTGGTATCAAAAAACAGTTCTTTATCAGTGTTTTTAAAAACTTTTTTTATGGCTTAATTTGCATTATGAAGAAAGGAATAATAAAATATCTAAACTAATCCTGAAAAAATCATTTGTAAAATTTTTAGAAAATAGCTGTGAGATGATATATACCGGGGTATCCAAAAGTCCCGCAATCCTAAAATACTTTTTCTGGACCGCATTTTCTGGAAAAACTTTTCATACAAAATATTTAGGATTGTCCTCCAGCTATTTGGTTGTGGCCTTAAAGTTGACCTTGACAATGACCTTGAAGGTCAAATCGTTGTCAAGTTCACTTTTTCAAATAGACACCCCTATTTTTTACTGCGGATTCGGAAAGAGCAAAATTTTTTATAAATGACCTTGACCTTGGCCATGGCTTGAGATGACCTTGAAGACAATTGAGGTTAATTAAGTTTAAGTATTTCCAATATTTTAGGTTGTCTGGAGAATTTTTTTTACAAATGCTCAAGATTGTGCCCCAACTATCTGTTGATGACCTTGAATTTGACTGTTACCTTGAAGGTCAAATCGTTTGTAGGTCAATTTTTCAAATAGGAACCCCGGATTCGTAAAAGAGCACAAAGTTTTACAAATTACCATGACTTGGTAATGACCTTGAAGAAAATTGAGGTTAATTTAAAAAATATTTTTAGGCAAGGTGGTAAGTGTTTCTAGCCAGTTAAGGCATGGTGGTAAGTGTGCCCAGCCAGTTAAGCCAAGGTGGTAAGTGTTCGTAGCCAGTTAAGGCAAAGTTTATGTGTTCCCAGTCAGTTAAAGCAAGGTGGTAAAATTTCCTTAGCAATTGAGGCAAGCGGTGAGTGTAAGCTTGTTGAGGCAAAATACTGATGTTCCCAGTCAGCTAGGACAAAGTGATAAGTGCACACAGCCATTTAAGAAAAGGTGTAAGATAGAGTCTTACAATTTAAACGTAAATTCTTACATTTTAAAAGTTCACAAATACAACACCGCAAGCGCGGTTTACTAGACACCACAACAGTTGGTAGCGCTAATCTTATACAGATTTGGCGCGCCCATCTGTCAATGACGTCACCCAATCAGCAATTTTAATTACGTAATATATAAATTAAATTAGCAACAATTATGTCAATAAGGTACTCACCTAATAGGTCCAGATTTCCACGAAGTACGCCAAGCGTCCTTTGAGATAGATAAAGATGGTGTCAGCACGTCCATAAGGACTGCTGATAGCCCCTTAAGATAATTGCTGGAGGGTACGCCCAACGCTCTTCCAAAGCGCTCGGACCAGCTCCGGCAGTCGCAGTGGCTACCAGGACTCGTTCATCTAGGGTTGTGGCCTCCGGTTCTCCCTAGGCTGCTACAGATTATCTCTACCTATGTAGGGATCGACAAGGAAACAGGTATAAGGTTGTCAGACAAGATAAACAAAGGCAAGGAAGTCTACATAAATAAAGATAACGTACGTTACCGAAAACGTCCACTGCATTCGAAGTCTCAGGCAAAACAGCCACGTTACAGCGTCTCACGGAAACACTTCTCCCACTTTTTTACTTTTTCCGCGTCGGCGCGAAATTATTCGTCCAACCCACTTTTGACGTGACGGAAATACGCGCACCGAGTCTTTTGAATTTATGGCGCGAAACTTCCGCACATAAAAATTAAGCTAAACAATGTTTAGTGCCACTTTGGCACGTAACAAGAGTTTCTAGCTAGTTAAAGCAATACAATGTATGTGTGCACCCAGCCAGTTAAAGTAAGGTGGCAATTGAGACATTTGAGCTGATTTTTCGAATGCTGGTATGATTATCTTTTTGAATAGCCGATGCCACACGCAATTAATTATCTTCAGCGCAGACTAATTTTGGGCGACTTGATCTGGGTAGATCTTTCACAGTACCCGTATCATCCAATTTTCTTTTCAATCTGCTTACAGTTGATTTCTGAATTTGTTCTTGTCCTACCCTAAACGACTGCTTGAAAATATTTACGACATCCTCTAGCGATCTCTGTTAATTTCTCCAAGATCTACCCAGATCAGGTCGCCCAAAGTCAGTCCGCACTGAAGATAACCAATTGAATGAGGCATTGGCTGGTCAAGAAGATCATCATACAAGCATCCCAAAAATACAACAGCAACTAAATTTGAGTTATGGTACGGTACAACGTATTTTGACTAAGGATCTCAAATTTCACCCTTACAAAGCCAAAATTGTTCAGGAACTAAACGAAGATGACCTTGATACATGCATGCAATTCGCAGAATTGATGATGGAGCGGAATCATATTGTCTTTTTCGATGAGGCCACATTTTGCCTAAATGGTAACGTAAATAGGCACAATATGAATTACTGGAGCGACAAAAACCCTGGGTGGGTGACGGACACACGCTCTACTCAATACCCTCAAAAGGTTAACGTTTGGACAGGTATTTTAGATAACCACATAATTGGACCATTCTTTATTGATGTCACGCTTACTGGAATTAAATATGAAGAGTTGCTAAGAAACAAATAGTACCTGCTATTCAAGATATTACTGACGGATTTGATGAGACCTGGTTCCAGCAGGATGGAGCGGCTCCTCATTTCGCGCTGTGTCAGAAATTTTCTTGACAAAGTTTTTCAACATAGGTGGATAGGACGCCGCAGAGAAATTGAATGGCCAGTAAGATCACCGGATCTTATTCCACTCGATTTCTTTTTATGGGGTTATCTTAAAGATAGAGTTTATCGCACTAAACCAGCTGATGTAGAGCAGCTCAAACAACGAATACGGCATGAGATAGCTCTCATTGATCCTGAAACCATTCGCAAAGCTGTTACCACTGTTTACAATCAAATAGCCTATTGCCAAGAGACACAAGGTAATCAATTCGAACACCTACTTAAATAAACAATTTTTGAATAAAATAGACACAAAATAGCTTGCTGTAGCTGGCTAAAAGTACAAGTCACTCCACACTGTTTTAATTGGGAGTACCTTCGCTGGCTCCGTATACACACTTCTTAGACATCACTTACTGAGCATATCAGTACCTTGTCTCGACTGACTGAAAACCCTTACCACCTTGCTTAACTGACTGGTTGGGAACACTTACAACCTTGCCTTAACCGGCTGGGAACACTTACCACCTTGCCTTAATTGGCTGGCAACACATACCACTTTGCTTAACTGGCTAAGAACACTTACCACCTTGCTTTCATTGGCTGGGAACACTTACCACCTTGCCTTAACTAGCTGTATGCACACAAGGTCTTGCTTTAACTAGCTGGGAATACTTATCACCTCGCTTTAACTGGCTGGACACACTTACCACCTTGTCTTAACTGGCTAGGAACTCTTACCCCTTGCCTGAAAATATTTTTTAATTATCAACTTTCTTCAAGGTCATTACCAAAGTCATGGTAATTTGAAAATTTTGTGCTCTTTCCGAATCCGCAATAAATATAGGGGTTTCTATTTGAAAAATGGACCTAACAACGATTTGACCTTCTAGTCGCTGTCAAGGTCAACTGCAAGCTCACAAACAGTTAGACGGAGCACAATCTTGAGCATTTGTAAAAAAATTCTCCAGACAACCTAAAATATTGGAAATACTTTTCTAATTGACCGCAATTGTCTTCAAGGTCATCTCAAGGTCAAGGCCTAGGTTCAGGTCATTTATAAAATTTTGTGCTCTTTCCGAATCCGCAATAAAGGATACGGGTTTCTATTTGAAAAATTGATCTAAAAACGATTTAACCTTCAAGGTCACTGTATAGGTCAACATCAGGGTCACAAACAGTTAGGTGGAGCACAATCTTGAGCATTTGTAAAAAATTCTCCAGAAAACCTAAAATATTGGAAATACTTTTTCTTAATTGATCTTAGTTGTCTTCAAGGTCATCTCAAGTCATGGCCAAGGACAAGGCCATTTATAAAATTATGTGCTCTTTCCGAATCTGCAATAAAAAATAGGGGTGTCTATTTGAAAAAGTGAACTTGACAACGATTTGACCTTCAAGGTCATTGTCAAGGTCAACTTTAACGCCACAACCAGATAGTTGGAGGACAATCCTAAATATTTTGTATGAAAAGTTTTTCTAGAATATGCGGTCCAGAAAAATATTTTAGGGTTGCGGGACGTTCGGATAACCCGGTATATATTTTCTCATAGAATATGCATTAACTTTTGTAATTAAACAGTGTGAACTAATTGATGAAGTAAAACTTCTTGAAGCTGAAAATAATCATTTTAAAATAAATTCCAAAGGAGGCGAGATACTGATCAGTGATAGTACTTTCAAATGTGGTGATTTTTGTTCAATGATGCTGTCTTGTAGGCATTTGCTAGCTGTTAGACGACATTTAGGTCTACCATTATTTATCGCAGAGGCATGCCAAGAACGCTGGAAAAACGTTATTACTTAAAACAAAATAAAATACTGCTAAATATTGATAATAATATAGATGCAAAACAAGTCAAAGAGGTTATGAATCCTTCTGAAAAACGGATTATGTCTTTGTTTGCAAGCTGTGATTTACAGCTGCTATACCTTTGGAGGTGCTGTCTCAGAATTCTTTACACTTGATCCTTTGCAGATATCTTTGAAAGTCAAACACCTTGCCCCCTACGTGGTTTTTCCTTATAGATACAGACCATACATTTAAAAATGGCTATTCCACACCGAGCTCTTTTTTCGTAAAAGAGCCCGAAAAGTCGCGCTGCTAATTAAGATGCCTTATTGTTAAATGATTAGACTTTGTAGTGACAAAATTAGTCAAAGTGAAATTGTTTCATGTAATCTGTCTGCAAGTGTAATACACACTTTTCAATCTGTTATGGTACCAGAGGCAGACAACTACACTTCCTAAGATACAGGTACTCTGTTCTGTTTCTTTTTCGTTGATGCTCTGATGAAATATAGCCAATTTTTTGTTGACTGATAACCACGTAACTGCTGTAGTTTTTGTTACTTGTGGTTGCACCATAAATTACAGACCGCGTGTTAAATTTTACTTTCTTGGGCACAAGTGCTTGCGTGATTATTTTCTAGTCACAGGTAATATAAAACCGAAGCGCGAGTAGAGTAATTTTTTACTTATTTTAAAATTAAGATTTACTAAATGCTTTACAAATTGTTCACTATTAATCATCTAGATTAGGTTTCACACTTCAGTTAGGGTTATGTTTTAAATTTACAAAGTGCGCTTCAGAGAGCAGGTACAATTACTGTATACATTATGTCTAATTTTATTGTTGTATATATTTAGGAAATATGTACTACTTATTTAAATTCTAAGATTTTATATTTGCTTACATATGTTTATGTTGTGTTATATGTGAGTGTTGCTTTTGTTTACATTATGTTGGTAAAACGATTACGTACATTACGTAAATTACTTACATTATGTTAACAGAACGATTATGTAAATGTTTGGTGTAACGTTATGTAAATATTGCGTTTAATACCATGCTTGTTTCACTAATGGTTAGCAAATAAAATACTTGTTGAGGTTTTCATTTTTTCTTACTATATCTCCACAAGCCCCTCGTTTCCTGGCCATTGTAGTACCTTCCGGTGGAGCATTGGAAAATCACATGTAGGGTATTCGGTGTGGGCGATTTTCTTTACTGAATTTACTGATTTCTTTCGTGTCTACACGGAATACCGTAACAAACATTAATAAGTGCATGTCGTTTATAAAAAACTTTTAGTTTTGAACGAGATTCTGATAAATGTACGTCGTTTCTAGATAGTTCTAGATTATGAAGTTCGAAGCATTAATAAGTAGGGGTGGGCGATACGGGATTTTGCGTATCGAATATCGATACATATTCTATATCGATATGTATGGATATATCGAATATCGATACGTATCGATACGTATCGATGCGTATCGATGTGTATCGGTGCGTATCGATACGTATCGATACGTATCGATGCGTATCGGTGCGTATCGATACGTATCGATACGTATCGATGCGTATCGGTGCGTATCGATACGTATCGATACGTATCGATTCGTATCGATACGTATCGATTCGTATATATATATATATATATATAGCGATTCGTATCGGAATGTTTAGATGTGTAGATTAAGTATACATATCGAGACGTAGCGATACGTATCGGTACGAATCGATACGCATCGATAATTTATCTACTCTTTCTTTGGGAATAAAATCACAAGATCGTTTTAAAATAATGTATTTACTGATAATTCGATCTTTCACTTAAGATTGTTTGTTATCAAAATAATTAAAGTTTCAAGTTTAATATTTGTGACATTAGTATATATATATATATATATATATATATATATATATATATATATATATATATATATATATATTGCTGTGATATACTCCTGTGAATGCGGGGACTGGGTCCTTTCAACAAAAAAAATTCTAGTCCCACAGATTGGGCGTCATAAACTGCTGTGATCCTCTTTTCGCCTCGGCTGCTCACCTAATTTTATAAACCTCCTCATTCATAAAAAAAAACAACACATTCCTACCACAAACATCAACGTTAACTCTATTTACATCAATATTCAGAATACATTAAAATTTCAAATTTTATTTCAGCATAAAATTCAGTTTTAAAAAGAATTTCAAGATTAATTTTATTATCATTTTAATGTGCATCCAGAATTAAAGTCCTTGTAGGATGCCTACTAATTAATATAACAATATATATGCAGACCGGAGTCTGAGTACAAAGGGAGCATCTACCACCCCTTTACGTTAATTAACCAGGTTCGTCTAATTGAGCTCAAAGACATACCCATATTTTTATCATAATCCAGAACATCAATACTAAATACCCCTTTCTACTTAAACAAGCAAATTTCACCTTAAAATTAAAATATTATTGTTAGTACAATTTCACTACTGTCCATTTTAAATAAACAAATTAGAAAGTTATTCAACACACCAACATCTCAAAGTTCAAACAAAATAGTATAATTTACCTGAAGGTTACTTGCACTCGTAGCTTCAATGTACATCGTCCCTTTTGTTAATCACACCATTCCAACTGGGTTATATTTACGGCTTCTGATTCTCAACGTTTTAAAAATTTGCTCCATCACCATTTATTTAAAGTTGTTTCAGGGCTTTTCCGGAACTCATCTGTGTATATCTGAACCTTGTTTAGTGGATCCAGTCATGTTTACGAACCATTTAATTATTAACACCCCCGAAAAATAACAAAGAAATTCATACTTCTTTCACCAATATACGCCAAAACTGCATACTTTTGTGTATTTATTTGTCGTAGTAAATTTTACCAATTGGTACAGTGATACTAAATTTTATTACCTTGTATCTAAGTGCACTAAAGTATATTCATGTTAGCACGTAACGAACAAACTATTTTGAATTACCAAAATATACGAGCAAACTTTAAATTATTTTATCAAACTAAAATGCACTGTTTAACATCTTGAATCAAGTCGCGGATGTAAGAGAGCTTGTTTATATTCCCCTGGGTATATATAGCCGTTAGCCTGTCTGTCGGTCGAGTCCTCAAAACGGGTAATTCTAAAGAATTTCGCATGCTCTGTTCCCAGTCCGTAGCCCGCGCGTCGGTTTTTACGAATTTTGTACTCGCCCCAGTTAAATATTAGAAATTTCAACACGGCACGCAAACATGTCCGAGAATAACTAATTAAATTTTATACAGAAATCGTTGTTTCTACCTCTGATATTTGCATCCTATTTTCAACCAATTGTGACCCTCGTGACGTTGCTTAAATCACGCCTTTTACTATATGTGTCTCGGTCTTGTGCATATTATCTGTCTCTATCTAACCTGTTCTTATTGATGCAAATTGATATTCTTTATTATTGATTATTTTAGTCCATGTGAGTGTGAAATAACCCACCTTTAGCATTTCTCGTAACTATTATGCGACGGTTTCTCCAAGATTCTCTGAACCATTAATTATCTGCAAAATTTACGCCGAATGAGCTTTTTAAACTACGCAGGTGTTCAAACATACTATTAATTCTCAGAGCCTTATTTCGTGGTATTTTAATCTTGGATTTTCACAGGCTTTTATGCTTATTATTAATAATGGTTTAATTAACTCCAATTAAAATTGACTTCTATCCTTTCATTTTTAGCGAATACAAATTAAATGTTAATTATTATGTGTACACTTTGTTTAATACCGGTTACTTAAAATAGGGTTAATTAATATAAATTTTGCACGTAATTTCCATTTGTTTCTTTCTTAGGAATAATTAAATTACACGTAGAGCCTTTAATACAGTTTCTTTTGATATAAAGCGTCTTATAAATAATTTAAATTTCTTAATTTTAATAAAACGAATGAATTTTTATGCTTCACGCTGTTATTTAATAACGCGTACCTTTTCCAAAAGCTTCTACACAATGATTAAAATTATTTGATGTGATTATATAATTTTCTACTCTTGTCTAAATATGAGTAATATATATATATATATATATATATATATATATATATATAGGGTGGGCGATACGGTTTGCGTATCGAATATCGAGACATATTCTATATCGAATATCGATACGTATCGATGCGTATCGATACATATCGATACGTATCGATACATATCGAGTATCGATATATCAATATTTATTTTGCGCTGTATCGGGGTGGTCGATTCGGGGGTCGTATCGATACGTATCGATATATCGATACGCCGACCCAGCCCTATTAATAAGTACATGTCACGCTTAGAAAGTTTAGATATTGAACACTGAAATGTTAATAAGTGCATGTCGTTTTCAAGAGCTTTGGTTTTTGAACTTGAAACTTAAAACCTTGTTTCTAGAAACCGTTGGATTTTGAGCATTCACGCGTTAATAAATTTACGTCTTTTCTACGAACCCTTAATTTTGGAACTTTGAAGCAATAATAAATGTATATCACACTTAGAAATAATAAGTACCTGTCGTTCCTAGAAACTTTTGGTTTTTGAACTTGAAGCAATGTTAACAGCACGTTACTTCTAGAAACCCTTAGATTTTGAGCAATGAGATATTAATAAATGTATGCCGTTTCTAGAAACCTTTAGATTTTGAACCTTGAAGCATTAATAAATGCACGTTACGATTAGAAAGTTTAAATTTTTACACTAAGACGTTAATAAATGCTTGTCGTTTCTAAAAACTTTTAGTTTTTATACATTGAAACGTTGATAAATGTACGTTGTTTCTTGGAATCTGAAGATTTTGAGCATCGATTAAGATACGTCGTTTCTAAAAACCTTTAAATTTTGAACTTTGATGCATTAATAAACACAGGTTACTTTTAGAAAGTTTAGATTTTGAACACTGAAACGTTAGTAAACGCATGTCGTTTCTAGAACGTTTTGTTTTTGAATATTGAAATGTTGATATATGCATATTGTTTCTTGAAACACTTAAATCTTGAACACTGAAACGTTAATAAATCTACATCGCTTCTAGAAATCTTTAGATGTTGAACTTTGAAGGATTAATAAATGTATGACACGCTTAGAAAGTTCAGATTTCAATACTGAAACGTTGCTAAATGCATGGCGTTTCTAAACACTTTTGGCTTTTGGGCATTAAAGTGTTGACAAATGCACGTTGTTTCTAGATTTTGAGCACTGATAATTGTACGCCGTTTCTGGAAATCTTTAGATTTTGAACTTTGAAGCATTAATAAATGCATGTCACGCTTAGACAGTTCAAAGTTTGAACACCGAAAAGTTAATAAGTTCCTCTCTTCTAGAACCTTTGGTTTTTTGAACATTGAAACGTTGATAAATGCATGTTGCTAGAAATCTTCAAATGTTGAGCACTGAAACGTCAGTAAATGCACGTAGTTTCTAAAAGCTTTTGATTTTTATACATTGAAACGTTGATAAATGCACGTTGTTTCTCGGAACCCTTAGATTTTGAGCACTGATAAATTGACGTCGTTTCTAGAAACATGTAGTTATTGAACTTTGAAGGATTAACAAATGCATGTTACGTTTAGAAAGTTTAGATTTCAACACTGCAACGTTATTCAATGTCGTTTCTGAAAACTTTCGGTTTTGAACAATGAAGCGTTGATAAATGCATATCGTTTCTAGGAACTGTTAGATTTTGTGCACTAAAACGTTAGTAAATGTACGTAGTTTCTAGAAATATTTCGATTTTGGTCATTGTAGCGTTAATAAATGCATGTCATGCTTAAAAGGTTTAGATTTTGAGCACTGAAACCTTAATAAGTGCATGCCGTTTTTAGAAGCTTATTACTTTTGAACACTGAGTCTTCGATAAATGCATGTTGTTTCCAGATGCTCTGTTTTTGACCACTGAAACGTTAATAAATAGACATTGTTTCTAGAAATCTTTAGATTTTGAACGTTGAAGCATTAATAAGTGCATGTTGAGCTATATATAATTTAAATACCGTGTTACTTTCAAAACCCTGCAAGCGATTTTTTTTCTGCATGAATTTTAATTCATAGTGTTTTTATTTAAAACGCCTTAAAATTTCTAAACAAATCACAAAAGTTATCTATCAACAAGCTTAGTTTCCTTTCAATTGAAAGTAGTGCATTCTGCAAAATTTTCTCTACAATATTTTGCTTTATAAAGCAAACATTTGCTTAGCGACTTCACTTTATAAAGTCGCTACAAATATGATCTACCACCTCCAGTGAATACATTTCAACCACACCTGCACATACATTTATGATTTTCTTTAAAAGATTAGGCGGCCTTAACCATCTACCTAGTAATTGAACACTTGGAATGGTTTTGTTATCTATATCAAGTTTATACTTCCATCGAGCTGTATGCTGTTATCTAGCTGTGCTATGTGTCCAAAGCAATCAGATTGTTCACCTCGTTAAGAATTCTTGGTAGCCCTTAGGTTATCTCTTCGTATGCAAGCGGTGATTTGCAGCTGTTATACCTTTGCAGGTGCTGTCTGAGACTTCTTGACACTTGATCCTTCACAGATATTTTTGAAAGCCAAACACTTTGCCCCTACGTGGATTTTTCCTTATAAATATAGACCACATTTTGAAAGCTGGCTATTCCACACCGAGCCCTTTTTTCGTAAAGGAGCCCAGTTAGTCGCGCTGCTAATTAAGACGCCTTCTTGTTAAATGGTTTGACTTCTGTGGTGACGAAATTAGTAAGTCAAAGTGAAATTGTTTTACGTAGTCTGTCGGCAAGTGTAATACGCATTTTCCAATTCGCTATGATACCAGATGCAAACAACTTCCTAAGGTACAAGAACTCTGTTTTGTTTCTTTGTCATTGATGCTGCGATGAAATATATACACTTTTTTGCTGAATGATAACCACGTAAGTGCTGTAGTTTCTTACTCGTGGTAGCACAATAAATTACAGACCGTGTGTTAAATTTTATTTTCTCGAGCACAAGTGCTTGGGAGATTGTTTTCTAGTCACAGGTAACATAAAACCGAAGTTCGAGTAAAGCAATTTTCTACTTATTTCGAAATTAAGATTTACTAAATGTTTTACAAATGGTTCACTATTAATTATATAGATTAATTTCACATTTCAGTTATGTTCTAAATTTACAAAGTGCGCTTCAAAGAGCAGGTACAATTACTGTATAATTTTCCTCTTGTATATATTTAGGACTTGTAGCATTAACTAAATATATATGTACAACTTTTTAGATTCTAAGATTTTATATTTGTTTACATATGTTTATGTTGTGTTAAATGTGAGCGACGCTTTTATTTACATAATGTTGACAAGACGATTACGCAAATGTTTGTTGTAATGTTATGTAAATATTCCGTTTAATGCCATGCTTATTTCACTAACGGTTAATAAATAAAATACTTCTTGAGATTTCCAATTTTTTTTTATATCACCCCCACCCTCACTACGATGCTTTTGAGTTAGCCCGAAATCTAATTTTTTTTATTAGTGTTCTACCCTTTTCTATGTTTTGCTGCGATATTCAGTGTGGGCGTCTCCGTGGCGTAGTTGGTATGCGTGTGACTACTACGCCCAAGGTCCCGGATTCGAATCCCGACACGGTCCGCTTGAAAAATGTTAGGCGAGCATTTTTCACAAAATACGCCCTCGTTCGAATGAGAAGTAGAATGAAGGTCCCGTATGTGAGTGTTGTCACGCACGTTAAAGATCCCTCTCTTGCGTGGAACAGCAAGGGTTTGGCAAAATTAAAAATTTTTCAGGTAAAAACTCGCTTCCTGGCCAATGTAGTACTTTCGGGTGGAGCATTAGAAAATAACATGTGGGTATTTGTTGTGGGCGATTTTCCTTACTGAATTTACTGATTTCTTTTGTGTCTGCACGGAATACCGTAAAAAACGTTAGTAAGTGCATGTCGTTTATTAAAAACTTTTGGTTTTGAACATTGAGACTTTGATAAATGTACGTCGTTTCTAGAAACTTCTAGATTTTAAACTTTTGAACTTAGAAAATTTAGATTTTGAACACTGAAACATTAATAATTGCATGTCGTTTTCAAGATTTTTGGTTTTTGAACTTGAAACTTGAAACGTTGTTTCTAGAAACTCTTGGATTTTGAGCACTGACGCGTTAATAATCTTACGTCCTTTCTAGAAACCCTTTGTTTGGGAACTTTGAAGCATTAATAAATGTATGTTACGCTTAGAAAGATTAGATTTTGAACACTGAAACGTTTATAATTGCCTGTCGTTCTTAGAAGCTTTTGGTTTATGAACTTGAAGCATTGCTAAAAGCACGTTGTTTCTAGAAACCCTTAGATTTTGAGCACAGGGACGTTAATAAACGTACGCCGCTTCTAGAAACCTTTAGATTTTGAACTTTGAAGCATTAATAAATGTATGTCACGCTTATACAGTTTAGATCTTGAACACTGAAACATTAATATACGTTGATAAGTGCACGTTGTTTCTTGAAAACCTTTAGATTTTGAGTACTGAAACGTTAACATGTGGACGTCTCTTCTAGAAACCTTTAGATTGTGTATGTTGAAGTATTAATAAATGCATGGCACGTATAGAAATTGAACACTGAAGCGTTAATAAGTGCATGTCTTATCTACGAGCCTTTGGTTTTTAAACATTGAAACATTGATAAATGCATGTTGGTTCTAGAAAGCTATAGATTTTGGGCTCTGAAACTTTAATCAATATACGTCGCTTCTAGAAACTTTTAGATTTTGAACTTTGAAGCATTAATAAATACATGTCACGCTTATACGTTTAGATTTTGAACACTGAAACGTTAAAAAGTGTATGTTGTTTCTAGAAACCTTTAGATTTTGAACTTTGAAGCATTAATAAAAGCATGCCACGTTATAAACGGTTTAGTTTTTGAACACTAAAACGTTAATACGTGAATTGATTTTTGAACATTGAAATGTTGACAAATGCACGTTATTTCAAGAAACATTAGTTTTTGAGCATTGAAACGTTAATAAGCGAACGGTGTTTCTAGAAACCTTTAGATTTTGAACTATTAAGCATTAATTATTGCACGTTACGCTTAAAAAGTTTAGATTTTTACACTGAAACGTTAATAAATGCATGTCGTTTCTAAAAATTTTTGGTTTATATACATTGAAGCGTTGATAAATGCACGTTGTTTTTGGAACCCATAGATTTTGAGCACCGATTAATGTACGTCGTTTCTAGAAATTATTAAATTTTGAACTTTGATGCATTAATAAATACAGGTTACGTTTAGTAGGTTTAGATTTTAAACACTGAAACGTTAGTAAACGCACGTCGTTTCTAGTAACGTGTTGGTTTTTAAATATTGCAATGTCGATAAATGCACGTTGTTTCAAGAAACACTTAAACCTTGAGCACTAAAGTGTTAATAAATGTACGTCGCTTCTTGAAACCTTTAGATGTTGAACTTTGAAGCATTAATAAATGCAGGGTACGCTTAAAAAGTTTAGATTTTAATATTGAAACGTTGCTAAATACATGGCTTTTCTAAACACTTTTGGCTTTTGGGCATTGAAGTGTTGACAAAATTACGCTGTTTTTAGAAACCTTTAGATTTTGAGCACTGATAATTGTACGTCGTTTCTAAAAATCTTTAGATTTTGAACTTTGAACTCTTAATAAATGCATGTCACGCTCAGACAGTTTAAGTTTGAACACTGAAAAATTAGTAAGTTTAAGTATTTTCTAGAAGCTTTTGTTTTTTGAGCATTGAAACGTTGATTAATGCACTTTGCTAGAAATCTTCAAATGTTGAGCACTGCAACATTAATAAATGCACGTCATTTCTAAACACTTTTTGTTTTTAAATGTTGAAATGTCGATAAATGCACGTTGTTTCTAGAAACCTTTAGATGTTGGACTTTGAAGCATTTATAACTGCATAGCACGCTTAGAAAGTTTAGATTTAAACACTAAAACGTTACTAAAAACTTTTGTTTTTGAACATTGATGCATCGATGCGTTGTTTCTAGATACCCTTAGATTTTGAACACTGAAATGTTAAAAACTATATTGTGTTTTTAGAAACCTTGATTTTGAACTTTGAAGTATTAATAAAAGCATGCCACCTTAGACGGTTTAGATTTTGAACACTAAAACGTTAATATGTGCATGTCGTTTTTAGGAATTATTGATTTTTGTACATTGAAACGTTGATAAACGCACGTTGTTTCTAGAAATCTTAGTTTTGAGCACTGAAACGTAGCTTCTAAAAACCTTTAGATTTTGAACTATGAAGCATTAATAAATGCATGGCGCGCTTAGAAAGTTTAGATTTTAATACTGAAACGAAGCTAAATGCATGGCGTTTCTAAACACTTTTGGCTTTTGTCGGTTTTTAACATTGACATTTCCAAGAATTATTTATAGATAAAGCAGTTGCGACTGGTAACTAGGTGATTGTATTGACGGCCAATTCGGAGACAGCTGGAACAAGTGTGTAGCTGCGTTTGCTGTTTGGGTGAGTGTTCTTTGCTGCAATGGCGGTTGGTTATGCTTGAACAGCTGACCTCGGTAGAACTACCATATCTCTGGCAGTTATAGCGCCTCGTAACGGATACTATGTCTTTAATTTGACATGATTTATATCCAGTGTGGCCTTACGGTTGAAATTGTTCGGAGGTGGGGAGAAACATTTAGGATGAGGTGTTCAGTGTCGTTTCTGGGGTGATATGTGGCTACGTTCGGTAGAAATCTTTAGGAGTGAGGTGCTGGGGGAAGTTTTGTCAATAGAGGTACGAGAGGGTATCTGTGGTATGAATGTTTTTGATGATTGACTGAGGTTGATGAGATTTATGGACATGGATGGAATGGATAATTTGGTTCAAATTGGAGATTATACGTAGGTCGGAAAGCTTGTCAGTTCGGATGGTGATGGCTGTTTTTAATAGACGGGTACTGCGGATGGAAAGATCGGGAAGGAAAGGACGTAGGTTCTGTTTTACGATGGGATAAAACAAACATCTGCTTTGCAACTTTACTTTACGAAGTGGCTACAAATATATTCCACCACCTGCAGTAAACACATTTCAACCACAGCTTCACATACATTTATGACTTCCTTTAAAAATTGGGAGGACCTAAACATCTACCTACTTGGAATGGTTTTGTTATCTATAGCAAGTTTATACTTTCATCAAGCTGTATGCTGTTACCTTGCAGCTGTGCTGGTATCCAAAGCAATAAGGTTGTTCCTCTTTGTTAAGAATTCTTGGTAGCGCTTAGGTTATCTTTTTGTTTACAAGCTGTGATTTACAGTTGATATACCTTTACAGGTGCTGTTTGAGAATTCTTTACACCTTGATTTGAAATCAAAGACATGAGTGGATTAAAATCGCATGTATTGAGCGGTGCACAAAAATGAAAAATTCGTAAGGAGAAAGAAAGTAACATTAATACTAAGTATTCGAAACTTGATACTTTTTTTTTACCAAGTGAAAGTTCATCTTTTTATTATGTACCTGAAGCTTCTTCAAAAAGTGATTTGCACGAACAAAATGTAGATGTACCCACCATTCATGATGACAAATCTGAGGAACCTGATTTTATGCCTGACCATTCTACCGGAAATTGTGAAAAGAAAGATGGAAACGTACAGGAGGTGGATCTGGTTAGTAGTGATTTAGCATTTTATGCAGAAACAAACATAGATAACGAGTTAAGGGAAAAGATTTTATAATTGGGTTTATGTCAGTCTGAAGGGATTTTCAAAAAAGATGCAAAGGGACGGAGTTTTTCGTCGGCGTATTACAATTTTACAACCACGACAGGACAGTCGCTCAAGAGAAAATGGCTGTGTTATTCATCACGATTAGATTATGCTTATTGTCAGGTATGTTGGCTTTTTGCAGACAGAAACAATGGTTATTTTAAAGATGCATGGTGTAAAGGTATAAGTGACTGGCAAGGAATATAAAAAAAGATTAAAGTATATGAACATTCTATAACTCACATACAAGCATGTCGCGCATATGATGTTTGGAAATAAAATAAAACAGTTGATGCATTATTAGAGTCAAATATAAAGTAGAAATCAACAAATGGCGTTTAGTTTTACGAAGAAATATAGATGTCATAATGACCTTGGCGACCTGTAATCTTCCTTTTTGAGGGCATCGAGAATATCCAGATTCCTTGCATAAAGGAAAATTTCTGAACATAATTGATCTTTTGTCAAGCTATGATTCCGTTCTGAAAGTTCGTTTATCAGAAACAGAATCTGAAGAATACCTAAGCCCTGCAATTCAAAATTTAATTCATATCATCGGTTCTAAAGTTAGACAAAATATTGTTAAGAAAATTAGAGATTGTCCCTATCAAAGAAACATCAGCTAAGTATCGTAATCAGATATGTAATCATTGTAATAGACGATAATAATGAAGCAAGTAATGTCAAAATTAACGAATCATTTTTAGGTTTTACCGAAGTGTCCAAGCAGACAGCAAAGCAATTAAAAAGTGATGTATTAAATTTTCTCAGTACAGAGACATATGCTTGGAAAAGTGTCGAGGACAGGAGTACGACGGTACTGCTAATATGAGTGGAGCTTACGTAGAATTACAAAAACTTATTAAGGACAATCAACCTATGGCAAATTACATATATTGTGCCGCCCATAATCTAAATTTGGTTTTAAATGATGCATGCCTTAGTGTTCCTTGTGTAAAACAATTTTATGATATTTGCCAAAAAATTTACAATTTTTTTGGACACAGCATTAAGAGGTGGAGTCATTTAAAAATTGTTCAAAATAACGACAATATTCAGTCAACTATAAAATCATTGTTTTACTAGGATTACTCGATTTGAGTCTATTGTAGCAATTCGTTACAATTTTGTTGGAATTCTCAGAGTATTATCAAATATTCAACTTATTAGTACTAAACGAGAAGAAAAACAAGACGCATCAGCTATTCAAAAACAAATGGAAAAATTTGAATTTGTATTTTTACTAATCTTTCAATGCAGTATTTTAGAACATAAAATTTAATTTCATAAAATTTGATTTACAAACCAAACACCTTGCCCCCTACGTAGAGTTTTCCTTATAAATACACACGATACTTTGAAAAATGGCTATTTCACACCGAGCCTTTTTTTCGTAAAGGAGCCCAGTAAGTTACGCTGCTAATTAAGACGCCTTCTTGTTAAATGGTTTGACTTCTGTGGTGACGAAATAAGTTAGATAAAATGAAATTGTTTCATGTAGTCTGTCTGCAAGTGTAATACGCACTTATCAATCTGTTATGGTATCAGAGGCAGACAACTACACTTTCTAAGGTACAGGTACTCTGTTCTGTTTCTTTTTCATTCATGCTTTGATGAAAAATATAGCCACTTTTTCGTTGACTGATAACCACGTAACTGCTGTAGTTGTTGTTACTTGTGGTTGCACAATAAATTACAGACCGCTTGTTAAATTTTACTTTCTCGTGCAGATGTGCTTGCGTGATTGTTTTCTAGTCACAGGTAATATAAAACTGAAGCTTAAGTAGAGCAATTTCTTACTTATTTTAAAATTAAATTTACTAAATGTTTCATAAATTGTTCGCTATTAATCATCTAGATTAATTTCACATTTCAGTTAGGGTTATGTTCTAAATTTACAAAGTACACTTCAAAGAGCAGGTACAATATACTGTATACATTATGTCTAATTTCCATCTTGTATATATTTAGCACCTGTAGCATTAACTAAGTAAATATGTACAACCTATTTAGATTCTAAGATTTTATATTTGCTTACATATGTTTATGTTGTGTTATATGTGAGTAACGCTTTTATTTACATTATGTTAACAGGACGATTACGCAAATGTTTGTTGTAACGTTATGTATATATTCTGGTTAATACCATGCTTGTTTTACCAACGGTTAGTAAATAAAATACTTGTCGAGGTTTTCATTTTTTGTTTCTATATAACCACAAACCCCTCTCATTACGACGTTTTTGAGCTAGCCCGAAATTTTTTTTTTGGATTTGTATTTTACCCTTCTCCGTGTTTTGCTGCGGTATTCGATGTGCACAATTCTCTTTACTGACTTTACTGCTTTCTTTCGTGTCTGCACGGAATACCGTAACAACTGAAGCGTTAATAAGTAGGGCTGGGTAGGCGTATCGATACGACCCCCGTATCGAGCCCCCCGATACAGCGAAAATAAATATCGATATATCGATAATCGATATGTATCGATACGTATCGATATGTATCGATTCGTATCGATACGCATTCATACGTGTCGATATTCAATATATCGATACATATCGATATAGAATATGTATCGATATTCGATACGCAAAATCCCGTATCGCGCACCCTTATATTGAAACTTTAATTATTTTGATAACAAACAATCTTAAGTGAAAGTTTGAATTGTCAGTAAACACATTATTTTAAAAGGATTTTGTGATTTTATTCCCCAAGAAAGAAGTAGATAAATTATCGATGCGTATCAATTCGCCGTTGCGTACCGATACGTATCGCTACTTCTCGATATGTATATTTAATCTAAACATCTAAACGTTCCGATAAGAATCGCTATATATACGTACCGATATGCAACAATACGCATCAATACGTATCGATACGTATCGATACGCACCGGTACGCATCTATACGTATCGATACGTATCGATACGCATCGATACGTATCGATATATCGATATTCGATATATCGATACATATCGATATAGAATATCTATCGATATTCGATACGCAAAATCCCGTATCGCCCACCCCTATTAATAAGTGCATGCCTTTTCTAAAAATTTTTTGTTTTGGACATTAAGGCTTTGATAAATGCACGTACTTTCTAGAAACCTTTAGGTCTTGAACACTGATAAATGTACGTCGTTTCTAGAAGCTTCTAGATTTTTAACTTTGAAGCATTAATAAAGACACTTCATCCTTAGAAAGTTTAGATTTTGAACACTGATACTTTCCAGAACATTCTTTATATTTTTATAATTAACAGGAGGTAAAAGAGTGGACTACTTGATGTTGCATTTTTAGCTAAGTACTAATCAGTAGCTTAGTTTAATTATTGCATGTCTGAAGATATTATAATTAACGATACTTTTAAGTTTCCTGAAATAAACAATTTCTGATCTTGCTAATCAGTACTTTATAAAATAAACAACTTTGAAGTATAATTCAATGACCTCAAATCCATTTGATAACAAATAATCAGTAGTTGCAGGATTTGGTCTAGTCGTGCTCTCTGTCGTTTCTATTTCTCGCTGTTTTGTTGGTAACTAGTAGTTGTACTTGTGGTTTATCGGTCAATTACTCGATGAGGTTTTTTTGCTATGGTTTGGTGCAATTGCACCACGTATATTAGAATAAACGATATTGTTCCTCTTAAAGTATTTTACAGTAAATAAAAAGGGTGCCAAATTTAGTTTAGATTTATATGTTTACCTTAAAACCAAATGTAATGAGGTAATATTAAGCTCTCGGATTTTTACAGCTACAATTCAGTGCGACATCCGTGAAACGTCACCTTCCGAGTTTCTAACTATTCACAGAAGCAATTAAAACATGTTCCATTCATTGTACTTTCGCGTCTTGCAAGGTGGTGCATTTATGTTTAGTTACCAGTATCTTACGACACGTTGCTAGATACGGGAAAGGTATAGTGTTAGGTTTTAGTTACTCGCGTGCTTGCACAGAGGACGTACTAGGATACGCAGTATTTACAAATAATTTACGTTTAAAATTAACAATGTAATTAACTTTGTCTTCTAAATTAATCCATATTAGCATGCTTTCTTTTTATCTCAGGGTTGCACGTTGCGGATGCTGTTGTTCCTTTAGTTCATTTTTAGAAGTAAAGTTTGTTGGTTATCTACAATAAAAACGGGTACAATGTAAGATAATAACGGTAAGGACTTGATATTAGGAAGTGGCAGGTAAAACTCCACTATATTGTCTATTATGCACTAATGCATACCATCAAGTCATAATAGTAAGGGAGTATTCGAACACAATCAATCAGTCATACTTTTCTAGCGATTAGAATTTAATTGACTATCAATTGAGTTGAGCGATGACTTGTTAAGTAATTGAAAATATGATATTTTAAATTCGGGGTTGTCTCTAAAATACTCCAAAAAAATTTGTAAGCGCAGAATTGAATAAACTACCGTCACTGAGTTGCTACAGTATTCCGTGCAGACAAGAAAGTAAAGTAAGCACAGAAAATCACCCGCGTCAAAACAAGGGAAATCCAAAGAATTAATGCCGTACCAGGTGATGAAAATTCGTATGATCGTAAATACAATGAGAAATGCGAAATTTAATCAGAAACTATACATAACAAAATAAGCACCGCGATTGTATTCATAGCAATTTACATAGATAGTCAAATTTGCTGGATAATTAAATAAATGTAAGATGTTTTTTCTAAATATACGCATTTGGCCAAAATTAGGGTTCGGTCTAGTTTATCTGTGTTGGTGGTCATTGTTAATACTACCAAAGAGGTAGCCTAAATCATAATGATTTTTCCCCCTCAAAATAAATATAAAAAAACGACTGCTTAAGCCTTACGGTAACGCAATCGCACACTTCTTTAATAACCATCCTCTCAATTGTATAAATAGAAACATGTTAAAAAAAATGTTATTCAAATTATTGAATTTATATAAAATTCACCAATTAAAATTAATCAGCTGATTTCACGTTAAGCGTATTGGCTACCTAAAAAAAGTCGGTTCCAGGCCGTAACACAAATTGAAGGCAATCATTCTTTTAAACTTTAAAAATATTTGCTTAGTGTACTCAAACCAAATATTTTGAACATCAATAAATCAAAGTCACCTTCAATTTATGTCATAAATGTCAAACTTGAAGTTTCTATTATTTTGACAAATAACCTAGGTCATGGATCGAAACGTAAATAAAGTAGATTTTAAAAACTATGAGTGGTTTAATTCCCAAAGAAGATTAAGAAGAATGCTAAACAAACCACAACAAACATACAGGGAGTATTCGCTAATATAGGTTCAGTGAAATTTCGGATTTTGAACATTGAAACGTTAATAAAAGCATGTCGTTTCTAGAAACTTTCAGATTTTCTACATCAATACGTTAATAAAAACATGTCGTTTCTAGAAACTTTCAGATTTTCTACATAAAACGTTAATAAAAGCATTTCGTTTCTAGGAACTTCCAAATTTTCTACATCAAAACTTTAATAAAAACATGACCTCTCTAGAAACTTTTAGATTTTTTACATCAATAGGTTAATAAAAACATGTCGTTTCTAGAAACTTTTAAATTTTCCACATCAAAACGTTAATAAAAATATGTCGTCTCTAGAAACGTTTAGATTTACTACATCAATACGTCAATAAAAGCATGTCGTTTCTAAAACCTTTTAAATTTTCTACATCAATACATTAATAAAAGCATGTCGTTTCTAGAAACTTGAAGATTATCTACATTAAAACGTTAATAAAAGCATATCGTTTCTAGAAACTTTTAGATTTTCCACATCAATACGTTAATAAAAGAATGTCGTTTCTAGAAAGTGTGAATTTTGAACATTGACATGTTAAAAGCTGGTCGTTTCTAGAAACTTTTGGATTTTGAATATTTACACATTAATAAATTTATGTTACTCCAAGAAATCTTTAGATTTTTAAAACTAAAACAAGTCGCTTTTACAAATGTATGAATTTTGAGCATTGATATATTAAAAAATGCATGTTGTTTCTAGAAACCTCGTGAACATTGAAGCATCAATAAATGAATGCTGCTTCTAGAAACCTTTGGATTTCAAAGTTTAAAACATTATAAATGTGTGTCACTTGTATTATTCAAGTCCTAGAAGATTTTAAAATCTCCAAATACTTAGTAAAGGATTGTGGCCGACTATTTAAAGGACCGAACTATAATGATAAGTGACAATGATGGACACGAAGCCACATGGTAGCTACAGGGAGGAATGCCACAAGGCTCGGCTCTTGGTCCCTTACTGTGGAACGTGATGTACGACGCTGTACTTAAAGAAAAATACCCAGAAGGAGTAGAAATTTTAAGGTATACTGACGATATTGCTCTGGTAGCGCTGCAAAAAGAGGACAGTGAATTGGAAGAAAAAGTACACCAGGCAATAAACCAGGTCAGCAATTTTATGAGAACCAGGGGCTTGATTATAGCACCAGAGAAGACAGGCGATTTTGATAACGTGCAAGAGAAGAGTTAGACAAGTAAAAGTTATGGTCGAAGGAGAAGAGATAATTCCTAGGGAAAAGGTAAAGTACGTATGAATGTGGGTCGATCCAGATCTAAGTTTCAGTATACACCTGGAAGAGGTGACTGAACGTGCCATGAAGGTAATAAATAGAATTAGTAAGTTACTGCCAAATATTGGTGGTGCGAGAGCCAGAAAAAGGTGAATATTGGTCTAGCTTGCTGGCTCGATCGTACTATATGGCTCCCCAATCTGGGTAGCAGGCAAGCTAACCAAAAAGACACGTGGTTTGCTCACTGGTTTGGAACACAGAATGGCGTTGAGGGTGGCCAGCGGGTATAGGACCGTCTTGTCTGAGGCCATTACGGTCATAGCGGGGATATACCCGCTAGAGCTGTTGGCACGGGAGAGGGAAAGCATCAGAAAGTTTGGTACGGAAAAAACAGGAGGAAAGGCATACGACATTAAGGCTGTGGCAGGAGAGGTGGGAAGCCACACCAAAAGCGGCTTGGACAAGGAAGTTGATTCCTAAAATAAAAGAATGGGTACTTAGGAAGGATGAAGAGGCGGATTACCACTTCATCCAGATCTTGTCTGGACATGGATGCTTCGCGGACTATTTGTATTAAGTCCAAAAGTACCAAAGTCATCGGTGCATAATGTGCCGCAAAAGAGACAGTGCCGAGCACACTATGTTTATGTGCGCGAGGTGGGCGGTCCAAAAAAACACAGCTCGAAAAAGACATAGGGGAAGTTATAAATGCGGAAAATCTCGTGACAATAATGCAAGACTCCGAGGAAATACGGAAGAAAATTGAAACGTATGTTCGAACAATATTAAGTAAAAAAGGAAATAAAGAGCGAAGTTTACAGCATACTAATTAAGGACAATGGAGTACAAGAGAACCCTGCAAGCATCACGAAGAAATGATATTGTCGGTACCGTGATGCTTTGTCATTAGCAGGAAGAGAGGAATGGTTTTAGTTGGCTAGTATGGTTTCCTGATGGGTGGCCCAAAACGGCAATCAGTCGTTCTTCCGGTTTAACCCAGACGGGACTCCATACAAATCCAACACTACCCGCTGAATTGATCGAACATCACGGCGGGTGTCTTCCCCACGATAAGGAGACTAGAAGCTGTGAAGCGAAAAGGCAAATTATTGTGGGGACATAGGAAGTATTTCCAACCCTCTAAAAAAAAGAGGTAAAGAGTCTAGAAGTGGGTATTACTTGAATGAGATTTAATTAACCTGCGATATGTTTCCCATGGGTCGGCATGGAGTCCATCGATGATATTTTGAAGATGTGTTATCTTTGCCTCGTAGATCTTTTTTTCAATAGTTTTCATGGGTCCGCATGGAGTCCATCGATGATATTTTGAAGATGCGTTTCTTTTGCCTCGTAGATCTTCTTCTTCAAAAGTTTTCTGGCTTGTTTAAAATGGGTTGTTGTTGTTCTTAGCTGATTCTCTTCCACGTTGTTGCATCTTTCAGGCAGATTATTGGGCTGAGTTCTTGCCTCTTGCCGTGATGGATTCCACCAGAGTGAAGTGCTTGTCACATGTCGTCTTTTGGCAATTGTCGTAATTTTGGCAGGTTGGATGGATCGGATCATGGTGTATGTGTATGGGTGTCTCAATTCTGATTTGGTGCGGAGGTATTTTGAGATTTTTAGGAATAACAGTTAATTTGCTTTATTAGTATTAAAAAGGGGTTTTTTTGGAATTATAGGGGTGAATGTTATACGACTATGGTCTCTGGAGTGGATTAGGTGGGTAACGATACAGTTTTTGTATTAGATTTATGTCGGAAGGGGTTGCTACGGTTACGTTTATGTTTGATTTATGTTGGATGAATTCCCAGTAGTTGGGTATTTAGGATTTTTAGGTGACGTTGCTGAATGAAATCTTCTAGGAGCGTGCCTCAGTCGTCTGTAGTGTCGTACAAAAGTGTCGATCTGGCATTAGCATCTGCGCAGATAATTGTGGGTGCTTTTTCAATCGTGTTTAGGGCATTTTTCTAGGTGTTGTATGTCTGCGTTGTACTGAAAATACGCTGAGATTATGTGTAGTGTCCCTGTTTCCCAGTGGAGTTGTACGGTCCAGATTTGGAGCGTTGATAATGGGAGTCGTTGATTGTGATAGCAGCGGATAGGTTACGGTCAGTTAGGTTAGGACGTCCGAAGGATTTAGAATGGAGAGATGATTTGGGATTTTGTTGTTTACAAGATAAGGTTCTTGAGGGACGACTATGGATATGTTTTATTTTTGGAGGGCATGGGAAATTTTTAAGGTTGCAGAGCGGAAGTGTTAGGGATTTACCTTGATAGTATGTAAAGTGGAAGAAGAGGGATGTTTGTTGGGAGCAGGGACATAATTTGTGTTAAGATTAGTAACCAATGTCTGTTCTTAATATTGACATTTCCAGGAATAATTTATAGATAAGACAGTTGCGACTGGTAACTAGGTGGTTGTATGGACGGGCCGATTCGGAAACAGTTGGAATAAGTGGGTGACTGTGATTGTAGGTTGGGTGAGTGTTCTTTCACAGGTGATGCTTGAACAACAGACCTTGGCAGTTATAGCGCCTCGTAAGTCACTAATTCGACATCATTTATATCCAGTATAAATGTGTGACCTTACTGTTAAAATCGTGCGGAGGCGGAGAGAAACATTTAGGGTGAGGTTGTCAGTGTCGTTTCTAGGGTGATGTGTGGCTACTATGCGGTAGGAATTTTCAGGGAAGAGGTGCTGGGGAAAGTTTTGTCAATAGAGGTACCAGAGGGTACCTGAGATGATTGACTGAGGTTGACGAAGTATATACAAGTATATACAAGTATATACAAAGTATATACAATGGATGGAATGGATATTTTAGTTCTAATTGGAGGTAACATAGGTCGAAAAGCTTGTCAGTTTGGTTGGTGATGGCTGTTTTTGATAAACGGATACTGTAGATAGAAAGATCGAGAAGAAAAGGACGCAGGTTCTGTTTTGCGATGGAATGGAGTAGTTTCGGTAGATGTAATTCTTTTTCGGCGACTGTTTTGTTGGTGGAGCGTGTTGTGAGGTGGTGGTTGAAATGAAAACTTAGACGTAAGTAGGTTGTGGTTGATTGGTATTGTATGTATGTATGTAAATAAATTTATTTTAAGGCCTTTGGCCCATCGTAGCCTGTTTACGCTTTAAGATATTGTGAAAAAATAAAATAAAGGTCATTATAAATCTTGAGAGGCTATCGTGACTTGCTTCTTTAGGGTGCGTTGTACGTCCATTGCTGATGGTGCGGCTAGGTAGTTGGTATTTTGCTTCGCTTTTGGTAACTTCAGGTTAAGGGGTAAGAAGTTGAATATATGGTATGTGTTTTAGGGTTTGCTGAAAGAATTGATATAATGGTAGGGGAAAGTTTGTAACGACATATTTTAGATTAGAAAGTGGAGAGTAGGGATGTAGGTCTATTACGATTGTTACATGCAAAATTTGCAATGTACCATTTTTAGATTTAGTTATAATTTATAAATTAATTCCCGCATATTTTTTAAATTAAAAATGTTAACTTTTGTTGTCGTCGACAGTCGCGTCTGCGCAGAGTGAATACGGAGGTGCGTGAGCGTCAAAAGCAGGATTAAGCGACGAGACCTCAACAAAGCTACAACTATCTGATGGTGTGTTTTTTTTGTTTAAAAATAGGTATGTAGGTTTCTTGTACCATAACTTTGTGTACCTGTTATCTAATCCTTCCGACACCCTACGAGTGCAGAAGTTACCTGAAGGACGGATGGCAATTTGAAGTCAACATGGCGTAACCCTACTAACCTACAAATCACCGTTGGCCCCTGAGATTAATTTCCGAGATGCCACCACGTAAGTAATTTGATTTTATTTAAGTTGTGCTTGCAAATTTGACTTAAAAAGCGGTTGCATCACTCTTAAGGCGTGGTCGGTATAAATTATAAAATGGCGGGAATTATACCGCGTAGAATTATAACAATGCCGCCCAAAACTATAACAATGACGCCCAACGTGGAGCGCCATTGTTGTATTTTTAGGCGGCATATTTCACCCGCCATTTATAACATATACCAACCACGCTTTAAGAGTGATGCAACCGCTTTTTAAGTCAAATTTGCAAGCACAACTTAAATAAAATCAAATTACTTACGTGGTGGCATCTCGGAACTTAATCTCAGGGTCCAAGGGTAGTTTGCAGGTTGGGTTCGGTTACGCCATGTTAGTTTCAAATTGCCATCCGTTCTTCACGTAACTTCTGTTGCACTCGTAGAGGAATGAAAGGATTAGGCAACAGGTACACAAAGGTAAGCTACAAGGAACCTACATACTTATTTTTAAAGAGAAGAAACACACACCAGTCAGATAGTTGTAGCTTCGTTGAGTACTTGTGGCATAATGCCCGCTTTTGACACTCACGCACCTCCGCATTCACTCTGCGCAGACGCGACTGTCGACGACGGAAGTTAACATTTTTAGTTTAAAAAATACGCGGGAATTAATTTATAAATCATAACTAAATCTAAAAATGGTACATTGCCAATTTTGGCATGTAACACGATCTTACAGTTGTTTCGGAGAGGGGTTATCTTAAGGCGGTGATGCAGAACGTGATCTGGAGTTTCAGGTATATTTTGGAGCGGGAGAGGGAATCAGATTGAACGAGTGTGATTTATATAGAAATTTGCAGCGGCCAATAAGGAATTGGATATTTGTTCTGGAAGAAGTAATGTTGGGGAACATCTTATAGGTGTCGGAGTGGAACCAGAACTATTGCTAATCTTGGAGTAGGGAGTTTTGAATGCGGGATTCTATTTCGGTGGTTGGTGTTGTCTGTGGAACTTTGCAAATGATTTAATAGCAAAAAAATCTAGTGTTGATACTATTCTTTCCAACGCCATAGCTTGCGCCAGAGACGAAAACAGTTGCAAAAAAATTTTAAACAGGAAAGGTAGAAAGTCTTTATTACAGGATAAAGTAATTCAGTCTGACATAAAATAAAATAGCTCTTTAATTTTTATACATAGTTAATGTATTCCTTATTTCTAATTTGTTTGTTCGGTATATGATGCGCTTCCCGAGGTTGTACGGGTTGTTATACATCACTAATCCCAATACCTTTTGCTGGCGTTTGGAGTGTAGAAGTCTGAATTTGTGAAAAGTTCTATGCTTAGTGGTATTCTTATAGAGGGCGTTGCTATATTTACAAATAGTGATGCGTTAGCTCTTATGCGTTGCAATAGTAGTTCTTAATATATATTATTTTACGAACGTTATTTTTATATTTATTTGGGTAACAATAAATAGTCTAAAATGTCCATAAATAATTAATAATACTGGAACGGTAGATTTTAATAGAGCAGTAAAGTTTGTTGGTTATCTACAATAAAAACGAGAACAATGTAGGATAATAGCGATAAGAAAATGAGTGGTAAAACTCCACTACATTGTCCATAATGCACAAATATATACTATCAAATCATAATAATAAGGGAGTATTCAAACACAATCGATCAGTTACGCTTTTGTAGTGGCTAGAATTCAACCGGCCATTGACCAAATTGACAGATAGTAAGTGTATTGTACTTTTACCTTATGTTTTCAACTAATTATAACACAAAAAAGGAGAACATGTTACAAAGGTTTTCTCAAATAATATTGTACTGTTATTGTGTGTGTGTGCATGGGTACGTGCGCGCGTGCTTGTGTTAGTGCGTGCGTGCGTACGTGGGTGCGTGCGTGCGTGCGTGCATACATGTATAGCTTTATTTTTGACTATCTGTAGGTTTTTGACACATCCTAGTCGTACAATCCAAGAGATGTAAAATAAATAAAATTGAGAACAAAATAAAACAAAGGTAATTCATGGTTCACTTGGTTCGTTCAGGCTATTTAACCAGTCAGTTGTGCAGTTTCAGGTGGGGTTGAACTGTCATTGCTGCGCTGCAGCCGCTACTTCGATTTTGTTCTTTGGCTTTATCAATTTTCAGTTTAGTTCTTGTAGTTTCTTGTTTATCTTGAATACCGCAGACTATGGGTTAAAAGGGGGGAAATAGGCGGTTTGTTTTCTGGGATGTCTTGCAGGAGCTGACTGCGTAGTTTTAGTTTAAGTTTAAGTTTGGTAGAGGGTCTAGATCTATATTTGTCTTGGATTTTTTTTACCAGGTGAAAAAGATTTAGGCAATGGTAAAGTAGGCGGGCAGGTATTTCTGGGACGTTTTGATTAAATGGCCAAAACGGAGAAGGGATTAATTAAAAGGAGTGTAGTTTTTGGAGGAATTTACCATGACCTGCTAGGAACTGTAGAGTTGTTCAGGCGGAGTTGGGAAGGAGAGCGGGGATATCTGTGATTGTAGGAAAGATGTGAAAGGTATTTCTTCCGGTATTTGATTGCGCCCAGGACGATTGCCAAAAGTCTAGATCTATATTCGTTTTGGATTTTTTTTTAGGTGGGAGAGATTTAGGCAGTGGCAAAGTAGGTGGTCAGGTGTTTTTGGGACATTTTAATTATAGGGGCAAAGTGAAGGGGAAATTAATTGAAAGGAGTGTAGCTTTTGGTGGAGTTTACCAAGACCTGCTAGGGACCGCAGTGTTGTTTTGGTGGAGTCGGAGACGGGATTGGGGATGTTTGTTATTGTAGGAAAGATGTGAAAGGCGTGTCTGCCGGTATTTGATGGGATTAAAGACGACTGCCAAGAGTGCAATAGGGATTTGATTTCTGTGGCAGAGATATTTTGGTATGTATCTGGGGAGGTGTTTCATCGTGAAGTTGGATTAGTCTCCAGAATTTGTAATTGTGGATTTGAAAGGCGGTGTGCAACTGGATTTGGGAGGTGGGAAGTGGGTATTTAGGACTGCGCATAAAGCGGCAATGAAGGTGGTTAAGAAATCTCAGAACACGTATAATAGGTAGGGGCGAATTTTGGGGTCGAGAATTCTACAAGAGTGAGGAGTGGCGAGTGGAAACCAGGAATCCATGCTGCAGTGAAAAATGGGGATAATGATGTTTTCCGGTGGGTTAAGTTAGCTGGATCGATTTTGAAAAGGAGTGGTGTATTTTATATAGGATTGTTTTAGTTTTGGAACGGATTTTTTGGAGTTGGATGTGCATTTTAAGACGGATTTCAAGAATAAAGCCATGATAAAGAATGAAATTTAAAAAGGTGATAGATGTGCGTAGGATTTGGATATTTGGACTTCGGCGAGAGTGAAGAAAGCCTTTAGGGAGTAACATGGATTGTTTGTTCAGGATAGACATGTTTTATTAAGGTTTTGGCTGTAGTTTTTGATTCCAATCGATCGTTACCATGGATAAGAAAGGTGATATTACCGGCGTATGTGAGAATGTCCGTGTTTGGTATGTTTATGCCGAGGAGAAAATTGAGGTATAAGTTCCACAAGGTGGGCGACACAACGGACCCTTGAGTACAGCTTTGGAGTATTGAGACGGTAGCGGAGAAGTAGTAGGCTTTAAGTGTAGCAGTGTGGAATGATAGAGGTTTGTCAACTCCCTCCCAGTTGACCGATTTGCTCCAAAACCTAGCAAAATGTGGCTTAGAGCTAGTACCAACTAGCAGTCAAGTAAGAAAGCTAGCACCTTAAAAACAAGATGACGGCGATTGTTTAAAGATATTTTGCCAGCCTCCCTCAAGTTGTCCGATTTGCTCCAAAATCTAGCACCTCTTTGATTATAGCAAGCACCAAAGTTGTAGAACTAGCACCAAAGCCATTTCAGAAATATGACCAATTATATTGAGTGGGAGGCAACTTGACGCTTGTCCCTCACCTGTTCTCCGATATGTTCCAAAATCTAGCACCGTGTAGCTTAGAACTAGCACCAGCTAGTACCCAAGTAAGAAAGCTAGCACTATAATAACAAGATGACGGCGATTTTTAAAAAAAAATTTGGCAGCCCCTCCCCAGTTGTCTGATTTACTTCAAAATCTAGCACCTCTTCGTCTTGGTTCTTACGAGCAGTAATCAAACCATGTGATTAGTGACAAAGTTACAATTATAATAAATTACTCAATATCTTAGTATTTGAATAAATGTTATTCAGTTAGCTTTCAAGGCTAGACTTACCTAGTGCTAGGTTTTGGAACAAATCGGAGTAGAGATGGATTCGAACCGAACCTTGCCCTAGGTTCGGTTTTGTTCGAAAACTTTTTAGTACGGTTCGGTTCGATTTTTCGAACCGAACCTTGAACCGAATCGAACCTAAGTACGGTTCGTGTCCGTGCATTTATATTTCCAATGCTCCACCCGAAGGTACTACATTGGCCACGAGGCGAGCTTTTTGTTGCCTAGAAATTTAGAATTTTGCCGAACCCTTGCCGTTCCAGGCAAGGTAGGTATCTTTAACGTGCGTGACAACACTCACACACCGCTCATCCGAACGAGGGCGTAGTTTTTGTCAAAAATGTTCACCTGCCATTTTTCAAGCAGTCGGCCGTGTCATGATTCGATGATTCGAACCCAGGACCTTGGGATCCATAGTTTTATGCTTACTACATTGGTCCACGGCGACGCACGTGTGGTTCGTGTCCTGTGTCCATCACTGAATCGCATATAATTGGCCACATTTCTGAAACGGCTATTGTGCTAGCTCTGCAACTTTGGTATTAGCTGGGGCTAGCTATAAGCAAAGAGGTGCTAGATTTTGGAGCAAATCGGACAAGGGGAAGTATTTTTAAAAAAATCGCCGCCATATTGTTTTTAAGGTGTTAGCTTTCTTAGTTATGTGTTAGCTGGTGCTTGCTCTAAGCTACATGGTGCTAGGTTTTGGAGCGTATCGGAGCACAGGGGGGAGGGATGCGGCAAGTTGCCCCCCGAATATAATTGACTATATTTCTGAAATGGCTTTGGTGGTAGCTGTACAACTTTGATGCTAGCCGCTGCTAGCTATAAGCAAAAAGGTGCTAGATTTTGGAGCATATCGGACAACTGGAGAAGCTGGCAATTTTTTTTTTAAATCGCCATCTTGTTTTTAAGGTGCTAGCTTTCTTACTTGGGTGCTAGCTCTAAGCTACTTGGTGCTAGGTTTTGGAGCATATTGGAGCACTGGGGGACTAGCATCCAGTTGTTCTCCCCGAATATAATTGGCCAGGTTTCTAAAATGGCTTTGGTGCTAGCTCTACAACTTTGGTGTTAGCTAGTGCTAGCTATAAGCAAAAAGGTGCTAGGTTTTAGAGCAAGTCGGCCAACTGTGGAGGGGGGGGGGGACTTGACGAACCCGAATGATATATAGGATTTAATAATTTGAAAGATATTAGAAAGAAATTCCCAGTTTTAAGTTGATTGAGGATATTAGGCCACCGAAGGAAGTCTAAAGCGGAGCAAAAATCATGGAAAATGGCTAGGATATATTTGTGGTTGGAAGATTTGACTTTGGTGATAAGGTCGTAAATTGTTTTCTCTGCGCTATGATTTGAACGGAATCCTTGCTAGTTCTTGAACATGATGGAGTGGGGCTCGATGTGTGTTGATTTTTAAAGCATAAGTTTTTCAATGAGTTTTCCAATGAGTGAGAAAAGTGCTATTGGGCAATATGAGGAAGATCTTCAGGGGGTGTGTTAGGTTTTAGAATGAAGGTGACACTTGATTATTTTAGGATGTTAGGAAGGGCTACAGAGGTTAGACATTCACGGAATAGGGTGTGGATAGTCGGTCGGATACCAGTTTCTGTAGGTGGTGAGTTGGGACGTCTAATGAGATGGGGGAATTGTCGTATTTAGTGGTAGAGGTATAGTGTCTAAAAGTGGGTATTACTTGGAGGCGATATGTTTTCCAAGGATCGGCATGGAGTCCATCGATGATATTATGAAGATGTTTTCTTTGCCTCGTAGCTCTTCTTTTTGAATAGTTTTCTGGCTTGTTTAAAATGGGTTATTATTGTTCTTAGCTGATCCTTATCCATGTTGTTGCATCTTATGCAACAGATTGTTGAGCTGAGTTCTTGCCTCTTGCCGTGATGGATTCCACTAGAGTGAAGTGCGTGTCACATGTTGTCTTTTGGCAGTTGTCATAATTTTGGCAGGGTTGATGGATTGGATCATGATGTGTGTAAGGATTTCTCGACTTTGATTTCTTGAGTAATGTCGGAGAACATGTTATGGATGTCGGAGTGGGACCAGAATTATTGCTAATCTTGGAGTGGGGAGTTTGTTCGGTATATGATCCGCCTCCCGAGGTTGTACGGGTTGTTATATGTCACTAATCCCAATACCTTTTGGTGGCGTTTCGAGTATAGAAGTCTGTATTTGTGAAAAGTTCTATGTTGAGTGGTATTCTTATAGAGGGCGTTGCTATATTTACAAATAGTGGTGCGTTAGCTCTTATGCTTTGCAATAGTAGTGCTTAATATTTATTTATATTTATTTGGCTAACAATAAACAGTTTAAAATGTCCATAAATAATTAATAATACTGGAATGGTAGTTTTTTATAGAGCAGGATGTGATCGTACACTAAAGGGATATTCATTAAAAATCTTTCGCATCATCCAGGTGTGTCTGCCTTTTTTGATTTTTCTAAACACCAAAAAAATTAATTTACCACAAAATCGATGTCAGGAATCTACTTACTTTCAAAAGGTGCAATGGCTAATCGCTCAAATGTTATCATTGGTAGCTCAAATCCAAGTATCAAAATTAACGCCAAAATTGCTGATAATGATACGTCACCCCAAAACATGTGCATCTAGAATTGATAAGAGTCGTTCGTGTACGTCACATACAAAGCAATTATTCTTACCGCTGTCAAATCGTTGATTATAAAACTTTTTCGCATCTGATGTGTTGTTATAATTAACGCAAACCAATGAGAAATAGAGACTGCGTATGTTAATCTTGAGGAAATCTCGAACAATTGTGAAGATAAAACTTTATTGATAAAGCCTGAAAATAGGTTGATAATAATAAAATAGATAAACAGATATAAAGTAAATTAAAGTTAGACTGCAAGAGCAACACCTACTACGATCTAGGGAACCATGTAAGTATATCTAGGAAACTTGTGGCTATTGTTACGTTTTAATTGGCTTCACAAGCTTCTAATTAATAAATAACTTTTTTAGAAGACCTTTGTATAATTAAGTTAGGGTATTTACGCATAAGAATGCGATTTTGAGTTCCCTGACAGTGCTCGAGACTTTTAGAAATAGTTTGAGGATTATGTATTTTGTGGAAATAGAAATGTTATATGATTTACCACAGTTTGAAGTGATATGCGTCGTTGTCCTCGACCAATGAGAACGCGGTACGTTACAAAAATAACGGTAAGCATCATGCCATTCTACTCGTAGCTACCTTATCTTAAAAAACTGCCCACTAGTATGTAGAGTTTTCTGTAGGTTCCTTTCTTATTGCATCATATCTTTTTTTTAATGTTGTAGGTAGATCAACGAACTCCGCTAATAAATTTGTTTTAGGAGAGGATTTAGACCTACGACCCGGTTTATGTAAATAAACAATATCATTGGTATTTCAACTTGCCAAAAGTCATAATATAAAAGATTCATTACATTACTTCCTGTATCTTAGCTTAACTATTTGGATGGACTAACGGTAAGCCCGATTGAAATTATTTCGCATGCTTTCTTTTGTAGAACGAATTAATAGTTCGTTGGAAAAATTTGTGCAATATTATTTCCATCTGGACGGGTACGCGAGATTCTACCATAATTGTTACTGCCACTGTAATACTATGAAGAAAGAAAATCGAGTCCTTTGAAAAGGACAACCATTTATTATAAAGGATGGTAAAGGTCCCGAAGTAGAACTCACACCAATGTCTTTCCCCCAATCCATGGCAAAAATGGAATGGTTTATATGGAAGCGGACAAGTTCAAAGCGTTTGTAGACTACTTGGAACGTCAGTACGCCCTTAACTACGTCGAGCTGGACCTTGAGTTTGTAAAAGACGAGAACGACCAACACCTTCCCTATGTGACCTCAAACGACTTAGACGAACTCATCCGAACAAACACCAAGAAGTCACTAGGTCCTGACGGTATTTCCGCTAAGGCAGTCAAATAACTTCCTATAAGAGCAAAAGCCATGTTGCCTGCCATGTTTAACGCTGTTTCTCGAAAATGCGCAGACGTAATACTGTTTCTGTAGAATTAATGGCCCGTCAGGCTCGGAAAAATAGCTACGACATCTACGACATCTACGTGACGAAGTCGTAGAGCTAAATCCCCAACAAGCGGTTCATCTTTAGATCAGTTCGTTTCGCCGTGGATCAAATCCTGCGTCTTATGAAGTTCGATACCGATGGATTCAACCGGAAATAGTCTACCGGGGTCACATTTGTAGATGTCCCCAAAGCTTTCGACAGAGTTTGGCACCAGAAACTTTTTTCAAGGTTTTGGATTTGGACATCATGTTTGGCTTTGCGTCATTCTTCGATCAGGCAAAGATAAGCAACCACCGCTCTTCAGCCCAGTATATATCTGCGACCGCAGATACCGACCTGTCTCTTTCCAACGACAGCAACGCTGTAGCCAGTAGGTCACTAATTCCCTCATTTAGTGACAAATTAGTTTTAGATAGCCGCCGCCGACTTGGAAGATTAATTTCGGACATGGCTGATTAGTATCAACCCAGAGAAAAGCGTTGTCTTGCTAAGAGGTAGCAATATGCAAACAAGAAAATTGTGGTATTCAACAAGTCCAACCCATGAAAAACCGACGCAAAATACCTGCGAGTAAAGCATCAACTCAAAAAGTAGCAGCGTCGTCTTTCTAACAAAGAGGCGGCGACAACAACTACACAAAAAAATTGTATTATTCAACGAGCTAATCCTATGTAAAACTGAGACCAAGTACTTGGAAGTAGCCATCAATCAAAAACTCACCTCGGGAACCCACATCAACAATTGCGTAGGATGAGTCAGAGCAGCAACATCTAGCCTGAACATTCTCCTGAACTATAGAAGCCAGCTCGATATCAATATTATAATGTGAATAAGGACCGCTATACTTGCGGCCACGTCCTCAATGCTCCACCCAAAGGTACTACATTGGGTTTAAACGCGAAAAATATTAAAATTAATACCACACAATAATATAATTAAATACAATAAATAATAAAGCTTTAAATATAATAAAAACTTACTTGTTTGCAGCTGAAGCGGGAGCTCTGTAAAACACGTCCGCTCACTTCAAACACTAACTAGAAAGTACTCGATATCAACAGCAAGTTGCTTCTCTATAGGACAGTTATCGGGCTTACCCTAATCTACGAATCGGTAGCATGAGGTTACGCTGACAAGTCCCACAGGCGGTTTCATAGCGTAGTTGTGTGCGTGTTACTACTATGTCAAAGGTCCCGGTTTCAAATCCCAACACGATCCGCTTGAAAAATGTGAAGCGAGCATTTCTCCCAAAAATACGCCCCCGTTCGGGTGAAAGGTAAAATGGAGGTACCATGAGTGAGTGTTGTAACGCACGTTAAAGATCCCTACCTTGCTTGGAACAGCAAGGGTTCGGCAAAATTCAAACTTTATAGGTTAAAAAAGAACTCGCTTCCTGGCCGATGTAGCACCTTCGGGTGGAGCATTGGAAAAAATCAAATGTAGTGTCCCACATCAAGAGGCTATAAGTCATAGAGAACGCGAAAATCCGAATGGCAGTCGACGCACCATAGTGTTAAGGAATATTCAAATCCATACAGATGTCAACGCTACAAAAAAGATCTTCAAGGGTATGGCTCATCTGAATAGCCAACGACTACAATAATGAAGAGCAGGAAGAACTACCAGCTGCCGTGAGATCCAGAAGATCGCAGAACCTACTACGCCCTAATATTACCAGGTAAGTATATCTTTACAGGAATAGTTGGTACAGGTTATAGAGAGGTTTGATCGAGTTTCTCGAAGAGGACGACCATTTACTGTGCAGGTTGGTAAAAATTGCGAAGAAAAACCCACACCAGGGCCCCCCAATCCATGGCAATACCTAAACAGGTTATAGAAAAGGAAGATCGAGTTTCATGAAGAGGACAACCATTTACTGTGTAGGTTGGTAAAGATTGCGAAGAGAAAACCCACACCAAGGCCCCCCAATCCATGACAATACCTAAACAGGTTTTAGAGAGAGAAAATCGAGTTCCTTGAAGAAGACGACCATTTACTGTGCAGGTTGGTAAAGATTGCGAAGAAAAACCCACACCAGGGCCCCCCAATCCATGGCAATGCCTAAACAGGTTATAGAAAAGGAAGATCGAGTTTCTTGAACAGGACAACCATTTACTATGTAGGTTGGTAAAGATTGCGAAGAGAAAACCCACACCAGGGCCCCCCAATCCACGACAATACCTAAACAGCTTTTAGAGAGAGAAAATCGAGTTCCTTGAAGAAGACGACCATTTACTGTGCAGGTTGGTAAAGATTGCGAAGAAAAACCCACACCAGGGCCCCCCAATCCATGGCAATACCTAAACAGGTTATAGAAAAGAAAGATCGAGTTTCATGAAGAGGACAACCATTTACTGTGTAGGTTGGTAAAGATTGCGAAGAGAAAACCCACACCAGGGCCCCCCAATCCATGACAATACCTAAACAGGTTTTGGAGAGAGAAAATCGAGTTTCTTGAAGAAGACGACCATTTACTGTGCAGGTTGGTAAAGATTGCGAAGAAAAATCCACACCAGGGCCCCCCAATCCATGGCAATACCTAAACAGGTTATAGAAAAGGAAGATCGAGTTTCTTAAACAGGACAACCATTTACTGTGTAGGTTGGTAAAGATTGCGAAGAGAAAACCCACACCAGGGCCCCCCAATCCACGACAATACCTAAACAGCTTTTAGAGAGAGAAAATCGAGTTCCTTGAAGAAGACGACCATTTACTGTGCAGGTTGGTAAAGATTGCGAAGAAAAACACACCAGGGCACAACAATCCATGGCCAAAATGGAAAAATTTGCACCGAAAAGGACAAAGCTGGAGCGTTCGCAAACTACTTGGAACGGCTTACGCCGACATAGACCTCGTGTTTGTGGAGAAAGCGAACTACGAGCACCTTCTAGATGTACCCTCACGTGAGCTGGGTGAACTCAACCGTAAAACGAACACCAGGAAGTCAAGGCAGCCTAATTTCCCATACGAGGGAAAGCCATGCTACTGGCCATGCTTAACGCCATGTTACGCTTGCGCCATATCCCTGTCCCACGGAAGAGAAACCTGGACAGCCTGCTGCCTTCCCGCAGAATTACCGACCCATCAGTCTCCTATCAGTTCTCAGCAAAATAGCGGAGAATGTCGAGCTTCAACAACTCCGGGACTAGTCATACAGATAAATAGTATCCACAACGATCACTTCGTTTTTAGATCAGTCTATCAGTCTATCGGTCTATGAGATGTTATGCCGTTCGATGCCAATAGATTCAACCGAAGGCAGTCTGCCAGATGCCGTTAAGTCCTTCGATAGAGTTTGTTTCTAAGACTGTTAGATTTAGCCATTTACTTTGGCTTCGCGTCGTTCTTGGACCAGCGTAGGTCCTAGCTGAAGATAGACCACCATCGTTTTTAAGCCTGATAGATAAGTGCCTACTCGTTATTCACTCGCAATGTGCCGAAGACCGCTTACGCCCATCTGTTTCTCTACAATGACGACACCGCCGTAGCCAGCAGGCCACTAGTCCCCCATCAAGTGACAAGAACATTTTAGGTAGCCGCCGTCGACTTGGAAGATTGATTTCGGTCATAGATGACCAGCGTCGGTCTAGAGATAGTAGCGCCGTCATCTAAACAAAGAGGTAACAACACCTAGACACTAAATTTGATTTTTTAATGCTCCACCCGAAGGCACTTCACTCGCCAGGAAGCGATCTTTTTACGCGAAAATTTTTAATTTTGCCGAACTCTTGCTGTTCCAAGCAAGGTAGGGATCTTTAACTTCCATTTCACCTCTTTTCCGAACGAAGGCGTATTTTGTGAAAAATGCTCGTCTAACATTTTTCAAGCGGATCGTGTCCGGATTCAAACCCGGGACGTTGGGCGTAGTAGACACCCGCATTCCGACTACGCCACGGAGTCGCATAAGAACATCCAGATACCGAGATTGTGGTATTAACAAGCTCATTCCATGGAAAACCAATGCCAAGTACCTAGAAGACTCACCTAGAGAGCCCACATTAACAATTGCACAGGACGAGGCAGAACAGTAACATCTATACTGTACCACCGCCTGGAACAGGAAAAGCCTTCTCAACATCTACACTAACATGCAACTCACCGCATTGTTTTAGAACCTAAAAAAGGCATCGGCATTGTGAGGTTACGCTGCCAAATCCCACATCAAATGTAACGCCAAGTTCCACATTAAAAAGTTACATGTCATACAGAAGAGGAACCTCCAAATGGAATTCGACGCACAATGGTATATGAAGAATGGTCAATTCCATACAGAATTTAACACCACAACGATTGAAGAACACATGAAGACCTCCGCGAAAAGGTCTTCAAGGGAATTGCTCTTCAGGACAGCCAACGACTACAATAACAAAGAACAGAAACGCTCGTGGGACCCGAAAATCGAAACACCTACTACGCCCTAGAAAACAGGTAAGTATCTCTTTACAGGAATACGTACTATAAAAAAGAAAGATATAATCTCTTGAAGAAAAGGATGACTTTTATTATGGAGGAAGGTACAGATCATAACTATGTTCCTCTTTCCCAGTCCATGACAAGAATGGAGTGGTCTACAGCAAAGAGGACAAATCGGAAGCGTTCGCAGACTACTTGGAGTGACGGTTTACAATTAACTACGCTGATGTAAACCTCAACAAGGCAGTCGGACCATACTTGTAGGACGAGAACAACAAGCACCTTACCACACCTGACCTTACTTGAGCTCGATGAACTCATCTGAAAAACAAACACCAGGAAGTTACTAGGTCCTAACGGCAATCCCGTTAAAGCAAGCAAATAGTTTCCGAAGCCATATTGCTTGCTATGCTTGACGTCATGTTACGTCTGCCTCGTATCTCTGTCTCCTGGAAGTACGCAAACGTAATACTGCGACCTTACTTCGAACTATTTCTACATTAGTCTCCTGCCGGTTGTCGGCAAGATAGACAAGGGTATTGTACTTAGATAGCTACGAGACAAAGTCGTACAGCTAAATAGTATCCCCAACGGCAGTTTGACTTTAGTTTAGGCCATTCCACCGTCTTGTGGAGTTCGATACCGATGGATTTAACCGGATTTAAACTTAACAATTTAAGAATTATCCGGGAGGGAGGGACGGACATAGGGAGGGTAGGAAACTAGGTGAGGGAGAGAGGAACAGGGAGAGCGGAGGGCGGAAAAGAGGGAGAGAGGTGCAGAGAGGGAAAGAGGAAGAGAGAGGGAGGGCGAAGAGAGGGGGCGAGAGGGAGAAAAGGGGAGAGAGATGGTGATAGAGGAAGGGGAAGGGAAGAGGGGGAAGGGAAAGGGAGAGAGATTGAGAGAGAAAAAGATGGGGAGAGAAGGAAAGAGAGAACGAGAGAGGGGAGAGAGCGGGAATGAGAAAAAGAGGGAGAGAGAAGGAAAGCGATGGAGATAGGGGCAGAAGAAGAGAAAAAAGGAGACAGGAAGAGCGCGAGAGCGGGAGAGCGAGAAAGTGAGAGAAGGAGAGAGAACGAGAGAGAGAGAGAGAGAGAGAGAAAGAAATAGAGAGAAAAAGCTATACCTACCTCCATGTCCAGTTGCGCAAGCAAAGATGATCCATCCAACTCCAGTATTCCATACAAGGTGTACGGCACCAGCATATATAGCTTGTTCAGTTTGAACATCTTGGTGCAACAATAGATTATGCGCTCCAAAAATGCAAGTGGCCAATAGAGCTATCGTACACACCCACAGAAAAAACACTAACATTCTATTTAGCCTGAAGGTAATCTGTCCAGAGTAGTGCTTATGGATGTAATAACCCACTATAGTTCCAATCAACCAGGCTCCAGCGCGTATATGGGTTGGATAAAAATATACTCTTCTGTATTCAGCAGCCAAACCACTGCAAAATAAAATAATTCTTGTTAGATATTAAATCAATTAGCAAGAAGCCTACAAGCTCTTATTGGCTAACCACAAATTGTAGTTATTTTTTGTCACACTTTGGCAATTTACAAAAAAAGCTGTATATACCTAATGAACTGTTAAGACCATGAAATTAATCGTACATTAATCCCTTATTATAAATTCTTAAATAATAGTTGATCATTTTGGCCACTTTTCTCGTTAGTAGATAACCTTTGCCGATTTTACTCAACTTTTGACCAACAGAATCCGAATCCGAATCCGCAAACACATTTAAAATCGGACCAGCCCTTACAAAGTTATACCCCTTTAAAGTCCTGATCCTCTAAATTTTGCTCTTTGCTCCCATATCTGAACCAAATATATTTCTTCGTCTAACCATTGCATCTTTCGAGATAAACCTATCTTGTTTGGTATCAATTAATATTAGAATTTTCTCAGCTACCCGAATCTCTATGAACTTCTTAGATTATATCATTCCCCAGCGAGCTACCCTCATTTTAAGATTTTTTTACCAAGATCGATTTCTGACCGTTCTTATAATTTTTTTAGTCATGTGGCACATTCTGTTAGTCTAGAATTTTATGTAGAATTTGAATCTGCAGACAGATTTAAAATCGGACTACCCATTACAAAGCTACACTTTTAAAGTCTCAAACCTCTTTAAATTTTTCGCTCATCTATAACATATGCTTTAACCAACCATTTCCCTAGAAATCTAAAACCGCAAGGATTTTAGAAATGAGTTCTTTATAAGCCATAAGTGTTTAATATTTAAAACCATTTTTTCGAACAGTAATGTGCTGTTTTCAGAATATCGCAAAAACCCATGGCTTTTAAAATTTTTCAGGTTTTAACATTGTTAATTACTACGTCACAAATTATGTTCAATGCTAAATAGTTGGAAAATACATTTGTTTTACAAACTAATTGCTTTACAATTATGTGACGTAAAGTGAAAATAGCGTAGACCTTTCTTTTTTATTAATTAGCGGCTATATGAATTGAGAAATACAATAGATATGCTCAATGCCATCCACTAGGAAATTCCCGTATAATTGCAGGTGTATACAATGTACTTTCTATTACGACCTCGACTAGGAGAAATGCAAGCTTCATCTTGTAAAACGGATCGATTAACGCTTAATTATTTCAAACCGCATAAAAACACTATCTGATTAGTAAAAACCTATTCGTTTCGCATGCTTTGTGTAAGTTCGTTGAAATTTTCGTTTCGTATAGTGATTTTTGTGAAAAGTTTTTTAAAGATTTAAGGTAAGTCTACATTTTTTTTTATTAAAATAGAACTGAATTTATTTGCAAACACCAGTTATTGTTTCTGATTGTATTTTTAAAACATTAATTTTTCCAAAATAATGCGCTGTTTTACATATTTTTTTTTCTTCAAATTTTAAAGATAGGCTTTTAGCTAGACGAATGTAGGCGTATCTATCAACTCCAATTCCAAAATGATTATTTTTTTGTGGGAATTGTAGAATATGGAGTTGCAGATTGTGTAAAATTGAATTTTTTAAGCCAATGACGTCATTGGGTTAATGGCTATTTTAAATGTGTGCGTTCACGTGTATGTGCGCGCGCGATTTTGCATGAGCATGTGTACGAATGCTCTCTATTAGTATTTCTATACATATTGATGTGATAAGGTGTCATGAGGTCATTGAGCACATTGCCCTGTGTACACAACACCCAAAACTAGAAAAAAAATTTTCTTTTTAAATACTATAATACTCACTCATACTCTACAATTGGAAACAGTTTGTATATTGTACTCTTAATAAGAAAACCCGTAATATTACAAGGTTTATCTATGTTGCACAACTTACTCGCACCTCTAACAGAAACAAAGTATACGTAAGTTAAATATCCGTGCTTCTGAAAGTAAACCTCTTTAAAACATCATTAAAAATGCGTTAAGCTCATAACAAAATTAAAAATTCATTTCATTTCATGGCAAGATTGAAAGTCTTTAATGCAAAACTTGCATATCGTGTACTTTAAATCAATAGCGTACTTTATTTTTCTAAATTGTTTACGAAATTTCAAAGTTAATTAATTGAGAACCAAATCCCATAAATCAAATAGATAACAAGCAATGACGACTATTAATATTAAACGTAACAGATGAGCATTTTATACGTTTGTTCAATAAAGATCCTAATTAAGTACCATCAATGAGAGAATATATTCAACGATGTAGTAAATCAAAAATAACGACCGAGCGTCAGCAATTTAAATAAGAGAAACTGGTAGTGTCAATTAAGTAACACCCCGAAACCTAAAATATACTAACTAACGTTCAATTTTACGGAAAATTACATCATTCACATGAATAAAGCCAACCAGAAATTTATTGAGTTTCCAAATTTTCATGACGTGGTAAAATTTATATTATATAAAAAAGAAAACGAGGGTTAATTGAATTCAATTGAATTAAGTTTACCTAAGATTGTTTTATGAGTCATAGAGATATTAGTCAATTAATAATGAATTTTAAAATTATAAACGTATAACAATCGACGTTGAAAGCTGATTTAACGTGAGATTATAAAGAAATAAGATTTTGAAGTGAATAATGGAATTAGTTTTTGAATGAACGAGGTAAACATAAAGGTAAGGGTAAAAGTAAAGGTAAAGGCAAAAGTAAAGGTAAAGGTAAAGGTAAAGGTAAAGGTAAAGGTAAAGGTAAAGGTAAAGGTAAAGGTAAAGGTAAAGGTAAAGATAAAGGTAAAGGTAAAGGTAAAGGTAAAGGATAAAGGTAAAGGTAAAGGTAAAGGTAAAGGTAAAGGTAAAGGTAAAGGTAAAGGTAAAGGTAAAGGTAAAGGCAAAGGTAAAAATAAAGATAAAGGTAAAGGTATAGGTAAAAGTAAAGACAAAGGCAAAGGTAAAGCTAAAGGTAAGCGTAAGCGTAAGCATAACGTAAGTGTAAACGTAATCGTAAATGTAAATATGAATATAAATATGATTATAAAGGTGAATATAAATGTGAATATAAATGTGAACATAAATGTGAATATAAATGCGAACAGAAATATAAACACAAATATGAACATGACGATGAACATGAATGTGAACAAGAATATGAACATGAATATGAACACAAATGTGAACACGAGTATGAAGACAAAAATGAACACGAATATGAAGACGAAAATGAACACAAATATGAACACGAATTGAATACGAATATGAACACGAACATGAACACGAACATGAAGATGTACGTGCATTTGAACTTGAATCTGAACATGAATAATTTAAACGTGAACGTGAACGTGAACATAAACATGAAACAAAAAATGAAGATGAAAATTAATATGATAATGAACATGGGCACCGACCCGGACCCGGATACGGACACGAGCACGAAAATGAAAATTAATATGAACATGAACACGAACACGAATAGGAATACAAACTGAATGCGAATACGAATGCGAAGCAAATGCGGATACGGATACGAATATACGGATACGGATACGAATATACTGATATAAATACGGAAACGGATACGGATAAGGATACGGATACGGATATGAATATAAATATGAATATAAATGTAAATATAAATGTAAATATGAATATGAACAGGAATACAAATACGAATTAAAATGCTAAAGAGAATACGAATTGCGAATGCGAGTCGAATGCGGATACGGGTACAGGTACACATACGATACAGGTTCGGAAACGGATACGAATACGAATATGAATATAAATGTAAATATAAACGTAAATATAAATGTAAGTATGAACGTAAATGTTGACGTAAATATGAATATGCGAATACGAATTACAAATGCGTAGCGAACGCGGATACAGATACTGATACGGATACGAACACAAACGCGAATTCGAACACGAACACGAATACGAATACGAATACCAATACGAATACTAATACGAATATGCAAATACGTGAATACGAATACGAATATAAATATGAGATCACGCAAACGTGAACGCGAACGTGAACGTGGACATGAACATGAATATCAATATGTATTTAAATATAAATATCAGTATGAATACCAATATGAATGTCAATATGAAGTTGATTATGAATATAAATATAAATTGCCGTGATGAGCGTCAGTTAGTTTAGTTCTTATTAAAGCTTGGATTGCGATGTGGGTTTTAATTTGAAGCTTGATAATCGTAATATGAAAGAAGTTAGTGGTACATACTGTTTAAAACAAAATGGCCTATATAATATAAATTGCTGTAATGATTGAGATAAGTAAAAAATTAGTGCTTGGACAGATAATTATAGCGCTTCCATAATAATTAAAAAGATACGATCATAGTGTTAAGAAGTTAGTATTTATATTGTGTTACGTGTCTAAATATTTTCGGTAGTGCTTAACTAAATGTCATATTTCTTACTGTATTCACAGTCATTTGTAAATTTTTATTAACAATTTCGATAGCTTTCCCAATTTAAACGATTGCTTATTCATACCCTGTAAGTTTTTATTGATACATGTAATTATAATTTAAATACTGCAAATTTACTCTATTTCAATATAGCTTTAAAATATATTTTTTCCTTAAAGATTCTAATAAGTTTAAAATGTGGTTTGGTTATTAGAAAATTTGTTTTTAGAAATATTGCAATCAACTACGTACGTGTTTTATACAAGATTAGTTCTGTCTCGCTTATCTAAAGACTATGTTTAATATAACGTCTTCTATAATTTTATATGAAAGATAGGCAACTTTTTCTACGCAGCGTGCACAAGTCCTGGAGTCGGTGTTGTTTTAAAACGTTTAAGACCTGTTCTACTACATAAAATTGACGTTGTTTTTTCATATTATCGATATAGCCTCGTTTGTTGAAACAATAGAATAAGTTTGAGATCGTATACGTTCTAGAACAACACTAAAGTAAATCGGCCTAAGGACTTATGCACGCCGTGTAGGAAATGTTGTCTATCTTTTGTATGAAGTTATAGAGATCGTTATATTAAATACAATCTATAGATAAGCGGGCCATAAATAATATTGTATAAAACACGTACATAGCTGATTGCAATATTTCCCAAAACAAATGTTCTAGTAACTAAACCACGTTTTAAATTTATTATAATCTTTAAGAAAAATACCAGATTTTTAAACTATATTGAAATAGAGTAAATTTGCAGTATTTAAATTATAATTACATGTACTAATAGAAACCTACAGAGTATTGAATAGGCAATCGTTGAAGTTGAGAAACCTGTCAAAATAATTAATGAAAATTTTTGTCAAACTACTGTGAATACAGCAAGGAATATGAAAATTAATTATGCACCAGCAAAAATATTTGCATGCGTGTTCATACACGAACATGAACATGTACACGCACGTGAACTTGAATTTGAACATAAATATGAACATGAATATAATCCTGAACGTGAACGTAACCATAAACATGAAAAAGGAAATGAAAATTAAAATTAATATGAACAGGAACACGGACACGGAAATGGACATGAACACGAAACCCTTTCTCCTACCACATACCGCACTATCCCTACCACCGCATCCATAACTCCTTACACCACGAATGGCAAGAATCCTAGTGCTACTCCGACTCTGGTGGATATACCTACCACATCTTCCCCGACATTATTAATATTCTTAATCACATACAAAATTCCACCAGAACAACTATCCAATTCCTTACCGGTCACGGTAAATTCTGATATAAACTACACTCCTTAAATCTGATTCCTTCTCTATTCTGTTCCTGTAATCCCCAAAACTTACTTGAAACTCCAAATCACTTTCTTCATCACTGTCCTAACTTAAGTCCTATCCGAAACAACTTTAAGATAGCAATATACCTCTATTTCCTAATCTAACATATCTCGTTACAAACTTTCACCTACCATTAAATCAATTCCTTCAGAAAATCCTAGTACACAAACCATCTACTCCACCTCGTACCCTCTAACCTGCGGTTACCAACAGCGAAGAAGTGGTTCGGAGCAAGATACCAACCACCAACCCGCACTATCAGCAGTAGATATACAACACACCCTAAAGAAGTAAGTCAAGATATCCTCTTAAAGTTTAGAGTTATTCTAAACTTTGAGAGATTATCTTGACTTGCTTTTTTAGGGTGTGTTGTATATCTACTGCTGATAGTGCGGGTTGGTGGTTGGTATCTTTACTTTATTTTTTCACAATATCTTAGAGTGTAAATTGTCTAGGATGGGACAAAGTCTTGTATATAGCCTCAAAATAAATTCATTTACATACATACCCCTAAGTTATTTGTTGTTATGGAACCACCCCTGAACCACTGAAAGCTAGCCGATGCACTAATTAACTGTTACGTCACTTCGCCTCTGGTATAGTAAAATTAATTCAGAGACTAACGCCAATTCAGCTCGTACCAAATTAAGTAGCTAGTAATTCCTTAATATTTTCAGAACCTCATTGGCCGATTCCGCATCCCCCTTTAGACTGCCGTTACGCACCTCCTCTCGAATTCGCATAATAAAGCTACGTTCCCTCAGAGCAAGCGGTACAATACTTACCCTTTATTAACAATTCCAAGTACTTTGAAGTCGGCGAAATATGCAGTTACAAACGAACCAATCGCAGTACAAACAACTAGAAATCCTGTAATACTTAACATAATCTTTGGCCACTTCTTCATGGGAAAAAGTAATAAAGGCGATAGAAGAAATAGTTGTGTATCTACTGACAGGTTCCATGTTGGAAGAATGCACTGTAATTAGTTTGTAAACATTGTTTATGTGCTTTATAAACTTACAACTTCCGATGAATTGACATAGTTCTGGACGTATAAAAGAGCTGACCACCAATAGCTCTTACAATTTTGTGCTTGAGTTACAGCTGCCGTTTTCCAAATAGGACCTGATCCCAAATGCTCCATTAAATTTGCGTAAAATAAAACTGCAGCTGCATAAACTGGAGTTAACCTAAATAACGGTGATGTTTAGTTACAAAACGAGTGCAGTAAGCGACTTACCTGATGTAACGATGGCTGTAGTACAAAAAAATATTAAACTTTAATCCCTTTTTGTATGAGTTCATAAAATTGTAACACACCATTAAACCGGCAAGTAACAGAAACGTATCGACTCGCACTGGTGATGTGTATATGTACATGTAGATTGGTTCTGTCAACATCTATAAGGATAAAAGTATATTAGGGGAAGGTCGGACAAGATGGGGTGGAGAAGCAAGAGGGATTACTCCTGTTAGTTCTTAACCGGGCACATCGTAAGAGTGAATATGCCTCACCTTTCAGCTGCTTAAGTGACGTGGACTGAGTAGGCTACATTGCCCAGTTAAGTATATTTCACTGTCACTATTTTTACGCAGTCATTTTGTAGCCGCGACAAACCTCTAAAACAATTAGTGAGTGGTCCGTTTTCCGTATAGAGAAGTCATTGTGTATTGAATAATACAGTTAAAGATATTTGCTTGTACGACTAGGATGGACCAACACTCACCCATAAAGTAATCAGTAAAGTTCAATACAACAACAACAAAGGAAAAGGGAATTGGACCACTTCGCCGCTTACACTCGAGAAAGGTCGCTAGCTAAGTCCGTTTGTTTTGACACATCGCTTCCCTTAAACTATCGTCCTCCTCCAAGGTTAATTTCTGACGCAAATTGGTGGACAAGCTGCACGTTCAAGCGTTACAAATGCAATCCTTGCGGCTTCCCAAATTACAAATCACAAATTAATGTCCGCACTTACGTGAAAACCAAATCTCCGTATGGTTTCCACGAAACCCTTATTTCAAACATAATAATTATACTGGAGAATTCCCTGTGCGGGGTTTAAAAGTCTCCTAAACCACATTAATACAATAGAAAGTTGAAGCCTTATATAGCTGCACTACATTTGATTTTCCAATGCTCCACCCGAAGGTACTACATTGGCCAGAAAGCGAGTTTTTTTTTACCTGGAAAATTTTGAATTTTGCCGAACCCTTGCTGTTCCAAGCAAGGTAGGGATCTTTAACGTGCGTGACAACACTCACACACGGGACCTCCATTTTACCTCTCATCCGAACGAGGGTGTATTTTTGTGAAAAATGCTCGCCTACCATTTTTCAAGCGGACCGTGTCGGGATTTGAACCCGGGACCTTGGGCGTAGTAGTCACACACATACCACTACGCCACGGAGCCGCCTCTTATATAGCTGCAGCAGCTACTAAGAAAGGCCATTGAGTTCTATTTTTAAATTTTCAATTTTAAGTTAATTATATATCTAGGTTGCACGGTTAGAGTGGACCAATGGCTTAGGCATGGTCATCGATGAAGTTCAATACAACAACAACAACAGCAACAACAACGACGACAGCAACAAACACAACAACGTCAACAGCAATTACAGCAACAAAACAACAATGACAACTGCAACAACGACGACGACAACATCAACAACGACGACGTCAACAACGACAACGGCAACCACGGCAACTACGATGGCGACGACAACAACAACAGTAATATCTGCAACAACAACAAAAGCCACAACGAGGACTCCGACAACGTTGACGATAACAACAACAACAACAACAGCAAAAACAAAAACGACAATAACTACAGTCACGACAACAATAACGACAACGGCGACGGTGACGACAACTACAACCATAATAACAACGATGACAACTACAACAATGACGACGACAACAACAACAAGCACAACTGCAACGACAATAACAATAGCAACAACAAAAAAAACAAAAACAACAGCGACAACAACAACGAAAACAACAACCTGGACGACAACGACAATAACTATAACGTCAACAGCAACCAACACAAGTACAGCCAAAACAACAACGACGACGATAAAAACGACGATAACGTCAAAAGCGACGACAACAACGACGACAACGTCAACAACGACGTCAATGACAACAACACCAATGGCGACGACAACACCAACAACAGTAGCATCAACAAAAGCAACAACGACAACGAAAACAACAACGTCGACGACGTCGATAACAACATCAACAACAACAGTCACAAAACGGCAACGACAATGGCAACGACGACAACAACATCAAAAACGACATCGATAACGACGACAACCACAACAACCATAGCAACAAGACAATAACGATGACAACGGTGACGTCAACAACAAATACAACCACAACAACAACGATAACAACTACAACAACGGCGACGGTAGCAACAAGCTCAACAACAAAGACAACACCAACGGACGACAACGACAACAACAACGAGAACAGCAATCACAACAACGCCAGCAACAGCAACAGCGGCAGCAATAACAACGATAACAACGATGACAACAACGACTACGACAATGTCAACGACGAAGACGAAAACAACGACAACCATGACAACAACGATGGCGACAAAGACGACGACGACAACGACGACGATTGCAACAACAACAACTACAACACAACAACCACAGCAACAACAATAATAACGACGCAATGGCGACGGCGACAACGACGACAACGACAACTACAACAACGACAACGGCTGCAGCAACAAGAACAACGCTAACGACAACAACAATAGAAACAACAATAAAAACAACAAGAACAACAAGAGCGACAACCAAGACAACAACAACCATTACGACGACAACAAACACAACAACAGTATTAGCAATCACAACAACAACAGCAATAAAAACAATAACGACCTCAACAATGACGACGATGACGACGACAACAACAACGACAACCGCGACAACTACGATTGCGACGACGACAACAACAGTAGCTGCAACAATAACAACAAAGCTAACGACAACGGAAACGACTGAGGCGATGACAACGCCGACGATAACAACATCGACAACAACAACAAAAAAATCGACAACAACAACAACAACGACAACTATAAGCAAAAGAACGATAACAGCTACAACAACGGTGACAACAACCACAAGCACAACAACAATAGTAATAGCAATACAACAACAGCGAAAACCACAACGAAGACAACAACAATGACGACGACAACAACTACAACGTCAACAGCAATCACAACAACAACAAAAACGACAATGACAGCAACAACAACGACAACTGCGACGACAACGACAAAAACGACGGCAACGTCAACAACGTCGACGATAGAAATGACAACACCGGTCACGACAACAAAGATAGTGACTACAACAAAAAGAGCGGCAATGACAACGATAACAACAACAGTAACAACAAAACGGCAACAACAACAATAACGACAACTACAATCACAATAAGAACGATAACAACTACAACGACAACAAGCGCAACAACGACTACAACAACAATAAGAAGAACAACAACAGCTATAACAAAGGCAACAACAGCGACAACAACAACGAAGACAACAACAGCGACGACGGCAACAACAACTACAACAGCAATCACAACAACAACTCACGACAACGACACCGGCGGCGACTGCAACAACGACGACAATGTCAACAACGATGACGACAAAAACGACAACGACAACAACGATAGCGGCTACAACAAAAACAACAACAGTAGCAGCAGAAACAACACAAGCAAAACAACAACAACAACGACGGCGGCGACGAGAACGACGACGATAACAACAAGAACAACAACAACAACAGTAAAGAAAAAGTACAACAACTACCACAACGACAGCTACGACACCAACAACAACGATAACAATTACAACGACGACGACAACACCAACCACAACAACAACAGTAACAGCAAAAACAACAAGAACGACAACGACAACATAATAATCTGAATTAGGGCCGCTATACTTGCGGCCACGTCTCCAATGCTCCACCCGGAGGTACTACAATGGGTTTAAACGCGAAAAATAAACGTGCTTCTTATTAATTCTAACTTCATAATTAATCCACCTTAAATAAAAATCTAACAAACTAAAATGAAAACTAAAAACAGGGTTTAAATAATGGTATCCCTAGCGTTGACTTTGGAGTGTGCCCGACCAACAAGACACAAGCAAAAATGAGAGGGAGGGATCCGTAATACCGGATAGCAAACGCCGGCTCTGCTTACCAGTGAGACCTGAAGGGTCGATTTAAAACTATCCAAATCTAGCTAGGTAATTTAAAATGAATTCAAATTTCTAAGCAGTTGCCAAAAGTATTAATAGAGAATCCAGCTATTTGCCTGCTCTATAAATTTACAAATTCGTCCTCCTTGATCTAAGTGTTTTATCCTAAATTTGTCCCTAACATTCCCTATCATTCCCTAACAGAATAACAGAAACAACAGAAACAACAACCACGTCGGCGACAACAACAAAACAACATAGACGACATTGGCATCGACGACGACAACGAAATCAACAACAATGACAACTATAGCCGCGACAACACCGACGAAGACGACAACAGCAACAGTAACAACAACAGCAACAACAGCAAAACCAACTACAACGACGACAAGAAAAACGACAACAACAATAACAACAACGGCAACAACAACGACAACGACGACGACGACGACGACAACAACGATAACAATAATAACAGCAACAACAACAGCAACAACAACGGCGGCTACAAGGACGACAAAAACGGCGGCATTAACGACGACATCAACGACGACATGAAAATTAAGTTAAACAACAATGACGACGATAATTATCACAACAACAATAACGACAACAGCAACGACGACAACAACGACGACAACAACGACGACCACAACGGCGACGACAACAATAACAGCAACAACAACAAAAACTACAACAACAACAACCACAACAACGACGACGACGAAAACAACAACAGCAATAACAACCACAACAACGACAACAAAACGACTAGAACTACGACAGCGACAACACCGGCGACAATAAGAACAACAATAACAGCAACAACAACAAAAACATAAACGACAACCACAACACCAACAACGGCAACAACAACAACAACCACAACAACAACGACAATAACAACAAAAAACAACGATGACCATAACAACAATCCCTAAGGGTAGCATATTTACGTTCGTAGAATCCATTCAAAAAGATCTCACACTATTTTCGCACGGCACTATCACTTATAATGTTTTTCCCATACACACCGACGCGGTATCGTTGTCAGCTTGGAGTGAATGAATCACAGAGCCGATCTTGCATTTGGCGGAAGCTCTATAATAAAATATCACCCTTATCAAGTCACGCCACGTAATGGCCGATCCGGTTCGAAATTACTGGCAGATATATTACTAAAATCTTCTACGCAAGCACCACGTCATCACGACAACCAGTAAGCCGAACTCATGAAAAGTAGTAAATTTGCACAATATAATTGTCGGAATTTGTGCAACCTGATGTTCTTGCGGTGCTGGTACTTAAATACCAACAGATAAATAAAAAAATATATACTTACAGTTGTTAATTCAAGACGATTTGCAACTGGACTATCTGATATAATTTGATATCGATGCACTATAACCGCCCACATCATAACAAAGATTCTAATTCCGTACAAACAGGTAATTTGTCCTTTAGGATTACTTGGAGTTATAAGCTTTTTTATGTTTGCGACTGCAGAAAATGCAACTAATGCCGGATGAGCTGGTGCTGAAAACAAATTAATTTAATAGTTAATAGAAAATACAATAAACATATGATGAGAACAATGTGTGACCATCCTTTAAAAGGTTTATAGTTGTATTTAATTTTAATAGTTTTTGTATTGGTAAATCTCACCAATAGGGTTAGGTTATTTCCTTTACGAAATATAATTTTTAGGTTACACGCATTCTTGACCTAAAGAAAAATTATTTTTGTAATCTTACATTGTTCATACTCAAAAGTTGTCATGTTCATTGTGTTAGTTTTTAAAGATTGATGATGTCATCGTCGTAATTTCGTTCTAAATTATTACAGTTTTATGATTCTTTTGTTTTGATTAATAATGTAATAATTTGGCGCACCGGTGATCTCATCGGCTGGGCAGGAAGATTTCACAGGAAGATTTGTGCTGACTCAGACAAATCGAAAAATTCCGATTTCTGGTTTAATCGAACTATCCGTAAGTTAATTTTACATACAGATTAGGTAGACAAAGCAATACAAGGTATTTTCATTTTGCAGTCTTAATTCATGTCTGAAGTTTGTCGAAGAGATCTCGAATTATTTTAGGAAGGGAAGGTCTATTTTTTAGAGCATTTCGTGCTTAACATCCAAAGAATCAATATGCAACTGTAAAAAGTTTTTCGAACAGACAAAGTCGTCAGATATTCGGCTACAAACAAGTTGGTTATTTTAATTTTAGAGGCACATTAGTTTCCAGATCGACAACTATATGTTGGAGATAAGCATGTTGGGAATCAATTCTCCACTAACCTAGCAAAATCTTGTTCATGATCGACGATAAAATCATAAAATTATTAGAAATTTACAGAATTAAACTTGAAACCGTCTTTATTTACTTACATAATTGTTTGAATAGGTAAATTTTTAACTTCTGACAACTGGGATAATAACTTTGACTTTGAAAGCCTAAGTAAAAACTTACTTGTTTGCTGCTGAAGCGAGAGCTCTGTAAAACACGTCCGTTTACTTCAAGTACAAACTAGAAAGTGGTCAAATTTTTACATTATAATTTGAATGTCAAAAGTAAGGAGGGGCAGTTCTTAGTTGCAGGCGACTTTAACGTCAAGGCTATCGCGTGGAACTCTTTGCAAACGGACAACCGGGGGAGGCTACTTTTGATTGGACGGCTAGCCTCGACTTGGCACTAATCAATAGAGGAAGCGCGCCTACCTTTGTTAGGGAGAACTCTGTGTCCTTCCTAGACCTAACAATGGCTAGCTACAGTATCATTGGTAACCACCATCCGGCACTGGCAAGTCAAGGAATGCGTAACCATTTCTTTCCAACTAGAGAACAGGGGAAGCAAGTAGCGAATGTAACACAAGGATCGGTCCTGTGCAAATTTAGGAAGGAATCCTTTAGCAAGGAGTTGAATACCACCCAGGGCGACTACAATCGTCTGATCAATATTATGACTAAAGCTTGCAATAACACCATGCCTAAAAGAAGGAATCTACCACAGGGCCGCAAGCAGGTCTACTGGTGGACCCTGGAAATAAGCAATTTACGATCTGAAGCTAATGCTGCCAGAAGGGCATACCAGAGCAGGAGATGTGCTTTATTAAAGATAAAAAGAAAAAAAATTTAAAAATGCGATAAGGGCATATAAAAAAAACTGGCGGAAGCTATGTACCGAGGTCGATAAGCTTGTTTGGAGCCTTGGTTACAGAATTGCTGCCCACAATCTGAAAGGACTGGATGAGATACCCTCGTGGGAGGCCACGAAAAGTATTCTAGCATCGTTATTCTGAAGGTGTGGAATGCATACAGATGCAGAGAGAGGCCTGGCGGGAGCGATCGGCGTTAGCCCCCTCTTTGTGAAAGAGGAGTTGGGTAGGGCGCCAAAAACTCAAACCAGGGAAAACTATTGGTAAGGACGGTATTTCTGTGGAGGCTATTCGAGTTGCCGTAGAGACCATACCTGATATGATATTGGCCGCAATGATTAGGATGCTGGTGGAAGATCGGCGACCTTCATCGGGAGAAATGGGGCTTCCTACACATTGCCCGTTGTATCTGGCGTACGACAGGGATTGGTGCTGGGACCCATTCTCTGGAACATCATGTACAATGGCGTGTTGAGGCTAGTGCTTCCAGAGAATGTTAAGCTGGTCGGATTTGCTGACGACTTAGCGCCAGTGACCGCTGCGAATAGCGAGCAAGAACTTCGCGGCGTAACTATGCAGGCGCTAGTAATAGTGGAGGCGTGCATGTTAGAGAATGGGTTGAAGCTAGCATCAAATAAAACGAAGGCCATCTTAGAAGGAAAACCAAACCATTTTCGATAGAGGTGGGAGGTCTGGAAATCAAACCACAGGAGTACGTGAGCTACTTAGGGGTAATGCTCAACAGAAGCCTATCATATAGAAACACCTGGAGATCCAGTCTAACAAAGCCCAGATTGCTGCCAATGGGATTAGCCGGCTAATTGCGAATATATGTGAATCAAGAACCAGTAAAAGACAGGTTATGGCTGCTGTTGCTGATTGTATGGGGTATGGGGCACCGATCTGGGCCAATAGTATGCTTGCTGCCAATAAGAGAAGCCTAATCCTGAGGGTACAACGACGGATGGCGATAAGGATAGCAAGTGCAAATAAAACCGTGTCTGTAAAAGAGCAGGAAAAACAATGAACGTGTTACGTTCGTTCTATCAAACGTGGAAAGGCCCTCCTCTCACAAAAATAAAGTCCTGCTAAAAACCATGGAGGAGATAACTTTATGCTACGCCGGTATGAGCTCGAACACTGAGGTAAAAGCAAAATGCCACCGCTATTAGCCGTTGCTAAAAGATTTAGGCAACTGAAATTTGTAGCAGATACAGGACGCTCTCAACAAACAACGGCAACGTGAATCAGACAGATTTCCGCTTGACTGCTGATCTCTGGGTTTCTGGTTCGATTCTCGACACGGATCGCATGAAAAATGTTTAGCCGAGCATTTTTCACAAAAATACGCCCTCGTTCGGATGAGAGATAGAAATGTAGATCCCGTGTGTGATTGTTGTCACACACGTTAAAGATTCTTACCTTGCTTGAAACAGCAAAGGGTTTGGCAAAATTCAAAATTTTCAGGTAAGAAAGACTTACTAGCTGGCCAATGGAGTACATTCGGAGAGAGCATTAGAAAATCGAATGGAGAGTCTCCACAGACGTGTTGCTAGTAGAAACGGGTACTTGAGCATTTGATCTAGTGAATGAGGAGCAGAGGAGAATCCACGAGGGAATAAGGAACCATTCTAAAGCTGACCAAAAGCAGACTAGAGAGCATGAGAACAGAGTCTTTGTTAAGAGAAGTGGAACCGAAAAGGTAGAGGAATGTGGACGCACAGGTTAATATCCGTGTTGATACATAATCAGACAGATTTCTACAATACGCAAGCGTTAAAGGGGTACAGACGTTTTACCAGTTACCTATACAGATTTAAGAGGGTAGCAACGCCCATTTGCCAGCACTGTATAATCCTACAAGATTATGCGGATCACATTCTCTTTTTTATGCCCTAAATGATCAGATAAGTGATTACTACTAGAAATCTGCATAAGAGGAACGATAATGGCTGATAATATGGTCGAATCCGTACTGGAGATCAATAAGAGATGACAAATGGTGATTTTCAGGGTGGAGGGGGAGTGGTTAATCGTGTTGTTCGTGTACCTGGTGCGGTGGTTCGGTTTTCTGATGCGTACGGGCCAGATTTGTTGATAGTGGTGGGCCTCTTTCTGGTTGTAGACCAAGTCTCCGTTGTAGTCCTCGGGTCTTGACAGCTCGTAACCCAGAAGAGTAGTTCTCGTGGAAACGTTCTTTCCGGTTTGTCCATATTTCTGTGTGACAACGACCAACGCTAAATTATAAGCTGAGCTGGGTTTGATTATTCCCTAGGCTAGTATCTGCTCAACATCAGTTGTGATAACCTCCTTCTCGGTAGGAGGGTATCGATGCGGCGTTGTGTAGGATGGCGTAGGAGGCTTGGTTAAAAGGGCGTGCCCGTTCGACTGGTCCCGGTGTATGGTATGCCTCTGGTAGTTCCCATATTTACGCAGCCTCAAGTGTGATTTATGGTGGCCTTCTGTTTGATAAGCCATGTCAGTCGCAGAATAACTTCTTCCACTAGGTCGGATACTACCATGAAGTTTTCGTGTCGGTGACCTGGCCCATGCGGTATGGTAGGGTCACGACGACTAGTACGTTAATCGGCTGTCCATTAGGCGCTCGTTGTTCGGTAGTTTCATACCTTGTCACCAGGAGTCCTTTTGATACCAGATTTTTTTCTAATCAGGCAACGGGATGCCCCGATGTCAAGCAACGTCTGTGGTAGGTGTTCGTGCATCTGTAGTTGAATCCTGGGTAATTCAGTTTTGGTGTAGGTGGTGTCTACGTGGTCCGCGTGATTTATCGCGGACGAACGGTGTGGTGATGTAGTTAAGTTGCTGGTTAGTTTTCCGAGCTACTGGTGGGGCAGTCTCTGTGCCAGTGCCGCTGTATACAGAAGCGGCAACGTGACAGCAGTTGTTCTTTGTTGGTGGATGTTGAGCGGTTTGCCTCATTGATGTTAGACTGTACTTTATTACCGTCGATGTGCGGGTTGGCAGTAGCTAGGAGGCGGTGTCGACTGGGGTTGCCCTTGGCAGCTTGTAGATCATTGTAACAACTCTTCCACGAACTTATTTCTTATTAGTAATATTTACAATACAAATAAACATATATACAATATGCACAATAGGTGACGACGTTGGTATCGGCTTAGCATCTTTCCTTTAATTCTTACACGTTTCCCTGGGCTAGTGGCAGCGCCGGTTCGGCGATGGTTGCCTTGGGCTAGTGGAAGCGCCGGTTTGACGATTCGGAATACTATTATCCGTCTCTACGGGATAGTGAAAACGTCGGTCCGATAATGGTCGACCGCCTGGCTAGTGCAAGCGCCAGATGTTGGTTATAGGTCACTCCAGGATATGGAAGATACGTATCTTCTTTTGTGATTTCCTGGAAAAAGCGTGCATTCCAATGTTTGTCCCATTCTGGCTCGAATAGAAACGGAGCGGAGCGTTCCCATTGATCGAGAGGCGTTGTCTCTTTTATTGAATGTTTTTGGTGGTGGTTTATAAATATAGATGCGTAGGTCGTGCGCAGCCCTATATAGGACAAGATTTCGTGATTATAAGATGATAACAGTCAGGGAAAAAAACTTGTTTCTTAGCCAATGTAGTACAATCGTGTGGAGCGTTGAAAAATCTAATGTAGGGTTTTTACAGACGCTTTGCTAGTAGAAGCGGGGGACATGCCCATTTGATCTAGCGATTGAGGAGTAAAGAAGGATACACGAAGAGATGAGGAACCATGTTAAAACTGACAAAAAAGGGATCAGACAGCTTAAGAATAAAGTCTTTGTTAAGATGACAGAAAAAGTGGGGTCAGAAAGGATAAAGGCAGGTGGACGCACAGGTTAATATACCTGTGTTAGAAAAGTGGACAGAGCAAATACATAGGCAGACAGGTTTCTACAGTACGCAAGCGCTTACGGGACACGGACGCTTCACCAGTCACTTACGCAGGCTCAAGAGGGTGACAACGCCCATTTTGTATGCGATAAAGGATCAGATAAGAGGCTACTACTAGAAATGTGCATAGGATTAACGATAATGGCTGATAATATGGTCAATGCCATGCTAGAGAGCAATAAAAGACGGCAAATGGTGATTTTCAACATCTTAGATATCGTGAAAAGCAAAGAGGAAGATGATAAAATGAGTAGAACGTAATACCCTTATAAGAATACAAGTTCGTTGGAATAACCATGGCCCTTAAGCTTCTCAGAAGTAGATGCGCTTCCGAGGAAGTCTCTGTCACGAGAGTGAAAGGAGAGTGCGGTTACGCAGGACACATCATCAAATCCGGGGGACTCCCACACTCTTCCGTCGATTGATGTTCCACAGCCAGCCGGTGGGTTAGATATGACGCTTCACCAAACCATTGAGAAACCCTAGTGAATAGTGTCTTGCTCTACTCGGGTTTGACGAAACCCTTAGTTTTCTTCAACAGTTTAAGGTAGCCGCCTGCCGTATTCGTAAATCAGCTTATTTATCACGAGGTTAAATAAAGGTGACTTAGTGGGTCCTGACGTTTGATACCAGCGTTAATAGCGTTGGCTCTTTCGATCTTAATAGTGATGGTTATACCTTGTCGTACTCGTCTATCACAAACGTTTGAGTGTCCTCAAGCACCCCAAATCGGAGGTGTTCTGAACACGGAGGCCTACGACACCGAATCAAATGGAAATGTCAAGTGGAATGATTTTCCCTTCCATTTGTTATTCCGGATTACGGTGTCCAGGTCACTGTGTTTACTAACACTCCGTCAACCCTGGTAAACCCCCTTTGCAAGGTGGCGTACTTAAACATCGCTCTGATTTCGATATAATTCAAAAAATTGAAACTATCAGATTTGACTGACAAAAATCCCAAACGTAATTGGAAGTTAAGTTGGTTGCGTATATGATTTAGATACAATTGAAATCACCTGTACGAGTGGCACAATTGGTTAGTGCATCAGCGATCAAACTCGAAGATGACAGGTTCAAATCCTGTCGGGGATCTTTTTTTAATGCTTGTTTGTTCTATTTTCTTAACATTCGTATTCAAGAAACCACCCTATATGAACATCATCCACTTTAGTTTCCTGATATTTGTGTTGTGCGTCTGCGGAAGCGTACCGTAGCGTTCTGAATACCAATTATAGGTGTCCTGGACGGTAGTGCGAAATAGATAACTCATTTGTGTTACAATCGCTATGGGTTATTTTCCAGAATGCTGTGTGGGTTTGACCTGTAGAGAAAAATGAACTATGGTTCCTAGACGTTTTAGATAAAAACACTGTCCGTACAGCAAACTGATAAATCTCAATGGAACTCACACCACCATTTAGCATAGCGGCATTCGGTAGCCAAACGTAATTGAATAATAGGTTGATAGTCGATTTAAATTTGTAGATCTTTGCAATTAAATTACAGGTGTTGGTGGTTCAATTGGTTCGTGCGCTTATTTTTAAAAAAGCTTCATCTTTTATTGTATTATTTAGCTTTAGGAGATTTTTAAACCTTACACGAGAAAAATTCTCCAGTATTATTAGGTTTAATTTAAGCGTTACGCAATAACCACACAAAGATTTAGTTCTTACGAAAGTTTGGGCATTGGGTTTGTTTTTTGTTAAGTAAACCGCAAGGGTTGTGTTTCACATCCTCAACGTGCAGCTGTGCCTAACAGTTTTGCATCAGAACATTAACCTATCTTGGAGAGAAAACGACGATTCGTGGGTGCCGATGCGAGTTACATATCCTCCAAATCCACATATGTACAATTAAATAGGAATTATTAAGAAATTATTAAGAAACTTAAGTTAGATGCAACATTGTAGTTCAAGGATAAATAAAGAAAAAGTTCACAAGCAAGTTATGAGAACAGATGTGAATTCATTATATTCCAGACGTAAGTGCAGGTGCAGGTCACAGACGGTTAAGAAACTGCAATTATTAGAATTAAGATTGTTACATTGTATAAATGAATTGAATAAAGAATAAGCAGACATGAGCTCTGCAGTTTTCACAGACATGTGAGGGGCAGGGACAACATAAATACAGCGGACCCCCAAATCAGCTTGAGTGTTTCAACTTTTACATTGTTGGTTGCTTAGGCTACTCGCCCTAATTTAACTTCAATTATTAGTAAATTTCGACTTATTATAATTTATATAGTTTGTCAAAATTCCATATGTAATTTCTGTTGAATAAATAAATTTGTTACAAGAAGTTTTGGAAGAAGACTTTTTAAAAAGGCAGCTTCCAAGGCCCGAAATGTACCCTGCGTCAAAGCAAAGAAACTTTACTACCGACCTTCCTCGAGTGCACACGTGTGTCGTAGATTTCAGATAGTCAGTGAAGTGGTCCATTTCCTTTCATTCTCTTTCGCCCATCGTTCTACAAAATACCGGCGCTTCGTCGATAGAAGAGCTGCCTCTAACCAAACAAGGGGATATCTGTATACTCCCCGCTGAGATGAAAAACGCACCTGGATTAGGATAACCATGGGATAAATGTTAGCTTTAAAATTTGAGGCGCATTTGACGCCAGGGAAATTTAATCCCAAGTAAATTTGAATATATTTTATATTTATTGCAGTATATTATGTAGTAAAAATTAACGTTACAAAATACAAATTGGAAGGCTACAAGTTCGAATCCTACCCGAGATCTTTTTATTTCTTTCGTCCAATTACTACTTCCATTTAAAATAATCATTTATGATGTCTGAGTAATATTTCTAATATTCCTTTTCGCTTATCAAGTACATACATAAATGTGAACTTGTCGAGGCGTAGCTAATCTTATCATATAGAAGAGATATCGCAACAATTCGCAAAAATAGTAAATATTTAGTTTTTCATTCAATAAAAAAATTGATATGTATCTATCAAATAAGTACTTCCAAGTCCATATTACTTCTCGTTTTTCCAACTTAATCTCCCTACTTTATGCATAAAATTTATGGCACTGTCGGTAAAACTCACCTTTGGCGAAGTAGTACAAATACGAATCGTAGAGTGTTGAAATTGTCATTAATGCGATGACGATACAGAAAAAAGCTCTGAAACAAAAAGAAAATGTTTGAAAAAGGTACAAAAAATAAGTCTTAATTTTTCAGAATATGTGTCTGTATTTTAACATCTCAATTCGCTCAAAAAATAATTAAACATTTTTTGACTTTTGTACTAAAGATGTATCGTTAGGTGGAAGAGAGGTTATACTAGGGTAGTTAAGATCACGTGGTTATTAAAGGGTTGTTCGTTTGTTTAAAAGGTGGCTAGAAATACGAGAAGCGATTCTGTACTTTAAAACCGTACATTTTGAACATCGAACATTGAAACGTTAATAAACGCATGCGTTTTTAGAAACTAGGATTTTGAACATTGAAACGTTAATAAATGCATGCCATTTCTAAAAACCTTTAGACTTTGAACACACTGAGACTTTATAACATGCATGCCATTTCTAAAAGCTTTTGGTTATTGAAAATTGAAACGTTTATAAAAATAATGCCGTTTCTAGAATCTCTGAATTTGGAATATTGAATCCTTGATAAATACATGTTTCTAGAAACCTAAAGATGTTGAACATTATAACATTAATACGTATCTGACACTTCTAAAAACCTTTACATTTTGAAAACTAAAGCTTAGGAATTATGCACCTTGAAGCATTAATAAATACAACAAAACGCTAGTGAATGTATCGTTTTGTAAAAACCTTTGGATTTTGAACATTGAAATCTTAATAAAAGCATACCGTTTCTAGAAACTTTTCAGTTTTGATCGTTGAAACCTAAGTGAATGCAGGTCGTATCCAGAAACTTTATAATATTGAGCATCAAAATATTAATAAATACATGTCACGTTTAGAAACCTTTAGTTTTTGAACACTAAAACATTAATAAATCGATGCGTTTCTAGAAACTTTAGGATTATGCTCATTGAAACATTAATAAACACATGCGACTTCTAGAAACCTTTAGATTTTAAACACACTGTGACTTTAATATATGCATATCATTTCTAGAAGCTTTTGGTTATTGAACATTGAAACGTTTATAAAAATAATGCCATTTCTAGAATTTCTCTGAATTTGGAATATTGAATCCTTGATAAATACATGTTTCTAGAAACCTATAAATGTTGAACAATATAACATTAATACATACCTGACACTTCTAAAAACCTTTACATTTTGAAAACTAAAGCTTTAGGATTGTGCACCTTGAAGCATTAATAAATACATGCCACGTCTAGAAACTTTAGATTTTAAACACCAAAACGTTAGTGAATGTATGTCGCTTTGTAGAAACTTTCGGATTTTGAACATTGAAATCTTAATAAAAGCGTACCGTTTCTAGAAACTTTTCAGTTGTGATTGTTGAAACTTTAATAAATTCATTTCGTTTCCAGAAACCTTAAAATGTTGAACATTAGAACATTAATAGGTTCGTCAGTTCTGAAAACCTTTACATTTTGAAAACTAAAACATCAATAAAAGCATGTGTTACTAGAAACTTTGGATTTTGAACATTAAAACGTTAATAATGTATCGTTTTATATAAACCTTTAAGTTTGAAACTATAAGCATGTTATTTTTAGAAACATTTCGATTTTTATCATTGAAACCTTATTAAAGGCATGCCGTTTTTGAAACCTTCAGATTTTGAACACACTGAGACTTTAATAAATGCAAGTCATGTCTAGAAGCTTTTGGTCATTGAACATTGAAGCGTTTATAATAATAATGCCGTTTCTAGAAGCTACTGAATTTGGAATATTGAATCCTTAATAAATACATGTCGTTTCTAGAAACCTAAAGATGTTGAACATTATAACATTAATACATATCTGACACTTCTAAAAACCTTTACATTTTGAAAACTAAAGCTTCAGGATTGTGCACCTTGAAGCATTAATAAATACATGCCACTTATAGAAACTTTAGATTTTAAACCCCAAAACGTGAGTGAATGTATGTCACTTTGTAGAAACTTTCGGATTTTGAACATTGAAATCTTAATAAAAGCGTACCGTTTCTAGAAACTTTTCAGTTGTGATTGTTGAAACTTTAATAAATTCATCTCGTTTCCAGAAACCTTAGAGATGTTGAACATTAGAACATTAATAGGTTCGTCAGTTCTGAAAACCTTTACATTTTGAAAACTAAAACTCAATAAAAGCAGTGTTACAGAAACTTTGGATTTTGAACAGTAAAACAGTTAATAATAGTATCGTTTTTATAAACCTTTAAGTTTGAAACTATAACATGATAATATTTTTAGAAACATTTCGATTTATTATCATTGAAACCTTATTAAAGGCATGCCGTTTTTGAAACCTTCAGATTTTGAACACACTGAGACTTTAATAAATGCAAGTCATGTCTAGAAGCTTTTGGTCATTGAACATTGAAACGTTTATAAAATAATGCCGTTTCTAGAAGCTACTGAATTTGGAATATTGAATCCTTAATAAATACATGTCTTTCTAGAAACCTAAAGATGTTGAACATTATAACATTAATACATATCTGACACTTCTAAAACCTTTACATTTTGAAAACTAAAGCTTTAGGATTGTGCACCTTGAAGCATTAATTGAAATACATGCCACTTATAGAAACTTTAGATTTTAAACACCAAAACGTTAGTGAATGTATGTCGACTTTGTAGAAACTTTCGGATTTTGAACATTGAAATCTTAATAAAAGCGTACCGTTTCTAGAAACTTATAATCAGTTGTGATTGTTGAAACTTTAATAAATTCATCTCGTTTCCAGAAACCTTAAAATGTTGAACATTAGAACATTAATAGAGTTCGTCAGTTCTGAAAACCTTTACATTTTGAAAACTAAAACATAATAAAAGCATGTGTTCACTAGAAACTTTGGATATTTGAACACTAAAACGTTAATAATGTATCGTTTTATATAAACCTTTAAGTTTGAAACTATAACATGATAATATTTTTAGAAACATTTCGATTTTTATCATTGAAACCTTATTAAAGGCATGCCGTTTTGAAACCTTCAGATTTTGAACACACTGAGACTTTAATAAATGCAAGTCATGTCTAGAAGCTTTTGGTTATTGAACATTGAAACGTTTATAAAATAATGCCGTTTCTAGAAGTCTACTGAATTTGGAATATTGAATCCTTAATAAATACATGTCTTTCTAGAAACCTAAAGATGTTGAACATTATAACATTAATACATACCTGACACTTCTAAAAACCTTTACATTTTGAAAACTAAAGCTTTAGGATTGTGCACCTTGAAGCATTAATAAATACATGCCACGTCTAGAAACTTTAGATTTTAAACACCAAAACGTTAGTGAATGTATGTCGCTTTGTAGAAACTTTCGGATTTTGAACATTGAAATCTTAATAAAAGCGTACCGTTTCTAGAAACTTTTCAGTTGTGATCGTTGAAACTTTAATAAATTCATCTCGTTTCCAGAAACCTTGAGATGTTGAACATTAGAACATTAATAAGTTCGTCAGTTCTGAAAACCTTTACATTTTGAAAACTAAAACTAGAAACTAGAAACTTTGGATTTTGAACACTAAAACGTTAATAATGTATCGTTTTGTATAAACCTTTAAGTTTGAAACTATAAGCATGTTATTTTTAGAAACATTTCGATTTTTATCATTGAAACCTTATTAAAGGCATGCCGTTTTTGAAACCTTCAGATTTTGAACACACTGAGACTTTAATAAATGCAAGTCATGTCTAGAAGCTTTTGGTCATTGAACATTGAAGCGTTTATAATAATAATGCCGTTTCTAGAAGCTACTGAATTTGGAATATTGAATCCTTAATAAATACATGTCGTTTCTAGAAACCTAAAGATGTTGAACATTATAACATTAATACATATCTGACACTTCTAAAAACCTTTACATTTTGAAAACTAAAGCTTCAGGATTGTGCACCTTGAAGCATTAATAAATACATGCCACTTATAGAAACTTTAGATTTTAAACACCAAAACGTTAGTGAATGTATGTCACTTTGTAGAAACTTTCGGATTTTGAACATTGAAATCTTAATAAAAGCGTACCGTTTCTAGAAACTTTTCAGTTGTGATTGTTGAAACTTTAATAAATTCATCTCGTTTCCAGAAACCTTAAAATGTTGAACATTAGAACATTAATAGGTTCGTCAGTTCTGAAAACCTTTACATTTTGAAAACTAAAACATTAATAAAAGCATGTGTTACTAGAAACTTTGGATTTTGAACACTAAAACGTTAATAATGTATCGTTTTATATAAACCTTTAAGTTTGAAACTATAACTTGTTATTTTTAGAAACATTTCGATTTTTATCATTGAAGCCTTATTAAAGGCATGCCGTTTTTGAAACCTTCAGATTTTGAACACACTGAGACTTTAATAAATGCAAGTCATGTCTAGAAGCTTTTGGTTATTGAACATTGAAACGTTTATAGAAATAACGCCGTTTCTAGAAGCTATTGAATTTGGAATATTGAATCTTTAATAAATACATATCATTTCTAGAAACCTAAAGATGTTGAACATTATAACATTAATACATATCTGACACTTCTAAAAACCTTTACATTTTGGAAACAAAGCTTTAGGATTGTGCACATTGAAGCATTAATAAATTCATGCCACTTCTAGAAATTTTAGATTTTAAACACCTAAACGTTAACGAATGTATGTCGTTTTGTCGAAACTTTCGGATTTTAAATATTAAAATCTTAATAAAAGCATGCCGTTTCTAGAAACTTTTCGGTTGTGATTGCTGAAAGGTTAATAAATTCATCTCGTTTCTAGAAACTTTAAGATGTTGAACATCTGAAAATTAATATAAGTTCGTCATTTCTGAAAACCTTCAGATTTTGAAAACTAAGACATTATTAAAAGCATGTGTATCCAGAAACTTTAGGATTTTTAACATTAAACGTTAATAAATGCATACGACTCTAGAAACTTTGGATTTTGAAAACTAAAACCTTAATAGATGTGTATCGTTTTGTATAAACTTTTAAGTTTGAAACTAAATGTATGGTATTTTTAGAAACATTTCGATTTTTATCATTGAAACCTTAATAAAGGCGTGCCGTTTCTGAAACCTTTTGATTTTGAACATGGAAATATTGATAGATGCATGCCACTTCTAGAAACCTTTAAATCTTGAACATATTGAGATTCTAAATGTCATTAATGACATGCATCTATTAAAGTCTCAAGGTGTTCAAAATCTAAAGGTTTCAAGAAGCGGCATGCATTTATTAATACCTCAATGTTGTTTTAGAAACGGTACGTTTTTATTAAGGTTTCAATGATAAAAATCGAAATGTTTCTAGAAATAATATGCTTTTAGTTTCAAACTTAAAAGTTTCTACAAAATGATACACATTTATTAACGTTTTAGTTTTCAAAATCTAAAGTTTCTAGAAACGTATGAATTTATTAACGTTTAATGTTAAAAATCTTAAAATTTCTAGGAACCATGCTTTTATTAATGTCTTAGTTTTCAAAATCTAAAGGTTTTTAGAAGTGACGAACTTATTAATGTTCTCATGTTCAACATCTTATGGTTTCTGAAAACGATGTGCATTTATTAATGTTTCAGCGATGAAAATCAAAACGTTTATAAAAACGACATGCATTTATTAAGTTTTCAATGTTTGAGATTCAAAACTTTCTACTAAACGTGTGTTGATAAACACATTATATTTCTATAAATCTTTAGATTATGAGCAATAAAACATTAATAAATACATGTTTTCTAGCTACATTAGAATTATAAACACAGAAACATTAATAAATACATGCTATTTCTAGAAATTTTAGATTTTGAACACACTGAGACTTTAATAAATACATGTCATTTCTAAAAGCTTTTGGTTATTGAAAATTGAAACGTTTATAAAAATAATACCGTTCCTAGAAGCTATCGAATTTGGAATATCAAATCCTTAATAAATACATATGGTTTCTAGAAACCTAAAGATGTTGAACATTATAACATTAATACATACCTGACACTTCTAAAAATCTTTACATTTTGAAAACTAAAGCATTAGGATTATGCACCTTGAAGCATTAAGAAATTCATGCCATTTCTAGAAACTTTAGATTTTAAACACGAAAACGTTAGTGAATGTGTGTCGTTTTGTAGAAGCTTTTGAATTTTGAGCATTGAAATCTTAATAAAAGCGTCCTGTTTATAGAAACTTTTCAGTTTTGATCGTTTGAAACTTAAATAAATGCATGTGGTTTCCAGAAACCTTACAATATTGAACATCAAAATATTACTAAATACAGGTCACGTCTAGAAACCTTTAGTTTTTGAACACTAAAACATTAATAAATCGACGCGTTTCTAGAAACATTAGGGTTTTGCGCATTGAAACATTAATAAACACGTCATTTTTACAAGCTTTAGATTTTAGACACTAAAATGTTAATTAATGTGCGTGGTTTAGCAGAAAAGTTTGAATTTCAAACATTGAAAACATAATGAAAGCATGTTTTTATAAACATTTTGTTTTTAATCTTTGAAGCCTTAATGAATGCATGTCGTTTCCAGAAACCTTAAGATGTTGAACATCAGAACAATAATAAGTTTGTCACTTCTGAAAACGTTTAGATTTTGAAAACTAAAACATTAATAAAAGCACACGTTTCTAGAAACATTAAGATTTTTAACATTAAACGTTAATAAATGCATACCACTCTAGAAATTTTGGATTTTGAACACTAAAACGTTAATAAATGTGTATCGTTTTGTAGAAACTTTTAAGTTTGAAACTAAAAGCATGTTATTCTAGTAACATTTCGGTTTTTATCATTGAAACCTTCATAAAGATGTGCTGCTTCTAAAACTTTTAGATTCTGAACATTAAAATATTAATAGATGCATGGCATTTCTAGAAACCTTAAGATTTTGAACACAATGAGACTTTAATAAATGCATGTTATTTCTAGAAGCTTTTGATTATTGAATGTTGAAACGTTTCTAAATTCATGTCGTTTCTAGAAAGTTTTGAATTTGGAATATTGAATCCTTAATAAATAAATGTTGTTTCTAGAAGCCTTGAAATGTTAAAAATTACAACATTAATAGATATATGACACTTTGAATCACATTTTGAATCATAAAACATTAATAAATGCACATGTTTCTAGAAACATGAGGGTTACGAATATTGAAATATTAATATATACATGCCACTTCTATAAACTTTAGATTTTGGGCACTAAAACGTTAATAGATGTGTGTAGTTTAGTAGAAACTTTAAGATTTTAAACATTGAACCCTTAATAAATGCATGTTCCTTTTTAGAAACTTTTGGATTTTCATCGTTGAAACCTCAACAGATGCATGTCATTTTTAGAAAACCTTACATTGTGATTATTAGCACATTTATAAATAGATTTCGCGTATAGAAATCTATAAATTTTGAACCCTAAAACGTTATTAAATGTATGTTGACTCTATAAACTTTTGACATTTGAACACAGAAACGTTGATACATGTGTGTCGTGACTAGGGACTTTGGGATTTATTAAATTGATGTGTTGATAAATACATTATATTTCTATAAATCTTTAGACTACGAGCATTGAAACACTAATAAATGCATGTTTTTTAGAAACATTAGAATTACGAACACTGAAACATTAATAAATACATGCTACTTCTAGAAACTTTAGATTTTGAACACACCGAGACTTTAATAAATGCATGTCGTTTCTAGAAGCTTTTGGTTATTGAACATTAAAAGATATATAAAAATTATGCCGTTTCTAGAAATTATTGTAATTGGAATATTGAATCCTTAATAAATACATGTCGTTTCTAGAAACCTAAAGATGTTGAACATCATAGCATTAATACATACCGAATACTTCTAAAAACCTTTACATTTTGAAAAGTAAAACTTTAGAATTGTGCACATTGAGGCATTAATAAATACATGCCACTTCTAAAAACTTTAGATTTTAAACACCAAAACGTTAGTGAATGTGTGTCGTTTTGTAAAAACTTTTGGATTATGAACATTGAAATCTTAATAAAAGCGTGCTGTTTCTAGAAACTTTTTAGTTTTAATCGTTAAAACCTAAATAAATATAAGTCGTTTCTAGAAACCTTACAAAATTGAACATCAAAATATTACTAAATACAAGTTACGTCTAGAAACCTTTAGTTTTTGAACACTAAAACATTAATAAATTGATGCGTTTCTATAAACATTAGGATTATGCGCATTGAAACATTAATAAACACATGCCACTTCTAGAAGCTGTAGATTTTAGACACTAAAACGTTAATTAAAGTGCGTCGTTTAGTAGAAAATTATGAATTTCAAACATTGAAAACATAATAAAAGCATGTGGTTTTTTTAAACATTTTGATTTTAATCCTTGAAACCTTAATAAATGCATGTCGTTTACAGAAACCTTAAGATGTTGAACATCAGAACATTAATAAGTTCGTCACTTCTGAAAACCCTTAGATTTTGAACACTACAACATTAATAAAAGCACGCGTTTCTAGAAACATTAAGATTTTTAACATTAAACGTTAATAAATGCTTACCACTCTAGAAACTTTGGATTTTGAACAATAAAACGTTAATAAATGTGTATCGTTTTGTAGAAACTTTTAAGTTTGAAACTAAAAGCATATTAATTTTAGTAACATTTCTATTTTTATCATTGATACCTTAATAAAGACGTGTCGTTTCTAAAACCTTTAGATTTTGAACATTGAAATATTAATAGATGCATGCCACTTCTAGAAATCTTTAGATCTTAAACATACTAATACTTTAATAAATGCATGTTATTTCTAGAAGATTTTGATTATTTGAACGTTGAAACGTATATAAATTCGTGTCATTTCTAGAAAGTTTTGAATTTGGAATATTGAATCTTTAATAAATGAATGTCGTTTCTAGAGACCTTGAGATGTTGAAAATTACAACATTAATAGATATATGACACTTCTAGAATGTTTTACGTTTTGAACCCTAAAACAATAATAAATGCATATGTATCCAGAAACACTAGGATTATGAACATTGAAATATTATTATATACATGCCATTTTTAGAAACTTTAGATTTTAGACACTAAAACGTTAATAGATCTATGTAGTTTAGAAGAAACTTTAAGATTTTAAACATTGAAAACTTAATAAATGCATGTTATTTTTCAGATAATTTTGGATTTTGATCGTTGGAGCCTTAATAGATGCATGCCATTTCTAGACACCTTTAGATATTGATCATTAACACATTAATAAATACACTTCGCGTATAGAAATCTATAAATTTTGAACCCTAAAACGTTATTAAATGTATGTTGTTTCTATAAACTTTTGGCATTTGAACACAGAAACGTTAATAAAATTTATAAAATTGATGTGTTGATAAATACATTATATTTCTATAAATCTTTAGATTATGAGCATTGAAACATTAATAAATGCATGTTTTCTAGTAACATTAGAATTATGAACATGCTATTTCTAGAAACTTTAGATTTTGAACACACTGAGACTTTAATAAATGCATGTCCTTTTTAGAAGCTTTTGGTAACTGAACATTGAAACGCGAGTTATGTATCCCCCAATTACCTATATATATATATATATATATATATATATATATATATATATATATATATATATATATATATATTGATATATTGAATCTATTAGGAATTATTAGAAATTGTTAAGTAAAAGTATAAGTTCAATGCAACATTGTAACACAAGGATAACCCAGAGAGGTTATCGACAGTTCATGAGAACGGACATGCAACTTTGCATCCGTGAGGGCAGTGATACTGCAGGTGGCAGGTCACAGGCGGTCAACAGACCGCAATTACTTAGAATTAAGATTGATACATTGTAACAAAGTGTAAAGCAGACATGAGATCTGCAAGTTCCCACAAGCCGTGTGAGGGGCAGGTTATTATAAAAAGCCCGGGAGCTCAATGCCCGGCAGTCAGTCTGAGTAATACAGCTTTTGCATTGTTGTCTACCTACTCGCCCAGTACAATTAATTATTTTTTATTAAAGTTATTATGAACCAGCTATTCTAAATTTCATTGTAATTTCTGTTTAACTTATTAAATTAAAATTGTTAAAGTGTCGAAGTTTTTTTAAAAAACACAGCTCCAAAGGTCCGAACTTTAACTGGCGCAGTCGTAACGGATGTCAAAAGGGCACTGAGAATCCAAAAATCGGAAGATTGGTGACCAAGAATTTTAATTCGAAATTTTGGCAGAACCCAAACCAAGTTGGAGGAAGAACAAGCATAGTCTAAATCCAACAAACAAACCAAGGTGGACAAGATACAGCATCGATCGAGCCCACCAAAGAAACAGATGAAATTAATGTAAGTTCATTTCCATACCTTTTTTTTTTTAGCCAAAAACTATAATTGATATATGCTAGTATTATAATTATTGATTACCATTTATTATTATTGTCTTATGAATTTTATTTTTATGAATTTTTCTTGAAAATAATTACAAAGTGAATTATTTCCAAAAAAAAAACGAGACCTTATTTTAAGAAAGTATTAACCTATGAGACGAATGTTAAAGAGATATTTTTTTCTTTAAAAAGCAAATGAGACTTGAATGTAAAAGAGATTTTCTTTTAAAAAGTAAATGAGAATTGATATTAAGAGATTCTTACCACAATTATTAGAACGAAAATAATCCAAAAAATAACGGGCGCACATTCACTAACACCAAATAACTAGCGCGATTCAAAAGCACGTTTTCAATCCGGTAAAATAAAAACACAGAACGTAAAATTAATTTCAAAGCTAAAGCTAATCCTTAAAGCAATCACAAAACGATTATTTAAAACATTGACCTCTATAAAACTGTATGAACCACAGCAAGAACATTCTGCATTAACTAAAACTACGGTAACCTAAAACCACTGTAATCTAAAACGCCATCCGAAGAAAGCAAGAAGCATCATTTATTACACATTTAAAACCTCAGAGAAAATCGCTTTCAGAACCTTACATAGTATAAAGCAACGCAATTTGCATTATTAAATCAATCATAAAAGCGCATGAAAATTACACCACAACGAGCTATAAATAAATTGCAGTACAAACACGGTATAAAATCTAAACGTCTTTCAATTAATTAATCAGCATTTATAAAGTGCATTATTCCAATACGAATACAGAATAACGCTAAAGGTTATCATACGCTCATAATTGTAACCTGAAAACGCACATAGCGGAGAGTTCAATTACAAGTCGTGAACACCGAGATATTTAAAAATAAATAGACGTAACATTTATGCAAGCAGTTAGCAATTACAGAAGCGAAGTATCTAATTTCTATTAACACCTGTAAGTGTTAATAATCTCAACAAGTATAGTCATATGTACGCAATTATTACAAAGTAACAAAGATTACATCCTTTAGTATTCAATTTCAACAATAAAGTGCAGAAGTAATTAACCTCAAGTCATAATTACGCAACTCAGTAAAACCCACGGAAAGAATATTAATTACAAATTAACAGAATTTAACTAAAACAACGCTAAGCGAGAATAAACCCATCCATTTCAGATTCCTTAAGAAGCAGAAACTCAAGACAAATTAAAAGCTGCATAAAAACAAGCAAATTCAAGACTACGGTAATTAATTCAACGTTATTGAATACAAATCTCACGAGTACATCCCCGCACTGTGTAACTAAGCACAAGTAACAGCGACTACGATTCTAAAAATAACCAGACGCAGTCTAAACTTAAAATTAATAAATCCAAACCAAAATTAATATTACAAGTACGAAATTAATCTCAATTTTTACCAAATTTTTTACTTACCCAATCTAAACTGAAAATTAACAAATCCTGACCAAAATTAACGCTATAAATAGCAAAAACAACCCCAATTTCTACAAAATTTAAAATTTTACAACCCAAACGGAAAATTAGTAAATCCGAAGCGAAAATAACAATACAAATAGCGAAATAAAGCTTAATTCAAAAAAAAATAATTTTTTTTTAAAAATTTCCCAAAATCGAAAACAACCCTTAACCAACATGAGTAGCACAGAAATGCGACTCTATTTGGAGACAATACAGACATTTAATGGCACGGAAGCCCATCTCTCAAATTTCATTGGAGCATCTGAAATGTTCCTAAAAACCTTCTACAAACCCGGAGATGACCAAAGAAATTCATTGCTTATACGCTTGGTAATAAGTAAACTAACCGGAAGGGCACTAACCTTAATCGCCAGTAGGGACGATTTACAAGAATGGGAACAATTTAAACAGCTATTAATTGCATATTTTGGAGACCAACGTAACATAAAATGCCTGGTACGAGACCTAATAAACCTTAGAATGGAACACAACCAATCCCCCTACCAATTCGGAATGAAATGCCAAGACGTGAGAAGTTTAATTTTAACAAAATTAAAAATCAAAGAACCCGATCAAAACGTTAGACATTTAAAAACAAAAATGTATGACGAAATGGCACTAGACACATACATAAACGCTTTACCAGAACGACTATCGGATAAAATCAGATTCCAACGACCCCAAAATCTAGAAGAAGCTATGAACCTAGTAATAGAAAAAGAAAATGTAATGTATTACCGCAACAGACTATACAACCCCAACGCGAATAAAAGTTATTCACCAATAAAAACCATACAAGCCACAAGACAAACAATCCCTCAACAAAAATTCACACCCTTTAACGCACAAACAAGTCAACCGCGAAGTAATAACCCAAGTTTTAACAATACAAATTTTAATAATCAATATAAAAATTTTTCAAGACCAACATTCAACCCAACTTTTACGAAACCCGCATTCCAACCAAGATTTAACCAAAACTTAAACCAACAAAGACCAGCATTCAACGCAAACCTCAATAGAAATACACCAATGACTAATAATCATAACAACCCTAATAATTATTATAAACCAACACCAATGGATACCTCATCTGGTAACACCAGACAACATACAAAGATAACACATATCCGACCAAACCCTCATCAGAAACGTAATTTTACATCGGAAGAATTATTCCATCAAGAAATAGAAAAATTTGACACTGACCAGAATAATTACATTGAGACACCTACGAACAATGAATCAAACCATGCAGAAACTTACGAACGTGACGAACAATACGAAACTTACGAGGAGTACGACGAAGAAAACTCGAACTCAAATTTTCAAATGGACCCATTTATAGACAACCAAACTTAATAAACTTAAATAACATAAATCACTTAGTATTACCATACATAGAAATACCCCACGCCAAATTCAAACTATTAATCGACACTGGATCCTCTAAAACATTAATTAGCCCCAGAACCGTACAAAAACATTATTTAGATTATGTAGAAAGAGAACCATTTAAAATTAAAACAGCCCATCAAACAACACTACACCAATTCGTAGCAAATATACCCTTACCGAGAACATTTAATGTTAAATGAAACATAAATTTTGTGTATTCGAATTTAACGACAAATATGACGGATTAATCGGAATGGACCTTCTAAGAAAATTAGGAGCCAACATTAACATTAAAAAACGCTTATTAAGGACGAAATACGGAAAAATCCCAATTAAATTTCAAAACACACAAATTGAACAAAAATACACTATAGAACCCCGAACGGAAAGAAAAATAAAATCAGTAAAATCTAACAAAATTTAGGAATAATAAATCATATGACATTTCAACAAGGGTAGAAACCCCAACTGCCTTAGTGCAAATAAAAGATAATTATGCAACCACAACAATATTAAATTCAAACGACTATCCCGTAGAATTATCATTGACCGACCCAATTAACGTAGAAGAACTAAATTTTAACGAAATGGAAATAGACGAAAATTTAGAAAACGATTACAACCCAATAGAACATGACGAAATGTTAAGAGAAAATTTAACTAACATCCGCTTCAATACCGACATCAATCAAGAAGAAGAAAGAGCAATTAAAAACTTATGTTTTGAATACCGAGACATATTCCATTGCGAAGGAATACCATTTACATTCACCAACACAGTAAAACATAATATCGAGTTAACAGACAATAAACCAATCTTTACAAAAGCATACAGACTACCTCATGCAAGCCAAGAAGAAGCTGACAGACAAGTAGCAGACTTATTAGACCAAGACATAATCCAGCACTCCAATTCACCATGGAGCAGCCCCGTGTTAATAGTACCTAAGAAATTAGACGCAACCGGAAAGAGAAAGTACAGAATGGTAATAGACTATAGAAAGTTAAATGAAAAAACGGTAGATGACAAATATCCACTACCAAATATAACCGAAATTTTAGACAAATTAGGCAAATGCCAATATTTTTCAACATTAGACCTAGCATCAGGATACCATCAGGTAGAGATGGAAGAAAAAGACATACCCAAAACAGTCTTCAGCACACCTAGAGGACAGTACGAGTACAAACGAATGCCATTCGGATTAAAGAACGCACCCGCTACTTTCCAGAGAGTCATGGACAATATATTACGAGGAATACACAATGAAAAATGCATTGTATACCTAGACGACAACATAGTTTATTCCACATCATTGGTAGAACACATAGAAAGATTGAGAGAAGTATTTGAAAGACTTAGACAAGCACATTTCAAAGTACAATTAAACAAAAGTGAAATTTTACAAAAAAAAGTATCATTTTTAGGACATGTAATAACACCCCAAGGAGTAATGCCAAATCCAGACAAAACAAATGCAGTTCTAAATTACCCATTACCAAAAACAAACAAAGAAATTAAAGGATTTCTAGGACTTAGTGGTTACTACCGCAAATTCATTAAAGGTTACGCCCAGATAACCAAACCCTTGACAAACTGTTTAAAAAAGGGAAACAAAATTGAACACACCCCGGAATTTATTAAAGCCGTAGACAAAATTAAAAACATATTAACGAATCACCCTGTATTAGAATACCCAGACTTTACAAAACCATTTATACTGACGACAGACGCATCGAATGTAGCATTAGGCGCAGTATTGAGCCAAGGAAAAGTAGGTAGCGATAAACCTATCAGCTACGCATCCAGAACCCTGAATGAAACCGAACAAAAATATAGTACCATAGAAAAAGAATTATTAGCCATAATTTGGGCAACAAAATATTTTAGACCTTATTTATACGGAAGAAAATTTTACATATACACCGATCATAGACCACTAGTATGGTTATGCAAACTGAAAGAACCGAATTCAAAATTACAACGATGGAGAATCAGACTCAAAGAATACGATTACGAAATTATATACAAAAAAGGAATTTATAACAACAACGCAGACGCTTTAAGTAGAATTCAACTCAATGCATTAGAAACTGAATCCATTATAGGAAACGTAGACGAAGCAGAAATAAGGGAAGATCCAGACGAGATCGACACAATACATTCGACACAAAACGAAGAACCAAAAAACGCGATTAAAATCTTAAACGAAGCAATCGATATGAAACCTAACCAATTTATAATAACAGAAGTTTTAAATAACCCCAATCCAGTAAAATATACAAAAGTAGATAACAAAAAGATATATCAAATTCAAATAACAAAAGATGACAACGAGGAACAAATAATTAAAATTTTAAAAGAATACACCCCGAGAAAAAACGATTTTATTTTATTTCAACACCGAACATTTATACCAAAGATTTTCAGAATTATACATTAAACTATTCAACAACTCTGGACCTGAACTCATCAGATGTACTAGAAAACTAATAACACTAGACGACCCTGACGAAATAAACGATGTAATTAGAAATCAACACGAAGTAAAAACCAACCATCGTGGAATTAACAAAACAATAAAACAACTCATAAGACGTTATTATTTTAAAGACATGAAGGACTTGACCACAGATTTCATTAACCAATGCGAATTATGTGACAAAGCGAAATACGATAGGAAACCCCAAAGATACCCTTAATGTTAACCAAAACACCCGACAAACCATTTCAAAACTACATGCCGATACTCTAGTAGTAGAAGCGCAAAACTATCTAACAATTGTAGACGCATTTACAAAAATAGGACAAGCAATACCAATCACATCCAAAAATAGCATTGACGTGACCCAAGGATTTTTACAATATTGCACATTTTACGGAACACCCGAATCAATCACTTTAGACAATGGTAGCGAATTTAAAAACGAGACAATACAAAACACTTTAGAACTTCACAAAATAAAAATTCATTTCATAACGGAAAACCACCCTGAATCAAACGGACTAATCGAACGATTACATTTAACCCTGTCAGAACAAATTTGATTATTAAGAATAAATTATAAAAAGGAACATATAACCAATTTAATGTCATACGCACTAATCGCCTATAATAACACAATTAACCTTAGGACATTCAGATTCACGAAATCCCTATGACATACACTATAATAAAGAAGTATATCAACAATATGCGAAAGATCACAAACAAAAACTAAAAATAACTTATGACAAAGTAAAAGATAAATTAGAAAACGATAAGGAACGTATCACCACAACCCGAAATAAAAATACCGGCTCAAATAAATTTTCGATAGGACAAACCGTGTATGAGAAAAACTTTCAAAGCAAGCGACATAAAACAGCACCCAGAAATTTAGGACCATTTAAAATTAAGAAAATATCAGATAAAAACATAGCAGTAGTAGACAACGGTAAAATAACAAAGTACATTCATTTGAAAAACCTAAGACACCCTGTAATTTCAGATGGACAGTCATCACCCTTACCGTCAACCTCCACCCAGGTAGAACGGACAACCAAGTAATAATATAACATATAAAAACAACCCCGGTATACTACCAAATAAATAAGGCAGTATGCAAAACCCAAATAACATTTACAAAATTAAACACCTTACACTCTAGCATTATTGAACCAACCGATTTATTAAACGAATTAATAAGAAATAAATCACTTATAATTAACAGTAAACTACCTTTTGATGTAACAGAATCGAACATTCTAATATTGAAAAGATAGCTATAGTAAAAGGCTACATTAAGAATAACGAAATAATATTTTTAATAGAAATCCTGATAGTAGAAAGTAACAATTATAATTATTATCATTTATTTGCTTTTCCAACGAAAGTTACTAGCACATACCAAGTAATCATACCCAAAACCAAATTCCTATCCCTAAATGAACTGAGATATGGTTATACAAACGAAAAATGTACTGAAGTAACACCAAACCAATACTTATGCCAATCGATGACGACAACAACCATTCAAGAAGACAGCCCTTGTGAAGTACAACTATTAAAATTCTCAAATCATTACGAAAACTGTGAATCCAAACAAGTGCAAATAACTAACATGAAAATTCAAAAAGTTACAGATAACAAATGGATAGCCATTTTCCCAACAGAAGTAATAGCAACCATCAACTGCAACCAAGATGAAAATAACCAAGCATTAATCGGAAGCAAACTAATTACCCTCAAAGAAGATTGTTATGTGAAATTGAAAGATGAAGTAATCAGAGTTTACCAAGATCCCATAGCAACAAAGAAACTTGCAAACCTACCGGAACTACAGTTCAAGATACAACAAGAAGACGAAGAAATAATTAAGAAACCTATGAAGCTAGAGCATCTAGACTTAGACGATCTCAACAACGCCGTGGAATTAGTGGAAAGTTATAAAGAACAATTAAGTGAACTCAAAACGCCAAAGTTACATTATAATAATATAAGTGTTTGGACAATTGTATTAATCATTTTAATAATTTTTGTAATTATATATGTATTTTACAAAATGTACCTTAGATATAAGAATGAAAGAAACAGTTCTAGATTTAAGGAAACAAAGAGAAAAAAGGAAACAATAAGTATACCCTTAGAAACAATGAATTTTAAATGAATTTGAATAATGAATTTTATGTATTTAAAAATTAAGAAAAACCTTAATTTTTCATTTACGGTAAGAGGAGTTATGTATCCCCCAATTATATATATGTATTGAATATATTGAATCTAATAGGAATTATTAGAAATTGTTAAGTAAAAGTATAAGTTCAATGCAACATTGTAACACAAGGATAACCCAGAGAGGTTATCGACAGTTCATGAGAACGGACATGCAACTTTGCATCCGTGAGGGCAGTGATACTGCAGGTTGCAGGTCACAGGCGGTCAACAGACCGCAATTACTTAGAATTAAGATTGATACATTGTAACAAAGTGTAAAGCAGACATGAGATCTGCAAGTTCCCACAAGCCGTGTGAGGGGCAGGTTATTATAAAAAGCCCGGGAGCTCAATGCCCGGCAGTCAGTCTGAGTTTACAGCTTTTGCATTGTTGTCTACCTAGACTACTCGCCCAGTACAATTAATTATTTTTTATTAAAGTTATTATGAACCAGCTATTCTAAATTTCATTGTAATTTCTGTTTAACTTATTAAATTAAATTTGTTAAAGTGTCGAAGTTTTTTTAAAAAACACAGCTCCAAAGGCCCGAACTTTAACTCGCGTATAAAAATAATGCCGTTTTTAGAAGCTTTTGAATTTGGAATATTAAATCCTTAATAGATACATGTCGTTTCTAGAAACCTAAAGATGTTGAACATTACAACATTAATACATAATTGACACTTTTAAAAACCTTTTCCGACGACCACTTGTGAAAACAACAGATTACACACTACTTATTTATGTAGAAAGTAAAGTATATCACTCTAGAGTGCGAAAGTACATATCACTCTAGTGTTGAAATACTTTACAACTCTAGAGTGATATGACTGATGTTAGTATGCTAGTTACCTAGGCAACCCAAACGACTACCGGTTTCTACCTTTTTGCATTCATTCGTTTCGTTTTGGCTAATAACAGTTTAAAATACCCATAGTTAAATCGATACTGACAGTTTCCGTTTTACTTAAAGATGTAATTACTCATATTAGTTTGTAATTGAAATGATTTCTTGAATAAAAATTGAGAATGCATACGCTAAAAGCAACAGATTCGCGGATTTTATAAAAACAAAGCAGGTGTTCGAATTTTCAACATCAAAACGTCAAATAAATTTTATATGTGTCTGTCTGTCTTGCATTATTGCATACACATTTATTGCAAATAAGCATAAAAATAACTATTTCGTAATTGTTTTTAGTGGTGGTCGTCGGAAAAATAGTGTACGGTACTCGCGTGGAAAGTGACATTTCACACACGTGGAATAGTCGCACTCGGCTGACGCCTTGTGCGCAATACTCTTCCACTCGTGTGAAATGGGTCACTTTCCACGCTAGTAATGTAATATACTATTACAATTTGGAAACTTAACCTTTAGGATTATGCGCCTTGAAGCATTAATAAATAAATACCACTTCTAGAAACTTTAGATTTTAAACACCAAAACGTTAGTGAATGTGTGTCGTTTTGTAAAAACTTTTAGATTTTGAACATTGAAATCTTAATAAAAGCATGTCGTTTCTAGAAACTTTTAATTGTGTTCCTTGATACCTTAATATATTCATGTCGTTTCCAGAAACCTCAAGATGGTGACGATTAGAACATTAATAAGCTCATCATTCTTGAAAATCTTTAGATTCTGAAAACTAAAACTATAATAACAACATGTGTTTCTAGAAACTTTGGATTTTGAACATTAAAACGTTAATAAATGTGTATCGTTTTGTAGAATCTTTTAAGTCTGAAACTAAAAGCACGCTATTTTTAGTAACATTTCGATTTTTATCATTGAAACCTTAATAAAGATGTGCCGTTTCTAAAACTTTTAGATTTTGAACATTGAAGTATTAATAAATAAATGCCACTTCTAGAAATCTTTAGATTTTGAACATATTGAGACTTTAATAACATTGAAAAATTAATAAATGTATGTCACTTCTAGAAGCCTTAGATTTTGAAAACTAGAACGTCAATAAATGTGCATTATTTCTACTAACATTTACAATGTGAACACTGAAACGCCAACAAATATCTGTTGTTTCAGGAAATTTTTGGGTTTTGAACAGTGAAACGTTAATAAACATGTGTTGTTTCTAGAAACTTTTTTGGATTTTGAATATTGAAATGTAAATGAATCCATGTATCTTTTAGAAAATTTAGATTTTGACCACTGGAACGTTAATAAACGTATGCCATTTAAGGAACTTTGGGATTTTGAACGTTGGAACGTTAATAGCTGCATGTTGTTTCTAGAAACCTTTAGATTTTGAACATCGAGACATTAATAAATACAAGTCGCTTATGTAGGCTTTTAGATTTTGATCACAGAACGGTAATAAATGTTTCGTTTTTAAATTTTTTTAAGTTTTGAACACTAAAGCGTCAAAAAAATGCATGATGTTTCTAGAAACTTTGGAATCTTATACATAGAATTAATAAACGTTATATATTCTAGAAACTTTATGATTTTGAACATTAAAACGTTAGTAAATGATTATTAGTTTTAGTGACCGATACATTTTAAACAATGCAATATTAATAAACGCATGTCACTTTTAGAAAGATTTTGAACACCAAAACGTTAGTAATCATGTATTGTTTCTAGAAACTTTTGTATTTTGAATACTGAAACTTTAAAAATGCATGTTGTTTTTACAAACTTTTAGAAGCGTTAATAGATGCAAGTCATTTCTGGAAATTCTGATGTTGAGCATTGAAACACGTTACTCAGTGCATAATCATTTCTAGAAGCCTTCAGATTTTGAACGCTAAAACATTAATAAATATTCTCACTTCTAGAATTTTTTAGATTTGGAATACTATAACTTTAACAGGTGTTTATCGTTTCTAGAAATTTTTGGATTTTGTACATGTTAGTAAGAGCATGCGTTAAAACGTTATTAAACGCGCGTCGTTTCTAGAAACTTTTAAATTTTAAACATTAATAAAGACATGCTCCTCCTAGAAGCCTTTGGATTTTGAATACTGAAACGTCAATAGATGCATGCCGTTTCTATGATCATTGAAATGCTAATACATGCACGTCGTTTCTAGAAGCCCTTAGATTTTCAGCACTGAAATGTTAATAAATGTATGTTGTTTCTAGAAATCTTTAGATTTAAAACTTTCAAGGATTAATAAATCCATGTCATGTCTATAATAAATAAATTTTGAACACTGAAACGTTACCAGTTGCATGCCGTTTTTGGAAATTTTTGGTTTTTGAAAATTGAAACGTTAATAAATGCTCTTCACTTTTGAAAATTCATAGATTTTGATCACTGAAATATTAATAAATGCCTGTCATTTTTAGAAACTTACAGATTTTATACATAGAAATATTAACAGACACACGTCGTTTCCAGAAATGGTTTGATTTTGAACTGGGAATCGCATGCCGTTTTTAGACGCTGACAAATTATGAAGACTGAAATGTTAATAAATAAATTTCGTTTCTAGAAACTTTTGAATCTTAACATTAAAGCGTTAATAATAGAATGTCGTTTCTAGAAACCTTTAGATTTTGAACATTGAAACTTTAACAAATGTGTCACTTCTAGAAACCTTTAGAGTTTGAACATTGAAACTTTAACAAATATGTCACTTCTAGAAACCTTTAGAGTTTGAACATGAAACGTTAATAAGTGTATGTCGTTTCTAGAAAGTGTTTGAATTTTTGAACGTTAAAATGTTAGCAAATACTGTCGTACTTAAAAGCTTTTGAATTTTGAATTTTAAAGCTTAATAACCTAGTGCTGTTTCTAGAAACTTTTAAATTTTGAGTATTGATCATTAATAATATAATATAATAGATTTTGAACTTTCAGGCATTAACAAATGCATGTCACGCTTATAATATTTAAATTTTGAACACTGAAGCGTTAATAAATGCATGTCGTTTCTAGAAATGTTTGAATTTTGAATATTGAAATGTTAATAAACGAATGTTATTTCTAGAAATCTTTAGGTATGGACATTGAAACTTTAATAAATGCATTTTATTTCTAGAAACCTTCCGATTTTGAACACTGAAACGTTAATAGATTTATAACGCCTCTAGAAAGTTTTGGATTTTGAGCATTGAAACGTTAACAAGTGCATGCTGTTTCTAGAAATCTTTAGATTTGAACATTGAAACATTAATAAATGCACGTTACTTCTAGAAATCTTTAGATTGTGAACACCAGAACGTTGATGAATGTATAATGTTTGTAGAAGCTGAAGCTTTTGTATTTTGAATATTGAAACGTTACTATAAGCGTGTTGTTTTTAGAAACCTGTTGATTTTAAACACTGAAAAATTAATAAATGTATGTCACTTCTACAAGCCTTAAATTTTAAAACCTAGAACGTTAATAAATGTACACTGTTTCTAGAAACCTTTTTATTGTGGAGAGACGTTAATAGATGTTTCTTTTCTAGAATCGTTTAGATTTGAACATTGCAACATTAATAAATACATTTTGAACACTAGAACGTTAATAAATGTATATCATTTATATAAGCTTTTGGTTTTGAAAATTGAAACGTTAGTAAATGCATGGTTTTTCTAGAAACTTTCAGATTTTATACATAGAAGCAGTAATAGATGTCGTTTCTAGAAATGTTTGGATCTTGAACATAGAATCATTAAGAGGTGCACACCATTTCCAGAAACTTTTTGATTTTAAACATTGAAACTTTAATAAATGCATTTTAGTTTCAAAATCTTTTACATTTTGAACTTCAAACATTAATAAATTTGTATCGTTTCTAAAAACTTTAGATTTTGAACATTAGAACGTTACTAAATGTGTATGGTTTTTAGAAGCTTTTAGTCTTTGGAGATGAAAACATTAAAAAATGCATGTCGCTTCTAGAACTCTTTGGATTTAGAACACCGGTATATTAATAAATGGATATTGATTCTAGAAACTTTTAGATTTTAAACATTAAAAATTTAATAAATGCGTGCGGCTTTTAGAAATCTTTGGATTTTATGCATAAAAACGTTAATAAATGCACGTCGTTTCTAGAAATGTTTGAATATTGATGTGTTAATTAACGCATGTTATTTCTAGAAATCTTTAGAGTTGTACTTTGAAACTTTAATAAATGCACATTATTTCTAAAAACCTTCGATTTTAAACACTGAAACGTTAATAGATGTATAACGTTTTTAGAAACTTTTTGATTTTGAACATTGGAACATTAACGAATGCATGCTGTTTCTAAAAATCTTTAGATTTGAACATTCAAACATTAATAAACGCACGTTAGCTCTAGAAATCTTTAGATTTTGAACACTGGAACCTTGATAAATGTATAATGTCTGTAAATGCTTTTCTATTTTGAATATTGAAACGCTACTATAAGAGTGTTGTTTCTAGAACCCTGTTGATTTCGAACATTAAAAAATTAATAAATGTATGTCACTTCTAGAAGCCTCAAATTTTGAAAACTCGAACGTTAATAAATGAGCATCGTTTCTAGAAACCTTTCTATTGTGAAAAGACGTTAATAGATGTTTCTTTTCTATAATCGCTTGGATTTGAACATTGCAACATTAATAAATACATATCACATGTAGAAGCCTTTAAATTTTGAACATTGGAACATTAATAAATGTATATCATTTAGAGAAGCTTTTGGTTTTGAAAATTGAAACGGTAGTAAATTAATAAATGTATGTCACTTTTAGAAGCCTTAAATTTTGAAAACTGAAACGTTAATAAATGTGCATAGTTTCTAGAAACCTTTCTATTGTGAAGTGACGTTAATAGACGTTTCTTTTCTATGATCGTTTATATTTCAACATTGCAACAATAATTAATACATGTCACATGTAGAAGCCTTTAAATTTTGAACACTGGAACGTTAATAAATGTATATCATTCATAGAACCTTTTGGTTTTGAAAGTCAAAGCGTTAGTAAATGCATGTTTTTTCTAGAAATATTAAGATTTTATACATAGAAGCAGTAATAGATGCATGTCGTTTTTAGAAATGTTTGGATCTTGAACATAGAATCATTAAAACATGCATACTGTTTCCAGAAACTTTTTGAGTTTGAATATATAAACGTTAATAAATGCATTTTAGTTCTAAAAACCTTTACATTTAGAACTTTGAACATTAATGTGTATGGTTTATAGAAACATTTAACTTTTGGAGACGGAAACATTAAAAATGCATGTCGCTTCTAGAACTCTTTGGATTTAGAACACCGGTATATTAATAAATGGATATTGCTTCTAGAAACATTAAAACTTTAATAAATGCGTGTGGTTTTTAGAAACCTTTGAATTTTATACATAGACGCGTTAATAAATGCATATCGTTTCTAGAAATGTTTGAGTTTTGAATATATGTAAATGTAAATAAAGGCATGTTGTTTCTAGAAATTTTTAGATTTTGAACATTGAAATTTTAGTAAATGTATTTTATTTCTAGAAACCTTCGATTTTGAACACTGAAATGTATAACGCCTCAAAAAACTTTTGGATTTTGAGCATTGAAACTTAACAAATACATGCTATTTCTAGAAATCTTTTTGAACAAAACATTAATAAATGCACGTTACTTCTAGAAGTCTTTAGATTTTGAACACGGTAACGTTGATGAACGTATAATGTCTGTAGAAGCTGAAGCTATTGTATTTTGTATATTGAGACGTTTCTATAATCGTGTTGTTTCTAAAACAGTGCAAATTTTGAACATCGAAAAATTAATAAATGAATGTCACTTTTAGAAGCCTTAAATTCTGAAAACCTGAACGTCAATAAATGTGCACTATTTCTACTAACTTTTAGATTGTGATCGTCGAAACGTTAACAAATATACGTCGTTTCAGGAAATTTTTGGGTTTTGAACACTGAAACATTAATGAACATGTGTTGTTTCTAGAAATTTTTTTGGGTTTTGAATATTGAAACAATAAATAAATGAAGTTACATGGAAATTTAAATTTTAACTACTTGAACTTTAATTAACGTATGCCGTTTCAGGAAACTTTGGGATTTTGAACGTTGAAACATTAATAGTTGCATGTTATTTCTAGAAACTTTTAGATTTTGAACATCAAAACATTAGTAAATGCAAGTTGCTGGAGCGTTAAAAAAATGCCTGCAGTTTCTAGAAATTTTTGAATCTTAGCCATAGAATTAATAAACATTATATAATCTAGAAACTTTATGATTTTGAACATTGAAACGTTAGTAAATGATTGTTAGTTCCAGTGACCTATACGTTTTAAATATTCCAATATTAATAAACGCATGTCACTTTTAGAAACTCATACATTTTGAACACTGAAACGTTAGTAATCATGTATCGTTTCTAGAAATTTTTGTATTTTGAATACTGAAACTTTAAAAAATGCATATTGTTTTTACAAATTTTTGGAGTTTGAACATTGAAGCGTTAATTGATGCAAGTCATTTCTGGAAACTTTTTGATAATGAGCATTGACACACGTTACTAAATGCATAATTATTTCTAGAAACCTTAAGATTTTGAACATTAAAACATTAATAAATGTTGTCACTTCTAAAATTTTTTAGATTTAAAATACTGTAACTTTAATAGATGTCTAGCGTTTCTAGAATTTTTGGATTTTGAACATTGAAACGTTAGTAAGTGCATGTTGTTGAAACGTTATTAAACGCGCGTTGTTTCTAGAAACTTTTAAATTTTAAACATTAATAAAGACATGTTCCTCCTAGAAGCCTTTGGATTTTGAATACTGAAACGTCAACAGATGCATGCCGTTTCTGTGATCATTGAAATGCTAATACATACACGTTGTTTCTAGAAGCCCTTAGATTTTCAGCACTGAAACGTTAACAAATGTATGTTGTCTCTAGAAACCTTTAGATTTTGAACTTTCAAGCATTAATAAATGCATGTCATACCTATAATAAATAGATTTTGAACACTGAAACGTTAATAGTTGCCTGCTGTTTTTGAAAACTTTTGGTTTCTGAACAATGAAACATTAATAAATGCGTGTTGTTTCTAGAAACCTTTACATTTTGAACATTGGAACGTTAATAAATGCTTTTCATTTCTAGAAAACCATAGATTTTGATAACTGAAATATTAATAAATGCATGTCGTTTTTAGAAACTTACAGATTTTATACATAGAAATCGTAACAGATGCACGTCGTTTCCAAAAATGTTTTGATTTTAAACTGGGAATCGCATGCTGTTTTTAGACATCAAATTATGAAGACTAAAATGTCTATAAATAAATTTCGCTGCTAAAAACTTTTGGATCTTGACATTCAAGCTTTAATAATAGAATGTCGTTTCTAGAAACCTATAAATTTTGAACACTAAATATTTAACAAATGTGTCACTTCTAGAAATGTTTAGAGTTTGAACATGAAACGTTAATAAGTGTATGTCGTTTCTAGAAAGTGTTTAAATTTTTGAACGTAAAATGCTACCAAATGCTGTCGTTTTTATAAACTTTTGAATTTTGAATTATAAAACGTTAATAACCTCGTGATGTTTCTAGAAACTTTTGAATTTTGAATATTGATCATTAATAATATAATATAATAGATTTTGAACTTTCAGGCATTAACAAATGCATGTCACGCTTATAATATTTAAATTTTGAACACTGAAGCGTTAATAAGTACATGTCGTTTCTGGAAACTTTTGGTTTTTGAACATCGAAACGTTAATAAATGCTTTTTACTTCTAAATATCCTTAGATATTTAGATTTTGATCACTGAAACATTAATAAATGCATGTTATTTTTAAAAGATTTTGATTATTGAACGTTTATAAATTCATGTCGTTTCTAGAAAGTTCTGAATTTGGAATATTGAATCCTTAATAAATAAATGTCGTTTCTAGTAACCTTGAGATGTTGAAAATTACAACATTAATAGATATATGACACTTCTAGAAGGTTTTACATTTTGAACCCTAAAACATTAATAAATGGATATGTTTCTAGAAACATTAAGATTATAAACATTGAAATATTAATAAATACATGCCACTTCTAGAAACTTTAGATTTTGGACACTAAAACGTTAATAGATGTGTGTAGTTTAGTAGAAAGTTTAAGATTTTAAACCTTGAAAACTTAATAAATGTATGTTCTTTTTTAGAAACTTTTGAATTTTGATCGTTTGAACCTTAATAGAGGCATGTTATTTCTAGAAACCTTTAGATTTAGAACACTGAAACTTTAACAAATGTATCACTTCTAGATGCCTTTAGAGTTTGAACAGGAAACGTTGATAAGTGTATGTCGTTTCTAGAAAGTGTTTGAATTTTTGAACGTTAAAATGTTACCAAATGCTGTCGTTCTTAGAAGCTTTGAATTTTAAATTCTTAAACGTTAATAACCGCGTGCTGTTTCTAGAAACCTTTGAATTTTGAACATTGATCATTAGTAATATAATATAATCGATTTTGATCTCTCAAGCATTAACAATTGCATGTCACGCTGATAATATTTAAATTTTGAACACTGAAACGTTAATAAGTGCATGTCGTTTCTGAAAGCTTTTGGTTTTTGAACATTGAAACGTTAATAAATGCTTTTTACTTCTAAATATCCTTAGATATTTAGATTTTGATCACTGAAACATTAATAAATGCATGTTATTTTTAAAAGATTTTTATTATTAAACGTTTATAAATTCATGTCGTTTTTAGAAAGTTCTGAATTTGGAATATTGAATCCTTAATAAATAAATGTCGTTTCTAGAAACCTTGAGATGTTGAAAATTACAACATTAATAGATATATGACACTTTTAGAAGGTTTTAAATTTTGAACCCTAAAACATTAATAAATGCATGTTTCTAGAAACATTATGTTTATAAACATTGAAATATTAATAAATACATGCCACTTCTAGAAACTTTAGATTTTGGACACTAAAACGTTAATAGATGTGTGTAGTTTAGTAAAAAGTTTAAGATTTTAAACCTTGAAAACTTAATAAATGTATGTTCTTTTTTAGAAACTTTTGAATTTTGATCGTTTGAACCTTAATAGAGGCATGTTATTTCTAGAAACCTTTAGATTTAGAACACTGAAACTTTAACAAATGTATCACTTCTAGATGCCTTTAGAGTTTGAACAGGAAACGTTGATAAGTGTATGTCGTTTCTAGAAAGTGTTTGAATTTTTGAACGTTAAAATGTTACCAAATGCTGTCGTTCTTAGAAGCTTTGAATTTTAAATTCTTAAACGTTAATAACCGCGTGCTGTTTCTAGAAACCTTTGAATTTTGAACATTGATCATTAGTAATATAATATAATCGATTTTGATCTCTCAAGCATTAACAATTGCATGTCACGCTGATAATATTTAAATTTTGAACACTGAAACGTTAATAAGTGCATGTCGTTTCTGAAAGCTTTTGGTTTTTGAACATTGAAACGTTAATAAATGTTTTTCGCTTCTAAAAATCTTTAGATATTTAGATGTTGACCACTGAAACATTAATAAATGCCGGTTATTTCTAGAAACTTTTATATATATATTTATTATTAATAGGAAATAAAAATGATTGAACTATTTTTTGTTGCATTTTTTAACTCATTATGTACTTTTATTTAAATTTACCAGATCTGGTAATATAAATCATCATCATTAGGTCTTCGGTTCTAGAACTGGTTGGACGCTTATCTCCATTGTTTTCTGGAGATAATATAACTAATAATTCCTTTAAGTTGCTTGAAATAAACAATTCCTGTCCTTGCTAATCTATACCTTATAAAATAATCGACACTCAAGTATAATTCAATGACCTCAAATCCATATGATAACGAATAATCAGTATTTACAGATTTTAGTCCTGTCATTTTGTCTGTCGTTTTTATTTCTCGTTATTTTCTTGGTAAATAATACTCGTATTTGTGGTTTATCGTTTATTGCTAAATGGCGGTCTCTACTATGTATTAGTGGAGCAACTGCAACGCTACATTTGACTTTTCCCCAATGCTCTACCGAAAAGCACTTTGGCCAGTAACCGAGTTTCTTTTTCTGGAAATTTTGAATTTGGCCGAACACTTACCATTCCAAACAATGTATGGATTTTTAGGCGCGTGACCACATTCATACACGCGACCTATATTTTACCTCTCATCCGAACGAGGGCGTATTTTTATGAAACATGTTTGCCTAACATTTTTGAAAAGGTAAGTCTCTGTAAACGAACCCATGACCTTGGGAACGGCAGTCATGCGCTAATCTCTCTGGACAAAGGATTAAACTTTGCTACATTGTCTATAATGCACTACTCCCGCACAAGCAGTCACGCCAAGAATGAATATCGTGACGCGCTTTCCCAACTGTAAAACAATCACCGTTCTGATTGGTCGGGAAGGCGATGTATATTTATTACAAACCGTAATGACCATCTTTCCCGCAAGATTATTCAGCAACGTAATTCGTGGAGCGTTTTTTAACGCGTAACAGCATCGGGGCATTACTGAGGAATGCTACTTATGTTTTCCAATTTTTCTTACCTATTTAGCGTGCATTCCTTTGTTTTGTGAGCTTTATCATTGAAATTTGTGCACCATCATCTGCGTTAACGCCAACACTAAACTGACACCACTGACAAATGTGGCATCCTGAAAGATTTTATTCAGCAACACCGCCTAAAAATTCTATATATCGTAGCCCTCACCCTAACCTGGAAATCCTATCAACATTAACATAACCTTGGCAACTTAAACTGCCAATAAGCTTAGACACCTGGACCATTACCTGTGTTATTCAATCCTGCGACTAAAATCCTAAAACATTTAAAATCCTTTCATATTTACTTCCAAGGCGGTCTACAAAACCCCTTCCTTCAATATGACAAAACCAATTGGCCACTATTTCTTAAAACCTTAAAAACATTTTACTAACGCTCAAACCCCCCATCTTCCAAACCCGATAAGAACGTCCTTGCAAACAGCATAGTCCAATCTATCATCGTACCGCCACAACGACAATCCATAAAGAGACAATACGCGATATGAACGACACCCTGGTGAAAGTCCTTGCTGCATCACGCTAAGAGCCTAGTCAACAAACTACGTCACAAAGAAGACGCTTGAGAAGAGGCTTTAAATGAAGATGATCAGCAACTCAGAGCGCCAGTCGCTCGACATAGACATGCCAGAGCCCTATTGAAAAAGGAATTTTACAAGACTAAAATGATTCTTTGGCAAGAAATCATTGACAACCGAAATGCAAACTCCTGGAGGACGTACCACAAGTTGATTAAATCGCCTTCGATGAACATCTTGACAACTCCTACTTTCTTCCAGCACCCCACTAACTATAATGTTAGATCCGTATTACTAAACGCAATTATTCCCCCTATTCACCCACATGTACCGGCGTATTCACAACAACGAATAATAAATGACTATCTCACCCTTCCACACACTCCCTCTATGATTTTTTCGATATGAATAATAGTCTCCAAACTAAATTCTCATAGATCCCAAGGTCTAGACCGCACATAACTAAAAAATCATGCCCCATCGACCAACTATCCACATCTTCTTCCGGAAATGCCTCACCACTGACAACTTTTCTGATATCCTGAAACGTGCAAACATCAATCTTATCCTGAAACTTGTGAAATCCTCTGACGACCCGTTTGCCATAGACCAATTGTCCTTCTCCCAACCATTGGTAAACTCCTCGAAGAACTTATACTGAAAATTCAAATGCACATCGACCATCACTTTCTGATATCAAGTAATCAAATTGAATTTTCTCAAGGTCACAGCGCAGTGCAAACCATCCACTCCTTTGATCTTTTGTGTTGTCCGACTAAAACCACTGCAATTCCCCTCCAATATTTTCATTTTATCACTCTTCCCGTATAACCACGCTAAGCGCCCTTAAGGGTCCGTCCTCTTACCAACCCTGTGAAAATTTTCCATTAACCTACTCCTTGATATCACCATACCTTGTTACAATAATGCAAATTAATGTATTTTTACGCTCTTCCTGCGTCGCCAACCATGCATGACGTAATTTCTGTTTCCAGTATGGGTTATCGTCACGGGTAAAGCACACAAGTTACCAAACAAGTCAGCAGCTTACCTGATTTTTACTGGAGGCCAAAGCAGCTTCCTGTTTTTTAGGTTCGGGTCGTCGCTGAGGATTTTTTATTGTTGTTTCCAAATTTTGAACGACAAAGTGACGATGCCACACACACACCCCACATTCTTCCCATTACCTGACCTAAATCGTCACTAATTTTTCGCTACTTTTGACTTCCACCAAGAGATCCTTAACAACAAACACTTTATACCCCCTCTTAATCCCTAACTATCGGTTCATCAAAAGAAGGCGGCTCCGTGGATCAGACGGTTTGCCTATGACTTGTAATACCTAAGTAATGCGGTCGATTCCTGGCACAGACCGCTTGAAAAGCGTTAGGTGAGCATTTTCCACAAAAATACATCGTCGTCCGGATGAGAGCTAAAGTGTAAGGCCAGTGCATGTGCTCCACTTACTTCTCTACTACTACTCCCTTATTCTAAGGTTGTCCCAAAGGGTCTGAACTTTCAGCAACCCTGTGGAAGTTATCCATTAACACACTCTTTGATTTCAACCTACGAAATACAAACACGTTTGCCCACGATGATAACTTCATCGCACTAATCCATGTTAATTCCCGTATACAGTTAGAATCTTCAACTAATATCCGAATAGAGCATGTGCAATCCTGGTTCATCCTAAACAAGCAGTTTAACTCCCCTACGAAATCAAAAATGTTACTCCTGAAGATTTCCTACGCCCCCGCCGTAGTTCTAAAATTCACATTTTAGAAACAGCCCTCATGTTTCTCGAATCCTTTTCCTACCTTGCAGTCTATTTAGAAACCCGTCTAAAAATGCACACTTATCCACCAAAAATCCAATCCTAAACTAAACTCAACATCTACAACATACAATTCATGCCCAAATCTATCCAATTAACGAAAACAGCACGAAAATTAATTCTAAATAACATCATCATCCCCATTATCCACTACGGTTTTAAGTCCTAGTTCCCAACTACCACACCTACTCCATAAAGGATCCTTTACGCCATAATGCGTCGTGCCTTTTATATAAATCCCGAGCTTTCCATACCAGCTTCACTGCGGTTTCCTGCATATCTTCTATATGTATCTCGAGCCTTTCGTACCACCTCCACTGCAACACAATTCCTACCCCCCTAGAAATCCAGCTAAATTCCGCTCTACGGATTCATAACTTCAAATTCCATCGCCTTATCCATCTCAATAATGAAATTTTATATACCGCTACATACTGCACTATTCCCACCCCTGAAATCAAATCCTGCATGTACAACTCCCAACACCAGGCCTAGCAGTCATCCTGGTCCCACTTTGATAGCTTCCAAATTTTTCCCACTATTACCAACATCTTCACTCGCATCCACTACTTCAGCAGAACGATCAGCAATTTCCTAACCGGCCATAAAAAGTTCCTACACAATCATTCAATCCCTCCTCCGCTATTCTTGCAATCAAACTGCCTTGGAAACCACAAATTTCTACTGCATTACTGTATTACTCCAATTACCCACATCCCGCAACTAATTTAAACAAATGCTAAACCTCAATACATTTTTCCCACTACCTGACCTAAACTTCCTCTCCACTATTACCAACATCTCCACTCACATTCAATACTTCAGCAGAACGACCATCCATTTTCTAACTGGCCATAAAAAGTTCCTACACAAATTACACTCTCATCATTCAATCCCTCCCGCTGTTCCTACAATCAAAAGGTCTTGAAAACCACGAATTTCTACAGCATCACTGTACTACTCCAACCGCCCACATCCCGCAACTAATTTAAACAAATGCTAAACCTTAATACATTTTTCCCACTACCTGACCTAAACTTCCTCTCCACTATTACCAACATCTCCACTCACATCCAATACTTCAGCAGAACGACCAGCCATTTTCTAACTGGCCATAAAAGTTCCTACATAAATAACACTCTCATCATTCAATCCCTCCCGCTGTTCCTGCAATCAAAAGCTTGAAAACACGAATTTCTACATCATCACTGTACTACTCCAACCGCCCACATCCCGCAACTAATTTAAACAAATGCTAAACCTTAATACATTTTTCCCACTATCTGACCTAAACTTCCTCTCCACTATTACCAACATCTCCACTCACATCCAATACTTTAGCAGAACGACCAGCCATTTTCCTAACCGGCCATAAAAGTTCCTACAAAATTACACTCTCTTCATTCAATCCTCCGTGTTCCTGCAATCAAAATGCCTTGAAACCACAATTTCTACATCATCACTGTACTACTCCAACCGCCCACATCCCGCAACTAATTTAAACAAATGCTAAACCTCAATACATTTTTCCCACTAACTGACCTAAACTTCCTCTCCACTATTACCAACATCTCCACTCACATCCAATACTTCAGCAGAACGACCAGCCATTTCTAACCGGCCATAAAAGTTCCTACACAAATTACACTCTCATCATTCAATCCTCCGCTGTTCTTGCAATCAAAATGCCTTGAAACCACGAATTTCTACAGCATCACTGTACTACTCCAACCGCCCGCATCCCGCAACTAATTTAAACAAATGCTAAACCTCAATACATTTTTCCCACTACCTGACCTAAACTTCCTCTCCACTATTACCAACATCTCCACTCACATTCAATACTTCAGCAGAACGACCAGCCATTTTCTAACCTGGCCATAAAAGTTCCTACACAAATTACACTCTCATCATTCAATCCTCCGCTGTTCCTGCAATCAAAATGCTTGAAAACCACGAATTTCTACAGCATCACTGTACTACTCCAACCGCCCACATCCCGCAACTAATTTAAACAAATGCTAAACCTTAATACATTTTTCCCACTACCTGACCTAAACTTCCTCTCCACTATTACCAACATCTCCACTCACATCCAATACTTCAGCAGAACGACCAGCCATTTCTAACTGGCCATAAAAGTTCCTACAAAATTACACTCTCATCATTCAATCCCTCCGCTGTTCCTGCAATCAAAATGCTTGAAAACCACGAATTTCTACAGCATCACTGTACTACTCCAACCGCCCACATCCCGCAACTAATTTAAACAAATGCTAAACCTTAATACATTTTTCCCACTACCTGACCTAAACTTCCTCTCCACTATTACCAACATCTCCACTCACATCCAATACTTCAGCAGAACGACCAGCCATTTTCTAACTGGCCATAAAAGTTCCTACATAAATAACACTCTCTCATTCAATCCCTCCGTGTTCCTGCAATCAAAATGCCTTGAAAACAACGAATTTCTACATCATCACTGTACTACTCCAACCGCCCACATCCCGCAACTAATTTAAACAAATGCTAAACCTCAATACATTTTTCCCACTACCTGACCTAAACTTCCTCTCCACTATTACCAACATCTCCACTACATCCAATACTTAGAGAAGACCAGCCATTTTCCTAACCGGCCATAAAAGTTCCTACACAAATTACACTCTCATCATTCAATCCCTCCCGCTGTTCCTGCAATCAAAATGCCTTGAAAACCACGAATTTCTACAGCGTCACTGTACTACTCCAACCGCCCACATCCCGCAACTAATTTAAACAAATGCTAAACCTCAATACATTTTTCCCACTACCTGACCTAAACTTCCTCTCCACTATTACCAACATCTCCACTCACTCCAATACTTCAGCAGAACGACCAGCCATTTTCTAACTGGCCATAAAAGTTCCTACATCAAATACACTCTTTCATTCAATCCCTCCGTGTTCCTGCAATCAAAATGCCTTGAAAACAACGAATTTCTACATCATCACTGTACTACTCCAACCGCCCACATCCCGCAACTAATTTAAACAAATGCTAAACCTAATACATTTTTCCCACTATCTGACCTAAACTTCCTCTCCACTATTACCAACATCTCCACTCACATCCAATACTTTAGCAGAAGCACCAGCCATTTCCTAACCGGCCATAAAGAGTCCCTACACAAATTACACTCTCATCATTCAATCCCTTCCGCTGTCCTTGCAATCAAAATGCTTTGGAAACCACGAATTTCTACAGCATCACTGTACTACTCCAACCGCCCGCATCCCGCAACTAATTTAAACAAATGCTAAACCTCAATACATTTTTCCCACTACCTGACCTAAACTTCCTCTCCACTATTACCAACATCTCCACTCACATTCAATACTTCAGCAGAACGACCAGCCATTTTCTAACTGGCTATAAAAAGTTCCTACACAAATTACACTCTCATCATTCAATCCCTCCCGCTGTTCCTACAATCAAAAGGTCTTGAAAACCACGAATTTCTACAGCATCACTGTACTACTCCAACCGCCCACATCCCGCAACTAATTTAAACAAATGCTAAACCTTAATACATTTTTCCCACTACCTGACCTAAACTTCCTCTCCACTATTACCAACATCTCCACTCACATCCAATACTTCAGCAGAACGACCAGCCATTTTCTAACTGGCCATAAAAAGTTCCTACATAAATAACACTCTCTTCATTCAATCCCTCCCGTGTTCCTGCAATCAAAATGCCTTGAAAACAACGAATTTCTACATCATCACTGTACTACTCCAACCGCCCACATCCCGCAACTAATTTAAACAAATGCTAAACCTTAATACATTTTTCCCACTATCTGACCTAAACTTCCTCTCCACTATTACCAACATCTCCACTCACATCCAATACTTTAGCAGAAGCACCAGCCATTTCCTAACCGGCCATAAAGAGTCCCTACACAAATTACACTCTCATCATTCAATCCCTTCCGCTGTCCTTGCAATCAAAATGCTTTGGAAACCACGAATTTCTACAGCATCACTGTACTACTCCAACCGCCCGCATCCCGCAACTAATTTAAACAAATGCTAAACCTCAATACATTTTTCCCACTACCTGACCTAAACTTCCTCTCCACTATTACCAACATCTCCACTCACATCCAATACTTCAGAAGAACGACCAGCCATTTTCTAACCGGCCATAAAAAGTTTCTACACAAATTACACTCTCATCATTCAATCCCTCCCGCTGTTCCTGCAATCAAAATGCCTTGAAAACCACGAATTTCTACAGCGTCACTGTACTACTCCAACCGCCCACATCCCGCAACTAATTTAAACAAATGCTAAACCTCAATACATTTTTCCCACTATCTGACCTAAACTTCCTCTCCACTATTACCAACATCTCCACTCACATCCGATACTTCAGCAGAACGACCAGCCATTTCCTAACCGGCCATTAAAAGTCTCTACACAAATTACACTCTCATCATTCAATCCTTCCCGCTGTTCCTGCAATCAAAATGCCTTGAAACCACGAATTTCTACAGCATCACTGTACTACTCCAACCGCCCACATCCGCAACTAATTTAAACAAATGCTAAACCTCAATACATTTTTCCCACTATCTGACCTAAACTTCCTCTCCACTATTACCAACATCTCCACTCACATCCAATACTTTAGCAGAACGACCAGCCATTTTCTAACCGGCCATAAAAGTCCCTACACAAATTACACTCTCATCATTCAATCCCTCCGCTGTTCCTGCAATCAAAATGCTTGGAAACCACGAATTTCTACAGCATCACTGTACTACTCCAACCGCCCCATCCGCAACTAATTTAAACAAATGCTAAACCTCAATACATTTTTCCCACTACCTGACCTAAACTTCCTCTCCACTATTACCAACATCTCCACTACATTCAATACTTCAGCAGAACGACCATCCATTTTCTAACTGGCTATAAAAAGTTCCTACACAAATTACACTCTCATCATTCAATCCCTCCCGCTGTTCCTACAATCAAAAGGTCTTGAAAACCACGAATTTCTACAGCATCACTGTACTACTCCAACCGCCCACATCCCGCAACTAATTTAAACAAATGCTAAACCTTAATACATTTTTCCCACTACCTGACCTAAACTTCCTCTCCACTATTACCAACATCTCCACTCACATCCAATACTTCAGCAGAACGACCAGCCATTTTCTAACTGGCCATAAAAGTTCCTACAAAATAACACTCTCTCATTCAATCCTCCGTGTTCCTGCAATCAAAATGCCTTGAAAACAACGAATTTCTACACATCACTGTACTACTCCAACCGCCCCATCCCGCAACTAATTTAAACAAATGCTAAACCTTAATACATTTTTCCCACTACTGACCTAAACTTCCTCCACTATTACCAACATCTCCACTCATCCAATACTTTAGCAGAACACCAGCCATTTCCTAACCGGCCATAAAAGTCCCTACAAAATTACACTCTCATCATTCAATCCTTCCGTGTCCTTGCAATCAAAATGCTTTGAAACACGAATTTCTACACATCACTGTACTACTCCAACCGCCCCATCCCGCAACTAATTTAAACAAATGCTAAACCTCAATACATTTTTCCCACTACCTGACCTAAACTTCCTCTCCACTATTACCAACATCTCCACTCACATCCAATACTTCAGCAGAACGACCAGCCATTTTCTAACTGGCCATAAAAAGTTCCTACATAAATAACACTCTTTTCATTCAATCCCTCCCGTGTTCCTGCAATCAAAATGCCTTGAAAACAACGAATTTCTACATCATCACTGTACTACTCCAACCGCCCACATCCCGCAACTAATTTAAACAAATGCTAAACCTTAATACATTTTTCCCACTATCTGACCTAAACTTTCTCTCCACTATTACCAACATCTCCACTCACATCCAATACTTTAGCAGAAGCACCAGCCATTTCCTAACCGGCCATAAAAAGTCCCTACACATATTACACTCTCATCATTCAATCCCTCCCGCTGTTCCTGCAATCAAAATGCTTTGGAAACCACGAATTTCTACAGCATCACTGTACTACTCCAACCGCCCACATCACGCAAATAATTTAAACAAATGCTAAACCGCAATACATTTTTCCCACTATCTGACCTAAACTTTCTCTCCACTACTACCATCTCCACTCACATCCAATACTTTAGCAGAACGACAAGCAATTTTCTAACCGGCCATAAAAAGTTTGTACATAAATAACACTCTCTCCATTCACTTTCTCCGCTGTTCCTGCAATCAAAATGCGTTGGAAACCCCGGATATCTACTGCATCACTGTACTAACCCCCCTCCAAATGCTAAACCTCAATACATTCTTCCTACTACCTAACCTAAACTTCTTCGTCACTAATTTTTGCCTACTTTAGATTTCGTCCAATAGATCCTTAACAACATATCCTCTATAGCCTCTCTTAACCCCTCACCAACAGTTCATCACGAGAAGGCGGCTCCGTGTGTCAGACAGGTTCACGTATGCCTTCTACTCCTTAGGTCAAGGGTTCGATTCTCGATACGGACCGCTTAAAAAACGTTAGGCGAGCATTTTTCACAAACTTCGTTTGATGAAAGGTAAAATGTAAGACCGGTGTGAGTGCTCCACGTATTACTCTGCTCTCCCTTACTCCAAGGCTGTCTCCAAAGGTCTGTACTCTCACCAATCTTGCGGAAGTTATCCAATAACCCACTCCTTGATATAAACATACTTTTGCCCACGCTGATGATCTCATTGCCCTGGTCCTTGGTAATTCCCGTCTACAATTAGAATTTACATTTAATAGATCATGAGCAATCGCAGTCCATTCTATACAAGCAGCCTAACTCCCGTACCAAATCGAAAATGTTACTCATGAAAGTTTCCTACACCCCCGCCGTAGTCCTAAAATTAACATCCTGGGAATACCCCTGACTTTTACAGAATCCGTTTCTTACTTTGGAATCCACATAGAAACCGGTATCGAAATGCACACTTATCTACAAAAAATCCGATCCAAAACTAAACTCATTCTATACAACATACAACAATCCATGCGAAAATCTATCACCAGTATCATCCAGATTATCCGCTACGGGTTAGATTGCTAGTTCCCACTTACCACATCCACATCTCAAAGAATCTTTAACACCATCATACGCCCGTATCTTTTATATGTATCTCGAGCCTTTTGTACCACCACTGCGACCTTGTACACAATCCCCTCCTAGAAATTCAGCTAAATTCCGCCCTACGGATTCATAACTTTAAATTCCATCACCCAATCCATCTCCATGATGAAATCTTATACCCTGCTACATACCGCATTATTCCTACCACTGAAACTAAATCCCGCGTATACAACTCCCTGGGATTCATACTGGTACCACTCTGATACCCACCAAATTTTTTCCACTATTACCAACATCTCCGCTTACATCCAACACTTCAGCAGAACAACCATTTAATTCCTAACGGACCGTGGACAGTTCCAATACAAATTACATTCCATTCATTTAATCCCCTCTTTGCTGTCCCTGTAATCAACATGGCTCTGAGACTCCGACCATCTACCGCACCATTGTTCCGCTCTATGTCCCCTCCGCAACAAATGCTAAACCTCGACATTTTTCCACACTACCCAACTTAAATTTCCTTGTCGTTAAATTCCTCTACTTTTATATGACTTCCTTAAAGAGGTTTTTAACATCAAACCCTGCTATTCCCCTTCTTAACCGCTAACCTACGATTCAACAACAGAAGGCGGTTTTGTGGGTCAGGCAGGTTTGCGTATGACTGCTTATCCCAAAATCCCAAGATCCACATTCAATACTGTAATTAAGAATTCTGCCCAATAATCCAACAAACTATCCACATCCTCTTCCGCAAATGCCTCACCACCGACTACTTTCCTGATACCCTGAAAGGTGCAAACATCACTCTTATCCTGAAACCTGCAAAATCCCTTAACGACCTGTCTTCCATAGACCAATTGCCTTTCTCCCAACCTTTGGTAAACTCCTCGAAGAACTAATGGTACAGAAAATATAAATCTACATCGAGCACCACTTTCTGATATCAAGTAAACAAAATGGTTTCCCTCAAGGTCACAGCATACGACAAATCATCCCTCACTAATTTCCAAAGTCCAATCCTCGCTACATAACTATGTCTTAATTATATTTCATGACTGCCGCTCCACCTTTGATCTTCTTTGGGCGTCTAACATCGTCAGTCAACTAAAACCACTGCAATTCCCTTCCGATATATTCAACAACGTCAAATTCTACTATCTTCCGTACAGCCACGCTAAACGCCAATTACTCCAAAACTACCCCCAAGAGTCCGTCCTCCCACCAACCGTGTGAAATTTATCCATCAACATACTTCTTGATATCAACCTACCAAATACAGATACCTTGTTACAATAATGCAAATTAATGTATTTATACGCTCTTCCTGCATGGCCAACCATGCATGACCCTGGGCCTAATTGGTGTGTTCTCACAGTTGGTTACATGGGTTGTCGACACCGGTAAAGCCCACAAGTTAACAAACAAGTCAGGAACTTACAAGGTCGCTTCATGTCTTTTAGGTGCATATCGTTTCTGGGGGTTTCTTCTCAGTGTTCCCACTTGCCACATCTGCTTGTCGAAGGATCCTTAACCCTATAATGTATTCGTTCTTTCTGTAAGTATCTCAAGCCTATTGTGCCGCTTCTACTGTGGCCCTGTACACAATTCTTAAAATCTCTTCTTAGAAGTCTACCTAAACTCCATCCTACGAATTCGTACCTTCAAATTTCATGGCCGCATCCATTCCATGATGAAATCTTACCCTCCGCTACATACTGTACTATTTCCACCACCGAAATCAAATCCTACATATACAACTCCCAACTAAAGGTCTCGAAATCGTCCTGGTGCCACCCTGATATACCTCCCAAATTTTCTCCACCATTACCAACACACCCACTCACAACCATCACACCAGCAGATCAATCATCCAATTCCAAATCGGCCATGTAAAGTTGGGACACAAACTATACTTCCTTCATTCAATTTCTCCTCGACCCATGTGGTTGGTTATTCATTGGGCACGTCTCCACGTGACGGATAGGAGAAATCCCAGGATATATGTCCAAGGGATTGACTATCTACTCTAGGAAGGATCGTGATAAGCTTATCTCTTTCAGTGACGCAGTGGCCCGAGTGGTATAAGACCCACAACATGGTGGAGAGCAACGGACAGTGCTGGTGCGAGATAAAATCTGCTCCCTAGCCAAGTGAAAACCATCCCGCGGATCAAAACCCCTCAGCTCAAGCTGTAGTTTCGTGGCTAATGAGCCTGAACTGCAACACTGATACGTCATGCCTACCCTGCCGTCGTGGTCATGTCTCACAGGCAAAGGGGTGTGGGGGTCTTGGCTTAACCGCCCGGACCAAGAGGAGACAACCTCATTAAAAATTCCTAAATCCCGTGGTGTAGGGCCGAGCCCAGGAGATGCGTGGCTAGATAGCCGACCAGTCTCAATCGGTCCAAAACTCGGGGAACAGGCCGGCACCTCGTTCTACTCACGTTTTCCATTCCAACAGGGGGCACCTGGCACAGCGACCATTTACATCCCTCATACTTGTGTAAACAATCATGAATAATTGGTACTATAAGTAAAACTGAACCTGAAGAGCTGGAACCAGCAATGGGGAACCCCTCAGGTAACCAAAAATTAATCCATGGAGGTAGAGCAGACCGGTGTCTGATACACCATACATGGAGAAACTATAAAGAAGCTTGCAAGCACTGAACTGCAAGCAGAGAGGCTTTCTAGTGCGCAGCGTAGGAAGCTGAGGCAAGCCAAGAAAGCCGAATCTGGGACTTGGACAGAGTCAAACCCGTCCAGAAAGAAAGTGTCGTTGCAGAAGGAGAGCGGGGGCAGTAAAAAACCCCGCTTAGAGACTTCCACACCGACACCATCCAAACCCCAACAGCAAACTAAACGCCCCAAGAACCCTGAGTAGATTGGGTCGTATAGTGCTGCCGCTGGTGGCAGCTCAGAATCACTGTGGGGTTCCTGACAGGAAATACTTCTGTCAAGGTTCACCTCCAGAAGATGCACATATATAACGGAGACCTCGAATGCAGACTTTGCTTAGAGGAACCGGAGACTGCAATGCATGTACAATGCAGATGTGAGGCATTGGGTAAAACGAGACAGCGCCTATTCGGGCGATTAAAGTTAGACCCGAAGGAAGTTGGTACCTTTTTATTAAAGGACCTGTATGCTATAATTTGGGGTGTAGGTCTTGCAGGCTGGGTATGATACTTAACCAGGGTTAGCACAATAAGCCTTTTAGGCAGGAGCCATTTGGCAGACGCACCCGTCAGGGGGAATGGTTTTAGTGGGTATGCCGTTGGGAGAATCCCACACTTTGACTATAAAAGCTTTTCACTCCACCGCGTTCGGATAACTATCTAAAAAAAATTCCTCCTCGGCTGTCCCTGCAATCAAATCGCCCGGAAAACCCCCGTCGATTTACTGAAACACTGTATCGCTATAAATCCCCTCCGCAACAAATTTAAACAAATGCTAAACCCCGACACCTCCCCACTACGTGACTTAAATTTTATTGTTACTAAGTTTCCCCTAGCTTTAATGAGTCCATCCAAGAGATTTTTACCAGCAAACTTCCTATTCAGAGAAGGTGGCTCTGTGGGTCAGACAGATTTGCGCATGACTGCTGATCCCAAAGTTTCGGGTTTGATTCCCGACCTGAAAACTGTTACGCGAACATTTTTCACAAAAATACGTATTCGTTCGAATGTAGGTTCATGAGTGAGTGTTGTCACGCACGTTAAGGATCCCTATCTTACTTAGAACAGCAAGCGTTCGGCAAAATAAAAAAATTTTCAGGTGCTAAAAATTCACTTCATGGGTGGGGCACTGGAAAGTCAAATGCACAGGGTTTATTTAGAGAGAACATCGACTGCTCTGAGCCTTGAGAATATCGCTCCTCGGACCCTGACCAGCATACAGACGTCATTAGAAGATTTAAGCAAGTCAAAGAAACTATCCCTGAGTAATTTTATTGCCATTCATATTTTATTATTTAATACAAATATTTTTGAATCTACGGCCAACTGCCTAGGTATAGCCATACCTCTAACAGGCTATTAACGAACGATACTGATGGTATCGTTAACCATCGGCACGTTTGTCCAAACCCAGCCCTTTAACACTAAGATAAAGTTTAATGTTATTTACTCATTTAATGTAAGCGCTAATGTACTTGTAATCATCCAGATAACAAAACAGCACGAAACGTCGCTGATCTATGCTTACGGTATAGGCTCAAAGAGGAAGTTTTGATAACGGCTAGATATATCGACAAGAACGCGGAAAAATGCAAAAAGCCTTGAGAAGCAATTGCAATATCTGCTTCATCGGCGGAAAATGAATGCCGATTGCCTGAGGATGCATCCCATCCGGTGGAGTTTGGGTAGCGGTATCTCCAGTAGTAGGACAATCACCACATTCCTCAATTTAATATACGGGTAGGACTAGTTTTACCTGGAGAAGGATTTTTAATGTCCGTTGTCGGTGCATAAGAGACCCACAGTGGTATCAGCATAAGCTAATTGTAAGTGTGTCGGCAGGTATCGTTAATAACAGTGATTGGAACATGCTACCACGCTCCTTTTCGCTCTTTTGTAACGCTCGTGGATTTTTAGGCAAGCATTGAGTATTAAAAATAAATTTATTAATTTCAGTTAATTAAAGAATCTTTTAGCATGAAAGCGTAGTTACAAAATCACCGTTCACACGGATAGAACGACATCGAACTCAAATATCGAGCAGTTTAGACACATCACCCCGTGAGAACGATATCGTGCAATAACCCTGGGGTATTGAATAATATAAAACCTACGGGTTTATGACAGAGGTGGGCATTATCTGTTATTCAAGCACTGTAGTCAGAACAGAGCTTCGAATTCGATTGACACGCAACCGTCGCCGTGCGGAATAAGGTTTGCGGATCGAGTAGTTAAGGTGACGGTATCAAACTTCGGAATTGTTAGTAAACAGATTCCAAACGCGAGTAAGACCGCGGATTTGAAAATACCGTTTAAACATGAAAGTGGCTTGTGTTGGAAGCTATTATTCAACACTAAGTTGGAGTAATTAATTTATCTGCAACAATTCCTGTACCTGTTGAAAACAAACAAAGAAACTGTAACTACACTAAATTTTTGTCTATCATTTTATAAACATTGCATGCTGTCTTGGATTTAGTAATTGTTATTGGTGGTAATAATAACAATGTGTAAAACTTATTATTGAGACAGGCTATTATGTGTGTGCACGCTTATTTAAAGCGTATTGTATCCTCATTATTCATATGTAGAAAGTAATTGTTAAATTTAAGTTGTACTCTTTTTTAAGCTACACGCATATTTGGTCAATTAGGGGTAGATCTTAATTTTTCTCTGTGTGTGAAAACCATGGGTTAGGTGTACAAGGCGTGAATTTTCTTTATTTGTGTTTATTATAAACTAGTAAAAAGTGAGAAATGTGTAAACAAAACTCAATCAAACTTTAACTGCAGTGGAAACGCCTAAACATTTCCTTAAAACACATCTTCCGGGCAGGCTTATTTGGGGTTTCCTTCGGGTGAGTTGGTGCTCAAAGGCTTTCCTAGAGAAAGATAATTTAAGAACTTTTCAAAGTAAACGTAAAAGTACCTAGTAAATGTTATAGTTCCTTACAAATCCGAGGTCAATCGCCTTTTGGTCTATGGCATTTATACCACGTACTCTTACGTTTCTCAAGTTAAGGAGATGTGGATGTGGTTAAAATAGTCCGTTTTGAGAATTGAAGTGTTGGGGTTATTACAGTTCGTAGGAGAGATGTCTTTTAAAGTAAGGGACTTTACTATTGCCGATCAAAAAGATCGGGCGTGTGTGTGGTTAGTTCGACGAAGTGATTCCTTTCGACTCCTATACCTTCTTCTTCTCCGCTCTGCCATGGTATAGGCATCTTCACTTCGTCGTTCAAAATTTGGTCCGCACAGAAGAAACCCACCCGGCGACGAACCTGACCTAAAAAGCAAAAAGTAAAGACCAGGCTCCTGGCTTGTTTATTAGCTTGTGGGCTTTAACTGTGACGGCAACCCAGGCAACCGAATTTGTGGACGCAATAGTTTACGTCCAGGATCATGCATGGTTTGCCACGCAGGGAAAGCCTAACTATACCTAAGTTTGTAGTATTGTAACATGCCGTGCACAACAGCTTCCCCACTCTCTAACCCCACCACCGCGTTAAGCTACGCCGTGTGGTGTTGGCCGGTGATGTCTCAATCGCTGTTACAGTCAAATGTGAAATTAGAGCGGTTATTCGTTTTTCGATCGCAAACAAGATTACATCTATAAAAATTCACCGTCAGTTGTATGAAATTTATAGTAGAAAGTGTATGTCCGCAAATGGTGTAAAGAGTTCACTAGTGGTCAAACGGACATCCATGACGAAGATCGGAGTGAAAGACAATCGACTTCCGTCGAGACTGTAAAAAAAGTTCAGAGACTACTGCTTAAATTTCAAAATTCAAAATGACGACGGTCGAGTTTCAAAAATTTCAAAAATTCAAAAAACTTCAATAATTACGATAATTTAAAAACTTCAAAATATAATTTTAAATTTCTTAAGATTTTACAACTTTCAATATTTTCAAAATTTCAAGAGTTTAAAAAGTTCAATGTTTTCCAAAATTTTTAAATTTTCTATTTCATAACTGAACCCTCAAACTTTCAAAATGGCCAAATTTTCAAAGTTCAAATTGTCTAGAATATTAAAATATTTTAGAAATTTCAATAAAGTCGTTTCAAAAAGTCTAAAAATTTCTATATTTCATAACTTTTATATTTTATAATCTCAAAATCTTAAAACGTCAAGATTCCCAAATATTACTTTTGCAGCAATGTAAACAATTTGAAATTTCAAAGATCAAAACGTCAAAACTTTAAAAATTTTAAATTCCAAGTATTTTTGAAGTTTTAATATTTTCAAAATTCCCAAATTTTAAAAGTATAATATTTTAAAATATCAAACGATCGAAGTTTTTAGATATCAAAACCTTAAAAATTCCAAATTTAAAACTTTCCTAATTTTAAAAGATCGAAATTTTGAAATTTCAAAACCTCAACAATTCCAAAACTAAAAAATTTCGATCAAATCGAGCGTCACAAACTCCAAAAGTTCAAAAATTTTTGCATGAAAATATTTCAACTTTGCAGAAAAATCAAAGCAATCAAGTTTCAAAAATTCCATAAATTTTAAATATTCCAAGAATTTAAAATTAAAACTTCAAAGTTTTAAAACTTCAAAAATGTTAAATTAAAAATTTTTTAGAAGTTTCAATATTTTCAAAATTCCAAAAGTTTAGAATGTAATATATTAAAATTGCAAAAGATCGAAGTTTTGAGATTTCAAAACCTCAGCAATTCCACAATTAAAAATTTCATAATTTTCAAAAATACAAAATTTTAAAGCTCAAACTTCAAATTTCACTAAATAAAATTTCAAAATTTCCAATGATTTCAAAAATTCGGATAATGTAAAACTTCAAAATGTCACAATTTTTAATATCTAAAAATGTTAATGATTTATTTCTTTGTTTTCAAAATCCGAAAACTTAAAAGTTTAATATTTTTCAAATTTCGAAGCATCGAAATTTTGAAATACAAAATTTCAACAATTTCAAAACTAAAAATTTCACAATTTTAAAAATACAAAATTTCAAAAGTTTGGTAAAAACTGAAACTTCAAATTTCAATAAAATCAAATTTCAAAATTTCCAAAGGTTTCAAAAATTCCAATAATTGGAGGAATTTTAAAGGTTTCTATGTGTTCAAAATTCAAAAGTGTAAAAGCTTAATTTTAAAAATTTAATTTTAAAATTTCTAAAGATTGAAATTTTGAAATTTCAAACCCTCAACAATTCCAAAACAAAAAGATTCCAAAGCTACAAAATTTCAAAATTTTGCTACTACAAAAGTCAAACCTCCAGGTTACAAAATGATGAAGTTTTCTAACTTAAAATTGTGGAAAATTTCGAAATATTGTAGAAATTTCAATAGAATTAAGTTACAGAAAATGTGAAAAATCTGGAATTTCAAAATTTTGATATTTTGAAATATTAAAATTTCAAAACATGAAGCTTGCCTAATTTCAAATTTCTAAAAATATCAAAAATCAAGTGCCAATGATTCCAAAAATTTCAAAATTCTGCTAACCAAAAATTTCAATATCAAAATTATTAAAAATTCAAAAATTCGAAAAGTTGAAAATTTGAGAATTAACAGTTTTGTAAATTTGTAAATTCTAAAATTTAGAAACGTCAAAAGATAACAACATTAAATTTCCAAAGATTTAAAAAGTTTCAATATTATCAAAATTCCCAAGTTTAAAACGCTCAAAAGGTCGGAATTTCAAAATTTTATCAAATCCAACATAATTTCATAATTTCAAAAATTCCAAAATTATATGTAAGGGATAGTCCGAGCTAACAATCAACGCGTGGCCATAAACGTGACAGCGTAATCAAGTGCTGAATGCATTTGACTTTTGTTTGTTTCTAATAACAGTAAGCAAGTTAAATAATTATTAAAGTAGACTAAATGATTTTATTATAGCGCTCACGCTCACCTTCATTTACACCCTAACCTATACCGATTTTTAATTTCACTAATTCACAAATTTATAAGATTACGAACCTGCAAGTTCAAATATCATGATTTATTTCTCAATTTACCGTTAAATAATCTCGCTTTAACATAAGTTAAAGAAGAGTTAAAAATGATACACATGATACACATGATACACATGATACACATGATACACATCGTTTTATGGATTGATTTTATGTTTCGATTTACTTCGATGGATTGCACAACAAGTTGATGTAAATTTTTCCCAGTAATGGTCAGTATAATACGCAGTAATGCATTTAATTTGTCATCAGTTCAAAAGAAGAAATTGAAGCTTACACTTTGTAAAACCCAGATCTCGAAAGTTCGATTACGTTATTTGTTTGTCAAAGAATTGCAGACTAACACATGTGGTCTCGACAAGGTATTTGTTACAAAGAAGTTCAAAGTACAAGCAAGTTGCTAAGGTAAGCGTTAGCATAAGGAATTGACCTGGCAACAGCTGTTCTAAATAACTTGACAGCGAGGCAAATATTTGAAACTAAAATGGTAGCGTTTTTTAATTTGTTTAATAAGGAAGTCGATTGGATTTTTATCATTTAGATTTCACTATAGTATAAATTACTGCTTACATTTGATAATACTGCAAATAATTAAGATTATTAATCCCTTTATTTAATTCGGAAAAGTAATTATGAAAACTAATTTTATTTAGCTTTGAATATATAACACATATGTGTAAACCAAGGTAAACAGATCTGTGCATTTTGGGTATTTAAAAACTTTACGGTCATATTTAATTTATTGTTGATATTTTGATTCCTAGAAGAAATTATCAAAATTCTCATATTTAGATAAATGAGTCTAAAAGATTAGCCCACGTTCTTTATTGTTGTACATTTCTATATATAAAACTTTACTACAGAAAAAGATAAATTTCATTAAAGAACCATCATATGATTTAATTGAACAATTGTTTTATTTTGGACAAGTGCATCCAAAGGGTAGAGATAAATGAGTTAAAAGGTAAAAAGAATATATACCCTTTTTAAAAAAAATAGGTTATTGGATGTGACTCAAAAAAGAAGTATTGAACAGCGCTTTCAAGAAGTTTGATATCTAAATTTCTTTTTGCTATTATATTTAAATTTTTGGTATTAAAAACTACGATTTTTCTTTATTATATAAGGTAGCAAGAGTGTATCTCTTGCGTCCTTTTTTATTAAAATAACATTGTTTTCTTTCAGATCCTGCGTTTTGCAGTAAAAGCAATGTTTCCTCCTGAGGATTTCCAAGTTCTCCCTTAAGGTAACCTGTGCTTTATCTATTTTAGGACTTGGTGGCGCCCCTTTTGCACCCCTATTTTGTATTTTAGAGTCAGTACAGAAAACAATAATTTTGTTGTGAAACCCACGACCACTCCTCATAAGCTCTACCCGAGGAATAGAACCCTAGCTTAGTCGATTTCCCTACATCATAAGGGAATCGAATACATAAGCCATATATAGCCATTTTGTTTTAAGGTTATTAGTGCTAATGGGTTTTAAAATGATAAAACCCATTAAAAAACCATTAGTGCTAATAGGTATTTAATGAGGAAATCCATTAAGAAACGGTTAGTCATAATGAATTTTTAATGAAAAAACCCATTAAAGAACGATTAGTGCTAATGGGTTTTTAATGAGAAAACCCATTAAAAAACGATTAGTGCTAATGGGTTTTTTAATGAGAAAACCTATTAAAAAACGATTAGTGCTATTGGGTTTTTAATAAGAAAACCCATTCAAAAACGATTAGTGCTAATAGGTTTTTAATGAGAAAAAAACAATTAAAAAAGATTAGTGCTAATGGGATTTTAATGAAAAAACCCATTAAAAACAATTAGTGCTAATGGGTTTTTAATGAGAAAATCCATTAAAAAACGATTAGAGGAGGGAGGGTGGAGAAGGCGCTCGAATCGGCCAATAATACTACTAAAAGATACCGGCGAGACGTGGTCATCCGACTTGATTTTCGTCGATTTCTTTGTCGAAGTTTGTAATCTAGGGTACTCAACTGAAATAGTAGAAAATATTGAGGCGTGAGTGCAAAATAAACAACAAACGCGGGGAGTGTTGCAATTTGACAAGTAATAAGACGTTGAAAAATGCTTGATTTTTGAGCAAAGCCATCCAGCCATTTTGGAACGCGAGTTTATTGACAAAATGTTTGTTTTTGCATTCTGGTGAGACCAACCAACTTGTGGCCCATGCGGTTGGTTACCCATTGAGTGCGTCTCCAGGATATATGGCCAACGGATTGGCTATCTACTCTGGGAAGGATCGTGATAAGCTTATCTCCTTAAGCGACCTAGTGCCTGAGTGGTATAAGACCCACAACATGGTAGGAGCAACAGACTGTGCTAGAGAGGGATAAAATCTTCCCCCTTGCCAAGTGAAAACAATCCCGCGGACCAAACCCCTCAGCCTAAGCTCTAGTTTTGTGGCTAATGGGCCTGCACTGAAGTAAACAAATCCGGTGAAGCAATTCTGCAACACCGACACACCGCGCCTTCCCTGCTGTCGTAGTCATGTCTCACGGACAAGAGGGTGTAGGGGTTTTGGCTTAACCGCCCGGACCAAGAGGAAATAACCTCGCTAAAAATTTTAAATACTGTGGCAAAGGACCGCGCCCAAGGGATGCGTGGCTTGATAGTTGACAAGTCAATCAGTCCAAAACTCGGGGAACACGGCGGCACCCCGTTTCATTCACGTCTTCCATGCCAATAGGGGGCACCTGGCATGGTGACCATTTACGCCCCGTTACTAGTGGAAACAATTATGAATAATATTGGTACCATAAGTAAAACAGAATCTGAAAAGGTAGAACCAGCAACCAAAACATATCCATGGAGGTGGAGCAGACCCGGGATGCAAGTCCGCATACAAGACCAGTGTCTGATACACCAGACACCGAGAAAACAATAAAGAAACTTGCAGACACTGCACTGCAAGCAAAGAGGTTTTCGGGTGCTCAGCGTAGGATGCTGAGGCAAGCCAAGAAAGTCAAAGCTGGGACTTGGACGGAGTCACACTCGTCCACAAAGAAGGTGTCGGTGCAGAAGGAGAGCGGGGGCAGTGAAAGACCTCGTTCAGAGACTTCCACACCGACACCATCTAGAGGCGTTGGGTAGAACGACTCTGCGCCTATTCGGGCGATCAAAGTTGGATCCGAAGGAAGTCGATACCCTCTCATCAAGAGACCTGTACTCTATAATTCGGGGTGCAGGCTTTGCAGATTAGGTATAATACTTAACCAGAGTCAGCACAATAAGCCTTTTAGGCTGCAGTGCGGTGGATCAGTTTGGCAGACGCACACGCTAGGAGGAGTGGTTTTAGTGGGTATGCTGCCAGGAGAGTCCCACACTTTGGCTACAAAAGCTTTCCACTCCACCGAGTTCGGATAACTATCCAAAAAAACCAACTTGTGGACTTTTTCCAAACAATCTGTATACCTTTTTCTAGCTAGGCTGCATTTTTTATTAGTCGCTTTCGTTTTTAGTTTCGTAACAGTCTTATTTTGTAATCCTACGTTATCCTTTTCTGTCAGTAACACTTGACTTGACAAGTTTGATGTATTAAGACAAATATTTGCGGCAACTTCAATCATTTGAAACCACTTAGATAGATATATTTATTTAAAGATAGATAATTGTTTAAATAATTAATAAAAATAGCTTTCAGTATGACGGAATCGCCCAAAATTCAAAAAGCGATACAAGAATTAACTTACAAGGTTCCATAAGCAGCTCCGCCCATTTCCACCTGAGTCAAACTGGACTGACAAAGTTTCTCGTAAAAATTCATAGAAAGTCCGGTCAAATTCTTATATAAGTACGTAACATCCTTTATTGTACATGAATCAGGAATACAAACACCCAACGAAAGAGTAAGTCGTCCTTCTGGATCTGGATAAGTCGGTCTTCCAATAATGCCAACAGACTGAAACAAAACACTGAAACATCTTCGATTTTATTTTTCGGAGTCACCTACCACTGTATCTTTAGTTCCATTTATAGGAAGTGATCCAAGACAGTACTGACCGTTGATAGTGCCAACATTTGTAACGGCACGAACTCCCAAACACTCGTCAAAACTTCCAAATTCGACTAAGTTTATACTCGCGAGTCCTGATGGAACTTTGGCCCATGCGTCGAACACTAAAATTGTAGTAAGGGTAAAAACAGAAGTATATCTTTGTACTTACTTTCTAAAGCCCATGGTTCTAACCTACGAAGAGAATCTACGTACGTAATCAAATGGGCACGACAAGTTGATGAAATGTTTTCCAAAACTTCATTTTCCAAAAGTATCTTTATTTTGCTAGCTAGATGGGATGGTGAGTTAAGTATTTCAGCAGCGATGGTTAGATTAAACGCAGAAGTAAATCCAGTTAGGAGCAGAAATATCACAGACTTGCATTCAAAACTAATTATCATTATTTTATAACTTTTTCGTTGTGTGAACTGTAGTGATTTTGGGCAAAATGGTTTAAATCAAGCACCTTATCTTTTAAGATGGGCTGATTAGGTACTACTAAGATACGGTGCCGACTTTCATGTGTAATATCTATAGTATTAAGGGAAATATATAATATATCTGCAAGTACTTATATACATTTAATTGTTGCAAATTTGATACGTAGAAGAGGGGGAGTATGCATATCTTCCTTGAGTATATTTTAGATAAAGATGTGATATAAATAAACCGAGTCATACAACTCATCTTTTGAAATACTTTCTATTACACAAAATATTCTACCCAAAATGATAAAATGTTAAAAATATTTTGGAAATTGATATATAAGCAGTCACAAAGTAGTAGGCGTCGCCGTTGATCAATGTAGTAAGAGTAGGACTACGGATCCCAAGGTCCTGGGTTCGAATCGCGACACGGCCAACTGCTTGAAAAATGGCTGGTGAGCATTTCTCACAAAAATTACGCCCTCGTTCGGATGAGAGGCTAAATGGAGGCCCCGTGTGTGAGTGTGGTCACGCACGTTAAAGATCCCTACCTTGCCTGGAACGGCAAGGGTTCGGCAAAATTCTAAATTTCCAGGCAAGAAAAAACTCGCCTCCTGGCCAATGTAGTACCTTCGGGTGGAACATTGGAAATGCAAATGCACAGTCACAAAGCAGTTATGATTAAATTAAATATAATCTAGCCTCTACTTGCTGGGTGATATTATAAACATTCCACCCTGCTCATACTATATATTTCCAACTAAGAAAAACTTGCCGCTATATAGAACTTAATGAACGCTGCTGCCAGATTACACCAACAACTTGAATAATTTAAAAACGACTACCGCAAATGACGCGAATTTAATAGGCAACCAACTTTACACACGTCCAGGTTATACAGAGCTTTATAAATATCTCCAGTTTGCCCTTACAACTTTAATAATTGGAAACTCGCCGCTATATAGAACATAATGAATGCTGCCAGATTAGACTTACAACCTGAATAATTTAAAAATGACTATCACAAATGATGCGAATTTAATAGGCAACCAACTTTACACACGTCAAGGTTATAAAGAGTTTAATAAACATCTCCAGTTTGACCTTACAACTTTAATAATTGAAAACTTGCCGCTTTATAGAACTTAATGAATGCTGCCAAATTAGACCTACAATTTGAATAATTTAAAAATGACTACCACAAATGACGCAAATTTAATAGGTAACCAACTTTACACACGTCCTGGTTATAAAGAGTTTAATAAACATCTCCAGTTTGACCTTACAACTTTAATAACTGGAGACTTGCCGCTTTATAGAACTTAATGAATGCTGCCAGATTAGAACTACAACCAGAATAATTTAAAAATGACTACCACAAATGACGCAAATTTAATAGGCAACCAACTTTACACACGTCCTGGTTATAAAGAATTTAATAAACATCTCCAGTTTGACCTTACAACTTTAATAACTGGAAACTTGCCGCTTTATAGAACTTAATGAATGCTGCCAGATTAGAACTACAACCAGAATAATTTAAAAATGACTACCTCAAATGAGGCAAATTTAATAGGCAACCACCTTTACACACGTCCAGGTTATACAGAGCTTAATAAATATCTCCAGTTTGGTCATACAACTTTAATAATTGGAAACTTGCCGCTATATAGAACTTAATAAATGCTGTCAGATTAGACCTACAATTTGAATAATTTAAAAATGACTACCACAAATGATGCGAATTTAATAGGCAACCACCTTTACACACGTTCAAGTTATACAGAGCTTAATAGATATCTCCAGTTTGGCCTTACAACTTTAATAATTGGAAACTTGCCGCTATATAGAACTTAATGAATGATGCCAGATTAGACCTATAACTTTAATAATTTAAAAATGACTACCACAAATGACACGAATTTAATAGGCAACCACCTTTACACAAGTCCAGGTTATACAGAGCTTAATAAATATCTCCAGTTTGGTCATACAACTTTAATAATTGGAAACTTGCCGCTATATAGAACTTAATGAATGCTGCCAGATTAGACCTACAATTTGAATAATTTAAAAATGACTACCACAAATAATGCGAATTTAATAGGCAACCACCTTTACACACGACTTGGTTATAAAGAGCTTAATAAATATTTCCAGTTTGATCTTACAACTTTAATAATTGGAAACTTGCCGCTATATAGAAGTTAATGAATGCTGCCAGATTAGACCTACAATTTGAATAATTTAAAATGACTACCACAAATGATGCGAATTTAATAGGCAACCACCTTTACACACGTCCAGGTTATACAGAGCTTAATAAATATCTCCAGTTTGGTCATACAACTTTAATAATTGGAAACTTGCCGCTATATAGAACTTAATGAATGCTGCCAGATTAGACCTACAATTTGAATAATTTAAAAATGACTACCACAAATGATGCGAATTTAATAGGCAAGCACCTTTACACACGACTTGGTTATAAAGAGCTTAATAAATATTTCCAGTTTGATCTTACAACTTTAATAATTGGAAACTTGCCGCTATATAGAACTTAATGAATGCTGCCAGATTAGACCTACAATTTGAATAATTTAAAAATGACTACCACAAATGACGCAAATTTAATAGGCAACCACCTTTACACACGTCCAGGTTATACAGAGCTTAATAGATATCTCCAGTTTGGCCTTACAACTTTAATAATTGGAAACTTGCCGCTATATAGAACTTAATGAATGATGCCAGATTAGACCTATAACTTTAATAATTTAAAAATGACTACCACAAATGACACGAATTTAATAGGCAACCACCTTTACACAAGTCCAGGTTATACAGAGCTTAATAAATATCTCCAGTTTGGTCATACAACTTTAATAATTGGAAACTTGCCGCTATATAGAACTTAATGAATGCTGCCAGATTAGACCTACAATTTGAATAATTTAAAATGACTACCACAAATAATGCAATTTAATAGGCAACCACCTTTACACACGACTTGGTTATAAAGAGCTTAATAAATATTTCCAGTTTGATCTTACAACTTTAATAATTGGAAACTTGCCGCTATATAGAAGTTAATGAATGCTGCCAGATTAGACCTACAATTTGAATAATTTAAAAATGACTACCACAAATGATGCGAATTTAATAGGCAAGCACCTTTACACACGACTTGGTTATAAAGAGCTTAATAAATATTTCCAGTTTGATCTTACAACTTTAATAATTGGAAACTTGCCGCTATATAGAACTTAATGAATGCTGCCAGATTAGACCTACAATTTGAATAATTTAAAAATGACTACCACAAATGATGCGAATTTAATAGGCAAGCACCTTTACACACGACTTGGTTATAAAGAGCTTAATAAATATTTCCAGTTTGATCTTACAACTTTAATAATTGGAAACTTGCCGCTTTATAGAACTTAATGAATGCTGCCAGATTAGAACTACAACCTGAATAATTTAAAAATGACTACCTCAAATGAGGCAAATTTAATAGGCAACCAACTTTACACGCGTCCTGGTTATAAAGAATTTAATAAACATCTCCAGTTTGACCTTACAACTTTAATAACTGCAAACTTGCCGCTTTATAGAACTTATTGAATGCTGCCAGATTAGACCTACAATTTGAATAATTTAAAAATGACTACCACAAATGATGCGAATTTAATAGGCAACCACCTTTACACACGACTTGGTTATAAAGAGCTTAATAAATATTTCCAGTTTGATCTTACAACTTTAATAATTGGAAACTTGCCGCTATATAGAACTTAATGAATGCTGCCAGATTAGACCTACAATTTGAATAATTTAAAAATGACTACCACAAATGACGCAAATTTAATAGGCAACCACCTTTACACACGTCCAGGTTATACAGAGCTTAATAAATATCTCCAGTTTGGTCATACAACTTTAATAATTGGAAACTTGCCGCTATATAGAACTTAATAAATGCTGTCAGATTAGACCTACAATTTGAATAATTTGAAAATGACTACCACAAATGATGCGAATTTAATAGGCAACCACCTTTACACACGTCCAAGTTATACAGAGCTTAATAGATATCTCCAGTTTGGCCTTACAACTTTAATAATTGGAAACTTGCCGCTATATAGAACTTAATGAATGATGCCAGATTAGACCTATAACTTTAATAATTTAAAAATGACTACCACAAATGACACGAATTTAATAGGCAACCACCTTTACACAAGTCCAGGTTATACAGAGCTTAATAAATATCTCCAGTTTGGTCATACAACTTTAATAATTGGAAACTTGCCGCTATATAGAACTTAATGAATGCTGCCAGATTAGACCTACAATTTGAATAATTTAAAAATGACTACCACAAATGACGCAAATTTAATAGGCAACCACCTTTACACACGTCCAGGTTATACAGAGCTTAATAAATATCTCCAGTTTGGTCATACAACTTTAATAATTGGAAACTTGCCGCTATATAGAACTTAATAAATGCTGTCAGATTAGACCTACAATTTGAATAATTTAAAAATGACTACCACAAATGATGCGAATTTAATAGGCAACCACCTTTACACACGTCCAAGTTATACAGAGCTTAATAGATATCTCCAGTTTGGCCTTACAACTTTAATAATTGGAAACTTGCCGCTATATAGAACTTAATGAATGATGCCAGATTAGACCTATAACTTTAATAATTTAAAAATGACTACCACAAATGACACGAATTTAATAGGCAACCACCTTTACACAAGTCCAGGTTATACAGAGCTTAATAAATATCTCCAGTTTGGTCATACAACTTTAATAATTGGAAACTTGCCGCTATATAGAACTTAATGAATGCTGCCAGATTAGACCTACAATTTGAATAATTTAAAAATGACTACCACAAATAATGCGAATTTAATAGGCAACCACCTTTACACACGACTTGGTTATAAAGAGCTTAATAAATATTTCCAGTTTGATCTTACAACTTTAATAATTGGAAACTTGCCGCTATATAGAAGTTAATGAATGCTGCCAGATTAGACCTACAATTTGAATAATTTAAAAATGACTACCACAAATGATGCGAATTTAATAGGCAACCACCTTTACACACGTCCAGGTTATACAGAGCTTAATAAATATCTCCAGTTTGGTCATACAACTTTAATAATTGGAAACTTGCCGCTATATAGAACTTAATGAATGCTGCCAGATTAGACCTACAATTTGAATAATTTAAAAATGACTACCACAAATGATGCGAATTTAATAGGCAAGCACCTTTACACACGACTTCAGGTTATAAAGAGCTTAATAAATATTTCCAGTTTGATCTTACAACTTTAATAATTGGAAACTTGCCGCTATATAGAACTTAATGAATGCTGCCAGATTAGACCTACAATTTGAATAATTTAAAAATGACTACCACAAATGATGCGAATTTAATAGGCAACCACCTTTACACACGTCCAAGTTATACAGAGCTTAATAGATATCTCCAGTTTGGCCTTACAACTTTAATAATTGGAAACTTGCCGCTATATAGAACTTAATGAATGATGCCAGATTAGACCTATAACTTTAATAATTTAAAAATGACTACCACAAATGACACGAATTTAATAGGCAACCACCTTTACACAAGTCCAGGTTATACAGAGCTTAATAAATATCTCCAGTTTGGTCATACAACTTTAATAATTGGAAACTTGCCGCTATATAGAACTTAATGAATGCTGCCAGATTAGACCTACAATTTGAATAATTTAAAAATGACTACCACAAATGACGCAAATTTAATAGGCAACCACCTTTACACACGTCCAGGTTATACAGAGCTTAATAAATATCTCCAGTTTGGTCATACAACTTTAATAATTGGAAACTTGCCGCTATATAGAACTTAATAAATGCTGTCAGATTAGACCTACAATTTGAATAATTTAAAAATGACTACCACAAATGATGCGAATTTAATAGGCAACCACCTTTACACACGTCCAAGTTATACAGAGCTTAATAGATATCTCCAGTTTGGCCTTACAACTTTAATAATTGGAAACTTGCCGCTATATAGAACTTAATGAATGATGCCAGATTAGACCTATAACTTTAATAATTTAAAAATGACTACCACAAATGACACGAATTTAATAGGCAACCACCTTTACACAAGTCCAGGTTATACAGAGCTTAATAAATATCTCCAGTTTGGTCATACAACTTTAATAATTGGAAACTTGCCGCTATATAGAACTTAATGAATGCTGCCAGATTAGACCTACAATTTGAATAATTTAAAAATGACTACCACAAATAATGCGAATTTAATAGGCAACCACCTTTACACACGACTTGGTTATAAAGAGCTTAATAAATATTTCCAGTTTGATCTTACAACTTTAATAATTGGAAACTTGCCGCTATATAGAAGTTAATGAATGCTGCCAGATTAGACCTACAATTTGAATAATTTAAAAATGACTACCACAAATGATGCGAATTTAATAGGCAACCACCTTTACACACGTCCAGGTTATACAGAGCTTAATAAATATCTCCAGTTTGGTCATACAACTTTAATAATTGGAAACTTGCCGCTATATAGAACTTAATGAATGCTGCCAGATTAGACCTACAATTTGAATAATTTAAAAATGACTACCACAAATGATGCGAATTTAATAGGCAAGCACCTTTACACACGACTTGGTTATAAAGAGCTTAATAAATATTTCCAGTTTGATCTTACAACTTTAATAATTGGAAACTTGCCGCTATATAGAACTTAATGAATGCTGCCAGATTAGACCTACAATTTGAATAATTTAAAAATGACTACCACAAATGACGCAAATTTAATAGGCAACCAACTTTGCACACGTCCAAGTTATACAGAGCTTAATAAATATCTCCAGTTTGGCCTTTCAACTTTAATAATTAGAAACCTGCCGCTATATAGAACTAAATGAATGCTGCCAGATTAGACCTACAACTTGAATATTTTAAAAATGACTACCACAAATGACGCGAATTTAATAGGCAACCAACTTTACAGACGTCCTGGTTATAAAGAGCTTAATAAATATCTTCAGTTTGGCCTTAAAACTTTAATAATTGGAAACTTGCCGCTATATAGAACTAAATGAATGCTGCCAGATTACAACTACAACCTGAATAATTAAAAAATGACTACCACAAATGACGCGAATTTAATAGGCAACCAACTTTGCATACGTCCAAGTTATACAGAGCTTAATAAATATCTTCAGTTTGGCCTTACAACTTTAATAATTGGAAACCTGCCGCTATATAGAACTAAATGAATGCTGCCAGATTAGACCTACAACTTGAATATTTTAAAAATGACTACCACAAATGACGCGAATTTAATAGGCAACCAACTTTACAGACGTCCTGGTTATAAAGAGCTTAATAAATATCTTCAGTTTGGCCTTACAACTTTAATAATTGGAAACTTGCCGCTATATAGAACTAAATGAATGCTGCCAGATTAGACCTACAACTTGAATATTTTAAAAATGACTACCACAAATGACGCGAATTTAATAAGCAACTAACATTGCATACGTCCAAGTTATACAGAGCTTAATAAATATCTTCAGTTTGGCCTTACAATTTTAATAATTGGAAACTTGCCGCTATATAGAACTAAATGAATGCTGCCAGATTAGACCTACAACCTGAATAATTTTAAAATGACTACCACAAATAACGCGAATTTAATAGGCAACCAACTTTACACACATCCAGGTTATAAAGAGCTTAATAAATTTCTGCAGTTTTGTGTTACAACTTAAACAAGTGGAACCCTTCCACTATATAAAGTTTAATGAATGCTACCAGATTAGACATGCAACTACCGCGAACGACACGATTGTATTAGGCAACCAACCTAACAACGTCACACCTTATGGTTTAAAAGAGCTCTCCACTTTGGCCTTACAACTTTAATAAGTGGGAACTTGCCGTTATATAAACTTAATAATTTCAACCAGTTTAGACCTGTAACTCGAATAATTTAAAAATGACTACCACAAATGACGCAATTGTTATAGGCAACCAACCTTTCAGACGACCTGGTTATAAAGAGTTTAACAAATATCTCCAGTATGGCCTTACAATATTAATAAGTAGGAACTTGACGCTATATAAATGTTAATAAATGCTACCAAATTAAACCCGCAACTCAAATAATTTAAAGATGACTACCACAAATGTCACGATTGTAGTAGGCAATCAACCTTAGGGATATCCTGGTTATAAACAGCTTAATAAATATCTTCAGCATGGCCTTACAGCTTTAATAAGTATGAACTTGCCGTTATAGAAAACTTAATAAATGCTACCAGACTAGACCTGTAACACGAATGATTCGAAGATAACTACCGCGAACGACACGATTGAATTAGAACTGAATTACAACTTTAATAAGTGGGAACTTGCCGTTATATAAAACTTAATAAATGCTACCAGATTAGACCTGTAACTCGAGTGATTCGAAGATGACTACCTGAAATGACGCAATTGTGATAGGCAACTAACCTTACATACGTCACACCTGATGGTTATAAAGAGCTTAATAAATTTCTCCAGTTTTGTGTTACAACTTTAACAAGTGGAACCCTTCCACTATATAAAGTTTAATAAATGCTACCAGATTAGACAAGCAACTCGAATGATTTAAAGATGACTACCGCGAACAACACGATTGAATTAGGCAACCAACCTAACAAACGTCACACCTTATGCTTTAAAGGAGCTCTTCACTTTGGCCTTACAACTTTAATAAGTGGGAACTTGCCGTTATATAAAACTTAATAAATGCTACCAGATTAGACCTGTAACTCGAATGATTCGAAGATGACTACCTGAAATGACGCAATTGTGATAGGCAACTAACCTTACATACGTCACACCTGATGGTTATAAAGAGCTTAATAAATTTCTGCGGTTTTGTGTTACAACTTAAACAAGTGGGACCCTTCCACTGTATAAAGTTTAATGAATGCTACCAGATTAGACATGCAACTCGAATGATTTAAAGATGACTACCGCGAACGACACGATTGTATTTGGCAACCAACCTAACAACGTCACACCATAAGGTTTAAAAGAGCTCTCCACTTTGGCCATACAGCTTTAATAAGTGGGAACTTGCCGTTATATAAACTTAATAATTTCTACCAGATTAGACCTGTAACTCGAATAATTTCAAAATGACTACCACAAATGACGCAATTGTTATAGGCAACCAACCTTACAGACGACCTGTTTATAAAGAGTTTAACAAATATCTCCAGTATGGCCTTACAATATTAATAAGTAGGAACTTGTCGCTATATAAATGTTAATAAATGCTACCAAATTAAACCCGCAACTCAAATAATTTAAAGATGACTACCACAAATGACGCGATTGTAGTAGGCAATCAACCTTACAGATGTCCTGGTAATAACATAATCACTTTGTGCACTGTGATGCTAAATTTGTAACGTGTAGTCTGTAATTTATAGTACAATCACGAGTAAGAACTACTAATACACTTACGCGGTTAACAACCAGCAAAAGAAGTAGCTATTATTTATAACAGCATTAAGAAAAAGAAAACAGAATAAGTGTACCTTAAAACAAGATGTTTGCCTTTAGTACCATCTTATAGGATTTGGAAGGGCGTGCTACACTCGCCAACGGACTGGATACTGGATAAACCAATTTAACTAGGCTGTAACACTAAGTACAACAAAGCCACCACGACTTACAGCGTATCCTTTTGATAAAAGGACATTCAATAAAATAGTATCTTTTAAAAGCTTAGTCTGTATTTTTGTTGTCAAAACAATACCTAACGATAATATGTGAAGTATTCTGCGTACACCATTTGCTAGATATTTTACAACCCTGCCGCTATAAAATATTCAAGAATGCGACTTGCAAACAACAGCCAATTAACTTAAAGTAAAAGGTCTCGATATACTATAATGATTTCCACTGAATTTTGTTGTCTGTATGAGAAACGTCGTCTGTTTTAAATGATCGTGTAAGTTTAAATCCCTTTATGGCATTATGAACGAAAATGTATAACATGTTGTCTAAGTGTTATAGAAACGATAGCGATTTGTTAAATTGACCGAGAACCACTTGATATGGGGATGATTTTATTACCCATAAACTTGAGCGAGTTTGAACACCTGCATTGATAGCAAAATTCCGCGTCGATTATTTCCTAGTAAAGAGTAGAAATCAACCCATTAAAAGTTGTTAAACGATATGAAAAGTTTTAATCTTTTAAAGAAAACTATAAAGTATATGCTGCAGGTGTTTTAGAACGTGTTTCAAAAAATAAACTTTTGGAAATGATAAGCAGCTGTTTTTGTTACTTCAACGAATGTATAATGTGACTAAGGAAACAAAATATTATAGAATAAATACTTAAGGAAATTTTTATTGGATGGTTTAAATAGCACTCATTTCAATTGGAAGGTAAACAAACTTGTTAAATGATTCGTATGATTTGAAAATAGCGTAAAAAGTGTAAGGTCGTTTAGATTAGAAACTATAAAAGGCGTTTATTAAAAAAATAAAAGTAATTAGGAAATTACAATTTATTTGTAGTATGCAGAAATCAATTATTTCGAAAATTTAACGTAACATTCTATATGAAATTGCAAAACAAGACGACATGCTGCAATAGCATTTGGAGAATTCAACTGTATTTCGTCTATTCAAAACGAATTAATGTCATCAGTTGTAGTTGATATGTTGCGAACAATAAAGAAAGAAATTTCAAGTATTAATTTTGTTGCATTAATTTTGGATAAGTTTTGACATAAGTATGAAGTCGCAGTTAGCAACAATTCTACGTTATGCGACTACAGATGGAAGGGTTGAAAAAAATTTTTTGCATTTCACTGATGTCAGAACGCATAGGACAGGTAATGGACAGCTTGCGTATGTTTAAAACCTATAAGATTGATTGGGATAAAAAATTAATTGCACAGACATATGATGGTGCGGTGGTTATGGCTGGAGAACGTGCTAGATTACAATCAAGATTACGAGAACATTGTAAATTTGCAATTTTTTCAATTGCTATGCTCATAAGTTAAATTTAGTTTCGTCTTAATCTGCTGGTTTTATAAGGTATAAAAAAATATTCTTAACAAGTCTCGTGGGATTGTCAAAACGAAATTTCTAAATGGGATCACGAATTTGTTATGTGTGCGCGCGCGTGGGTTTTACAGAATCTTAAAAGTGTTTGACTTCAACTGCATGCTACTGATTTTTTCTACAATTTTTCCTCACTCCGATATATTATTTTAAACTTTACCAAAAAACATAGTAGATGCTGACAACTGTAACAAGAAAATTCAAAACTTTAAGCAGTACACCCAGAATTTAAAAAACGATTTTCAAACCTTTTGAAATCGAGTGACAGATTTTACAGCTGATGATAATATGTCACAGACATCTAAGCGGTTACGCTTGGAGATAATTTCTGGAGAGGTTGAAATAAGCGTTTTATATGCGATTGTTTTATGAAATTCTGGACATCATTATTTTAAATGTAGAGCAACGTTTTAAGGAAACGTCGGATTTAAAATTTTTTATTTCTCTTTGACCAGAGTCAGTATGACATCTATAGCAATCAATTTTCTGAAAAAGCCTTTTTGTCGTTACAAAAAATATGATGATTTTTTTTACTTTTGCGTTTACGAAGCAAACTAATCGTCGTATTCAAAGATGCCGATATGAGAAAAAGTAGTGTAATACAGCAAAACGATTATATACATTCATTGAAATTGTGTTCAATTTTTCCAGAAGTGTCCAAGCTTGTTGAGTTAATTTTGACCTTTCCAGCTACAAGTTCTGTTACAACCCTGCGTCGCGCGTTCAGAGCCACTTCTACAATTGGCAACACGGATACTATCCACGTTCACATTATTGCATATTACGACATAATTGCGTGTCAAATTGTATCACATGCCAAATATGTTTACAATAATACAAGTTGCACCTTAAAAAAGATATAAAGTACTCACTTAAAAATGTGGAACGCTTCACGATTTTGTGGTTATCCTTGCGCAGGGGCCATGCTGATTTCCGGGTATCTCGTCTGTTAGTTGTTTGGGCTGGGTTACGTCATGCCCTCGTTGAAACCAGATTGAACGTCCTCCCTCTTCTTTGTTTGTAGGTAGGACGAAGGAATAAAAGTAAAGATACTTGAAGATACAGGTAAAAGGAAACCTACATTCTCAAAGAGAAAAGACAACAAAAGACACAGGCAAACGTCACCGTTCGACGTCTCGTTGGCTAATAGTGTCGTGTCACACACCTCGCACTTGCGCCATCACTCCGCGTCTGCGCATTCCTTTTGCACAAACGCAGCTGTCCGAAATGACGAAAATGCACAAGTCTATTTTAAAAATAATGGCGGGAATTTAGTCACATATTTAAAAATATACAATGCCAATTTTGGCATGTAACAGTTCTTCCGCTGAAAGATCCTTCTCTAGTTTAAAACAAATAAAAAATTATCTGAGAAATACCTAACACCAAGATATGCTTTCAGCGTTGGCGTTAATGAACATAGAAAGTGCTCTTTAGGATCATTTAAGGTCGTCCTCGCTCTGTGAAGAAGACGTTATTGACGATTTCAGTGAAAAAACAAAGAAATTAGGTTGACTTTAAAAAAATAATTGCCAAGTTGCTTGTGCATATAACTTTTTATTTTGTGTAGTCAGTAGATTATTATTATTTTTATCCTCTTTGGATTGCTAAATTTGATTTATCGGTCTATACAAAATTACTTTAAATGCAACACTTACACGCTTTTCTTGGATTTCTAGGATCATTTAAAGTCGTCCCCGCTCTTTCTGGAAAACGTTATTGACGAGTTCAGTGAAAAAACAGAGGAATTAGGTTGACTTTAAAAAAATAATTGCCAAGTTGCTTGTGCATATAACTTTTTATTTTGTGTGGTCAGTAGATTATTATTATTTTTATCCTTTTTTTGGATTGCTAGATATGGTTTATCGATCTATACAAAATTACTTTAAATGCAACACTTATACGTTTTTCTTGGAAATCGGATCGCTTAATGAAAAAGTCTCACCACGTCACTAATGCTGGAGTAAATGAGGTCCCAATAATCTATAAAGTAAGAAGAAAACCATATAACAGACTCAAAAACTTTAATTTTACCTTATCCGAAAGAGGGTGTATTTTTGTGAAAAATGTTAGCCTGACATTTTTCAATTATAGCCTGTCGGGATTCAAACCCAGGACCTTGGGCATAGGAGCTACGTGCATACCAACTGAGCCATGACGCCACCTAGCAAAAGCAAATCAGTTTCCCCGGCAAGTGGCTATCATATTTTCAATTCTTTTATGCGGAACATTTTGCGGTGGAGCTTTGATGTGACCAATGAGTGCTAACTGCAGTACATTGCACTTACGGGAAAGTATTAAAATTAGTCAATTGCATGTAAAAGAGATTACGTATTAGAGCAACTCCATTTAAGACATTGATAGGATCCATCAATCACAAACTCGTACATAAGAATGTACGTGGGACTATAATTAGTAAAAAGGCTTTTATTCCTTCTGAAAACAATATCCGTAACTTTGCGAATGAGATTGGTTTGATAAAATTACAACATCTTGTCAAACTTTCTGGTAAGTACTGTTTGTATGTTAATTCTTTATTGTTAGGTAACCAAAACGCTATCATTTGAATCAAAATTATACGTCCAAGTCCATGAACTTAAAATGTTATGGTCGACTGGGGTCAGAAAAATAACATTTGTTTATTTGCAAGTTAAAATATTGTTATAAAATTATTAACAATAAAGATATGAAACGAGATAAATTTTGAGTCCTTGGGAGTTTCTTTTTAAAAAGTTTATTTTCAATAACAACTATCAAATTTATTTTAATTGAATAATTACAAAAATGATTTGTTTCTTCTACAACAGACTTGAACGTTTATATTCATTAAACGCAAAATAAATGCAATTGAAATAAATACTCTAAGTTAATATTTAATAAATCAATAATTAATAATTAATAATAAGTAACTTGAATAATTTTAAAGATCTCGAGTTGTAGTTATAGATAGGTGCCCATTGAAGATAGTTGCAAGTATTATTTTGACTTTTGTTAATTAAATGCCTGGTTCATCTGTAAACGTTTGTATCCTCTTAAGAAAACTTTGGCTTCGAATGCGGTACATTATCCACAAACACTACAGCTACTTTTGCAGATATGTCCATTTTGTATAAGACACGTTTTCTAAACGCTTCTTGTTTAGAACATTTGTCATACATTGATTACTAGTCCAGAGATGCAATAGGTTAACGAAAACTCTTTGCCATAATATCATTTCTTTATTTTCAAACCGATTCTATAAGCCTTTTCGACAAATAAAAGTTACAATGGAATTTGCTAAAAACTCTCCCAGCAGTTTATTTTCAGCTAATCGCTATATCAACATAATTTATACCCTATATTTAAAACTTCAATCGAATTTCAATTTAAAATTTCAATTAGAACTTAACTGTAGAACTCCTCAACGGCAATTTACACTTTATCCAATTGTTCCAGATTATTCTAGGACATCCTACAAATTATGTAAATAAAATTCTCAAGATTTTCCATAGTGCTCTAAATAACTTTTAAATGCAAAACCCTTGTTGCCGTCAATCAAATTTATTCAAAAGGTGTAGTGCTGCAAGGGGTCGTCAATCATCGCTTGCATACAAACACCTATGTTCTAATGTAATTATACTGGTTACAGGTAGACCGTTCGGCGCTACACTCCTCCATCTTAAAACTTTTCTGTCCTAGAACACTCTATAAACCGAACGTTGGAGGCGCCTGTGTAGTAAGAACAGTCGAGTCCATTCTTGTAATTCCTATGTTGATAGAAGAAGGAATCAACACTTTTCAAAAAAGGCGTCGTACCATTTGGTTTCAAACCACACACCAAAATTTGGAGATTGGTTTTCTGGAAGAGTACTTGCAGCATATTTCGTTCCACTCTCCAACTTATCGAGCCCACAGCCGATGTTGAGTACGGCCAACTTCTTGTCTTCAAATTTGATCATTTGGTTCTTGAGGTCTACTAACGTCTTCCACAAATCCTAGTAATTTGTTGCCAGAAGGCTGATGCTTAGTCATCAAGTAGAAATGTCCCGATGTTGGTCTTTTAGCCGTATGGTCTTGCACCTTACTCTTTTCTCGATGTTATAAAAGAGTAAGCGCACGACGAAGTATAAGAAATACTTCGGCACGGCTTGCATCGACCTTTATGGTTTCGGAGGCTGCGTGAGACTTGAAATCAGGGTAAGGGAAACGTTTGGAGAATATCTGAATGTTGAAATTTAAATATCAAGACACCTGTTTACACAACTGTAAAATAACTTAGAGAAACAAAAGTTAAAACACGATATGAGAAATTCGACTAAATATGTATATTAATACTCAAATTATTACAATTCCAAAGGCATGTATAAAATATACGCTTGTGCCATTAACATTGTAGACATCGCTATATATTTTAACATGATATAAGTCATATATTTAATAAATGTACACGAGAAATTTCTATAGAGAAATCAAAATAAATAATCTCTGTTTAGAAACTCAAAATTATACTTAATGCGAGAGTAAATCAAAAAGTGATCCTAATTGTAATAATGTCATGTAACAAAATGCACATGAAATGAAAGTTCAAGTAATAAACCTTTTCACCATACGAAGCTTCATGAAGATTCAAATGTTTACATATTTTTAGGTTATGTATTAGAGAATTATATTTGAAATCACTTAAGATAAGATTATATATTAGAGAATTCTATTTGAAATCAATTAAGGTAAGTAAAAGGTAATTAATAATCAATACAAAATATTTGTAGCGACAAAGACAAATTTAAATAGAGGTTAGGCCTCTTTATTTTAACAGAAAAACGATAAGGTAAAAGTTAAGATTTCATACTACCTGTAGTATCAGTAACTGAACTAAAGTTACTTAAGTTATAGGAATCCTTCAATATCCAGGAAACTGAGATATCCTGCGTTGGAGAAACTCCTAGTGTAGCTACAAAACAAACATGTGGTCAACTTCAGTGTAGGTACAAAACAAATATGTGGTCAACTTCGAATGTTGTCCTTAACAGACTTCTGTTCCATAAAATTAAACTTGTAGATATTTTTCAATAAGATAATAACTGTGCAGTAATATGTAAGGTAATAGGAAACAAAATATAAAGTTCTTGTGATGAGTATTTATTTTACATCATCTGGTTGTGCGAAAAGCAACTTTTCCATGTGGAAAATCTGGATGAGAAAAAACACGTCGCCGTGACGCATATGTTATGTTACAGGAACATACTTGACCGGAAGAAATAAATCCAATGGAGCATATGTTACAGGAACATACTTGACCCGAGGACCCTAGAAAATTCAGTTGTGTTACAAAAGTGACAATCTAACACACGGTGCAAAGGAAAATTAAATCCGTTTATATCTTACCATCAGGATACATATTTGATGGGCTTAACGAAGAAAACACTTCTTCATCCATTAGATAACACATCTAGAAATATATTTAAATGTTAATTTAGGATTTATAATTAGAAAATTTACATACCAGGTAACACATGAGGCAAAGGTAAAAGTTAAATGAGAAATGCAGTGCCAGATAAGCAATCAGATATTCGAGAAATGAAAATTTGACACTTCAAATAAATTATTTTCGGCCATCTTCGGGATGCACGATCACTAGCGATTATTCTCAATAATACAAAATTAGAACCACTCCAGTTGTGACTTTGGAATAAACACTTCAGAAATAACCAATAGGAAAATTTCATATAATTATAATACAGAATTAGAACCACACCAGTTGTGCTTTTAGAATAAACACTTCTGGAATAACCAATAGGAAAATTTCATATAGATATATGTATTTGTACTATGTAAACAAATTAGCAACTTGTGGATTTAAACTAATAATCCAGGATTGTGCGAGATAAATTCTTATAGAAAATATATTATATAATAAAGAGAGTAATTTTATATTTAAATGTAGGTATAAGCATTTATATGCTAATAGTGCCAAGCACAGATGTAACATGCAAAATATAAGCAAAAAGGCATGTTACAGTTTTTCCAACCCGTGGTTATTGTCGATGAAGTTGATCCAGATCACCAAATTTGTTTAAACGCACGAACAAGTCTTTCGCGACATATCAAAGTTTGCCGCTACGCAATGTACCAGGGAATATTCCGATGGCACATCGAATAGATCGTATTGATCTTTTCCGTTATCTTAAATCTAGCTTTGCCGGTGCTGCTGTACAGAAACTTGAATTACTGATAACTTAGTCCAGACCATCGTTCATCCTCACGAGCATAAATCCTTGTTCGTCTCACTGCGTAGCGTTTTTTGGCACTGCCGGCGTTATAGCTATCGTAGGTTGCAAATCTGTTAACGTGCACCACTATTGTTTTTCCTTTTGCGAGCTTACGAAACTGATGTATCACGTCATTGATTCTTTTTACAACTTCGTACGGATCCTCCCAATGTCTCTATAACATTGATGACAATCCACGCCTCTGTCTGGTGTTGCATAGCTAGACACAATGGCCCCCTTAAAAACCAGACTTCTGCGCCTTGATGTCATATCTAATCTACATAAGGTCGCTTGCGATCTGAATATTTTTCCTAACGTCACCCTACATGTTATACAGCTTGCGTTAGAGTTTTTCGAATATAGTTGTCGCTTTCAATGCCATTCCCGGAATTACACCCAAATTCAAGATCACAAGGTAGACGTATCTCGCGTGCCAGCATAGCACATACAGATGTCTATACAGTGCTCTTATGAACCGAAGACCATTAGACCAATAAATTTGATGTAAATATTGGTTCCAGTCTCTCTGATGTTAGGAGACTACCTTGTAAAGGCACAAGGCGCCGTTTATGCGCTATACCATACCATCCGATTGCTAGTGCAAAGTTGTTCTTCGGAATTTTCTCGTCCCTACTAACTGAGGTCCCTATAGAAGGGGACAAAGAATACTACTATAGAAAGCCTACTTATCGTAAAAGGCGATTAAAAGGCGCAGCAAAAGGCAGCAGCCTTGCTAGCTAGTTGGTCTCGGGCGATCCTCAATAATTTACAAGGTTGTTGGAGGTTGGCCGTGACAGATATGGCTTTTTGCTATAATCTTTAAAACAGCGTTGTGGAAAGATATGAGAACCTACCACAATATTTCCCAGGTATGCGTGGTCTAAAACGCGAAATATGTATGATGGAAAGCTCACAAGTAAAATTCTTGTCCGGAGTTAAAATACCCCCTCATTCGGATCTCGGGGCGGGGGTACTTGGAGCTCGTCATTATAAGATTTTAAAGCAACGGTTCGATTTAGTGATGGGGACTTGGCATGTAGGGTCATTACTTTGAGTAGATAAGTTAACGAATTTATTAGTCGAAATGAGAAGAGAGAGCTGGACATTTTAGGTATTAGTGAGGTGAGAGGGCCAGATTGTAATGCCTTTTTGAAAGATAATTATAGAATAATTACCCTTCTTCAACTAATGGACAGGCAGGGGCAGGAATAGTGTTAGGTAAAAGATTAGAACGTAAAGTTAAAGAGTATTTACAATTTAGTGATAGAATAATTATGGTTAGATTGAGTACAAAATCCACAGACACTGTTTTAGTACAGGTTTACATGCCAACAACTCAGTACGAGGATGAGGAAGTAGAAAAGGTATACGAGGATACAAATAGTATAGTGAGAAAAGTAATGGGAGATGAGAATTTAATAGTTATGAGCGACTTTAATGCATCAGTGGGAGAAGGTAGTGAGAAAATAATGGTAGGAAAATTTGGGTATGACAAACGAAATGATAGAAGTGAAAGATTAGTTGAGTTTTGCCGGGAACATAGATTAGTAACTATAAACACCCTGTTCGAACAGCATGTTAGGAGAAGATATATCTGGAAAGCGCCAGGTGATAGGGCTAGATACCAAATAGATTATATTTTAGTTAAACAAAGATTTAAAAACCAAGTTAAAAACTGTCGTAGTTTATCTAGGGGCTGACATTGATAGCGATCATAACTTAGTTAAAATGAAGTGTTGTTACGTGCCAAAGTGGTCCTTAAACATGTTTAGGTTCAGTTTGATGTGCGGAGGTTTCGCGCCATATTTTCAAAAGACGCGGTGCGCGGAATTTTAAAAGACTAGGCGCGTATTTCCGCTACGTCATAGTGCGTTTGCCCAGATCGCGCGACGCGAGAGGGTTGGACGAATAACCTCGCGCCGACGTGAACAAGACAAGAAGTGGGGACAAGTTTCCTGTTCTCTCTATAACGTGGCTGTTTTGCCAGAATCTTCAAGGAGTGTGGACGCTGTGAGGTATCGTATCGTGCTTATCTTTACCTATGTAGATATCCTGCCTAATTGTCTTTGTTTGTTGCCGTATACCTGGTATTCCCGTCATTCCCTGCATAGGTAGGTGACAATCTGAGCCGTAGGCGAACCCTACTCCACGACCCTAGACGAGCCTGATGTCCATGCTCCGCTAGCGTCTACGGAGGAATCACCATCTTTAATCCCTCCGGGATGGAGCCCTGATGGACTGGAATAGAAGCCAACTTTACCCCAGAGACATATTCATGTGAGTACTTCATAGTTTAATTTGTTCGCGGATATAATCAATTGTCTTTAAAGTTATGTTGTCCGATTATTGCGCAATATAATTTATTCATTGCTGACGTCATTGGAGGTTGGCCGCGCAAAATCTGTAAAAAAAGGTTAGCGATACCATCCGCCAGGGGCGTTGCTCGCTTGCTTATTTCGCGTTTGCGCGATGTATTTATCGACTTTTTAATTGTAAGATTTATCGATTTTTAAAACGTAATAGTGTTATCTAAAATTCAAAAATTGAGGAAGGTTAAAAGAAAGGGATGGGATCTAGGTAAGCTTAATGATAGTGAGGTAAAGAGGAATATAAACAAGTATTAGATAATAAGATCAAAAAGGTAGCTATGGGAGGGAACGTAGAAAATAGATGGAAAGAAATAAAAAGGGCTGTACATGATACAGCAACACAAACTATAGATAAGAAAAAATAGAAGCGAGAAAACTCTAGGTAACAAAGAAGATATTAGTTTTAATAGAGAATAGAAGAAAGCATAAACCTTTCAGAGAATTGGATAATAAAACTAAGCAAAAACATAATAGAGTTAGAAATAAGTACATAAGTGTAGAAAAGCTAGAAATAAATGGATGGAGGAGAATTGTTAGGGAATACAAGACGATTTGATATTAGGTAAGACAGACAGAGCTTACAGGGCAGTTAAAATACTTTTCGGGGAAGATAGGAAAAAATATAATGGTATTAAAGATAAGAATAATGAGCTTCTAATAAATAAAGTTGAGTTAGCAGATATATGGAAAATATATTTAGAAGATTTATATAAGGGAGACGATATGGATGAGTTAGAGAACGACCAAGAAGAGGATGTAGAAATAGGGTTCTCAATATTAAGAGAGGAATTAGATAGAGCTGTTAGGGATCTTAAGCTAAATAAAGCGCCGGGGAAAGACAGATCGTCTTTCCCCGGCGCAGAATTAATAAAATATGCAAGTCTGAAAACTTTAGACAGATTATATAAACTAGTAGAAGTAATATAAGACGCAAGTGAGGTCCCAATAGATTTCGAAAAAAATATTATTATCCCAATCCCAAAAACGTCGGGAGCGGATGGGTGTGATAATTTTAGAATGATTAGTTTAACTTCCCACACTTTCAAAATACTAACAATGATAATTAAAAATAGAGTAGAAGCTTTGACTGAGAAATATTTAGGCAAAAATCAACATGGTTTTCGGAAAGACAGAGGGACTAAACAACACAGAATTTCTACTGTAATCGGCATGTATCTCCATAGGTACTCCCAAGTGGCAGAGCAGTTCATGTACCTTTACGTCAGCGATGGTTGCAGCTTGTTAGTTCAGTACGGCATACGCTTCGGTCCACTCCGTAAAATAGTGCATGGCTATCAAGATATACTTAGCAGCAAACACTTACGGCACCACTCTTTTACATCCTTCTTGCCACCTACCCAGTCAAATTTTGCTTTTGTTTGAACTTGCTCCAGAGTTTTCTTAACGCCGAAGATTTCTCCATATTCCTAAAAGCTCTGACACTCGGATCTATCTTCATTCTCTAAGGATCGCACCAACATTCGCTTTATACTTTCAGGGAATCGCATTGTGTCCAGTATGACTTCAGGGCGCTACTCAACGGGCTATCTTGCAAGGAAGAACGCTCTTTTATAGTTTTCTAACCTACAATGGCACCTAAGTCTTTGTCATTATCCTATTCCGTTTACAACTGTAAAGGCTGCCAAATTGTCACTGATAATTGTAGTTCTACCAACAAGATCACATGTTATCCGCGTAACGCAGACGACCATCCTAGAAGCAGAACCTGTCCAGATTGTCTTTCTCCCAGTTTTGTTAACCTCCTCTATTAATTTCGGCATCCTATGTTCTTTCTTAATCCGTTTACAGGTTTTATCTGTGTCCAAAGCCACGGTTCTGGCGTCGTTGATACTTTTTCCTTGACTCCTGGTCACACAATACCTGTCGAATTATCTCCTCCACGGTCCCCTGGCTACAGCAATCCTACCTTGCCACAGATTACATTCATCGACGATTAGCCGCTTCGAACTCTAAAGTATGAGCCAACGCATCACGTGAAGTCTTTGGCAGGACCAGTCGTAGTGCTTGCTCCATTTCCTCGTCGCTCATTATATTAATGAAGGTCTGCACTGCTACCAACTCTAGAGAACTATCAGGTGCTGTTTGTGTAGGTCAGTCTCACCAACCGAGCAATATTTGCTTCAAACCCTTGCAAAATTTTCGTTAGCCTTTTGGTAACGGTTCTTCTGTCGCGCGCAATATACTTTACGGAAATGAGATTTGCCGTACTTTATTTCCAGCATTGATGTTGAGGCCCCGTAACTTGAGTTCATGGTCTGCAAAATACTCAAGGCCTCACCTTGTAACGTGACCATCAACGCGTTGCCCTTTCACCATCGTTCCAGCTGCTAGCTCTCGCGACTTTTCTAAGAATTTTTCTGAAAATCTAGCTTCTAGTTTCTGCGAGCTTTCTAATAAATCATCTGAAAATTTGGTTTCTAATTTCTGTAAACTGTCGTAAATTGTGGCTTCCAATGGTTGCAGGCTCCCTGAAAGTTTCTCTTCAAGTTTTTTCGCGAGTGTAGCATTTTTTTTTATAAACTACTCTTTCAATTGCTCAACGGCTTTTACATATTGAAATAATGATTTTGCAAAATGTGTTACTTTCTTCTAATTTCATTGTTTTTCTGAAAAGTTTGCGGCAGTTCGTTCTTGTTTCTGTGCATTATCTCATATTTTCGCTGACAGACTCACAGAGTTTTGGTCTTGTTTCTCTGCCTGTTTTTGTAATTTTTCTGAAAAACCTTCCTGTAGTTTTACGGAATTCTCCTTCATGTCGGACTAGAACACTTTTGAAAGTATCTCGCTGTTTATTTCCTTTTTTATAGCTACGGCAAAGAGGTATGTACATACAAAATCGTTCTAAAGCCCATTACTTGAAGCTAGTGTAACAAAAACTTTTTTTGCACAAATAACAGTTCTTTATCTTCAAACTGAGCATACAAGCTTCTACAAAAACTCGCAGGTACAGTGGAATTTTCCAAAAGCTTTCACAACTATTTATTTCCGAAACCATTGCTAACAGTACAAGTATCTTCTTAAACTACCATGATATCCTCTAAATTACTATGTAACCACTATAATTAACTAATCCAAGCACTAGTTATTAATTTATATTATCACTATAATAATTTATATCTATACTAAATTATTTCAAAGCAATAAACTAGAACGTATTGTAATCAAGCGTCAATCAGAACTGGACTACAAAACTTCTTAACGGCAATTTTTACGTATTCCAATTTTTCTAGATTATTTTAAAACATATCAGAATTTGCAAATAATGTTCTCAAGATTTTCTATTGTAATCTAAATAACTCTTAAATGCAAAAACCTTGTACCTGTCAATCAAGTTCATTTGAAGGTGACGCATCACAGGATGCCCACCAATTATCTTTTATGTACAGAAGCTACGTTGTAATGTAATTAAGCTGGTTAAAGACAGACCAATCGGCGCTACAATATTACCAACGATAGTATAGATGAAGACATTAATAACGTTACGCCTTGAAACCAAATCTGTCAAAAACTGTTAATTCTACTATAATAAAGGCGCATGATATTTTGTAACATAAATAAACATAGACTTAATCAAAATAATAAATATGACCTAGAAGAGAGTAATTTTTAATAAATATAAACATAACCTGTAACTTGGTGTGGTATAGAACGGAACGTTTAATTTCAACTAAAGTCAAAAATAGAGTTTCTAGAAAAATCTTGGGGCACTAGATTTTATACAGCGCCACCTGAATTGTATTACCATCAAAATTACAATGATTATGCTGTTACTAAAAATGACTACAACCTGTAGTGCATTTTAAAAATGTAATAAAGGATGTTGAAAACACTTTATTTAATAGATCTAACTTTACTTTCTTGCGCCTTTTAGCCGCATCAATTTTCATTTTAATATTAGAATTTTTGAATTCAGCAAGAGAAAGTTTTTTCCCTTCCTAAATTGAATTAAGTTCTTACATTTAAAGTTTTATTATTTTAGTTTCCGACGAACCATAACATCCATAACTCCACAATTTACTATATAAATTCATGCTAAGCATGCATTTCTCTGGGACTGAAACGCAATGCGGTTAGTGCGTTTAACTACGAGAAGTGTTGTGTTCCATAATGGTGTAAGTTTACGCATTCGTCGCCAGAATTTAATTCGACATAGAAGGAACTAATCCCATCCAACCCTGACTCTCTGAAGACGAGTGGAATTTGCCTTTGATTCCAAGCGAATAAGCAGGAAAGAATCTGGTTTATTTTTACGTTGCTAGAGATGCTCGTGGCGGTAGTATTTGCAACCAAATTTTGGGTGTAATAAATAAATTAAAGTTACGCAGTGATTGAAGTCGCAGATATAACGTAATTACTTTTATCAAATACATAATGTTGCTTATATTGTTTATATGTATGTATATAAACACCGGAATCTTTGATATCAGCATACAACTTTACGATGTGGTTAAATTTAATTTTAGTAAGATTTGTAATTTCTTCCCAGGCTGTAAAGGTTAGCAGACTCTAATTTAAATATAACCAATTAATTGTGAAACTTGTAGCTTCAATTACGCACAGCAAAAGACGTTCAGGGTAATTATATAAACACTTCTAACCTTAGAATGCTACATACTTTGTATTAATAACTTCAAAATATTATTTTAAAAGATCACGTATTGTCGGGAGAAAACCAGCAACAGCAGGCCAGTTTCCCTGGCAAGCGGCTATCACAATTGAAAAACCTGGTAGTGTATTCCTACCTAACTTGCGTGAATCGTTTTGCGGTGGAGCTTTGATATGCGACCAATGGGTGTTAACAGCAGCACATTGCGCTCTCGGGTGAGTACTAAAACTAGTCGATTGGATATAAAAATGATGACGTTCTAGAGCAATCCGGATTGAACTATTGTTGGGATCCATAAATTATAAGGAATTTGATGAGGAAGGAAGTGTAACTGTAATTAGCAAAAAAGCTTTTGTTTATCCTCAATTCAAATCTCATGGGAATGCAAATGATGTTGCTTTGATAAAACTACCATATCCTGTCAAATTTACGGGTAAGTACTGTTTGTATGTTAATTCTTTATAGTTAGGTAACCAAAACATTATTATTTGAATCAAAATTATACTTCCAAGTCAATGTAGTTACAATGTTCTAGTTGAGTGGGGTCACTTTGTCAATGCTTTGTTATAACAAAAATAACATTTGTTTATTTGCAAGTTAAAATATTGCTATAAACTTATTAAAAATTAAAGGACGCATACATTAAAAATTTGAAGCGTGTTATGGATGCTGGAAACTTTATGTTTCAGAAGGATGGCCTTGAAGTCATTGTAGATGCAATCCAAATACATACATTGAGGTTAATCAAAGCGTGTTTTAAGAAACTTTTGCTCTTTTCGTATATGTCGTAGGTTCTGAAAATTATTTGTATATGGACGATGATGTTGAAATCCTTGTAAATGCAACCCACATACATATATTGAAGATCGTTAAAGCGTGTTGTAGGGAGCTAGTGCTTTGTTCGTAGATTCTGAGAATAATGGTAACATAAGTATCTGGAAGATGACGTTGAATTTCTTGTAAATATTTACGTTCAGAATCGTTGAAACGTACTGTTGGAGCATGTGCTTTATTCGTAGATGCAGTGGATGCTGGAAACTTTGTGTTCCCGGAGGATTGCGTTGAAGTCCTCTTAAATGCTACGCAAATACATACATCGAGGATTGTTGAATTGTGTTATAGAAAGATTGTGCCTGTTTGTAAATATGCGTACACACTATAATGACATATCCGCATGAATAACGTTCAGATGCAGCTGTAGTGATATCACCTAAAAGGCCCGCCGGCAACACAACCGTTCGCGGGTTAGCAGTTATGCCCCTACAGAGTCATGCCCATCATTATGGATTAAGACATTTAAACGGTGTTCATTATAGATCGAGGATGTTACATTTGAAGCATTTTTCCTGTAAAAATAATTTTCGTTAAACGAAAAGAAAATTCTTTTACTGTGCTTTCTTCTATGGCATTTTCTTAGTTCACGACATTAATATTTCCAGCCGCCTCTGGTACCTTTACGTTTCTTTTTATTCGTACGTTCCAACAGTTTAGACTCAAATAAACGTATGCCTTAAATTTTTGTTTTACTGCTTTGATACTTCATTTTTTAACGCTATAAAATGCATCCAATCTTTAAAAATGCACAATATATACATAACCTCAAACACAAAATAACATTCCGTCGTCAATAGACATAAGTGGCAACAGAATAGTTTGTGAGGATAAAGTTGTGTTACTGAACGCGACCATGAACGTTTTTAGTTATCGAACTTATTCTGAGATGGTAGCATACAGAAGAACAGGAAACAATCCACCACAAGACGGGAAGGACAGTCTTACACAATCTTTGAACCACTATCACGAGAATTACGCATTGCGATTTCATGGACTCCCTAAAACAACATGTTCTACTACCGACAATAGGGGAAAATAAGGGGCAGGTATCCCTTTTTATTTCCTGAATAATATCTTATCATCCCTTGCCTACAAATATTATACAAACTACTACCAATCGCAAGATTGCCACTTCAAACACTACAAGCTTCTGCAACAACCTAATGCATGTAACGTGCTGTGAAATCAGTGAACCAATAAGATTACGTTTTATAGAGTCGAACACTCTACAACGAAATAGTTATAATTGGTGTCGTTAGTGGATGTGATACTACTTCTTACTACTTCCTTTCGGAGGACAATGTTGTCTCTCCATGTGAACGGTCATGCAGTTCCCATATTCCCAACATATTGATATGACTGTATATAAATGTGTGATTTTCGAATTCGTCTAAATCTATACAGATAACTTTTAAAAGGCCGGTTATTTCCCGAGCGTCTATTTGTAATTTTTCTAAAGTCCTGGTTTTTATTGCTGTTTCTATTTAATAACTAAGTGCTTCCCTATTTTAATTCTTCATCCTAATTTCATACCATATTCAACTAGCAACATTATTAAATGTATACTATTAAAGTTTCTAAATTTTACAGGCTGATTTCGTAGTAAAAGCTCCTTTAAGTAACAAAAATCAATAAATTCGAGTCTCTTACCTAATGATATCGCTACAATCCTTTTCATTTTAATTTTTTTTAGAGAGGATCCTACCCTTTCCTTTAGAACAACAATATACCCTAGAAGGCATCAACGAAACTGTAAGTGGATCCGGAACACCTAAATATCGTCCAGGGATTCCAGGTTTTTTTATATTTTTTAATAACATACACTACTAGATATTTTAGAAGACATTTCAAGAAATGGTAGATTATATTATGTAAATCTACGAACTATAAGCAATTACAAATGCAACCTATATTTTGTAACAGCTGATATTAGAAATAGTACCATATGCTGTCGAGCTTCAGGAAAAAACGGTCCTTGTATTGTAAGTAAAACAAGGTTTGCTTATTGTCGGAGATCATATAAACAATCAACATAAAGATATTGAGTTCATTATAGAAATTGAAAAGAACGGAAGTCTGCCATTCCTTGAAGTTCTGATGGAGCCCCAACCCAACGGACGACTAGGTCATTCCGTATATCGAAAACCCACACACACAGACAGATATCTACATGTGTCGTCACATCATCATTCGTCACAAAAATCATCGGTAATCAACTCTCTAGTCTACCGTGCAATTAAGATTTCACAACCACAACATTTATCTAATGAACTGACCCATCTAAAAAGTAGTTTTATAAAAAACGGCTATCGCAATTCAGATATCGGCAGAGTAATATACCGGCCCTGCATCCAACACTACCCCCCAAACCACGCTGTAATCCCGTGTTAGGGGCCAATTCAGCACTACGACACCAAGGGACGGATCGGGACCCGTGAGCGGCCTAGCTCTAGCCGGTGAGGGGTAGGTCAGACAAAAGTCGTAGATTGGGATTGCTAAATGCCCTAAGATGACAATTATAATGAGATGTGAATTCGGTAAAACGTCAAAAATCGGGTGGGCATCACCAGTAACGTCACAATGCTAGATGAAAAAAGGAGAATCTCGTCACTGGTCGGTAGACTCCTTGCAGCTCAATATTTAACATAAAATCCTCAAAAAATCTCGCAAAGTAGAGAGGTTGAATTCATCCTACTAACATAAACTTCTTACTAAAATAATGCACGTGGACAACTTTACTTAATTCTATTAACAAATCCCAACGACTGAAATAAATACATGGGTTGGTTACATAAACAAATATGGCACATACATATATGAACAAGTAAATGTAAACATTACCACAAGTAATATTGTCGATAAAGTAAATGGCATACAATTATTATTACTATAAGGTGTACTGGCCACTAAAGCAATGTGTACTAAAATTAAGGTGGAGTTAAGTGCACAGGACACCCCCACTTGCTCTACTTACACAGTAACAAATAAAATATTTGAAACGTAATGCGAGTTAAGGTTCGTGGCTTCGAGCGGTCCTTTTTAAAAAGACTTCTTTGAACTTTAACAAATTTATTTAATTTTTATACAGAAGTTAATGTTGAATTTAGACAATCTTGAATTATTTCTCTAAGTCCAAAACTATTAATTAATTGTACAAGTGAGCTATCTACGAACTGCAATGCAAAAGCTGAACGTTGATGAACTGACTGCGAGTGGAGCTCCCGGGCCTTATATAATCTTCCTACACCCTCACAGTTCTGTGGAAACTTGCAGACCTAATGTCAGCTTACACTTGACTCTATTCATGATACATAGTTGCTATCTTAAAAGCTATTCATAATTACAATGTTGCAGGCTTACTTCTGCGTAATCTCGGTACGTGACTTTCTACGACCGTCTGTGACCTGACATCTGCAGTGTCACTTATCCTTGTGCTACTTTGTAGCGCTTCCGTTCACATAAACGTTTATAAACTGAAATAAATTGTAATAATTTATCTTTTAATTACATTGTTGCATTTTCCTAATATTTCCTAATATTTCCTAATAACTTTATTAGTTTCATAGGTATAACAAATGGGGGATCACATAACTTGCGTAGGACGCCGTGTGCATGCAACCCTACGCTACCAACTTAACGGCAACAATAACTCCTAATTCAAAATGTAAATTGTGATCTTAATTCAGCAAATATGTAATCATAATAATTTTGAATAAATGGAAGTATTAGTACAACTGTCTTAAATATTACGTTAATTGGGAATAATATGGTTTAACTATTTATACTAGTTAAATGTGTTTGTTGTTCACGACAACGGTAAAGTATCAATAGAGCGCACACACTTTAGGACTCGGTGATAAGGGATTAACACAACTTCATGTACGGGTTGTGCTTAGTTTAATTACACAAACATTCAATTATAATCGACGTATTTGGGGCTGCACTGTAAAATCTACGAATACAGTCGCTTACCTTGTAAGGTGGATTGTACCAGTCAACACTGTGAGGGTGTCGCGTTTTCTACTTTTAAACACGTGACAATTAATTTATTACTTGATCCCCAACAACTGGGTTATATTACGGGCCTACCGCAACCGTAACGAGACTTCCATTCATTTCTCCAGACAGTAACTCCCAAATTCATTGGCATTAATTGATACTTCTAAAACGTAAACAACAAAAGAGGATGTCTCAACCTACAACAGAAAGATTAACCACGTGCAGCACGTGACGCTATTAGCGAAGATCAACAATCAAAACTCGGCACTTGTATTATAACTTCCCCTGAACCACCAAAATAAACGATCGATTAACTATGATATTGTAACTACATATTTCATGTAAAAACTGAATAAATCCGCTCTAAGCGATTTGTTTTATCTCACAAAACTCAACTTGACAAACTTAACTCATAAACGTCACAGACCTCCGCCTTTTTGATTACCTCCCAAAAAAAAACTGTCGAAATTATGAAGGATGTGCGGGCAATGCGTTCCTTGTTATATTTTAAACTAATGAATTATTTACACAAACTAAGGGACTTTATATACATATTTCTCTAATATATAGTAACAAAATAAACGAAACGTTACACCCGACACCCGCTCTTTAGCTATCTTTGCATACATATACAAAGTAACAGATCGAATTGGCAAAATTCTACGTAAACACAACATCAAAACAATCTATAAGACCGCTAATAAAATTTCACAAATATTACCAACCCCAAAAGATTCCGAAAACAGTCTTAAACTCCCAGGCGTATATAGTATACCTTGCAGTTGCGGTTTAGTGTACATAGGAGAAACAGGACGGTCAGTACAGATTAGACTATACGAGAATAATCGATGCTTAAGAACAACCCAGTAGAATCGCTCATTGGTGGCCGAACATCAACAAGGCCATACCAATAACTTTGACAAGACGAAACTAATTGCCAGAATTCCATTTTTTTACAACAGAAAAATCAGAGAATCCGTTGATATCACTAAAAGTTAATAATCTAAACAAAGACGATGGCTACCACCTTTTCCCATTTGGAAAACAAGCCTATGTTCACAACAGCGGAACCGTGACGTTTACTGATCCGTTACGACACTCCTCTACATTCATGATCACTCATGATTCAAGTTCTATCCCTATATAAACTACCTCTTTCGCTACTTTCACCAGTTACTTTGCCACAAGACACCTTTTGGCTTAAATGAGCTAATGAGTCTGCTAGTTCAGAAGTACATTTCCATACTCTTTACATCTAACTTGTCTACTTAATATTATCATTCTTATCTTTATTATTATTTTTATTTTATTACTTATTTTTTTCCTTGTCCTGATGAAGCCCCTTACAAAAGTGGACGGAACGTCGACCTTTGTTTATAAAATAACAAGGTCCCAACCTGGAACCATGGATATTTATAAGGTTTGCTTACTTCGGTTGTATTAAAAAAACCTGAACATTAAACAAGGTCAAGCAGTTTTAATATCTACACACTTTTGCTATCATTAGGTTTACGGATTCATACGATGTTTTAAATGGGCAATCAAAGCGTAAAGTGAAATAGTACGAACTTGTAGAAAGATGAGCTAAATTAGAAGCAGGTGTGAAAGGTAAACGATCAGACAAAGATAATGTGACTTCAAGTGCCAGTTCATTTATGGAGCATCAACGTTTGTTGATTACGGTACAACAATACTAAAGCGAGCTACTGCTAGCGCGTTTCATTAATTTAAAACAAGTATTAACCAGAGTTTTTATTACTCACTGTTCACAAGTCTAATTGACAGTATATGCCTTATTTATAGATATTTTCAGTCCACTTAACAACGAAGCACTATTACACTAATGAATTTACAAGCACTAATATCTTCTTAAACTAACTTATTTAGGATAGGTCCATTAACAACACTAACTCAACTATTTATTTATTTTACACTTTGTCTATTTATGTATACTACAAGCTGCATGTACATTAGACACAGCATATAACATTTATGTATACACTTGAACTTCCCAAAAGCTCAACTACTATTACTTTACAACGATATAATTTATATTAGACATTCTAGTATAGACAGACTTTTGCATTTATTAGCGGTCTTATATATACTCTGAGTTAAAGATATGACTCATCCTCTAGTAATTACGAGAAGCTTCCCGGTCTATTGAGAATAAACAGTGCTGGCGGCGTTTTGTGTGTTTGATTGCTAGAAGAATTCTCGAATCCTTAAGACTATGCAGAGCCTACAGCGCTTGTGTGTTTGACGGGTTGCCTAATAGTCGCTCGCAACAATACCTTGATACAATCTAAAATAAAAGCTATCTGGGAAAGTTATTTAAATTAATACAAAATAGTTTAAAATCTATACAACGACAAACTCTTAAACAAGTTAATAATTGATTACAAAGACGATCAATTGAACTATGAAATTAACTGTGTTTTAACCAAAAAATTTAAGGTTTAACAGATTTCACGATAGTGAGTAAATCAACATTCATAAAAGAATGTTAAATTTGTAGCAGTAATTAAACGTAAGTTTCGTGAAATGTAACAAGAGTATATTTAAAACATTTTAAAGGTCTAGTTAGTATTCTGATAATTTACATAGAAGATTTTAAATTCTAATGGTCAAAACTAAACATAATAAAGTTGTGTAGAAATCAGATTCGACTAACTCACAGCACCATGGAAAAGTAGGGATTACCTGCATAAAACTTTGCAAGATGTCTAGATAAGGTTACGAGCCTATTTTGATCGATATCTATTTTATTTAATATTTATAATGTATTTGTTGCTATAAGTACAAGTAATTGAATCTAGTTTATATGCGACAATCGCGCAATTTACACTATACTGCAGGAACTGATCTATAAAATAAAGTCAATAATTCAAAAGATACATTTTACCAACTAAACGTTATAAGTTCCTTAATCTGAAAAGGAATGAAATATTTTTCAAGTGAATCCTTTTTCCAGTTTGTTTAATTATTCCGACGTTTCTGTTCCTGATTAAGAAGATACGATATAAAATACGTGTTTGCTCAAATTTTAGGCTGCTGTGAATATTTCAGATAGTAAAAAAAATTATCGTCAATAAAAAAAATCTTTTCAATACGTCACCATCTCTTACAATAAGATAGTCGTCTTATGTTACGGAATATCGTCTAAGCGAAATAAAAATAAGCGGCTTTTGGCAAAGTCAATACAATATATGAACGCCGTATATTTTGTACAATTTAGCAACCATGTTAATTAACGGTAAAGGTTTCGAGCACAGAGGGTGCAATATATTTCACAAAAGGCAACAATATAATTTATAATTCAAATTAACAATGTAAATTAAATTAATAACTCTGTTTATCTTCTAAAGTAATGCATATTAGTAAGCTGTGTATTGAACATTTATCGATTTCTCAGGTTAGCGCGTGGGTACGTTTCTGATTCAGATGTCCGTAGCGAAACTTGTTGCTTATTCTAAAACATAAAGGAAACACAAAATAATAACGGTAGGGGTTTGGTATAAGGAACGACAGGTAAAGCTCCACTACACTGCCTATAATGCGCTACTCCACACAAGTGGTTCATTATAAAAAAAGTCAAAGAATAAATATGACGGCTGTCTTCTAGAGCTGGTAAAACTACCACCTTTCCTCGTTCGCTACCCTAATTGATGAGAAAAACGACAAATATCTATTTCGAACCGTGAAAAATTATATTTAACATTTCTTTCCCACTGTATAAAAATTGTTGGTACGAAAACCGCAGCACTAATTTTTAAAACTGAATTACACAATTATGTGTAATTATACCTAAATTAAGTATACAAAAATTCCTTAGAATAATTCTCTATTGCACATAATTTGTGTAACAACCAAGGCTGCTGCTGTACCTAATAATCAATTTCTTTAGGGCGACAGTGGAGGGGCATAAATAGGTATAGAAGACAATAAATATGTCCATGTTGGTGTTCTAAGCTTTGTGCATATGTCTGGCTGTGTAAGTCTATATCCCTCTGGATACAGTCGAACAGCAGCATACAAGGATTGGATTTTGGCAACTATAAACGGAACGTGTATTTTGCTGTAATTTATATTTAAAATAATTGCTAGTTAATGTGTAGACTTTTAAATATTAAGAATCAACATATTATATGATTTAAATGCGCTAATAAAACTTTATGTTGTTAATTCTGAATAATTAAGGTGTAATCGGGCCTAAGGTAGCTTTAAAAGATCTGTAATTGTACTTATAGAAAGTTGCCGTTTAAAGATAGTTGCGACTATTATCTTGACTTTTATTAATTAAATACCAGGTTCCCCTGTAGACATTTTTTTTCCTTTTATGACAACTTTGGGTCAAAATGCGGTACATTTTCCACAAACAGTACAACTACTTTTGCAGGTCTTGGCCATTTTATATAAGACACGTTTTCCAAACACTTCTTTTTTCGACCATTTGTCATACGTTGGTTAATAGTCCAGAAATGCAATAGATTAACGAAAATTTGCAGTAACATCAATTCTTTATTTTCAAACGGATTATACAAGCCTTTTCGACAAATAGTAGTTACAATCGAATTTGCTACAAGCTCTCCCAACAATTTATTTCAGCTATTCGCTAACAGTACAATTACTTGCTTCTTAACACTATAATGTTATCTACCAAATTACTTACTAACGAAGCACTATAATTCTCAATTCGTGCACAAATTATTAATTTATAAAATCACTACGATAATTTACATGCTATTTTTCTAGGTTTCAATCGAATCGCTTATTAAAATTTCAATTAGAACTGAACTGCAAAATTTTTAACGACAACTTATATTTTATCCAATTGTTCTAAATTATTCTAAAACATGTGCCAAGGAATATTTCGATAGCACATTAAATAAATCACCATGATCTCTTTCGTTATAACAATTTCTCTGGAGTGTTGTTTTGTTAGTTGCTAGTTGAAAGTAGGTACCCAACACTACGCTAACTTCCCACAAAAATCAAACATAACATGTAATTTTTATCCGCAGATGGTAACTGACTATTGGGAGACTTCCGGACTAACTTTGAACTCTACTTCTGCGGGGAGAGATTATTAGCGAGGGCCGGTTAATAATTCACTGATAAACCAGGGCGCCACTACACTTATAAAATAAACAACTACAAGCAAATATCATAAAAAAAAGTGTAGAAACTTTGACGACTAAATTCCATTTCAAAACAATAAAGGTTTGATCTTAAATTCGTACAGACTCTGTACCCGTAATAAACATGAGGTTAAATAAATAATATGGAACATCATTTTGGGTTTCTAAACAAAAAAATAAACTAAAAGTATTAAAAAATATTAAGTTTAGTTTTCAGTTGGATTTGGAACTCACACCATCATATTACTTGTGCGAATGTGGCTCTTTGTTTAGTTTGTAGCATAAATAAATTCTAAAATTAATCACTGAGTAAGCACGATGTCTTACTTTTAATAGGAGGTTATAAAATGTTAACAGAAATAAGAATTTGATATAGCCAAATTTTATACGTGTATTCAAATTTAGTCATACAAGAAAAAATAAACATTAACAAAATGAGTTCAATTTTTTGTTCGGTGAGACATTTAAATAACTTTAGTAAACTTAGTAAAGGACAAACATAGGTCAGTTTTTTATCAATACCAAATCTGATATAGATTTACAATCTTTAAGTACATATTTAACCGGTTAAATTTATAATTCTTGTTCAAAATAACTAGTTGTATTTAGAAAACATATTTGCGGTAAGCTTTAATTTCCGGATAAACATTAACATTTAAATTTTTATCAAGATCTACGCAGCAACTCAACGCCTTTGATAATTCACAATTCCATAGGAGATGAGTAATTAAAATTTTTTCAATCACGGAGAACAGACAAACAGCTTGTCACTCAATAAAAAGTTGACTTTCCGACTTATAGCAAAAGTCACCATTAAAATTATCGATAACGTTCAACAGCGATACGGCTTTGGAACACAAACAGCAAGATGGCCGATAAATTTCTTCTAAGAAAACTGATTTACCCAGATGGTAGTTGACCAAACAGCATGAGGTTTTTAAGGGTAACAGGAACTATTCCTAGACCATTTTTTAATAATGGTCTATACGACGTTTTAGATGTTGTATTTTCAATATAATACTCAACGAACAAACTCATTTCATTTACGTAGTTATGGCAATTTTACATGAAGCAAAATTGGATCCTCAGTTGTTTTTTTTAATTTTATTTTATTTGTTAAATCATATTATAAACTTGTTGCTAGGTTTGTTTTATTTCGTTTTATGCTCATTGCGCTGGAAAAGTAGAGAGAAATACATTTTTAGAACTCTAAATTTAACAATACAAAGCATTCTTGAACCGAACAGGCCGAGGCATGTGTTGAAAGGCTAATTTAGATCTTGTGCGACGCCAAGATCGCCGACATTCAAAACTTTCCACATCCTAACTGATCGAAATTCTATCAGCGAGTGTTCAGGAGGGGCGGTAGTAGCCTGTTACAGAACTCGTAGCTTTGCGCACTATTTGGACGTAAACAAAAGATACAATAGTATTATGTTCGACCTTCCACAACGTAAGTAGATTTATTTGAATTTTGTCAAGTGTGCTTCTTCTAATCTTTAATAAGAATTAAGATACTGACCAAATGTGTTTGACTTCATTTATTTCACTTATATAAAAGATTTTTATACAAATAGAATAATATCATTATACAAGATGGATACAAAAATTGTTGTACCTTATTTGTAATTTTATAAATTGTTTGGGTTTCGGAAAATTAGAAGCTTCATCGTGATCTTAAATTTCGCTTTGCCGGTCCCGCTGTACAGAGACTTGAACCAGTCACAGCTCAGTTGAGACCGTCATTCATCTTCAGAAGCGTAACTCTGTGTTCGTGTAGGGTGCTAACCGGTTAACGTGCACCAGTATTATTTTTTTCTTGCAAGCTTACGAATTCGATATACCACGACATTGATCCTTTCTACAACTTCGGACGGACACTCCCAATTTCTCTGTAACTTTGGCGACAATACACGCCACAGTCTGAGGTTGCATAGCTAAACGTAATCACCCTTTTAAAAACGAGGCTCCTAGCTTTGATGCCATATCTGGTCTACATCTGATCGCTTGCGATCTGGACGTCTTTCCCAACGTCATCATTGATGTTATGTATCTTGTGTCTTCTCGACGTAGTTTTCGCCCAAAATGATATACCCGGGATTGCATCAAAATGCATAACGTTAAACGAGAATTTCTGCAAATCCACAGGAACTCCAAAGCAGCAGAACCGTTCCTTTGCCAGCACGTCAGCGACGGTTGCGGCACCACTCTATTATATTCTCCTTGCAGTCTACCCATAAAACCTTGTCCTTGCGCGGATTTTCTCCAAAGTTTTCTTAACGCCGAAATATTCTCCCGTGGTCCATTACTCAGGGCGTCTATTCTCGACTTCATGCGTTATTTTTCACTGGTGATAATTATCACCGAAAAATATCGCATGCAAAACTGTTGGAAGCGAAAGTGGTATTCTCGACGGAAAATGATATGACATTTTCAATATCGCGTGGTATGCGTTGTGTCGTAAATAGATTCGTACGTACATCTCAGAAACAACCAATAGCCGGCCGACATAGCTATCACGTGATAGCATTGACAGTAGAATTAACATATTATACCATAGATAAACACCCACCCACAATAGATGGGCAACGGCCTAATACTAACTTTTTTTAAGTTCAGCGCGACCTCTAGCGAGCGTAGTCTAAACAACTATTATGGCGGTAATATTTAAATTAAGCAGCTTCTACCATTATATACTTTTTCTTGAAATAAAGAACCACGTGCAAAGAAAATATCATTTATCAGACGTTTTCAGAAATGAAAACGTTCGATAAATACTATTTTCTCAACAAAAAGAAACTATGAACATGAATAATGCTCAGGCTTCAATATTTTGGGTAAAATTATATACAATAAAAGCTACAAATTCGTTCTGTTAAACTGAAATTTTAATTTGAAAGGGTGTCTGTAATTTTATAACAACATTTCAAGTCCTTTTTACTTAATTTTATTCAGTAACATCAGTACAATATCGCACAATACACAGAAGTTGTTATAGGAATTTTACAATTATATTTAATTATTTCACAAAACTTACGATGTCATCGGTAGGAAACCGGTGCATTTTTGTTTCAGAGTTTTTTACAACACAAAGGCACACAGCACAAGAAAACCATTGTTCCTATAGATTAATCTAACCTGCACTGAAGTTATCCTTCTTAAATACAAAAATTAAGTCAATAAACGCCAAACACAATAAATTAATCTGCAAATAAAAACACTAAATATTCCGAATGAATGTTCAACAAATAACAATAATTAAACAATACCCACAAATGTCATCATTGACAAAAGTTTTATCTTAGAAATGTCATCTAACGTCCGACAGTTTTCTGCATTACAAAGTACCGTACCATCTCGCGGGCGTAGTATGAACTAAATCAGTGCTAAAATCGCGGCCATAAATGTTACCTATCTAAAGTATGGTTTTATCTATGATATTATACCCTTAACCTTAATTATCAAAGTATTACATTGTAATATTAAGTGTGTGTGCTATATAATGTCGGTCGAGCTAAAAGTACGGACGGGATACCTATCCAATGAGCAAAAAAAGAAGCTTACCGAGTTATTGGAGCTCAAAGAAAATTTAAGATCAGGAAAATTTACTAACAATTTTAGTAAAAAGGAAGCCCAACATCAATGGGAAGACATTGCCAAGCAGTTGTCGAGTTTGTATTTACAACTAGAATATATTATCTATATTACAGATCATGATTATCTACGATCTCACACACACACTGCCACTCGTAGCAAAGTTGTGCAGTCTACACCACGGGTTGTGGCTGCAAAAGGTCGCAGAACGCTGTTGCTGCTGCTGAAAACCTTAGCCAAGTCGCAGCAGAAAGGTTGAAAGACAAGAGAGCTTACCAAGCGCAGAAACTCGTGCTATTGGAGGCCAAACACACACAAAAAATACACGTAATGGAAAGGTTGGTTGCACTAAAAGAACGGCGGCTGCAAATGGAAGAAAGAATAGCCTGTGCTTTGGAAAAAATAGCAGCAAATTTAAACAATAATTAATTTAATCAATATGTATTAGTATCTAATTATTAGTATTAGTTTTGATTTTTGATTTAACAATTTCTATATAAATGAATTTTTATAAATACATATTCTATTTAGTATTATTGTTTAAGTATACATTTTTGTAAACAATGCTTATTCGCAAAAAAGTGTTATAAATAATACGTAACATTCTCAGTTTATTGGTGCTTTACAATGTTTATAAAGTGGTTCTGTATGAGCCGTCTCTGTAATCTACGGGCTGCGAGTAAATCTGGAGCTATCCGTGGGTTGTTATTTGCCTCGTTGTAGCAAGGCTCATTGACAAGCATTTCAAAATCAAATTTATCATCTTCATCCTCTACTTCAGGTTCAGGCACATTATTATCTACACACATATTATGCAAAACTATACACGCAATAATAATTTTTGAAGCCATTTCAGGATGGTAATTTAAGACGCGATGTTTTAAAAGGCAACGAAAGCGAGATTTTAATAATCCGTTGCATCTTTCGATAGTGCAACGAGTGCGCTTATGGCATTTATTGTACTCTGCTTCGGGAGTGTTATCTTCTGGTTCATGTTCTAGAGGTGTTAACAACCAAGGGCGAAGTGGATATCCTGAATCACCTACAAATAGCTTTTATCAATTCAACACAGATTCACAGTTTGAAATCAAATCGTGTCGTTTTAATTTGTTAGATCCACAATCTAACTGGTAGCTTCCGGTGGCAAAATCTTAGCGTAATAAGAAGCTAAAATAAAACATTATTAAAATTCTGTGTAAGTTATACTAATTATTATTGGTTTGTACCTTTGTTTCAACATCGACTGCCGATATTCTTGTAGCCTCCGGAATATGAACTGATAACACATCTACAGCTTGATGGACAAGTTATTTCGTTAAACGAAACATACGAATAAACTTCCTATTACTTAAATCGAACGCTCGTATGCGCCTATAAAATTGCCTTGCTGGTTCGGCAGCAGCAATTTCAGCTTCTTTTACCACTTCTATCACGGCTAATATTGCAATTTCATCAATATTTGCCATGTTTTAACGATCACAATAAAGAAACTAATCAAGAACTTTTTTATGTTATTCGTTTACTATTTGACATTGACAACTTGTTTCATGCGATAAATTTTATCGGGTAGTAAACACCACACGTTGCGTGCCGTGCGATAAATTTCTCATGGGGATTTTCCAGAATACGCATTTGACGTTTTCATGCGAAATTCGTAAAATATCGCATTCGATAAATATCACATCTATTCGAGAATACACCCACAGATGTCCTAAAACCTCCGACATTCGGTTATTATGAAACACCACTAAACGTACTCAGGGATCCATCCTCATTCTCCAAAGATCGCACCAACATCTCATTCTCTACTTTCAGGGAATCCCATTGTACCCAGTATGACTTCAGTGAGCTACTCAACGCGCTAATATTCTGCAAGGATTAACGTTATCCTATAGTTTTCCACCCTAGAATGACACCTGCGTTTTTGTCATCTTCCTGTTTCGTTCGCAACTGTAGAGGCTTCCAATCGTCACTGAATATTGTAGTTCGACCAAAAAGATCACATTTTACTCGTGTGACACGTACGACTACTTTTGGAGCGGAACCTGTCCAGCTTGATTTTCGTCCGTTCCGTCGACCCCCACATGTTATTTCTTAAACTGTTTATAAAGGTTCTACCAAGGTATAAATCCACAGTTCTGGTGTCGTGGCCCCTTTTTCTTTGACTGCTGGTCACGTAGTACTCGTCGAATCACCTCCTCCACATTCTCTTGGTTCCGTTCCTCTCCAAAGCGTCTTACTTTGCAAAAGATTAAAAGTATCGCTTGCTTTGCCGCCTCAAACTCTAAGGCATGAGCCAACGTATCACGTGAAATCTTTGTCAAGGCCAACCGTAGTGCTTGCTCGATTTTCTCGTCACGCATTCCATCAATGAAGGTCTTCTGCAAGAATACAAATAAGCACAAAAGCAATTGATTTAACCATTGTAAAAAACAGCATCTCAATTACAAGACATCAACCAAAAAATTTCGAAGCCTGTGACAAAAGTTAAAAATGAGAACGTGGGCCCGCCTTTAAAGAAAATTATGCAAGCAATTTCCGAGGAACCAAAAAACATCGTTATTATGCAGATGTGTTGATGAGGAATGAATGCCAGAACATAGACAAGTCGGTTTATGGAGTAAAGTATAATTCTCAAACCGATACATGGAGTTTGAATAAGAGTGTGTTGGGAATTGATCCAGAAGACAATGACATAATATTGAATAATAATGTATATCCCGTTACTAGAGGTTTACACAATCTGCTAATCTTTAAAAACATTAGCCCCAAAGACGGTGATTCCAATCTACAAGAACATTTACCAAAATACTTGAACATGATCAGATCGGCTTCGCTTATTAGGAGAAAGTTTAATCCATATACGATACAAGATTAAATTGCGTTCCCAACAAATAACAAAGAAAATTAAAAAAAAATGTGCTAAAACATCCTTCGGATTTTTGGAAGAGTTTAAAAGGGTGTTCACGAGTAAAGGCTTGGGTTTCAATGAAAGTTTTTGCAAAAAATTCAATGCGAGTCATGTTTAGTACGTATATTGGAAAAATATTCACGAATTAATCAACCGGTTAAAATTATTGAATGCATCCAACCAGGCTGGAAATACAAGCGAGGAAAACAAACGAAATGGTGTCTATAATAGAAGAATTAAGATAGGAGGGTATAATAGAATACACCCAATAAAAGTCGGTTAGTTATAAAAATCCCCAACGTTTCTTTCGGACGTCTTGAGCGTAAGGATGTAGATATACGACGAGGTCTTTTCCAGGTTGAGGATCACCGATGGGTAGCGGGAGCACCTTTAAAGAAAATTATGCACACCATTCTAGAGGGTAAATGTATCTACTTGTAACGTGCATTTTTATGGCTTAACATTTTACACTACCAAATTCGTATAAATTTTGTTCCTTATGTGGATATACAAGTCTAGATAATAGTCGATAAGAGGTTGTAATAGCAACGAGTTGATATAAACAGATAAGTAGTTGTAGTTTGTTCTTCGTTCCTATATATTAATTACGTTGAAAAAACTGTTTCTTCTTTTGCTTTGACAATAGTGAGCATTAATGCGGGATCAATTTTGGAATTGTTCCTGAACAAGTACGGCACGATCTTAGTTGTTTTTCTTGTGAAATGAAAGTTGTATATTAACTGTAGAGAGTGTAGTGCTAATTTCGATTGAAGTAGTATGGTTTATAGGCGAACGTGTTTGGTCGACGCACGTGTGTTTTAAGGACATTTGACGGACGGTTTTATTGTTTACGCGTGCCTTACTAATTGTTTTTAGTTGATTTTCTGTTGGAAATAAAAGTGGTAGAACTTGTTAAACTCGACCTGCACGCGTGTTTTACGGAACATTTGACGGACTTACTTTAGTGATACACGTGCTTTACTCATTGTGGGTTTTTTTTGTTTGGTGCTTTGTCTTCTGATATTTAAACTGTGTGTGCGATCTAGTTTCGCGGTCCTTTTTTTTTATTATTTTTTTCAGAGTAGTGCATACTTTGGATTATCCAAATACAGTTGCTACTGTAGTTTCTGAATTTGCTAACCCCAAAGAATCTAAAATAGAACATTGCTTGCGCAAATTTCGTTATTGGCGAAATATAACAGATTACCGGTTTACAAAGGTATTGGTTGAAGTTTCTCGCTGCTTTTTGGATGTTTATAAAAATAATATACATTTGGTCCCAGTTGAAATTAAACTAGTGCTACAAAATATTTCGAAATTATTGTCTCGGGAAAATAGAAGTAACAAGAAATTTATCAATGCTACATAGTTCCGTCGCGTGATAATGTCTGCTGCTAACACCAGTGAAATACGTAGGTATGATTAGGGTAAAGTGTGATAAGTTCCATCAACACCCTCACAGTCAAGGGTGAAGTGCTTCGTTAGTGCCGGACATCGTGAATCCCACACTTCAATGGCAAGGAAGCGTTACTGAAGGACCTTTTGTAAGTTGAACTATTTCCTACTTGTTATTACTTTAAATATCTATCCGTTGTTTTGCCATATTTTTGTCGTTCTGATACCTTTTACCATAGACTTGCATGCTATTTAAAAAAAAAAAGAAAAAGAAAAATCAACAATACTGGATGACTCATATCAATTGTGCTTACCTAATTATTTTTTGTTAAAATTTTGTCTGATTTATGTTTAATTGGTGTGTGAGGAAACGTTTCCGCTACTCCCCAATATTACCTCACTTTGTACTAAAATTTTTTCTGTATTGCTGTTACTGTTGTTATATTATATAGTTTATCCAAACAGGTTTTTTTTTCCATTCTACAAAGTACTGAACAATCTATGCCCGATCAGCATGCTATGCTTTTTCTTTATTTCAGGTTTGCAGGACTAATTTTTTTTTTTATTGCAGGTTTGCTATTCTGACTTTTTTTTTGCAGGTATTGTTACTAAGTCCGTACAGCCACGTACGTTATATAAGGTTATCATAAAGTAAGGGATATATTTTAAATTATGATAACTTTTTAACAAATTAAGTTAATAACAAGAAATAAATGAAATCTAATTGCTTATGAAATGGGATTTAGTATGCCCAAAACAGGTTACGGCAATTGCTCAATATGACCTCCATTTTGTTGTTGTAAATTGTACACAGCATTTCGTAACATTTCTGGTTGAATTGTACCAATTTGCTCCGTAATACTGTCTTTTAATTCTTGTAGCGTAGTTGGTCGTCTTCTAAACACTAAACTTTTTAAATAACCCCACAGCCAGTAATCCGCTGGGTTTAGATCAGGTGATCTTGGTGGCCATGAATTTACAAAATGTCTGCTTAACACGCGATCTTGAAAAACGTTGGTTAACAATTCTTTGACTGGTCGAAAAATGTGCGGGGTGCTCCATCCTGCATAAAAGTGATGTTTTCAATTCCGTAGTGCTCGTTTTGCAGCTGTGGAATAACATAATTTTATAACATTTGCAAGTATCGTTCACCATTTACAGTTACAGATACGGCTTGTCCTTTCTGCATTTCCTCGTAGAAATACGGACCAATAATAAAATCAGCTGTAAAACCACACCAAACGGTGACTTTCTTGTCATGAAGACCTTTTTGAACGATTTGTTGCGGATTTTCTGCAGACCAGATTCTACAGTTTTGAGTATTGACTCCACCATTCAGATTAAAATGTGCCTCATCTGTCCATAAAATACGGGATAACCATTCGGGTTCAATTTCCATCTGAGCCATTACTCGCAAAGAAAAATTGTACCTAGTAGCCAAATCTGCGTCCTTTAATTCAAACAGCATTTTCAGTTTATATGGATACATGTTTAGAATTTTGCGTAAAATTTTCCAAACCGTGGTATACGGCATTTGCAATCGCTTGGATATCGCATTTGCACTGCTGATTGCGAGTGAATTGCTTCTGGCTATGTCTTGATTTTCATGAAGAACCTCTGGAACTTGGACATCACTAATTATTGGTCTTCCTGATCTTGGTAAGTCAGTTACAGACCCTGTTCTTTCAAATTTTTGTATGAAATTGCGGTACGCTTTCATTTGACAGGGTCCCGCTCTCAAACCCATTCTCGTGCGAAATCTTCGTAATCCAGCGGTGTAATTTCTGCCGGATTCATAATAGCACTGAACTAAACCAATTCTTGTTTGTAAATCCATGTTATTACAGTTGAGTCGTTTGAACTCAACGTTTACTTGAATTTTAATTTCAAAATAAAACTTCAAATTGAATAATTTCGTTTGGACACTAGTGTCAACAATTGTTATGACAACGCTTTTGTTTCTCATAGATACGGTAAAATCCCATTCATTAAGCAACTAGATTTCGTTTATTTTATGTTACTAACTTAATTTATTAAAAAGTTGTAATGATTTAAAATATATCCCTTACTTTATGATAACCTAGTATGTTGGTCTGCTGTCTACAACCCCCCCTAATCTCCAATTGAGCCCGGTCCTTTCTTTGATTTTCTTGGTGTTACGCTCGGCTACGAGTCAACGTAGCATAAATTTGGCGCCCAACGTGGCTGCCGCGATTAACGTAACATACTTCTTATGTACGCTCTAATAATTTGTAAAATTTTGAGTTATGTAATATAAATATGATTGAAAATATTTTTGTTTTATTTTACATATATCATATTTTTGTTATAATTTCGTAAAGACGGGCGTCATAGTCGTCATACCGAGAAGTTTACTCTTTTCGTTAAACGGCGGTGGAGTAAATTCAAACTATTCCCCGATGTTCTTTAAAAAAAATGAACTTAGCTTTAAGTTAAACAAGCACTATCTTTTTTAAACAACCGCTAATACCAGATTATATTTTTTAACATATGAGTCAATTGCTTAAGAATTCATACTCCCAAAGGTTAAATTTGATTTTAACTGAAAATTTCGATTTAATTAATTTAAAGTAAAAAGTAAAGATTTAATTTCCTTTTTATTGGTGGAAAATTCGAATTTATTGCAAATTTTTAATTTAAAGTTGGTCTATTTTGCATCAAATGTCTGTGATTTGTTCATTTACATGTTCCATAGAAAATCGTTCGATTTATCGCAATTGTATAGATAAAAATTAAACCAGGATGGAGTAAAATAAATCATATTTGCAGGTGTTCAAAAATTTAAAGTGTGTAGTAAATATCCCTCAAAATAAATAAACTTCCTTGCGTCATAGACAATATCCCTTTCCTAAATTTTCAATTAAATACTTGATTGCTAAACAAGATGGGCCATCAAAATTTATTTTTTATCCCTTCTTTCTAAGGTTATATAGTGCAGAATGTAATCAACAACCGAATTCCTAAAACTTTGCAAATATATGCTAATTGTAAGTCTTACTAAAAACGTGGGATACAAAGAAATTTGTTGACTTCTAGATATGTGTTATTTTAGCTTTACTTGGAATTAATCATGAATATTACGTTACTAAGTATAAGTAGAAACATTAATTTGTAAGGTAATTATGACAAATAGAGAGGTCGACCTTCTAAGCATTTTTAATGTTACTTACATCGACCGTATTTTCAGCCTTGAACAAATTTATTACCTAGAGCAAGTGTCTATTTACTAACAGGTATATGATCAAAATAGATTTTCAAACATCCAGATAATAAGTATTTGTTTTCAGTTTAAGGTGCTAACATTATTTTAATTTGTGAAAAAAAAAATAAATCCATTTCGAATGGACCTGCACCTTGCCGAAGTTCTAAATTACTAGAACAGGTGAAATGGCTTGCGTGTTCTAATGAGCTAAAGAGCCAAACTACAGGTCCAACCAAAGTAGTAGGGTCGTTAGTGAGGAACCAGACTAAGACAGGTCCCCGAAAGAGGGCAGCGGCTCTTTCGGTACTTAGATTGGCAGAGACCATAGGGGTCGGTATGGCAGTCTAAGACACACTATCGCGATGTGGAAGGTAACGGGAAACCACCACATTACCTCCCAAGTACACAGCGTACCTAAATTATAATAAAATGATGGCATTCTCTGGGGTAAAAGATTCCGGAGTTAAAATAGTCCCCCATTCGGATCTCCGGGAGGGGACTACTTCGGAGGATGCGATTAGAAAGCTAAAAATAAGAGTCGGGAACATTCTGCGAGTCGGAGCGTGGAATGTTAGAAGTATGAAGCAAGTAGGTAAGTTAGAGAACATAAAAATCGAAATGAATAGGTTATCACTAGACATAGTAGGAATCAGCGAAGTTCGGTGGCCAGAGGCGGGGGATTTTTGGAGTGAAGACTTCAGGGTAATTCATACAGGAGCAGAGGAAGGAAATTTGGGTGTGGGGATAGTTATGCGGAAAAAGATAGGATACTGTGTAGAAAATTACTTACAAAAGAACGAAAGAGTACTCATGGTTAGATTAGAATCTAAACCGGTAAACACAGTGTCCACATGCCCACCTCTAGTTACAGTGACGAAGAGGTAGAAGCCATCTACAAAGATATCGAAGACATATTAAGATACGTAAAAGGACATGAAAACTTAATAATTACGGGGGATTTTAATGCCGTGGTAGGTGATGGTAGGGAAGGAGCGGTAGTAGGTTTATTTGGTTTAGGCACGAGAAACGATAGGCGAAATAGGCTGGTAGAATTTTGCGACAAAAACAATTTAATCATCACAAACACATTATTTTTACATCATGCTAGAAGGCGATATACGTGGAAGATGCCAGGAGATATAGGAAGATATCAAATAGATTACATTCTTGTTAGACAACGGTTTAGGAATCAAGTAAAAGACTGTAGAAGCTACCCAGAAGCAGATATAGATACTGACCACAACATCGTAATTATGAAGGCCGCACTTAAATTTAAAAATCTAAAAAAAAGGAACGGAAAAGGCACTTGAACTTAGAGAAACTAAAAGATAAAGATATTCAAGAAAGATTTGAAAAAAAGTAAAATGAATTGCTGAATGATATCGGGAAAATATCTGATACTAAGGAAGTAGAAACAGAATGGAATAACATTAAATCCAGCCTAGACATGGCGGCCAGAGATATTTTGGGGTATACACAAAAAGAAAATAAGAAACCATGTATAACAAAGGATATCCTAAATTTAATAGAAGAAAGACGAAAATACAAAAATAAATCAGACGAAACAGGAAAACAGAGATACAGAACCATAAAATGGGAAATTATTCGAAAATGCAGGAAAGCTAAAGAACAATGGATTGATGAAAAGTGCAAAGAGCTACAAACAAAGATGGAAATAGGAAAGACAGACAAAGCATACAAATTAATTAGAATAAATTTTAGGGATATAAAACCGTATAGCAAAAATATAAGGGACGCACAAGGAAACGTCATCATAGAAAACGTAGAGAAAGTGGGTAGATGGCAAGAATATATAGGGAATTTATATGCCGGAGAGGAACTAACTAACTGCATTAGAACAGGAATAAGACATTGAAAATGATGACTTGGGATATCCTATACTTAGAGACGAGTTTGAATTAGCATTAAAGAGTCTGAAAAATGGTAAGGCTCCGGGTACAGATAAGGTGCAAGCAGAAACTCTAAAAGTCGCTGGTCAAGCAGTAACAGAACGTCTCTTCCAACTTGTAAGCTATATGTATGAAACAGGTGAGATATCCAAAGATTTCAAATGTAACATCATAATAACTATACCAAAAAAGAAAGGCGTAGATAGATGTGAAAATTTTCGAACAATAAGTTTGACAGCACACGTGTCAATAATATTAACTAGAATTGTACAAAGACAAATGGAAAAATGGACTGAAGAATAACTAGAAGACCAATTTGGGTTTAGGCAAACCAGGGGAACACGGGAGGCTATATTAGCTCTGAGACTGATAATGGAGAAAACAATAGAAAAAGGAAAAACCGTGTATATAGGGTTTGTAGATCTGGAAAAAGCATTGGACAATGTAAAATGGAAAAAAATGTTCGAAATACTCAAAAAGATTGAAATGAGTTATAGGGATAGACGAATAGTACATAGTTTATACAAAGAGCAAACAGCAGTAATAGAATTAGAGCAGGAGTATAGAGAAGTATGTATTACACTTACAAGAACAATAAATTATTTACTTTTAAAGTCTAATTATTTATTTTTCTTTAAGATCATAACATTAGGAAAGGGGTGAGACAGGGATGTGCCCTATCCCCATTAATATTTAACTTGTACATTGAAAAGGCAATGAATACTGTCAAATGCAGAAAGACATTTGGAATTACTATGCAGGGAAAAAAATTGATATGCTTAGATTTGCAGATGATATAGCGGTAGTAGCATATAGCAAAGAAGAGTTAGAAGCTGCTCTTAATGAAATGGAAACGGTCCTAACAAAGAGATATGGTATGAAAATTAACAAAACTAAAACTAAAGTACTAGTATGCAGAGGGGAAAATAAATCAAAAACAAGAATACGAATATGTAACACGAACTTACGAGAGGTTAGGGAAAACAGAAACTCTAAAAGCAGCTGGACAAGCAGTAACAGAACGTCTCTTCCAACTTGTTAGCTATATGTATGAGACAGGCGAGATACCCAAAGACTGCAAACGTAGCATCATAGTAACTATACCAAAAAAGAAAGGCACGGATAGATGTGAAAATTTTCGAACAATAAGTTTGACAGCACACGTGTCAAAAATATTAACTAGAATTGTGCAAAGCCAAATGGAAAAACGGGCGGAAGAAATACTAGGAGAAGATCAATTTGGGTTTAGGCGAAATAGGGGAACACGGGAGGCTATTTTAGCTCTGAGAGTGATAATGGAGAAAACAATAGAAAAAGGAGGAAGCGTGTATATAGGGTTTGTAGATCTGGAAAAAGCATTCGACAATGTAAAATGGAAAAAAATGTTTGAAATGCTCAAAAAGATTGGAATGAGTTATAGGGATAGACGAATAGTACATAGCTTATACAAAGAGCAAACAGCAGTAATAGAATTAGAGCAGGAACATAGAGAAGTAAACATTAGGAAAGGAGTGAGACAGGGATGTGCGCTATCCCCATTGATTTTTAACTTGTACATAGAAGAGGCAATGAATACTGTCAAATGCAGGAAGACATTTGGAATTACTATGCAGGGACAAAAAATTGATATGCTTAGATTTGCAGATGATATAGCTGTATTAGCGTCTAGCAAGGAAGAGTTAGAAGCTGCTCTTAATGAAATGGAAACAGTTCTAACAGAGAGATACGGTATGGAAATTAACAAAACTAAAACTAAAGTTTTAGTATGCAAAGGTGGGGAAAATAGATCAAAAACAAGAATACAAGTATGTAACACGAACTTACAAGAGGTTAAGGATTTCTGCTACCTAGGAAGCCAAAAAAAGCACAAAAGATATAAAACAAAGATTAGCACAAGGTCGTGTTACATTTAACAAGAAAAAGCAACTACTGTGCTCAAAGACCACAAACATAGAAACAAGGAAAAGATTGCTTAAAACATATGTGTGGAGCACAGCACTGTACGGCTGTGAAGCCTGGACAGTAGGAGAAGCGGACAAGAAAAAGGTAGAAGCCTTTGAAATGTGGTGCTACAGACGTATGATGAAGATATCATGGACAGACAAAGTTAAGAACGAAGAGGTACTAAAAATGGTAGGGGAAGAAAGAAATATGTGGAAAACGTTAAAAAATAGGAGAGATAGGATGATAGGTCACATACTACGGCATGAGGGAATAGTGCGGAATATATTAGAAGCAGAGATAAGAAAAAGAAAAGAAGAGACAGACCTAGGTTAGACTACTGCACACAGATAGTAAAAGATGTAGGCAGTAGGGGTTTCAGGGAGAAGTGTAGGCTAGCCCAGAATAGAAATCAATGGAGGTACGCATCCAACCAATCCCAAGATGGATAAACTAATGACGAAAAGATAACTGTGCTTAAACATGATGACTATTATAAGTAACTACAAGAATAATGTTAAGTGTGTGAAAGGATTTACTGGAAAACCATTATTTCGGCAAATGTCTAAGTGTTGGGGGATCTTGGTAGCCACAGGTTGCTTAACCTCTTTCACTGAATCTCGGTAAAATAGGGCATAAAATTAGAAAATAATAGAAGGGGAACGAGCTGAATACACATGCTGTGTAAGATTTTCAGGGAACTATGTAGGCTAGATCAGAATATAAATAAGTGCAGGCACGTGTCCAACCAGTTTTGAGACGGAAAACCTAATGACGAAAAAATAAACGCAGATAAATCTGATGATTAGTATAAACAACTAGTTGTTGGTTGCGAAATATCTCCAACAAATGTTGGCTGTGCGAAAAGATAAATTGGAAAATATATTAAATCGTTAAATGGTTAAGTATTGGGGGAACTTGGCAGTCACAGGTTGCTTACCTCCCTTCACAACCACTAAAGGTCGGAGAAATAGGGCGTATAACTGTAAAACGATAGAAGGTGATCGAACTGCATCAACAAGAAAGAACAGCGCCTATGAGGAGAGGCAACAAACATAGAACAAGAAAAAAATTGTTGAAAGCATATGTGTGGAGCAAACCACAGTATGCCTATGAAATACGGGCAGTCTGAAACTCAGACAGAAAAACGGTAGCAGCCTTTTGAAATGCTGTGCTTCTGATGTATGAGGACAATAGCATGGACATACAAAGATAATAACAAATAAGTTATAGAAATAGTAGGGGAACAAGGATATCTGGGGAAAAAGAGAAATAGAAGGGCGGAATACGTTCTAAGGCATTTTGGGGAATAGTATGAGATATATTACAAGCAGAGATAGGAAAAAAGAGGTAGATGTAGACCTAAATGAGATAGTTATAGATGCAAACTGTGCAAATTTCAGGGAAATCTGTAGGTTAGTTCAGAATAGGAAACAATGATGGTATGCGTCGAACCAGTTCCAGGACTGAAGACCTAATGATGATGATGTGAAAAAAATGGAATTGGTTTTAATGGCCGTATTAAAAATGGTTATGAATGATTTTTCCTACAATTAGGTATTCCCGATTTTGCATTAAAAATTTTATTTTATTTTTTTATTTTAAATAACGACTAATTCTTGGCTACTTTTCAAAAAATAATATGGCAATGCTGACAATTGATCGTCATCGATAAGAAAAATGTTTTTTAACATCTAGTTTAATTTGGTCGTGGAATTTTGGACTGAATGCTTATGATTCTTTTATGTTAAGGCAAAATTGTGTAATTATATTACTTCCAACAACTACTAATATAATTAGTAACTTTATACATGAATCTTTGAGCTTTAAATCAAAATTTAAAAGAAAATAATGATTTACTTATATTGAAAGCTGATATAAGAAATATCAGTGTAGCCATTTCAAAAACTGACTATTTAGAAAATATATACCTTACTTAATGATCCCTTAACTTACAAACAATCTCTGTACACCCGGCATCACGCTTTAAAACACAAACCTTAAAATTAATACAAAAGCTAAAAACAACAAATTCATTACTGATAAAGAAACTAAACTACTGAATAATTGTGGCAGTTCAATTCCAAAATTATATGGTCTACCAAAAAATCCATAAATTAGATAACCCAATTCGACCATTGTAATTTTAGAAAAATCAAAAATCTAAATGAATACAATGTAAAAGATTCTTTAGAATTTTGCAGCCTTTATAAACAACTACCAACTTCCAAATAATTAATTATTAATAAGTTTAGATGTAATTTCACTCTTCACAAATATTTCAAAAGATTTAGTATTACAAAATATTGATAACCTATGGTTAAACATCGCTAACAATTGTAATATCTCAAAACCGTTTTTCATAGAAATTATTAATTTTCTCTTTGAAACAAGTTACCTTAAATTTAAAAATAAATTTGATCTTCAGATATTTGGCTGTTCAATGGGCTGCAATTTAAGTTCTATATTAGCCAAATTGTCATGGACGCATTACTAGATAATACGATCCCTAAACTACCTTTCAATTTACTATTCATAAAGATAATCTATAGGAACACTGTGGCACAATTTAAAAGAAAGATGAATAAAAACCCTTTGTAGTTAAGGGTTTTTATTCATTTCTATATTACATTCATAAAGAGATTTGTAGACGACATAATAACAGCTATTCCTAACAATTTAAAGAAATTAAAATTATTATGTTGTAATAATTATAAGTATTCAGATAAAATACAAAAATTTATAAACAACAAAAGAGACATTTTAATATATTATTGAATAAATATTTTAAAAGCTATATATTAGTTCTCATCAATAAGATAAGATTTTTTTTTTTTATATGAATCTAATTATTTTCGGCAATCAAAATTTAAGTTTAAACAATGTCTATAATATTGGAATAATTGGCATGAAATGCCATAAATTGTTCAAATATTTGTCGCATATTGATTTTAAACTTATTTAAAATTAAAATTATCCCTGTAGATTTTCCCGCGGGCTCGGCGTCCCCGTGGCCCGATTTTAACTGACATCAAAACTTAAGCTCAGGACACCGAGCTGAATCGATTGATGTATCACACATTGATGTCCGACCATTAGAAAGGCCTCGGACGGACAGACGGACAGACAGACGGACGACAAATCAATTTCATAAACGAACGAAGTTCGTTGAAAAATACAATTTACCATAGAAAACAAAAACAATCGCTCGATTCCTTTTTTTAGATACTTTACTAATTAGAAATTCAGAAAAAACATTATTTTAGATTGGTATCAAAATACCTATTATTTCCGTCAAATATTTAAATTATTTATCATATCACTCATACCACATTAAACTTAACTTCATCTTAGGTTTCAAAAATAGAATTGAAAAAATTAGTCATCCATTATCAAAAAGATTTTAAAAAATTCTTTATCGTACTAAAAAACAACAACTATCTATCCAATTTAATTAAACGTCTTCTATACAATCACATAACTCCTCATGCAATCCTCATTAATACCACTAAAAACCAAAACGATACTACTTCAACATTGCAATCTCTCCCCTATATAGAACACATCCGTCAAATTAGAAAATGTTTTCAAAACATTTAACCTAAACATTGCGAAAATAAAAGTAACCTCTGCTGGATAAAAATCTGTTTCTCTGAATAAAGGACACTGCTTTTGAAATAAAGTGATTATGTTTAGCTTAACAAAAAGAGCACAAAGTGTTCTTGAAATTGTGTAAATTTTAAAATAAAACAAATATAAAAGTTAAGGAGATTGTATCATGATTGTAAGTAATCATTTAATTTAAATTCCTTTTCTTCTTATATCATTGATTTCACACCAAAGAGAGGTATATTTAAAAATTAGAAAACTACCAAATATCTTATTATGCTAATTCGATCTACAATTATTATTTAATAGTGAGTTTAAAGCACACCTGTATCACATACAGCTTACACGCATGAAATCTATTTTAATGGTTTCAACAAAATCACGGTAAAACTCTATGCTAAATCTTTAAAGATGTGCTTTATAAAATTTTACTATTCATAACCAATTTCTAACTCAAAATCAAACTTTTGTTATATCTAATGATGGGAAGTTCTAAGGACGTACGGGTAGTTCAACATTTAGCTAATTGCTATTTAAAAGATATATAGCATTATATTGTAGATAGGTAAGCAAGTATCATAATCTCAATGCCACGCTATTATGTTTCTCTAACAATTGTGATGTACAAAACAGGATGTCTGCTTTTTTACAATCTTAAACGTATTCTCTGCTCACAAACAATGGACGTTTCATATCTTTCTATCGCGTACATTTTGTCAAAAACAAAATCCTGACAATAAATTTACTTACTAAAACAGCATAATTTTCACAATATAACAATGAATAATTGAAGTTCTTTAAAATCCCCTAATGATACGGTATCAAGCAAAACACTTAATTTGAATACATAATGACTGCTTCTGCCACGAATTTAATTTCTTAACAACTATACAATTGTTTCTGCTAAGTGCGATTCTGTTGGCTACGTTTCGGTGCAAATTTTTTTTTGGCTGTTTCAAGTTCATGTTTGACGTATACATGTTAACCTTTGCACTCTTCACAAATAATTTCCTCTTCCATAATACTTATTAACAAAATTTATTATTTAATCCTAATTCTAATAATTCTATGCAAAGTTAAAACAAATAAAAATGAAATTCAAAACCTATATGGCGCGGTGCGGTGATGTTTTATGATAATAATATTTATGCAAAAAGTATATGTTTTATTTTATGTACAAAACTATAGAATATAAGTGGAAGAGGAGTTTTAGCAGTTAGATTCCGTTACCGTTCAAATTATAAGATACTATTCTAGATAGTTCAGTTTTAACGGATAATTTAAATATGAGTTTAAACTGAAACGTCAAAGTTAACCTTCAAACAGCCAAAAACAAGTGTGTCCCGAAACGCTTGTTGTTTCGGTTGGGTGCTAAAAATATGAAGCATATTACGTTTAAGAATTCTAAATTAGGGGTAAATTATTAACCGCTAACTTGTTTCTGAACTTTCAACATTGCTACATGCCCCAGGCTATTCGTCTGTCCTCGGCCATTTTGATACCGCCACGCATCTTTTTACTTTAACAAACGGCCGACGAATTAAGTCTTGATACTTTCGGAGAGCAGGACAAAATTTGAGATATGTCGCGATGTGAATTAGAATGAGAGGTGTTTATTAAAGACATCTCAATCATGATATGGGTTTATTATAAACCACGTCAGCGGATACTTAAAGTGAAATTTAATATATAACCAATGAGAAATTATGAATTAAACGTATAATTGCACTAGAATAATGGTGTGTATTTTTAAAATGTTACACTAGTCCAATCTCCAAATATGTACAATACATACATAACCCCAAACACGATACAAAAGTCAAATACAAAATGACACTCGCTTTTCGGTAAACATAAGTTATAACAGACTAGTTTACGCGGGTAGAGTTGTGTTATTGAACGCGAACATGAAGGTTTGTAGTTATGGAACTTATTCTGAGATGGTAACATACAGAAGAGCAGGAAGCAATCCACCGCAAGACAGGAAAATAGTCTTGCACAAAATCTTTGAACGAATATCACGAGAATTGCGTGTCGCGATTCCAGGGACTCCTCAGAACAACATGTCCCACCACCAACAATACGAGAAAACCAGGGGCTATATCTATTTGCATTCCCTGATTAATTGCTTATCATCCTTCACCTACATATATCAAACAAATTGCTGCCAAATTCAATGTCGCCACTTCAAAGGCTACAGGTTTTTTGCATCGACCCAATACCATAGTTTAAAATTAACAAAAACGTGTATTTTGAAATATATGTAGTACAAGTCTTCCTTAATAGTAGGAATCAGCGAAGTTCGCTGGCCAGAGGCGGGGGATTTTTGGTGTAGAGACTTCAAAGTGATTCATACAGGATCAGAGGAAGGAAATTCGGGTTTGGGGATAGTTATGCGAAAAAAGATAGGACAACGTGTAGAAAAGTACTTACAAAAGAACTAAAACGTACTCATGGTTAAATTTTAATCTAAACCAGAAAATACAGTAATAATACATGTATACATGCCCACCTCTAGCTACAGTGAGGATGAGGTAAAGGCGATCTACAAAGATATGGAAGACATACTAAGATACGTAAAAGGACATGAAAATTTAATAATTACAAGGGATTTTAATGCAGTGGTAGGTGTGGGTAGGGAAGGAGCGACAGTAGGTTTATTCGGTTTAGGTACGAGAAATGACAGGGAAAATAGGTTGGTAAAATTTTAAGACAAGAAAAACTTAACTATCACAAATACATTATTTCAGTATAATGCTACAAGACGATACACGTGGAAGATTCCAGGAGATATAGAAAGATATTAAATAGATTATATTCTTGTTAGACACCGGTTTAGAAATCAAGTAAAAGACTGTAGAAGCTACCCGGAAGCAAATATAGACACTGACAACATCATAATTGTGAAGGCCGCACTAAAATTTAAAAATCTGCAAAAGAGGAACGGCAAAAGGCACTTTGATCTTGAGAAGCTAAAAGATAAAAATATCCACGAAAGATTTGAAAAAAAGTCATATGAATTGCTGAAAGATAGCGGGAAGAATTCTGATATTAAGGAAGTAGAAACAGACTGGAGTAACATTAAATCCAGCTTAGACATGGCGGTCAGAGATATTCTGGGGTATACACAAAAAGAAAATAACAAACCATGGATAACAAAGGATATCCTGAATTTAATAGAAGAAAGACGAAAATACAAAAATAGATCAGACGAAACAATAAAACAGAGATACAAAGGTATAAAATGGGAAATTATTCGCAAATACAGGAAAGCTAAAGAACAATGAATTGATGAAAAGTGGAAATAGGAAAGACAGACGAAGCATACAAATTAATTAGAATGAATTTTAAGAATATAAAACTGTATAGCGAAGACATAAGATGTGCAGAAGAAGGTATCATTATAGAAAATGTAGAGAAAGTGGATACATGACAGGAATATATAGGAAATTTATATTCAGGAGAGGAACTAACAGCATTAGAATAGGAATCAGACATTAAAAATAATTACCTGGGATATTCTATACTTAGAGATGAGTTTGAATTAGCATTAAAGAGTCTGCAAAATGGTAAGGCGCCAGGTACAGATAAGGTGCAAGCAGAAACTCTAAAAACCGATGGACAAGCAGTAACCGAACGTCTCTTCCGACTTGTAAGCCATATATATATGAGACAGGCGGGAACCCAAAGATGTCAAACGTAACATCATTGCAACCATCGCAAAAAAGAAAGGCGCAGATAGATGTAAAAATTTTCGAACAATAAGTCTGACAGCACACGTGTCAAAAATATTAACTAGAATTGTACAAAAACGAATGGAAAAACGAGCTGAAGAAATACAAGAGAAAATTAGTTTGGGTTTAGGCAAAACAGGGGAAAATGGGAGGCTATTTTAGCTCTGAAGGTGATAATAGAGAAAACAATAGAGAAGAGGAAAAGCGTATACAGAGTTTGTAGATCTGGAAAAAGCATTCGACAATATAAAATGGAAAAAAATGTTCGGAATACTCAAAAAGATTTGAATGATTTTTATGGATAGACGCATAGTACATTGCTTATACAAAGAGCAAACAGCGGTAATAGAATTAGAGCAAGAAAGTAGAGTAGTAAATATTAGAAAAGGAGTGAGACAGAGATGTGCCTTATCCCCATTAATTTTTAACTTGTACATAGAAGAGGCAATGAATACTGTCAAATGCAGGAAGACATTTGGAATTAATATGCAGGGACAAAAGACTGATATGCTTAGATTTGCAGATGGTATAGCGGTAATAGCATCTAGCAAACAAGAGTTAGAAGCTGCTTTTAATGAAATGGAAACTTCTAGTGGAGAGATATGGTATGAAAATTAACAAAAATAAAACTAAAGTTTTAGTATGCAAAAGAGGGGAAAATAAATCAAGTACAAAAATACAAATAGGTAACGAGAACTTACAAAAGGTTAAGGAATTCTGCTACCTAGGAAGTCAAATAACGCAAGATGGAAAAATCACAAAAAAGATAAAACAAAGATTAGCACAAGGCCGTGCTACATTTAACAACAAAAAGCAACTACTGTGTCTAAAGACCACAAACATAGAAACAAGGAAAAGATTGCTTAAAACATATGTGTGGAGCACAGCACTGTACGGCTGTGAAGCCTGGACAGTAGGAGAAGCGGACAAGAAAAAGGTAGAAACCTTTGAAATGTGGTGTTACAGGCGTATGATGAAGATATCATAAACAGACAAAGTTAAGAACAAAGAGGTACTAGAAATGGTAGGGGAAAAGAGAAATATGCGGAAAACAGTAAAAAATAGCAGAGATAAAATTATAGGCCACATACTAAGACATTAGGGAATAGTGTGGAATATATTAAAAGTAGAGATAGGAGAAAATAGAAGTAGAGATAGACCAAGGTTAGACTACTGCACACAGATAGTAAAAGATGTAGGCTGTGAGAATTTCACGAAAATGTGTAGGTTAGTTCAGAATAGAAATCAATGGAGGTACGCTTCCAACCAGTCGCAAGATGGAAAAACTAATGACAAAAAATTGACTGTACTTAAACATGGTGTTTATTATAAACTACTACAGATATTGCTTTTCCCATACTCTCAACTAATGCTAATTGTGCGTAAGAATTTACTGGAAATCTATCAATACGGCAAATGTCTAAGTGTTGAGGGATCCTTGGTAGCCACAGACTGTTTAACCCCCCTCACACACCACTGAATTTCGGTGAAATATAGCAAATAATTAGAAAACAATAGAAGGGAATCGAGCTGTGCATAGGCTGTTGGCGGCTGCGTGGCGTAGTTCGTATGTGTGTGAATACTACGCTCAAGGTCCCAGGTTCGAAACCCGACACGGTCCGCTGGAAAATGTTAGGCGAGCATTTTTCACAAAAATACACCCTTGTTCGGATGAAAGGTAAAATGGAGGTCGCGTGTGTGAGCGTCGTCCCGCACGTTAAAGATCCCTACTTAGCTTGGAACAGCAAGGGTTCGGCAAAATTCCAAATTTTCCAGGTAAAATGAAACTCACTTTCTGGTCAATGTAGTACCTTCGGGTGAAGCATTGAGATATCACATGTATTTAGGCTGTTGTGAGAATTGCAGGGAACTATGTGGACTAGCTTATAACATAAATAAGCTGAGGTACAGGTCCCACCAGTCTCAAGACGTAAAACCCAATGACAAAAAAATAAATGCTCTTAAATCTGATGATTATTACAAACAACTACAGGTGTTGGTTGTGAAATATTTTCAACTAATGTTGATTGTGCGAAAGGATAAATTGGAAAACTATTAATTCGGCAAACGTTCAAGTGCTAGAGGAACTTGGCAGTCAAAGGCTGCTTACACCCCCTACACATACCTTGTATGTGATTTTCTAATGCACCACCCGAAGGTACTACATTGGGCAGAAAGCGAGTTTTTTTTACCTAGAAAATTTGGAATTTTGCCGATCCCTTGCTGTTCCGAGCAAGGTAGGGATCTTTAACGTGCGTGATAACACCCACGACGGGTCCTCCATTTTACCTCTCATCCAAACGAGGGTGTATTTTTGCGAAAAATGCTCGCATAACATTTTTCCGGAACAGTGGGAGTAGTAGTCACACACATACCAAATACGCCATGGAGCCGCCTCCTTTCACATATCACTGAATATCGGGGAAATAGGGTATATAACTGTAAAACAATGGAAAGTGGCCGAACTGCCTTAAACAAGAAAGAACAGCAGCTATGTTCAAGGACAACGAACATAGATACAAGAAGAAAACTGTATAAAGCACAGTGTGGAGAAAAGCACAGTACATATATGAAATAGGGGCAGTAGGAAAAGCAGTAAGCAAAAGATACAAGCCTTCTGGAATGTTATGCTTCAGATGTATGAAAATGGTAGCATGGACAGACAAAGTTAATAACAAATAGGTTGTAGAAATAGTAAAGGAATAACGATATCTGTGAAAAACGAAAAAAATAGGAGAAATAAAGGACAGGATACGTTCTAAGGCATTTCTGTAGAATAGTACGGGATATATTACAAGCAGGGATAAGAAAATAGAGGTAGAGGTAGACCAGATCAGATAGATCAGATAGTGATAGATGCAGATTGCAAATTTCAGCGAAATGTGTAGGTTGGTTTAGACTAGGAAACAATGAGAGTACGCGGCCAACCAATTCTAGCACTGAAGACCTAATGATGATGATGAAGTCTTCCTTATCTTATGGTGTTACACGCTAAACCGATTAATTAATTTTGTTAATAGTTAATTTTAGGTTATTACGCCTATTCTGCAATATATTTTTCGTAAAATGGATCCCGGTGTTTTCTTGCGATGTCTTAGGGGAGAGGTTATTTATTCGAGTGAGAAATAAGTTTAAACTTTTTTCACGGGTTTGTAATGGCCACATGCGCTTTTCGACCAATCACGACGGATATGAAGCAAGAGCTCATCGATTGCATAGCGAAAGCATTTTTATTTTCGCGATTGTGTAAACTCTTATCCTTAACTGCTCATATGGTAGTACATTATAGACATGCAATGAAGTGTTCCTTAATTTCTGTTAGTTACTTTATTTATACTTTCTTCTACATTTGGGTTCCTATATTTGCGTTTTAGAAACAAGACAACCTTCACCATAATAATTTGACCTAGAAGCAGCCATCTTTACAAACGTGGACTTAACTTCACCATATGTTTAATTTTGCAACATTAATAATCAGATATAACGCTTAGCGACCTCTGGTAAACAAATTTAGATACGATCGAATTGTAAAGATTAACAATGGAAAATTGGCTTACGTTTTCTACATGCCGCTTAAGCAAATGACTGGCTTTATTAGATTGTGTAGAAAGTAAAATTTTACGCCTATTGTCAGTTGGTTTAACCAAGCTTCTTTTCGATTTTGAACAACGAGTGTGCACTTGAAGCGTTCTGTGAAAACCGCGAATCAATAAGGTTACGTTTTCCGGAAGTCAAACACTCTACAACGAGACAATTATTTGTATCGTTAGTAGAGGCGATACTACTTCCTAGTCCTTACCTATTTACTTTCTACCTTTCCCTTTCGAGGAGAATGTCGTTCTCTTTATGTAAACGGTCATGTTATTCTCATGTCTTAACACTTGATCCCGAAAACGATAGCATTTGTTTGCGTTTCCAGCATATTTTTTATGGCTGTATTTATGAGTCTGTGGTTTTCGAATTCGTGTAAATTTGTACAAATAAATCAAATAAGGCCGGTTATTTCACAAGCATCATCTGTAATTTTTCTAAATTTAATACGAAGAGGTATAAAGTCCTGATCCTTATTACAGTTTGTATTTGTTAACTAAGTGCTTCCCTATTTTAATTCTTCATCTCAATTTCATACCACATTAAACTAGTAACGTTATTAAGTGTACACTATTAAAGTTTCTAAATTTTACCTTTCGCGGTTAAAGCTCGTTTAAGTAACAGAAATTAATAAACTCATGTCTACTAACTAATGATAGCGTTATAATTCTTTTCAGTTTTTTTAAGAAAGAGGATTCAACTATTTCCTTAAGAAAAACAGTATACCCCTGACGACATCAAACCAACTGTAAGTAGATGGGGGAAGCAATAGATGGTGCGTGGATTTTTCAAATATTTTATAATTTTTAATAACCTACACCTTTAAGTATCAATTTAATAATTAATACATGAAATTGTGTAAGTCTACGAACTATATGCAACGACAAATGCGTTCTCATTTATGGATCAGCTGTCATTTGAAATAGTACCATATGCTGTAAGGGTTTACACATCTACATTCTTTTGATATCAATATGCTTACGAGTCGATGTTATGTTTTATACGGGCAATCAAAACGTATGACAAAATAGTATAAATCTGTGGGGCAATTAACTAAATTAGTAGCAGGCGTGAAAGAAAAACGATCCGTGTGTTCCTTATCTAGAATAATAATTGAAGTTGCTCTGAAATACGACAGATAAAAATAATGTAATGTCAAATCCTGGTCGATTTAAGAAGTAATGGCGTTTGACAGATCAATTATTAAGTTTGTTTGTCGATTACGGTACAACAATACCTTGATACAATCTAAATTAAAAGCTAATCTGATAAAATAATTTAAATTAATACAAAATAGTTTAAAAACTACACTACAACTAATAGATCAACATACATCACAAAATGTTAAATTTTAGCCGTGATTAAACGTAAGTTTGTGAAATCTAACAAAATTGTTTTAAAGTTTTTTAAAGGGTCAAATTTAGATACACTAAAAATGTGTACAAATCAGATTCAACTAACTCATTGCCACGTAGCATAGAGAGGTTACTGTATCAAACTTTACAAGACGACTTTATAAGGTCATTCCGTAACGGAGTTTGTTGCTTATTCCCAAACATAACGGGAGCACAAGATAATAACTGCAAAAGCTTGGTATAAAACTTTACTACGTTGTCTATAATATGCTACTTCACACAAGTGGTTAAAGATAAGAAAGTTTAGACAAGAATAAATGTGGCGACTGGTGAGACTACTACTCTTCGTCGTTTGATGTCCTAATTGATGGAAAAACGACATATATCTATTTCAAACCGTGGGACATTATATATACCATTTCTTTCCCAAGGTATAAAAAATTGTTACTACGAAAACATGTAATTCATATATACTAACTTGTAAAACTGTATTATACAAATATATGTAATTATAGTTATTACTGTGTTCAAAGACAACAAACATAGAAACAAGCAAAAAAGATTACTGAAAGCATATGTGTAGAACACAGAAATGTACAGCTGTGAAACTTGGACAGTCAGAGAAGCGGACAGGAAAAGGATAGAAATCTTTGAAATGTGATGCTACAGACGTATGGTGAAAATATCATTTGATGTAAATATTGATCCTAGTTTCTCTGATGTTAGGAGATCATCTTGAAAAGGTACTTGCGTAAGATGCAGTTCATGCATTATACCATACCATCCGCCTGCTAGTGCAAAGTTGTTATTCGGATCTTTCTCTCCTTAGCAACCGACAAATACCTTGGATTAATGCTGACCGAGAATTTCTGTTCTAATCGGCATGCAACTTTATAGGTACTCCTAAGCGGCAGAGCAGTTCATTTACCCATACGTCATCAAAGCTTCCAGTTTGTTAGTTTAGTACGACATACGCTTCGGTTCACTTCGTAAAATAGTGCATGGTTATCAAGATGTACTTATTCCCGAATTCGGTTTCAGGGAACGGACTGGTAGTTTCCTAAATAGGCTCCCCACGTTGTATTATCTCATTGGAACTCTACAGTTTCCCAACGGTGCACACAACTTGAAGCGTATTTACGGATCCATCTCCATTGTTCAAGGATCGCACCAACATCTTGTTCTCTACTTTCAGGTGATCCCATTGTATCCAGTACGACTTCAGGGCGCTACTCAACGCGCTAATATCTTGCAAGGATAAAAGTTCTCTTATAGCGTTCCAACTTAGAATGACACCTAGGTCTTTGTCATTATCCTGTTCAGTTCGCAACCGTAGAGGCTGCCACTTGTCACTGATAATTGTAGTTCGAACAACAAGATCACTTTTTATTCGCGAAACACTGACGCCCAACCTTGGGACAGAACCTGTCCAGGTTTCGCCACGTCCCGTCGACCTCCTCTATTAACTTCGGCACCCCAAGTTTTTTCTTAATCCGTTTTCATCGATTTTACCTGCGTCTAAATCCACGGTTCTGGCAATGTTGCCCCTTTTTTTTTTATTGCTGGTAACACAAAACCCGTCAAATTATCTCCTCCACGTTCTCCTGGCTACAGGAGCCCTACCTTGTCACAGATTAAATTCATAGACTGCTTGGCCGCCTCAAACTTTAAGGCATGAGCCTACGCATCACGTGAAGTCAGAAATCCCTATTGTCATCCGTCGTACAAAAACAAATTCCCATGTTTTTATGGGTTACAAATCCTGCAGAATCAGAGACCTCGTTTTCGTTACCCGATGTTTTAATTGTCAGCGTTTTGGTCACTCTGCAAAAACCTGTTGATCTCCAACCGCCTGAGGCCACTGCGCCAGAAGCCACCCCTCCAAATCATGTTAGAATCATCCCCACTGCCGCTCCTGTTTGCACCAATTGTTCCCGCATTAATTGACCCAACGACCACTCCCTTACTAGTCCCGACTGCCCTGTCTATAAGTAATCTCTCTATATGATTAAACTACGCACAGATTATGGGTTCTAGACAACACACGCAAATAGAAGCAAGACTCGCACCACTCACACACCAAACTGCGCACAATCCAAATCAACCTCCAAGATTCTCGTGTCGCAACCCTAGAGTTGTCCCACATACTCCAAGAACACAGAATCCAAATCGCCCTAGTCCAGGAACCTTATCTAGTCCGAAACCAAATTCCTAACACCCCACCAAACTCCCGCACCTATATTCACCCTAGCCCGCATGACCCTAACTATACCTCCGTCATCATTGTTACAGACCCCCTAATTGACGCTTCTTACCACACCTCCCTATCCACCCCCCAAATTACCGTAATTGAACTTCTCTGGAAATCAAGCACGATTTTTCTCATTTCTTCTTACTTCCAATACAGAACAGACATTAATACCTATTTACACGAACTAGACCACATTTTTATAACAATTGGAGACAAACCAATCATCATATCTACTGACACCAATTCCAAATCCACACTATGGTTTAACGATTTCACTGACGAAAACGGCACTACTTTAGAGAACTTTACACTCTAACACCATCTTAGAATCCACAATTCTCTATCTCTTATCCCTACTTGGGAATCCCAATATGGCAAATCCAACATCGGCATTACTCTCACCAACTCTCCAGCCTCAAACATAATTAGTTCCTGGACAGTTTCTCACACCGTCGATCTAGTGATCATAATCCAATTACATTCGATATCCTACCCAATTTTCTCCCTAGAACATACCGGAAGATTCAATCCGTTAACACCCGAAAAGCAGACTGGCCCTTATTTCTAGAATCCCTAGCTTAAATCATCCCCGCTTTCCCATCAGTCTCTTATCCAAACTTCACACCTCATTCCTTCCCTAACGAAATACCCAACAATATCCTCACAGCTGCCTCTAAAACTATTCCACGGAAACATTACACCCCACGAGCCACGCCGTGGTGGATACAACAACTTATTCATGCCAGATGCTCACTTGCAAATACTAAACACAGACTCTAAAAAGCGAAACGTACCAATGCATACCCCATTGCTATTAATACATTATCTAGCAAATATACGACTGACAGACGACAATACAAAATCCTAATTAACACTACGAGAAAACAGCACTCCTTTGACATAATTCACGATCAACACACAAATTCCTGGAGTACGTACCGTAAACTGGTTAAACCTCCTTCCACACACATCCTCACAGCCATTTCAACTACAATCCCTTCCACATTTAAGCAAACAATGTTTAATCTCCTGGATACAGCAATATCTTCGGCTCCTCTTGACGTTCCACCCCAACGCAACACTCTAACAATCTAACCCAACCAGACACGGACCCAGACACAGACCTTGAACTCTCCCTCTTAGATTCTTTCGTTAACAAACTAAACCCCCATAAAGCCCCCGGCCAAGACCTCATCACCAACCTGATCCTACAAAAAACCTGGCCCCTTATTAGAGAATCCACACACCTACTATTCTAAAAATGCCACTCCTCTGGGATTTTCCCTGACCCATTTAAATATGCTTCCATCTCCCTTATACTCAAACCCAATAAGCTTTCCCAAGACCCCAAATCTTACAGACTTATTGCACTCCTTTCAACACTTTGCAAACTCTTTGAACAGACTATCCTATACAAATCAAACTCACACATAGAACGTCATTCCTTACTCTCACTTAACCAACACGGCTTTCGGTCGGAGCATAGCGCTGAACATACAATCCGCTTCCTAATTCAAACGGTTCAAACATTCCCTTATACATACGTAGTCTCCTTATTCCTCGACTTTCGCTCAGCCTTCGATCTCCTTTGGTGGCCCAATCTTCTTAATCAACTTAAACAAGCCAATTTCCCTTCCAACATTTACCTCTTAATAAAATCCGATTTCTCATCACGAACAGCCATCCTAACCTCCAATTTCCACTTGGTTACTAAACCTCTCACCCAAGGATGTCCACAAGGTTTCAGTTTATCACCTACCCTATGAAACCTCGCAATCAATCCTCTCTTAGACCTAAATATCCCAAACATCTCCACCTTCGCTTACCCCGACGACGTAGCTTTCCTTATCCACGGTAACTCCCGTGCCTCTATAGAATCCACCGCTGCCGTTCTAATATAATTCAATTGAATCCTGGTCCTCTTTAAACAAGCAACTACTCTCCCCACCTAAAGCAAAAATGCTCCTGCTCAAAGGCTACCTCAGCCCAAACCGAAATCCTAAGATACACATCCATAACACATTAATTCCCCTCTCAGCAACAGCTCCCTACCTTGGTCTCCACATTGACACACGCCAAAAAATGAACTCCCATCTCTCCAAACTTTGAACCAAAACACAAAAGTCAGTCCACCTTACCAATCCAACACGAAGACTAGTCATTAACCACATCTTAATTTTGATCATCAGATACGCAGTAGATTCTTGGTTCACGCCCCCCCTCCAGACGTACGCTCAACGCGATCATAAAACCTTTCCTACTCTACACCCAAGAGCGTACAGAACCACCTCCACAGCGTCCTTGTATACCCTGCTTCAAATCCCTTCGATCGAAATCCAACTAAACTCCTCACTCCAAATCCAAAACCTCAAATATAACCTACCAATCATTCTACGCAACAGAACACTTTACTATGACAAATACCGTACTCTTGTAATAAAAAAATTAATTTGTTTTTATTTTATTTACCCTCGTGAATATCAGCTAATAAATTGCACCAAGGTAAAGTTGGATGGAAAACGGCTTGAGGAAAAGAAAAACTCTTTAGACATAAACGGCTAGTTGAGTGTTAGCTCTGGGTAGATGATGAGCTTGGGTCATGGGTTGTGAAAAGACCAAAAATATAAATAATGAGCGCCACCGTATTTTTCAATACAACAACCTACAAAATTTAACTGTGCTTGTATTAGGGGAATGCGGAAACCTTCTATCAACACCACCAACATAGCCATAAAACCTGAATTTCACTCTTTTAAAGACACTTACCAAAATCTCAAACACCATATGTCATACAGATGTCTCGACTTGACCTGTGAACAAACAAGTGCACAACATGGACACCATTTGTGTCCTCAAAAATATTTACCAAAAATAAAATAATAAAAATTATGTTTCAAAAGTATACACCCAGGGTATTTGTAATCATAACACACAATTTCTGATCAGGGATGACTTGTAATTTTTACTTGTATGTTAAATAATAAAAAGTCATTCAAAAACATAGATTCTATTTGATTAAATTTCTGGATTCGTTTTACTATAATATTTTCAATTCGTTTTACTATAATATTTTCAACTAATAATTTTTATAAAACAGAAATATACTAATAAGGATTTGTATTCAATAACATAAAGATCTCTGAATGGATCTTTCCTAATAATTTATATGTAAGGATTTGAGTTTTCTTAATTATTCATATTACATATTCTCCAAGCCATAGTAGTACTACTTTGACTTTAACAATGAAATCCAATTACCTAAGTGCAGATAAACTAGCATGTATCAACCTAAAGTTACTTTTACTTAACAGTTATTAGACGAATTCCACATGTTGTCTAAAAATAAAAGTACATGACCTCAAAATATTTAAACATATTTTTAAATTAACGTAACATGACATGTGAGGTCTAAATAGGACAACTGAATATATGTTTTTTATATCTGACATAATATGTCACTCACAACTTTTTTGCTTAGTTAACTTTACCTGTATGTGCAAACATTCTGACAAGCAATAAATTTGTTATTTAATTCTTTCTTTCCTTAAACGATTTTTACGTTACAAAAGTTCAATGTAGTATTTTCTTATTGCAATTTAATTAATATTCAAAGTGATTAAATGCTAAAAACACTCACGTGTAGAGATACTGCTGTGAACAAAAGAAATCGGACTATAACCTCAGCTGTCAGAAATTCCAAAACCATCTGTTTTCTGCACAAATAGAAACCACGTGAATACTTACGAAATTATTACTGGAATTGCGAGAACTCTTCTGAATACAACCATTATTTAACGAAACTAACTTCTGCTTGATTTTACATCATATTAATTTTAGTACTGCAACAAATTTTCTAGATCCTAGATTTGCTTATTCGATATTACTTATTTATGATGTTGCATTATATGAAATTGCCTTACATGATATTACCATATATCATGTTGTATAAGATATTGTCTTATATGATATTGCATGTATTAATGATGAGGGTGAGCTTCCATCTCCTTAGGCCTGCAGGGATCAACTGAACTGCTCTAGGTGGAACTTATACAAGAATACCATGACGCTAAAGCTGCTAGGTTCAACCTCCAGACACGAAGATTCAATTAATCATCTCTTCTTTTTCGGACCGTGTTACCGGCCACGTGCCTAGACACGACCATCTTGACTATACTACGCCGCTTATCGCAGCTTGTCCCTTCAAACGTTGATAGCAAAGTGATCAAATTGACAACTCGATGGAGCTTAGTAACGAATCTTAGACCACAAAGGTAAAGGAGTCTATATGCTATTATTAATTTTATGTATTAATTTTACTGAACGGAAAATTATAAATTATATATTTTATATTATTGCTGCTTTATTTTTAAATTAAAGAACGAAGTGTAACTAGGAAAAAAAATACGTTACACTCTCCCTAAAACTGACATAAAATCCCGAATACATAACTCCCTACTCCATTCCTGGCAAGATAATTGGTCCCACTCCACCACCGGCAGATATACATTTGATATCTTCCCTGATATCACAAACATGCCTCCACACATTTCTTTCTCTAATTCCCCTACAATGCAATTTCTGTCCGGCCATAGTAACTTTCGTAATAAACTTCATCAATTCCATTTAACTCCTTCCCTTCACTGTCCTGTGCAACAATCAATCTCTAGAAACCTCACAACACCTGATAAACTCCTGTCCTCTAACCTCTCTACTACAAATCAACCTCAAGCAATCTACAAACTTTGACCCGTTCTCCCCACTTGCCAACATAAACTTCCTAGTCACTAATTATCCTCAAGAATTCAACCATTTCCTAAATGAAATTCTTTTAACCAAACAAACCACCCAAAACTAGCGGCACTATCACACTTAATATACACTCTTGCAAATCACTACCACATTACACTTACACTCGCACCATGCACATAATTAGCCCCACTCCACGTGCACAGTCGACGACTAATTTAGAGACGCAAATCTCTCTCATCAAAACTTCAAGAACCCCAGTAGTTCCTGAATTATTGATTCTAAGTTACTAAATGTATGTAAATACTTATAATGTACTGCTAGTATGGGCTCTGGCTCAGGTATAGCCCACAACAATAAATTATTTTTTTTATCTATCTTATCTATCTAACTCTTTGGCAGGACCAGCAGTAGTGCTTGTTCGATTTTCTCGTGGCTCATTTTATCAATGAAGGTCTGCACTGTTACCAACTCTAGAGAGTTACCCGGTGCTGTTTGGCTAGGTTAGTTTCATCAACCGAGCAATATTTGCTTCAAGCTTTTGCAAATATTTGTTAACATTTTGGCAACGGTTCTTCGCCCGCACGGGGTATACTCAACGCAGATGAGATTTGCCGTACCTTATTTCCACCTTTGATGTTGCGGTCTCGTAACTTGAGGTCATGGTCTGGAATGGTCTGCAAAATACTCAAGATCTCATCTCATAACGCAACCATTAACGCGGCGATCCTTCTACCATCTCATCCAGCTGTTAGCTCTCGCGGCATCTTCAAATTGTTTAAAATATTTCTGCCAAGGTGATTTTTCATCAAAGATGGGTGGCTTTACTCTAAACTCTGACATCAGTTCGCAATCCTCGACAGTTTTAAATTCTGGGATGTATTGTTGTATCGCCGATACTGAGGGCTCTGGTGCTTGCACTGTTAGAAAATTAATCCGTTTCCCCACTTCCTTTACCCTTTTTTCTATTTTACGTGAGTTTTCTAACAATTTTTCTGAAAATATAGCTTCTAGTTTTCGCGAGCTTTCCAATAAATCATCTAAAAATTTAGTTTCAAATTTCTTTAAACTGTCAGAAATTTTGGCTTCCAGTGGTTGTGGAATCCCTGAAAGTTTCGCTTCAACTTTTTCCGTGGATTTAGCTTTTTTTTATAAACTTTTTTTTCAATTATTCAACAGCTTTTTTCACATTTTGATCTAATTTTTCTGTAAAATGTGTGTTATTTTCTTCTAATTTCACTGTGGACTAGTTCAGTTTTTGAGAAGGTTTGCGGCAGTTCGTTCTTGTTTGTCAAATAAAGTTGTGGAGATTTACTATTGTAATCTAAATAACTCCTAAATGCAAAACCCTTGTACCTTGTCAATCAAGTCCATTTGAAGCTGTCGCGTCACAGAATGCTCACCAATTATCTGTGCGTACAGATGCTTCGTTTACGTTGTAATGTAATTATTCTGGTTGGAAAAACATCACTTGACGCTACAATATCAAGAACAATGATATAGATGAAGACATTAATAACGTTACTCCTTGAAACCAAATCTATCAAAAATTGTTGTTTTTACCATAATAGAAGCGCCTGACTTTTTGTAACAGAGATAAACATAGATTTATTCAAAGTAATAAATATAACCTTGAAGAGAGTAATTTTTAATAAATATAAACATAACCTGTAAGGTCGCGTGGTATAGAATAGAACGTTTAATCTCAACTAAAGTCAAAAATAGCGTTTCTAGAAAAATCTTTGGACACTAGATTTTATATAGCGCCACTTGAATTGCATTACATTTAAAATTACAATGACGAACCTGTACAGAAAAATGGCTACACCCTATAGTGCATTTCAAAAATGTAATAAAGGATGTTGAAGACACTTTATTAAATAGATCTAATTTTAATTTGTTGCACCTTTTATCTACATCAATTTCCATTGTAATATTAGGATTAGGAAATTTTCGAATTTAGCAAACGTAAGTTTTTTTCCCTTCTAAATATAATTAAATGCTTACATTTAAAGTTTTAATATTATAGTTTCCGACGAACCAGAGGACATAACCTACGCAATTTACTACATGTTTTCATGCTAAGCACGCATTTCTAAGAAAAAGGAAAATGATGTAATTAGTGCGGTTAACCATGGTAAGCGTTGTGTTTTGTAATGATGTAAGTTTATGCACTTTGCCGCCAGAAGAAACTAACTCCACGCAACCCTGACTTTTTGAAGATTCCAAGCAAATAAGTAGGTTAGACCCTGGTTTGTTTTTACGTAGTTAGAGTTGCTCGGTAATATTTGCAACCAAATTTGGGGCGTAATAAATTATAGCCAAAGTTATGCAGTGATTGACGTCGCAGATAAAACGTAATTACTTTTATCGAACACATAATCTTGTTTATATTGTTTGTATGTACTTATATAAACACGGGAATCGTAGATATTAACATACAACTTTACGATGTGGTTAAGTTTAATTATAGTAACGTTCGTTATTTCTTCTCAGGCCGAAAAGGTTAGTAGACTATAATTTAAATTTAATCCATTAATTGTGAAACTTGTAGTTTCGATTTTGCTTAACAAGAGATGCTCATGGTAATTATATATACATTTCTAACTTCAGAATGCTAATTACTTTGATTAATAACCTCAAAATATTATTTTAAAGGATCGCGTATTATCAGTGGAAAACCAGCAAAAGCAGGTCAGTTTCCTTGGCAAGTGGCTATCAATATGGAAGATGACTCTAGTACATCGTTTTGCGGTGGAGCTTTGATATGCGACCAATGGGTCTTAACAGCAGGACATTGCGCTTACAGGTGAGTATTACAACTAGTCAATTCGATATAAAAGTGATGATGTTCTAGAGCAACTTGGTTTGAACTATTGTTAGGATCCATAAATATTAAAGTAAAAAATGAGGAAGGACGTGTGACTGTAATTAGCAAAAACGCTATTGTTCATCCTCAATACAACTTTGAAGAGTTGGCTAATGATATTGCTTTGATAAAACTACCACGTCCTGTCAAATTTACTGGTAAGTACTTTTTGTATGTTAATTCTTTAAAGTTAGGTACCCAAAACACTATTATTTGAATCAAAATTATGCTTCCAAGTTCATGTATTTACAATGTTCTTGTTAACTAAGGTCACTTTGCCGATGCTTTGTTGTATCAAAAATAACATTTAGGTATTTACAGGTTAAAGTATTGCAATGAACTTATAAAACATTAAAAAAATAAAACGCACAAACGAAATATTTACAATTGTTGTTGTGTGTGCATATTTAAATTACAAATATATATCACTAGAACTAAGAGCACTTGAGTTTGTAACGTTGCTGTACCAGGAATGAGCTGTTATCTTAGTTAATTGAATGCTACGACATCACAGTGTAGACCCGGGTGTTTTTTTTTTATTTTATTTTATTTTTTTTATTTATTCTAACATTACAATTAGTCTGCTACCTAAAAATTACAGCAAACCTGTTACTCCTAAGAAATCTAACAGAATTATTTGCTACCTTAAATTATATTAGTTAGTTTTATATTATTTGCGTTTGGAAATACTCGTGTGTGTGTGTGTGTGTGTGTGTTTGTGTTTGTGCGCGCGTGTGGGTGCGTGAGTGTGTGTGTGTGTTTCTGTCTGTGGTAATGTCCTTGGGACTGCTTTCCTTCCCAGCTTCCGATCGTCGGCTGCCGGAAATCAGAAACCGAGAAGTTTGCATTCCTGTACGTGTCCTGGCCGTCGGCAGTCGGAAACCAGGGGGACCACGTACAGTCCCTGGTGTGTATGTGTATGTGTGCGTGTGTGTGTGTGTTTGGGTCTGTGCGCGCGTGAGGGTGCGTATGTGTGTTTCTGTCTGTGATGTTGTCTTTAGGACTGCTGTCCTTCCCAGCTTCCGACCGCCGGCAGCCGGAAATCAGAAACCGTCATCATCATTTTGTTTTCGACCTTACTTAAGGTCGGTTTGACGCAGCTCTAACTTCTTTTCTATTCTGTGCTAATCTAAAAAGCTCTACATACACTTCACAATAGAAATTTCTAATAATTTGACTAATATAGTTTGGTCTAGGTCTTCCTATATCTTCCTATATCTTTTTCCTATCCACCTGGCTCTACATAAATATTAGCAACCTGATGGTTGTTAAAGAACTCTAACATGTTTTCATGATTACCATTTATAAGGAAATGAAATATAACCTGGTTATCCGCTTCAAAAAGGAAAAGTGTTAAATTATATGTTATGGTAAGGCTTAAGCAACAAAACGCTACCAACATGCCAGACCGCTAACTAATTGTGAGTTATGTCCTGATGACATTTAGTTAACTGATTTTTATTTTTTTGTTTTGTTTTCGAACTTACTTAAAGTCGGTTCGACGCAGCTCTAAATTCTTTTCTATTCTGAGCTAGTCTAAAAAGGTCTACATAGCCTTCACAACCTAAATCTCTAATAATTTGACTAATATAGCTTTGTCTAGGCCTTCCTACTCTATTTTTATTTGGTAGTCTATAATCTAAAACTTTACTAAATAGTCCCTCATGTCTTAACTGGTGCCCTATCATTCTATCTCTCCTGACCTTCAATTGTTTCCACATACAGGGATCCTCACCTAACCTTCTATAAACTTCCTCGTTTGTTACTCTATCAGAAACCGAGAAGTTCGCATTCCTGTACGTGTCCTGGCCGTCGGCAGCCGGAAACCAGGGGAACCATGTACAGTCCCTGGTGTGTATGTGTGCACGTGTGCGTATATATATCTGTGTCGTATGCGTGTGCGTGCAGGTACGTGTACGTGCGTGTTTGCGTGTGTTTTGGTGTGTGTATGTGTGTGTTTTGTCGTGCCAGTGTGCTATAATGGTGTGCGTGTTTATTGTTTTCATGTTTGTGTGTGCGTGTGCTTATGTCTGTGGTGAGGTCCTTGGGACTGTTTCCCTCTCCCGGTTTCCAACCGCCGGTAGCCGGAAATCAGAAACCGAGAAGTACGCGTTCCTGTACGTGTCCTGGCTATCGGCAGCCGAAAACCAGGAGGCCACGTACAGTCTCTGTTGTGTGTGTGTGTGTGCTTGTGTGTATTTTGTCGTGCTGATGTGTTGTAATTATGTTGTCAGAATATTTCCCCTTTAGTAATTTTTAGTTGCCCTACAACATTGGAAATATAAACATTACGTTACTGAAGCTAGGGTTAGATTTCTTAAAGCAATTACAAATTTGGTTAGTATTGTCTCTTGTTTATTTTAGTTAGTTGTATTTTTTATTTTAGATGGTTAGTATTGAGTCCTTATCCTACTAATGTTAGTATTCTAATGCTAATAAGTGTTCTGGGGGAAACTTGTGTTTGAGACACGTTTGCCGTACTTTTGCCGTTTTCACTATTTTCACTTCGTTTTCACTGGTATCACTCCCGGTCGTCAGGATTCACGAGCCTTCTGGTAGATCTTCAGGAGACACGTGGTTCCTGGTATGTCCTTGGGAGAATGCCACTTGTTTGTTGTCGGTTCCCATGTGTGTTGGGTGGATTGTGCTTTTGTATTGCACGTTCGATGCGTTACGTCGAACTTCTGTGTTTCGTGTGATCTGTGTTTGTGGTATTTGTGATGTATGGGGTTTGTATGGTGTTTGTGTGTGTCCTGTCAGAGTCCGTTTGTGTACCTTTGGTGTAGTATAGTAGTAGTTTGGTGAGTGATTCTGTTTAGGTAAGGAAATATGTTTTCGTTCCAGAGCATGTCCGAGAGGGGTATGTCCCGTAAGATTGTCCTGTCCATTCCTAGGTCCTGTTGCAGTGGAACACCAGATGTTCCGGTGTCCCCATCTCACCACATGTGCAGTTGTTGTTGTCTTGGAAGTCGAAGCGGTTCCTGTAGGTTGGATAAGGGCCATGCACCGTGAGAAAATGAATGAGCCCTTGTGAGGGGACCAAGTGGTGACAGTTTAGTCTGTCTCGAATGTTTGGGATTAGTGCGTATACCCTCCTCCCATTTGTGCCCTGGTTCCATCTATCTTGCCACTCGGTTAGTATTGTGTCCTGAATTTCCTTTTTTATCCGAATTTCTGATGTTACTTTTAGGATTTCCCGGACTTTTTCTGGTTCGTTGTTTTTTAACCAGTATGTCGCCGCTCTCTTCCTGATATACAGATCAAGAGGGAGGACTCCTAATATCACATAGAGGGCGTCGTGTGATACGGTCCGGTATGCTCCAGTAAGTCTTATTAGTACCCCCCTTTGGATACTGTTGACTTTTTGTTTGGGTTTTACTAGATGTAATCTGGTTGCCCAGGCGCTCGCTGCATGGCTTATTATTGCTGCAAGTACGCTGGATAAGTATAATCTTACACAGTTTAGGGGAATATTGTATGTACGTTGTGCAAGAGTTGCTATGCATTGTATAGCTTTACTGGCACCTGCAGTCACTGTGGCAATGTGTTTTTCATAGTTCAGTTTTTCATCAAGGGTTAGCCCTAGGTATTTGGCCTCCCGTGTTCTTCGTATTCTGCCTCTGTTCAGTTTAATGATAGGGTCTCTTTCTAGAGAACCTTTAACTATCATATAAGTTGTTTTGTCATGTGCTATCGTCATCTTATTTGCGTTGCACCATTCTAGGGCTTTGTTCAATGCGGTGTTTGCATTGTGCTGTAGTTCATTTCTGGAACCTCCTTCCACCACCAACAAGATGTCGTCCGCATAAGCTACTACGGACCTCACCTCATTTGCGGTTTCCGGCTGCTCCAAAAGCTCCTCAGTCGCAATGTCCCAAAATATGGGACCGCAGACTGACCCCTGTGGGCATCCTTTGGTGATTGATTTTGTGATGTTTTTAGTACCAGACAATGTTACAAATCTATCCTGGCAATAGCTTCTGAAGGTATGATGTAGTTGTTTTGGACATTGTATTTCGATTAGCCTATGGAACAGTGTTGGCCACCATAAGTTGTTGAAGGCTCCTTCTATGTCTATCATGATTAGGCCCACGTATTTTTTATTTGAAGTGGTTGCAGAGTTTATGGCTTTGTTTACGGCGTCTTCGGTTGATCGTCCTTGTCTAAATCCGTACTGCGCCGGGTGCATGCCTTTCGTCTTCCGATGTTCTTGCATTCTCGTACACAGTAGTCGCTCGAAAGTTTTCCCGAGCGAGTCTAGAAGGCAGATGGGGCGATACGAACCCGGATTTTTCGGGTCTTTTTCTCGGTTTTTAGAGAGTATGATTACGTCTGCTTGCTTCCAGCAGTTTGGAAACTTTGTTTGTCTTAGACATTCGTTGTACAGTTTAGTAAGTTTCGGTGTGAGTTTGGTGTCTAGTGCCTTTGTGATTTCTGCCTGGATCCCGTCTGGCCCAGGAGCTTTTTTGTTTTTACTTGAACGGATAGCGTGTCTAATCTCGTCCTCAGTGAAAGGTGTTACGTCGTCCTGTGTTCTATTCCATGGTGTATTCCCATTCGCGTTTTGTTCGGTGACTCTTAGTCGTTTGCGTATTTGTTCTTGTGTGTCCTCTTCCCAGTTGTCATCAGGGAGGAGTGTATGTAGTAGTAATGTCGCGGTTTCAATCCAGTCTTTGGTTTCTGTTCCGTCGGGTGGTTAAAGTCGAGTACGTTGTCGGTGGTGCAATTTTTCCTGATACTATCTTGTACGGTACCCCCCAAGCATCCGTCTGCAAATGTCTTTCGACGAAAGTGTCCCAGGATTTTCGTTTCATGTTGTATAGTTCCTGTTCGTATGTCGCCTTGCGTTGTCTGTAGTTGGTCAGCTGGAAGGCCCTTTCTGCCGGTGTTAGGGCTGCTTGATAGCGTCTCCTTGCCTTACGATCTTTGCTTTTCAGTATCTGGACCTCTGTGGTCCATTTTAGCGGTTTTTGTGGCGCAGTTTGTCTTATTGTTTTTAATGTTTGTTTCATAGTGTCTTTAATTGTTCTTGTTAGGGTTTGGGCGTAAGCGTGTACGTTGTCGTTGCGTTGGATATCAGGGGGCGGATTGAAGTTGTCCAGTAGTCTTTGCCAGTTGGCATTTTGTATATTGTATTTTAGTCTTTTTTTGCCCGTTTCCGCATGTAATGGTATGTTATCCTTGTGTATGTCAAAAGTTATGAGGTTGTGATCGCTTATTGTTAAGTTGTCATGTACCTTCCAGTTTTGTATGTGGAGGTGCGCTAGTCCGCTAGACCCGGGTGTGTTGGCATGTAAGTGAAGATGCCCATCTCGATTTTAGGTAACTCTCTCCGAAATACACTGAATGTAAGACGGCACCTTATGACGCCGATTGCGGCCGGATGTCAGTAGCTTTAGTATCTAGCGGCCAGTGACGGACGTTGACGTATACACGCCTTTCTTGATTGGTAGAAATTAGGGCGTTCTCATAGTGCTGGTTGGCGTCACGTTTCCTAGGAGAAGATAATGTGGCAATGATAACATCAAAAGTGGGCCCAAGCATTGTTAAGAAACTACATCATTTTATCCCGTTAGATTTGGCGGTCACACAACACTTGATGTTACAATGCTCTACCCAAAGGTACTACATTGCTCGGAAAGCAAACTCTTGCTGTTCAAAGCAAGATAGGGATCTTTAACTCATATACGGTACCTGCATTTTACCTCTCATCCTAACGATGACGTATATTTGTGAAGAATGCTCGCGTAACATTTTTCAAGCCGTCCATATCGGAATTCAAACCCGGTACCTTGGGTTTAGTAGTTACAAGAAATCAACTAAATCACGGAGCTGTTAATTTGGTTGTCATAACGAGATATTCTGAAGGAACACTTTTAGTGCATTTTTCTTAATCTTCTTTGGGAATTAAACCACTCATAGCTTTTAAAATAATCTTTATTTACGTTTCGATCCATGACCTAGGATCGTTGTCAAAATAATAATAAAAACTTCAAGTTTGACATTTATCACATAAATTGAAAGTGACTTTGATTTATTAATGTTTGATATAATTGGTTTGAGTTCATTAGGTAAAAATTTTGAAGTTTAAAAGAATGATTGCCTTCAATTTGTGTTGCGGCCTGGGACCGACTTTTTAGGTAGCCAATACGCTTAACGTGTAATTAGCTGATTATTTTTATTGGTAATTTCAAATAAATTCAATAACCTCAAAGTATTGATTTGATTTGAAACTACCAATAAAAATAATCAGCTGATTTCACGTTAAGTGTATTGGCTACCTAAAAAGTCGGTCCCAGGCTGCAACACAAATTGAAGGCAATCATTCTTTTAAACTTTAAAATTTTTACCTAATGAACTCAAACCAAATATATCAAACATCAATAAATCAAAGTCACCTTCAATTTATGTCATACATGTCAAACTTGAAGTTTTTATTATTATTTTGACAACGATTCTAGGTCATGCATCGAAACGTAAATAAAGATGATTTTAAGAACTATGCGTGGTTTAATTCCCAAAAAAGATTAAGAAAAAATGCTAAACAAACCACAACAAACATACAGGGAGGTTTTACTTTTAGTGCACTTACATTATTCTTAAGTTCGCTTCAAAAAGTTTAGTAGCATTCTTAAAGAGAGACCCTAAAAAAAGTGGTGTACTCTAGATTTTGGAGCTCCTTTTATATCGAAGTTTATTTGTATTGCACATTTTTACGCATTAAAAAGCGTTTCACAAAATATTATAATGGCTAATCAATCGTAGGGACTTTTTTTATATAATTAATTTAGGAGTATTACACATGATTGTGTAATATAATTAAAAATTACTAATCTTCCTGTTTTTTTTTTGAAAATAACTTATTATTGTGTGATATTGCGAGGAAGATGATTTTCATGATTAGTGATAGAAATATGTCACATTTCCTACCCATTAGGACGACGAACGAAAAAGTATGATACTTTTCAAGTTTTCGGAAGCGCGACATGATATTCATTCTTGACGTGACTACCTTATCTTTAATTGTTTGTGCGGGAGTAGTGCATCATAAAGTATGTAGTAGAGTGTTTATTTGTTGATTCCATACCATACCCGACTTACTATCGCACCTTGTTGTTCCGTATTGAAGATTGTTAAAGAGTATCATAGAAAGCTGTGCTCTGTTCGTAGATGCCCTGGATGCTGGAAGCTTTGTGTTTTAGGAGATGGTGTTAAAGTCATTGTAAATGCAACCCAAACACATACATTGAGGTTAATCAAAGTGTGCTGTAAGAAATTTTTGCTGTTTTCGTAGGTTCTGAAAATCATTTGTATTTGGAGAATGGTATTGAAATCCTTGTAATTACAACTCCAATACGTACGAAAGGATTTAAAGCGTGGTACAGAAAGTTTGTGCTCTTTTGGTAGATACCGTGTGTGCCGGAAACTTTAGGTATTCGGACGATGACGTTGAAATCCTTGTAAATGTAACCCAAATCCATGCATAGAACGTCGTTAAAGCGTGTTGTAGGGAGCTAGTGCTATGTTTGTAGATGCCGAGGATGCTGGAAACTTTGTGCATTCGAAGGATGACGTTGAATTCCTTGTAAATACAAACCAAATATTTACGTTCAAGATTGTTGGACAATGTGCTTTATTCGTAGATGCAGTGGGTGCTTGAAATTTTGTGTGCCCGGAGGATTGCGTTGAAGTCCTCTTAAATGTAATTCAAAAACATACGTTAAGGATTGTTGAATTGTCATAGAAAAATTGTGCCTGTTTGTAAACGTGCGTACGAATTAAAATGACATTTTCGCATGAATATCGTTTAGATGCAGCAGTAGTTGCGTTCACGGTAGTCCAAAAAAGTCAAAAAAATCCGTCCGCAATGCAAGCGCTAGCGGTATAACAGCTTTGGTCCTGTAGAACGATGTCAATCATTGATTAAGGCTTTTAAACTGCGTTTATTGAAGTTCGAAGACCCTACATTTAGAGCACACTTCCTGTAAAAATAAATTTCCTTAAACGGAAAAACGATTTTCTTACGATGCTTTCTTCTATGGCATTTTCTTCTTACGCAGCATTATTGTTTCTAGTCGCCTCCGACCCCTTCTCGTTCCTTTTTATTCATTCGTTCCAACATTTTAAACTCAAATAAACGTATGCCAGAAATGTTTGTCTTGCTGTTTTTTGATACTTCATTTTCAACACTATAAAATGCATTCGAATCTTTAAATATGCACAATACATACATAACCTCAAACATGTTACTAAAACGTCAAATACAAAACGGTATTCCGTCGTCGATAAACATAAGTGGCGACAGAGTAGTTTGTGAGGGTAAAGTTGTGTTATTTGAACGCGACCATGAACGTTTGTAGTTATGGAACTTATTCTGACATAGTAGTATATAGAAGCACAGGAAACAGTCTACCACAAGACGGGAAGAGCAGTTTCACATAAACCTTTGAAGTTATATCACTAGCATTACGCATCGGGATTTCAAGAACTCCCTAAAACCACATGTTCTACCACCGACAATAGGAAAAAATAAGGGACATACATTCCTTTTCATTTCCTGAATAATTGCTTATCATCCCCCTCCTACACATATCAAACAAACTCCTACCAATCGCAAGATTGCCACTTCAAACGCTTCTGCAACAACTCAATATAATACTTGAAATTAATAAAAAGAATATTTTGAGATATCGTTTGTGCAAATTTTCCTTATCTTATGGTGTTTCGCGCTAAACAACTAAATTAATTTTTGTAAATAATTAAGTTTAGGTTATTACGTTTATTCCATAAAATGAATCCGGGTCGTTCTTGTGATATTTTAGAAAAAGAACTTTTAATCGCGTGAGAAATGGATTTAAAGTTTGGGGGAGGGGTGTAATTGTCATATGACGCTTTTCAACTAATCAGGACGTATGTAAAACAAGCGGTAAAAATAAAAATGGGGAAATTTGCTTACCTTTGCTAAATGCCAATTAGGCAAATAATAGGATTTGTAGATTATGTTGAAAGTAAAATCTTACATCGATTGTTAGTTTGTTTAATCGAGCTTTTTTCGATTTTGGGTAACGAGCATGCACAAAACAATGCTTGCAACGTGCTGTGAAATCATTGAACCAATAGGATTACGTTTTACAGAGTCGAACACTCTACAATGAGACAGTTATAACCTCTGGTTTTAGTAGAGGTGATACTATTTCCTAGTAGTTATGGTACATACCTTCTACCTTTTTCTTTCAGAGGACAATGTTGTTCTCTCCATGTAGACGGTCATGTAGTTCCAATATTCCCAACATATATACATGACTGTATTTATAAATGTGTGATTTTCGAATTTGTGTAAATCTGTACTGATAACTCTAATATGGCCGGTTATTTCCTGAGTGTCTATTTATAATTTTTCTAAATTTAATATGAAGGTGATTAAAGTTCTGGCTTTTATTACTGTTTGTATTAGTGCTTCCCTATTTTATTTTTTCATCCTTATTTCATACCATATTGAACTAGCAGCGTTATTAATAGTACACTTTTAAATTTTACAGGCTACTACTTAACGATATCGTTAGAATCCTTTTCATTTTTATTTTTTTTTAGAGAGGATTCAACCAATTCCTTTAGGTAAACAATATATACCCGAAGGCGTCAACGTAACTGTAAGTGGATGGGGAATAGTTAGACCTTGTAAGTAGTTTTAAGTATTTTATATTTTCTAATAAGATACACTACTAGGGTATTTTGGTGGCATTTCAAGAAGTGATATATTAAATTATTTAAATCTACGAACTATAAGCAACGACGTTTGCGCCACCCATTTTACACCAACTCCAATTAAAAATAGTATCATATGCTGTAACGGCTTATTCTGTATAGGCTCACTACAACAGTCTACTAGTGAGGTAAGTAAAACAAGATTTGTTTACTTCGGTTGTATTAAAAAAACCTGGACTTTAAACATGGTAAAGCAGTTTTAATATCTACATACTTTTGCTATCATTACGTTTATGAATCGATATAATGTTTCATATGAGCAATCAAAGCGCAACACGAAATAGTAAGCACCCGTGGAAAGATGAACTAAATTAAAAGCAGGCGCGAAAGGAAAACGATCAGACAAAGATTATGTGATTTTAAGTGCCAGCTTATTTATGGAGCATCAACGTTTGGCAGAGCGATGATTTTAGTTTGTTTGTTGATTACGGTACAATGCGTTGGTACAATCTAAACTAAAAACTATTTGAGAAAATTATTTAAATTAATACAAAATAGTTTAAAAACTACACAACGACAAACATTTAAACATATTAATAATTGATTACAAAAGCTAAGTCATTGATATAAGAAATTAACTGCATTTTAACCAAAGAATTTAAGATTCAACAGATTCCGCGATAGGAAATAAATCAACATTCATAACAGAACGTTGAATGTTAGCCGTAATTAAACGTAAGTTTCTTAAAATCTAACAAAAACGTATTTAAGACATTTTAGAGTGCTAGCTAGTATTCTGTTAATTGACATACAAGGTTTTAAATTCTAATGGTCAAAATTAAACATAATAATGGTGTGTAGAAATCAGATTCGACTAACTCAGAGCAACGTGTGTTACGTGCCATTGCCACTTAAACATTGTTTTAGGTTAGTTTTTAATGTACGGAAGTTTCCCGCCATATTTTCAAATACGCGAGACGCGGGAATTTTTAAATAGACTAGGCGGTGCTTCCGTAGGTAATAATAGTGAGTTGCGCAAATCGTGCAACCCTATAGGGGTATACCAATACTAGACAAAGAGTGGGGTCGAGTTGAGGTGACGCCCTGAATCGTGGCTGTTTTTGCCGAACTTCCAAGTGAAACAGTCGTGCCGGGTATTGTGTCTTATTTTATATGTAGATTTCCTTTGATTATCGTTGTTTTGTCGTTCCTAATTAACCTGTCCTGTCGTCCTCTGCATATAGGAAACGGAGATGACCTGGAGCAGCCCACGACCTATGTCCATGCTCAACCAACACCACTGGGACCCGGAGCAATATCTTCACTATCGACCCGGAAGGATGATAGGCGTACCTGGGAAAAGCCGGATATCTTACGTGAGTAAATTCTCTAATTTTCATTGTTTTAATTTTATGTAACTTCTCCTAATTATGGCTCAATATAAATTATCAATGACGTCATGGTGGTTGGCTACGCGAAACCTGTAAAAAGGGGTTTGCGTTTTCGGCCGCCAGGGCGTAGCATCGCTTTTTATCCATTGCGCTTGCGCGATGTATCTTATGAACTTTGGTAACTGTATTACAGGCTTTTAAGAGCCATCTATCGCCATATAGATGTACCACCGTCTAAGTGTAATACTTCGTTAACTGTTTTACCGACCATTATAAACTTTCACCAGTGATAGTCTATAAGAATGGCGCCTTCAATGTGGTGAGGTTAGGAGTTTTTCTTTGTTTTTAGGTTATATTAATATCAGTTATAAACATTCAATGTATTAACAGATGTTATTTAAACAGCTTTCTCACTTAAGGAACTGTACTTTTATTCATGTAAGTATTATAAATAAGCAATTTACCTTGTTTAGATACCTTTAAATACAGTTATTACAAGATTATCTATTAAAATATAACTTAGGTTGTTTCCTTAACTTTAAAAGGCCGTTTTTTGAAACTTAAATACATTGTCTTTTATGTTACGTTCTAAAAACTGCATTATGGATTTATCTATTGAATTACTATCTTAATTACCTTTACAAGAAAACCTTGTGGTTAAACTTTCTGATTTGCGTCAGTATAGCATATCTTATATATATATATATATATATATATATATATATCGTGTCTCAAATAGAATTCAAAATGAATATTTCTCATTTAAAACACCTAAGACTGTTACCGAAATCAAACGTTTAATTGGAATAATTAGCTATTATCGCATTTTTCTACCCAATCTTTCAACTATATCTGCACCCATTACCGCTTTAATTAAAAATAAAAAGAAATCCCAAACTATCGAGTGGAATTTAGAATCCCAACAGGCTTTCGAACAAATTAAAACATTAATCACTTCAGCACGTATCTTAATCTCTCCAAATTTCGATGAAAAGTTTTTTATACAAACCGATGCCTCACTTACTGGTTTAGGTGCAATGTTATTCCAGGTAAGCAATGGTTTAGAACATCCAATCGCATATGCGAGCCGTGCCTTAACTTCTGCCGAACAAAAATACTCTGCTACCGAACGAGAACTATTGGGCGTTATCTTTGGCATCGAGAAATTTAGAGGATATGTCGAAGGTACACACTTTACCGTAATCACGGATTGTGCAGCTCTCACTTGGCTTAATAACTTGAAACAACCCGCAGGTCGTTTGGCAAGATGGAACTTGCGTATATCCCAATTTACTTTTGACGTTAGGCATAGGCCTGGCAAATTAAATATCGTACCTGATGCGTTATCTCGTGACGTCGTCTCTCTTAATCTTCCAAATTTAATTCTGGATACCTGGTACCTCAATATGATTAAGAAAGTTTCCGATAATCCCGACAAATTTCCTACCTTTCGTGTAACTAATAATAGACTATATAAATTTGTATCTTCGTCCCCACATAAAATATCGAATATACCTGAATGGAAACTTGTCGTGCCCACTGCAAATCGCAGTGAGGTACTCAAATTATGTCACAACGATCCCATTGCTGCACACCTTGGTGTTACAAAAACTCTCGCTAAAATATCTGAACTATATTACTGGCCCACACTTAAGCAATCTGTTTGTCGCTACATCAAGAGCTGCAAAATTTGTGGTTCCCATAAGAGTTCACAAGATGCTCGTCCTGGTTTAATGGGTAACTTTAAGCGTGTATCTTATCCCTTTCAATTAATATCGCTTGACTTATTAGGACCTCTCCCCCGATCGAAAAGAGGTAATCAATATCTTTTAGTCGTTACCGATTGGTTTTCTAAATTTGTTATGGTACAACCCTTACGCAAAGCTACTTCCGCTGCTATAATTAAATTTCTAGAACAAAATGTCTTTCTTATCTTTGGTGTCCCTCAGATTATTCTTTGTGACAATGGTGCACAATTTATCTCTAAAGATTTTCAGACTTTCGTTAAAAGTTATAAAGTACAAAAAATTTGGTTTAACGCAAAATATCACCCCCAAGTAAACCCTACCGAGAGAGTAAATCGAGTGTTAATTACCGCTATCTCTTCCTATATTAATTCAGACCATACTACATGGGATGAACATATCTTTGAAATTGCTCAAGCTTTGCGTACATCTAAACACGAAGCAACCCAATTCACTCCATCTTTTCTTGTTTTTGGAAGATATACCCCAATCGATGGGAGTTACTATGGTTTAGTGCCTGACGATACTAACGTAATTGAATTTGACGATAAAGTACGTTGGGACAAGGACTAACAGTCATTACCTTCTATCTTTAACGACGTTAGAAAAAATTTGTTAAAAGCTTACGAAAAGAGTAAGGACCATTATAACTTACGTAAACGAAATATTTCCTTCGCCTTGGGCGAACAAGTTTGGAAAAAGAACTATGTCTTATCGGATGCATCTAAGAAATTTTCTTCAAAATTAGCCCCTAAATTCATTCTTTGTAAGGTCACTCGTGTCATTAGTCCCCTTATCTACGAACTTCAGGATGCTGAAGGAAAACGCCAAGACAGGTGGCATATTAAAGACCTTAAGCCATTCTCTGCTGACCCAAATGCTACTTAAGTTTTTCATGTTCCATGCTTCTCACTATTTACCTAATATTTTTTTGTTCTCACCATTAATTAGTTAACTTTAATTACTTATTTCCTCTCTCGTATAGTATATAATTTCTTACACGTTTAACTTTACTTCCCTTAAATTAGCTATCTTTTTCTTTTGGTTGACTTTCCCTTGACCATACCGTTAGTTATATATCACTTCATTCTCTACACCCCCAAATATAACTCTGTCGTTTCATTTGATTAACCCTTGAACTTTTCCTACTGCATATTATTCGGTTTTTAGTGTTTATCTTACGTCATTTAATTTTGTGTGGTAATTGTCGTAACTTTGGTTGAAATAACTCATTGAATTTTTATGATTGGTTCTAGCTGATGTTAGAGTGAATGCTTTCTTCCTTGGACTCACATAGGAGACGCGGCCTATGCCATTGTAAGACATAGTTCATATTCGCAGTTGCAAAGGACTAGGATTGCCTATTCCATGTGTTTTTCTTCTGAGTTATTGCAGTCGCCTACATTATATTACATCATTATTTCTTGTTTTTTCTATTAAATCTACATAACTTATAAACATTTTTTTTCATTGTTTTTTATTGAACTTTGTGGTGAGATGCTATTGCTTTTTATTGTTATCTTATTAAACTCTCGGTTGTTTTAGCATATGGGGACAGTGTACCTGTATTTAACTGCTTATAGTTGGGCATTTTTGTGTGTTTAGGGTGCTACCGTTTTTAAAAATTACCTTAAAACAGTTTCTTTTTGTGTGTTTGTATCTGTAATGATACTTTTAAGTTGTCGTGTCAACTTTTGTCTGATTTTCTTATCGTAGTCGATGTACTCGTTAGGAAAATGATCGCACTAGTTCTCTTGAGAGTTTAGTGAATGTCAACACATGTTATATCTTATCTTGTCGGATTAATATCGCAGGTGGTACTTCAGACTGCGCTGTGTTTAACAGGGACAACTCTCTACCTTCTCTTGGACGCTTGTCCAAAAACTATACTTTTTTCTTATCCCGCTATCTCCGCTATGCCTTATTCTTCTTTCGGTGGACCTGTTCTTGTCCCGGAACACCCGTCTGCCACATAAGAATGATGTTCCCTCATTCCGAGCTACTGGTCACACTGGTTGGTTGAGTAGCGCTTTGCTATCCACCTTTCCCTCTGTCGCTTTTGCTCAATGCGAGCCCTTCCTCTACTTTCTTCTACCTGGAAGTGCCTCTAATGCATTCCAAAAACCAACCTCCTTCTTTTTACCGTTCCTGTTTCTCTACTGCCTTTTCATTTCTGTTAGTCACCGTGTGGTTGCGCGGGAGGTTTTCACAGACACCTGGACCTCGTCTCTGCGAATCTTTCGTGACGTCATGCGGTGCCGCTGTCAGTGCATGGGCTCTGGCAGTGAAGGTATGTATGAGTGTGTGAATGTGTGAGTGAATGTGTATATCGTTATATACCGTGTGGGTATCGGGTGATTGTTTCACCGATATCGATTATCGCCGGGTGCAGGGATGCACCCAAATGTCTTTGCCGGTCCCCCGTGCTGTTCTTGTGAACGGACCTGCTTCACAGGTTTCTCTGTTTAGAGGGCACGGGTCAATCCCATTTAAACGGCTCTACTGGAGCCACTCTATATGTTGTTATTCATTGTCTGGGGTAATAACCAGGCCAATATCTTTGTCTTCTTTATTATCTTTGACAATACCCTTAGTTTTAATATCGTTATCTTATTGATTACCTTTAGTAATAACCTTAGTTTAGTATCGTTATCTTACCGATTACCGTTAGTAATAATTTTGGTTTAATTTCTTGTTATCTTACCGACTACCGTTAGGAATAACTTCGAGTTATGTCGCGTTATCTTACCGGTTATCTTTAGTAATAACTTTTGTTTAATTTCGAGTTACTTTACCTACTATCTCTTATAATCACTTTAACTTAATATCGTGTTATCTTATCGAGTATCTCAAATAACAACTAAAGCTTAATACCGTTATCTTATTCATTACCTTTGAGGATAACAACTTAAGCTTAATATCATTACCTTATCTATTATCTTTAACATCAATTTGAGATCTTATCTTATCTTTTTATCGTCCTAACGTGTGGTATATATGACCAGACGTGGGAATTATCTTTCTTGAAATTTAAGTGAAAAAGCTAACCCAATATAGCAATGTAATTTGTAGGTTAGCATATAAGGATTTAGTAGGTGGTACTTTTGGTAAATTTGTTGATTCACAACTGTGTCATGGACAAGTTTTAAATGTGCATCGTTGGAAAACCAAAGTACCAGTAACAAAATTTGCTAGAGTGCAGAGTGACTCACTCTATGAACATTTTAAATTTGGGCACTTCTTGCCAAAAAGAAGAATAGTTTGATGCAGCACTCATGTGTGTTTGCGCATAACAACTTTTATGTTAGCTTTAGTTAGATAGGTTTAGATAGTTTAGGCGACTTGTCGCACCCGTGTTAGTTTAAGTAGAGTTTCATGCTCCCAACAAATTCGTGCTGTCGGTAATTAGTGTAGTCAAAGACTATCGGGCTACCTATTCCGTTTCCTGGTACTTCGGTAGACGTGTTATCGGTCGAAAAAACCAGGTGGCGCCTTATATAAACATTTTGTAGGTTTTAAGTTAGGGTTTATGTAGGGTAGTTAGGACTTAGATTTTAAGCTGTTACTGTGCTAACAGACTTTTCCTTTTTTTAAGTTTTTTCTTTTGTGGCTTTGTCGCGATTGTTACGTGCCATTGCCACTTAAACATTGTTTTAGGTTAGTTTTTAATGTACGGAAGTTTCCCGCCATATTTTCAAATACGCGAGACGCGGGAATTTTTAAATAGACTAGGCGGTGCTTCCGTAGGTAATAATAGTGAGTTGCGCAAATCGTGCAACCCTATAGGGGTATACCAATACTAGACAAAGAGTGGGGTCGAGTTGAGGTGACGCCCTGAATCGTGGCTGTTTTTGCCGAACTTCCAAGTGAAACAGTCGTGCCGGGTATTGTGTCTTATTTTATATGTAGATTTCCTTTGATTATCGTTGTTTTGTCGTTCCTAATTAACCTGTCCTGTCGTCCCTCTGCATATAGGAAACGGAGATGACCTGGAGCAGCCCACGACCTATGTCCATGCTCAACCAACACCACTGGGACCCGGAGCAATATCTTCACTATCGACCCGGAAGGATGATAGGCGTACCTGGGAAAAGCCGGATATCTTACGTGAGTAAATTCTCTAATTTTCATTGTTTTAATTTTATGTAACTTCTCCTAATTATGGCTCAATATAAATTATCGATGACGTCATGGTGGTTGGCTACGCGAAACCTGTAAAAAGGGGTTTGCGTTTTCGGCCGCCAGGGCGTAGCATCGCTTTTTATCCATTGCGCTTGCGCGATGTATCTTATGAACTTTGGTAACTGTATTACAGGCTTTTAAGAGCCATCTATCGCCATATAGATGTACCACCGTCTAAGTGTAATACTTCGTTAACTGTTTTACCGACCATTATAAACTTTCACCAGTGATAGTCTATAAGACGTGGCATAGAAGGAGTTACCTTGTTACGTAAATTTATTACCTGGAACAAAAGACACGTTGCCTGTTTGTACCGCGGCTAGTCAGAAGCATAATGGGTCGGGTTCTGAAAGCTAGATGGTACTGATATTTTGTTGAGCGCCAAGGCGGGCTCCGCGCAAAAAGGCAACTATAATATAAAACCAACCTCACCTGCCTAATTGGTTGATCCAGGATCCAGGACTAATATTACTGTAGATATTGTGCGAACTTCAGGTTTATGAGAACTACGATTAATATTTGCACACGTTATGTAAATATGTATATATTGTAAACATTCAAATTAACACTAATTGAAGGGAAACAGCTGATTGCACCTGTAACTCCTAATAAGTCGCATAAAGTTAAAACCAGTACTACGGGGTTGGTTTGCGCAAAACAACACTTTGTATATAGTGAAATGTATATAGTAAAATTACCACTATAGGCCCTTTCAACTGCTTTAACAGTGATAACGGAACAAAATGAAATTATTGTTCTTATATATGAAAATTTGGTAAGTTGCAAAGTAAGCAACTAAGTCCGTCGGAGTATTCTTTATTCTTCCCAGGCCACTTACGTAAAAAAAAGGATACGTTAATACATCCTGGTGTGGTGTTTTGCTCTCTGCAGGTAGCACTTGTCCCTCGCTGTAGATATGTAACTAAGCGATCAGTGTACAAATGAATAACAAGAAATGTAACATCTGGATCAAACTTGTATCTGCTGTACGTATACCAAAAATACAATAAGGCAATTCCAATAAAGAAAAACCAAAACGAGAACCATAACCACGAAAATATCAGAGAAGAGGATAAACAAATAAATAAACCAGTGGATAAGAATACAAAAAAAAAACCCTAAAAGCATAAAATTGATTAATGCTCAAGCAATTGTACCAGCAAACCTTCAACGCTAACCAGCGTAAGGGTTTAATAATTATTTTTATAGCGACGCTATCTTCAAACAGGTAGCAACTTCAAACAATTCCTAAAAATACAGATTATAGTAATTGCACGCGGCGCAATCTTACTTACAATGAATGTGCACCATCGACCTATAACATTCAAATACTTGAACCAAAGTTGCAGAAACTTCCAAATAAGCACAGCCCACGCTATATGCAACTCCAGAAAATTAACGTTTCGTTATATTTATATCCTGCAACGCAGCTAGGGAAATATCTTTTAGCACACGCTAACCCTTGGATAACGAAAACGTGTAGGTCATTTCACGAAGCGCATTCAAGACGAACCACGTTTTATCAAGAATGTGTTAATTCGTATTTCTATTTATCAACAATTATCACACACCTGTCGGACAGATAAAGTCGCGTTGTATTTAATATTAAATGCTTGGCCCTGAATCAATATTTTACAAATAAATTGTTACGTCTAATCTAATTACGATATATACAGTGAGAGTCGTTGTAACGTAACAAAGTGACCGTTACAACCTGTATCAAACATTGCAAGACGCATATATAAGGTCACGAGCTTACTTTGATTGATATTTACTAAACTTATTATTTATAATGTCTTTGTTGCTATAAATACAAGTAATTAAATCTCGTTTATTTGCTACAGTCGCGCAATTTACATCTTCCTACAGGAACCATTTTATATAAAATCAATAATTCAAAAGATACATTTTACCAACCAAACATTATAAGTTCTTTAATCGAAAAAGAAATGAAATACTCTTCAAGGAAATCTTTTTCCAGTTTATTTAATTATTCTGTTCCCGATTGAGAGGATAGGATATTAATAGATACGATATAAAATACGCGTTTGCCCAAATGATAGGTTGCTGTGAATATTTCAGATAGTAAAAAAAGTGATTGTCAATAAAAAAATCTTTTTAATGTCTCATCGTCCCTTACAAAAAGATAGTTCGTCTTATGCTACGGAATATCGTCGAAGCGAAATAAAAACAAGTTGAAAATGCAAGGCATTCTCGCAACGAACTTCCAAATGTAGACTTACTTTAAAACAAATTAAAGAAATTAAAATTATTATGTTGTAATAATTATAAGAATTCAGATAAAATACAAAAATTTATAAACAACAAAAGAGACATTTTAATATATTTTATTTTATTGAATAAATATTTTAAAAGCTATATATTTGTTCTCATCAATAAGATAAGATATTTTTTTTATATGAATCTAATTATTTTCGGTAATCAAAATTTAAGTTTAAACAATGTCTATAATATTGGAATAATTGGCATGAAATGCCATAAATTGTTCAAATATGTGTCGCATATTGATTTTAAACTTATTTAAAATTTTAATTATCCCTGTGGATTTTCCCGGGGGGCTCGGCGTCCCCGTGGCCCGATTTTAACTGACATCAAAACTTAAGCTCTGGACACCGAGCTGAATCGATTGATGTATCACACATTGATGTCCGACCATTAAAAAGGCCTCGGACACACAGACAGACAAACACACAGACAAATAGATTTCATAAACGAACGAAGTTCGTTGATAAGGGGCTTTTGATGAGGGTCAGTACAATATATGAGTGTCGTATATTTTGTACAATTTAGTTACCATGTTACTTAACGGTAAAGGTTTTAGTTACTCGTTTGCTTGCACAAAGGGTGCAATACATTTCACAGAAATTTACAAAAGGTAACAACATAATTTACGTTTCAAATTAACAATGTAAATAAAATTAATAACTCTGTTTACCTTCTAAATTAATGCATATTAGTAAGCTGGGTATCGAATATTTATCGATTCGTCAGGTTAGCACGTGGGTACGGTTGGCGTTTCTGGCTCAGATGTCCGTAGCGGGGTTTGTTGCGTTTCCAAAACATAATGGAAACACGAAATAATGACGGCAAGGGCTTGGTATAAGGAACGAAAGGTAAAACTGCACTACATTGTCTATAATGTGCTAGAGGTATAAAAATCAAATCAAAAATAAATATGGCGGCAGGCTGTTAGAGCTGGTAAAACTACCGCCTTTCTTCGTTCGCTGCTTTAGTTGGTGGGAAAAACGACATATTGTAGCGCATCTAGTGACCAAAAGTTTTAAAAACAGTTGAGTTGTCACTAGGAGACTCTTGTCCACACACAAAATAAACACAACTCGTATAAGTAACATTTATTCATATTAAGTACACACATATTTAAAGCTAAGAAGGAATGTGTTCAATCATGTAATTACAAGGTTTATTAAGCTCTAGAATAAGTAAAGGTACATTGTCCAACGATGGTAAGAATCCGAAAAGACCATTGGTGATGCCAGTATGTTACGTGCCAAATTGGCCCTTAAGCATTTTTTTAGTGTAGTTTTGATGTACGGAAGTTTCGCGCCATATTTTCAAAAGACGCGGTACTCGGGTCGTGGAGTCCAGTACGCCTCGGTGGCTGCAAATTTATCTACCTATGTAGGGAATAGACAGGAACATAGTATTAGAGCGACAAACAAAGACAAGCAAACAAGGAAATCTACATAGATAAGATAACGATACGTTACGATACGTCCACTTCACTCCAAGAACCAAGGCAAAAAAGCCACGTTTTAGAGCGTCTCCCCGAAACCTCTCACCACTTTTCCAAAACTATGTCTTTTTCACGTCGGCGCGAAGTAATCGTCCAACCCACTATTGACGTGCGATCTGGCGCAAACGCACTGGAATGTAACGGAAATGCACGCCCCGAGTCTTTTAAAATTGTGGCGCGAAACTTCCGCACATCAAAATTACACTAAAAAAATGTTTAAGAGCCAATTTGGCACGTAACAACTAGTTGAAAAATAAAGTTGAGATGCTCGTGCAATATCAAATTAAATAGTTAAATTAAGATTAAGGGTCGAAAACATCTGTAAAATGTCTGTATATATTTGTTAGTTGTAGTATTTCTAGAAGTAGTAACTGTAGGGGGTAAAAATGTAAAATTATTAGATAGGAAATGAAGCTTAAATTATGTTGGTCATGATGTCAGATAGCAATAATATTTTCAATGCCAGGATTTACTAATGCAAACAACTTTGGTGTTCTTTTAAAAATGATTGTAATAATAATTGGGTGTAAAGTACCGAATTAAGGTAGTTTAAAGTTGTGTGTTTAGAGAATGAACAAAACATATAATTTAATATGTAGTGCTTTAAAAAGGTGATTTAAGTACCAAGGTGATAAGTTTTATTTTGATTTGATTGATGAAAATAATAAAATAAAAGAGGTCGTTCTATCAAGCTGTCGTTTAATTTAAAAAAATTCCGAAAATGATAAAAGTGAATAAGTTACAAGCATTTGAAAGCCCATAGAGCATACTACAGTTTATTTAAAAACTGGAAACGCAGTACTTCCAAATTAATAAAAAAGGTAACGACAAGGCGGAGCCAAAGTCATTACAGGAGCATCCAAGTATTTCGACGCAGCACTAGTAACAACGGAGGAGGACCCATACATATAAACAAGCCGGCGGTAGGGCGTGCAGCCAACCTACGCGAAGAAAGCTTTTACAGCAACGTAGAACTCATTCAAGAGACAACGGGATCGTATAAAAAAGAGTATCCACCATTTATTTATATACATTTCGTATAGTAGTAATTCAAAACTAAAACATTTCATAAGACTAAAGCACACTATTTAATCCATAGATTCCTAACATCAATTGACATTCTATGAGCATTTAACATCACGGCAAGTAAGCCACCATCAGTTGGACCGAATATCAGGTACCAAATTCCATTTAAAGTAAAAGCTTACTCTCGTTTTGATAAATTGCATCATTGAACAAATAAATAGGGTAAGCGTGTCTTCAACCTTTTTAGTTTCGAGTCCTGCGGTAACATCACGACCTGCACGGCGTATACCAACCGCGCAGATTCAGGTGTAGTAAAGGCCTGTAGATACGAGAGGGCGCATAGGTATCTTTGTTGAGGACACCGAGTAGATTTTGCTCTGCAACGAACACACGCGGGGCGAAATCGAATGTAAGTAGCTGAATATAAAACCCTGAGATAATTTATTTAGAAACAACAAATAGCAGTAGCGGCTAAGTAGTAGGAGTGTAGTAAAATATTGTAGTGTAACCGACCTGAAGGTTGATCCAAACGTCCTCTATAAACGGCACACCGAGCTCTATGATCTAATATCTAGTGGCAGTGGCTCGAGGACTCCTACGTTGTGTTGTTATCATGTGGCCCAAGTTCACATTAAAAAGATGGTGCTAAGGCGGGAACGTTTAAAATAAAACTACAGCACTTACCTAACTTTACTTTTAATCAAAAGAATAACCAATTAATAGGACATTTGCATGAAAGCATACAAAATGACATTTAAAGCAAACAGTGCCGTACTCAACCTGGCCGACTGGGGAAAGAGCACGACCAAGAAAACCCCAAACTGCCCTCGCACTTCCAACTACATTTGGCACATCTTGACAAGAACGAGCATCGTACAAGTACCCAGATCACCAACATTAAATTTAACGGGATGTCAACTGTTACCCAGACACCACACACGACAACTGAAAACGTTAGTGTACACCAAATAGTCTTTTCTGGTAAGTACTGAGGTCGGCTAGGCCAATACTACCCAGCTAAACTTGAAGACGGAGGACACCAGGAAAATGACCTGCACCTTGACTACCAATGTTCCTCCCCACACGGACATAAAATGTTATTAATATTCAACAAGGCTCGAACACATGGGCCCATATACATACATTAACAGTTTCCAGTCCGTGTTACAAAATATTTCACAAAGGCTAGCCGACTTCCTATTATTTACAAAAAGGTACATTACAAGTACAATGACTAGACAACACGAATAGCTGAAATAAACTTATGGTATGATTGCGCAAGTTAAGGTTCGTGGCTTCGAGCGGTTCTTTTCAAAAGACTCTTTGAACTTTAACACATTTATTTGATTTATACAGATTTGAACAATGGAACTTTACAATCTTGAAATATTATTCTAAGTCGAAATCTAATTACTTAATTGTACAAGTGAGCTATCTACGAACTGCAATGCAAAAGCTGAACGTTTGATGAACTGAAATAAATTGTTGCAATTTGTCTTTTATGACATTGTTGCACATTTCCTAATAACTTTCTTAGGTATTAGTTTTATATTGATATAATAAATGGGGGATCACATAACTCCTCCCAACGTACATTAAAAGTTAAGGGTTTCTACCTTTTCTTGATTTTTAATTAAATTCGTTTAATCTCATTTAAAATTCATATTTTCTAGGGGTACATTTGTTTCTTTGGGTTTCTTAAATCTAAAACTGTTTCCTTTATTATTCTTATATCTAATACATATTTTGTAAGTTACATAATTGATCAATAAAATAGTCAATATAATCAATATAATTGTCCATACACTAATATTATCGTAGTGCACTTTGGGCGTCTTGATTTCGTTCAGGTGTTCCTTGTAATCTTCCATGAGTTTCATGGCGTGGTTTAGGTTGTCTAATTCCAGGTGTTCCAATTGCATTGGTTTTTGAATTATTTCTTCGTCTTCGTCTTGGGTAATCTTGATTTGTAATTCGGGTAGATTTGCTAATTTCTTGCTTTGTACGGGATCTTGGTAAACTCTAATTATTTCGTTTTTTAATTTTAAATAACAATTTTCCTTAAGGGTGATTAATTTACTTCCGGTTAATGCTAAATTACTTTCATCTTGATTGCAATACATTGTTGCGATTACTTCGGTGGGAAAAATGGCTATCCATTTATTTTCCGTTATTTTCTGAATTTTCATGTTGGTGATTTGTACAGGGTTTGGCTTCACAATTTTCATAGTGATTGGTAAATTTTAGTAGTTGTACTTCGCAAGAGCTGTCTTCTTGAATTGTTGTTGTTGTCAATGATTGGCATAAGTATTGATTGGGTGTGACTTCATTACATTTTTCGTTCGTATAACCATATCTTTGTTCATTTAAGGATAGGAATTTGGTTCTTGGAATAATAACTTGGTATGTGCTAGTCATTTTCATTGGAAATGCAAATAAGTGAAAATAATTGTAACTGTTAATCTCTACTATTGGTATTTCTATTAAAAATGTTATATCGTTATTTTTTACATAGCCTTTAACTATGGCTATTTTTTCAAATAATAAAATGTTTGATTCTATTACATCGAAAGGTAATTTACTGTTGGTTATAAAAGATTTTATTCTCAATAATTCTTTTAATAAATCTATTGGTTCTATTATACTTGAATGTAGGGTATTTAATTTTGCAAAGGTTACTGAGTTTTCTAATGTTGCTAGGATTTGTTGAATTAAAGTTAGGGTTGATATTATCTGGTTGTATATCGTATTGAATCTGATTAAATCTCGCATGCCTAACATGGTAGTTCGCATGTTATTTTCTAAGGTTTCTATTCGATTGGCTATACTATCTTGATTTCTAACTAATTTTCTTAGGGTTTCATTAAATTTGATGATCGTTGATTGAGTTAACGATATCTGGTTAATAATTATGGTTTTGATGTCGTTTTGATTCTCTATTAATTGTTGTATCGCGTTGTCATAGCGTTCTGCGTCTTGGTTATCTAGATTTCCGGTAATTGCTTTGATTAGGTTTCCTAATCTGTTGATTAGTCCTCTTTTTCTTCTCGTCATTTGTTCTATAGGTATTAGTCGATTAAATTTGTCTTCTATATTTTTCAAAATACTTTCTGTTATACTGTCGTAGTTCATCATTTCTATTGCATATTCTTTTCCGAATTTTGTTGTGTCCATTGACTGTTTTAGTCAAAAATAATTATTTCTGATTATTTGAAATTCTTGTTTTAGCTCGGTTAAATCGAATTTTTGTGCAAAGGTCCAATAATCTATAGTGTTCTGCATAATGCCTAATTTTATTGGTAGTATACCTGGGTTATTCTTTATGTCTTCGATTATAATTTCTGTGTCCGTTCTACCTGGGTGGAGGTTGACGGTAAGGGTGACGATTGTCCATCTGAAAGTAGAGGGTGTCTTAAATTTTTGAGGTGAACATATTTTGTTGTTTTGCCGTCGTCTATTGCGGCTACGTTTTTGTCGGATATTCGTTTGATTTTAAAGGGGCCTAAGTTTCTCGGTGCCGTTTTGTATCTTTTACTTTAGTAATTTTTCTCGAATACGGTTTGTCCTGTGGAAAATTTGTTTATGTCTGAGTTTTTATTACGGGTCGCGGTAATGCGTTCTTTATCGTTATCTAATTTGTCCTTTACTTTGGCATAAGTTATTTTTAGTTTCTCCTTATGATCTTTGGCGTATTGCTGATAGATTTCCTTGTTATAATGTATATCGTACAGATTGCATGAATCTGAGTGTCCTAGCGTTAGTTCTAAGGGTGTAAAATCTGTCGATGAATGAATGGTGTTATTATACGCGATTAATGCGTATGACATTAAGTTAGTTATGTGTTCTTTCTTGTAATTTATTCTTAATAATCTGATCTGTTCTAATAGGGTTGAATGTAGTCTTTCGATTAGTCCGTTGGATTCAGGGTGGTTTTCCGTTATAAAGTGAATTTTTATTTTGTGTAATTCCAAAGTGTTTTGAATTGTTTCGTTTTTAAATTCGCTTCCGTTGTCTAACGTTATTGTTTCGGGCGTTCTGTAAAACGTAAAATAGTGTAGAAATCCTCGGGTTACGTCTATACTATTTTTAGACGTAATTGGTATTGCTTGGCCTATTTTCGTAGATGCGTCCACGATTGTTAGGTAACTTTGTGCTTCTACTACTAGAATATCTGCATGTTATTTTTGAAAAGGTTTGTCTGGTGTTTTAGTCAACATTAAGGGTATCTTTAAGGGTTTTCTGTCATATTTGGCTTTATCGCATAATTCACACTGATTGATAAGGTCTGTAGTTAATTCTTTCATGTCCTTGAAATAGTAACGTCTCATGATTTGTTTTAGAGTCTCGTTTATTCCTCGATGGTTGGTCTTTTCTTCGTGTTGGTTTCTTATCACGTCATTTATTTCGTCAGGGTCGTCTAATGTTATTAATTTTCTTGTGCATCTTATAAGTTCGGGGCCAGAATTGTTGAATAGTTTTACATATATTTCTGAAAATCGTTTGTACAAGTTTTCCGTGTGGAAGTAAAAGTAAAATCGTTTTTTCTCGGGGCGTATTCCTTTAGAATTTTAATTATCTGTGATTCATTGTCGTCTTTGGTTATTTGAACTTGGTAAATTTTCTAATTATCCACTTTCGTGAATTTTACAGGGTTGGGGTTGTTTAAAACTTCCGTGATTATGAATTGATTGGGCTTCATGTCTATAGCTTCGTTTAAAATTTTAATTGCGGTTTCCGGTTCGTCATTTTGTGTCGAATGTATGGTTTCCATTTCTTCTGGGTCTTCTCTAATTTCGGTTTCGTCTACGTTTCCTATTACTGATTCGGTTTCTAGTGCGTTAAGTTGGATTCTACTTAAAGCGTCTGCGTTATTGTTGTAAATTCCCTTTTTGTATATGATCTCATAGTCATATTCTTCTAGTCTAATTCTCCATCTTTGTAATTTTGAGTTAGGTTCTTTGAGTTTGCATAGCCATACTAGTGGTCTATGATCGGTGTATATATAAAATTTCCGACCGTATAGGTACAGTCTAAAATACTTTGTTGCCCAAATTATGGCTAACAATTCTTTCTCTATCGTACTGTATCGTTGCTCTGTTTCGTTGAGGGTTCTGGATGCGTATTGATGGGTTTATCGTTACCTACTGTTCCTTGACTTAATACTGCGCCTAAGGCTACATTTGATGTGTCTGTTGTTAATATGAATGGTTTCGAAAAGTCTGGGTATTCTAATACGGGGTGATTTGTTAAAATGCTTTTGATTTTGTCTACTGCTTTGATAAATTCTGGGGTATGTACAATTTTGTTTCCCTTTTTTAAACAATTGGTTAGGGGCTTTGTTATTTGAGCATAACCTTTAATGAATTTTCGGTAATATTCCACTAAGGCCTAAAAATCATTTTATCTCTTTATTCGTTTTGGGTATGGAGTAATTTAATACAGCGTTTGTTTTGTCGGGGTTCGGCATCACTCTTTGAGGTGTTATTATGTGTCCTAAAAATGCTACTTCTTTTTGTAGAAATTCGCTCTTATCTAGTTGTACTTTAAATTGTGCGGTTCTTAATCTTTCGAACACTTCTCGTAATCTTTCAATGTGCTCCACTAATGATGTTGAATACACTATTATATCATCTAGGTACACAAGACATTTTTCGTTATGTATCCCTCGTAGTATGTTGTCCATTACTTGTTGAAAATTTGCGGGTGCGTTCTTCAGTCCAAATGGCATCCATTTATATTCATAAAGTCCTCTAGGTGTGCTAAAGGCTACCTTTTGTGTATCTCCTTCTTCCATTTCCACTTGATGGTATCCTGATGCTAAATCTAGCGTCGAAAAATATTGGCACTTGCTTAACTTATCTAAAATCTCTGTTATATTCGGTAACGGGTATTTATCGTCTACCGTTTTTTCGTTTAGTTTGCGGTAATCTATTACCATTCTGTATTTCCGTTTTCCTGATGCGTCCAGTTTCTTTGGTACTATTAATACGGGGCTGCTCCATGGTGAATTGGAGTGTTGTATAATGTCCTGATCTAATAGATCGATTACTTGTCTGTCAGCTTCTTCCTGACTTGCCTGGGGTAATCTGTATGCTTTGGTGAATATCGGTTTGTTGTCTGTTAGCTCAATGTTGTGCTTAACTGTATTTGTAAAGGTTAGGGGTATTCCTTCGCAATGGAATATGTCGCGGTACTCGTAACATAATTTTTGTATTGCTTTCTGCTCTTTGTGAGTTATGTCGCGGTTAAATCAAATTTTATTTAAATTTTGTCCTAACATTTCGTCGTTTTCTACGGGGTTGTAATTTTCGTTTGAGTTTTCGTCTATTTCCATCTCATTGAAATTTAATTCTTCTACGTTAATCGGGTTTGTTAAAGATAGTTCTACGGGGTAATCATTTGAGTTTAATATGGTCGTTGTGGCATAATTATCTTTGATTTTTACTCATGCGGTTGGGGTTTCTACTCCTTGTTGAAAAGTTATGTGGTTTATTATTCCTAAATTATTATTTGAATTTACGGGGATTCTTATCTGTTCGAGGTTCTAATGTATATTTTTCGTCAATTTGGGTGTTTTGAAATTTGATGGAGATTCGTCCATATTTTGTTCTTAATAATCGGTTTTTAATATCTACGTTGGCTCCTAATTTTCTTAGAAGGTCCATTCCTAATAGTCCGTCATATTTGTCATTAAATTCAAATATGCAGAATTTATGTTTCATCTTTACGTTAAAGGTTTTTGGTAAAGGTATGTTTGCTACGAATTGGTGTATTGTTGTTTGATGGGCGGTTTTAATTTTGAAGGGTTCTCTTTCTACATAGTTTAAATAATGTTTCTTTACTGTTCGCGGGCTTATTAATGTTTTTGAAGATCCGGTATCGATTAGTAATTTAAATTCAGCGTGGGGTATTTCGATATAGGGTAATACAAGGTGATTCATATTATTTAGATTTATTATGTTTGGTCGTTTATAAAATGGTCCATTTGAAAATTTGAACATGTGTTCTCTTCGTCGTCCTCCTCGTAATTTTCGTATGGTACTTCGCGTTCATAATGGTTTGATTGATTTTGTTCATTATTCGTACGGTCGATTGCTATTATTCTGGTCATCTTCATACTCTTCTACTTCTTGATGAAATAGCTCTTCTGAAGTGAAAGTGCGTTTTTGATTGGGATTTGGTCTTATGTGTGTTATTTTTGTGTTGGGTCTGGTGTTACCAGATGAGGTATCCATTGGTGTGGGTTTATAGTAGTTATTGGGATTATTATTGTTTATCATAGGTGAGTTTCTAATAGGATTTCATAGGTGAGTTTCTAATAGGATTCGCGTTGAATGCTGGTCTTTGTTGATTTATGTTTTGGTTGAATCTCGGTTGAAATGCGGGTTTTGAAAAGTTCGAGTTAAATGTTGGTTGATATGCGGGTTTTGAAAAGTTCGGGTAAAACGTTGGTGTTGAGAATTGTTTGTATTGGTTGTTAAAGTTTGAGTTATTAAAATGTGGATTACTAGTTCGCGTTTGGTTTGTTTGTGCATTGAATGGGTTAAATTTTTGTTGTGGATTTATTTGTCTAGCGGGTTGTATAGTTTTCATTGGCGTGTAGCTTTTATTCGTGTTGGGGTTATATAGTCGGTTTCTATAGTACATTACGTTCTCTTGTTCGATTATTATGTTCATTGCTTCTTCTAAGTTTGGGGATGTTGAAATCTAATTTTATCTGAAAGTCGTTCGGGTAGTGCATTTAGATAGGTATTACATCACTCAATAAGTCCGCAGGATGATACATAGATGGCGTTGCTATGTAATAATCCATATGATTTGTAGGAAGTACTAACCTTAAAAAGATATCTGTCAAAATTTCATGACAATCCGACGATTAGTTTACAAGTTACAGAGGTTCAAGTGACGATACTTTTGAGTTTTTCAAAAAAATGAATTCCAAGCAATTTCGCGTGTTGATTTATCATTGCTTTTTGATGGGTAAAATACCATCGCAGCCAAAGCATGGCTTGATAAGTGTTATCCGGGCTCTGCTCCATCGAGACAAACGGTGGAGAAGTGGTTTGCTGATTTTAAACGTGGCCGTACAGACACTGACGATGCTGAACGCTCTGGAAGGCCAATTGAGGTGGTTACACCGGAAAACATCAAAAAAGTCCACCGAATCGTTTTGGAAAACAGAAAAGTGAAATTGCGTGAGATAGCTGACACCTTGAAGATATCAGAAGGCAGTGTGCACACTATTTTGCATGAACATTTGTCCATGAGAAAGCTGTTCTCAAAGTGGGTGCCGCGTTTGCTCACAGTGGACCAAAACAACAACGTGTCGATGATTCTGAGAGCTGTTTGGAGCTGTTCAACCGGAATAAAAGGACTTTTTGCGTCGGTATGTGACAATGGATGAAACATGGATCCACCACCACACTCCAGAGTCTAATCGGCAGTCAGCTGAGTGGACTGCAGCCGGAGAACCACGTCCAAAGCGACCAAAATCGCAAAAGTCGGCTGGTAAGGTTTTGGCGTCTGTATTTTGGGATGCGCACAGAATTTTGTACATCGACTATCTTGAGAAAGGCAGAAGAATCAACAGCGAATACTACATGGCATTATTAGTGCGTTTGAAGGAAGAAATTGCCAAAAAACGGCCACACATGAAGAAGAAAAAAATTCTCTTTCACCAAGACAATGCACCGTGTCACAAGTCGATCGCAACGATGGCCAAATTGCACCAATTGGGCTTCGAATTGCTTCCGCACCCACCGTATCCTCCAGATTTGGCCCCCAGCGACTACTACCTGTTCGCAGACCTGAAAAAAATGCTCGCCCGAAAAAAATTTGGCTCGGATGAAGAGGTGATCGCTGAAACTGAAGCTTATTTTGAGGCCAAAGACGAATTGTTTTACAAAAAAGGTATCGAAATGCTAGAACGGCGTTGGACTGATTGTATCACTCTTGAAGGAATGTATGTTGATGAATAAAATCGAATTTCGCCAAAAAAATTTGTTTTTCTTAGTTATCCTACGGACTTATTGAGTGATGTGTTATCTAATGCCATCTCGTCGTACATTTTCGTTTTTAAAAGTCTTACGTTTGGGTCGGTTTCTTCGATTTTGAGTTTTGTCAAGATTAAGCTTCTTACATCTTGGCATTCCATTCCAAATTGATAGGGTGATTGGTTGTGTTCCATCCTAAGGTTTGTCAAGTCTCTCACTAAACATTTTAAGTTCCTCTGATCGCCGATATAGGCAATCAATATGCGTTTGTACTCTTCCCATTGGTCTACGTCCTCGCGACTTGCAATTAATGTTAGTGCCCTTCCGGTCAGTTTACTGATAATAAGGCGGATAGTCAAAGTGTTTCATTCGTTATCACCTGGCTTATAAAAGGTTTTTAGGAATATTTCGCGGGCTGAAATATAGGTACTTATCATACATTGATCTCCGTTAAAGCTTGGGATCATTTCTAGATACAGTTTAATTTCATTAGTCATCTTGGCTGGGGTAATATTTGGGTAATTTTAAAAAAGTAAAATAAATTTTTTTTTTTTTTTGAAAAAAATTTGGATTTATTTTGTGGTTTTTCGGTGTTATTTAATGGGTTTTACGCTTGGTATCGGTTTGGTTGAGTTTACTCTTGATTTGCAGATTTTTAATTTTAATTTCTGAAGTTTCAATAGGCTGAGTGATTTTTTGTGGTAATTTATGGGGCTTGAATGTTTTGCGTTAGTTACGTCAGTTAATACTTCTCTGTTTTTGATTTATGTCAATTTTAGTTAGGTGCGTAATAATTATCTCTTTGGTTTATGCGATTGTAAGGTGTCTGCAATGCTTACAATGTTGTCAATTAATTAGTTGCGTTAGCGTCTCTATTACAGGTTTATTTTTAATTATATTGTGGGTGTTATTCAGTACTCGCTGTGATTTAATACACTGAAATTTGTGCTTCGTTAATTTACTGAAATATTTAATTAAAATTTTCACGTTTGAATGCGTTCTCAGTACCGTAATTATTTGTATCCTTCCTGAGTAATTTAAATTGATACCTTATAAAAGTTTCTGTTCGTAATTTTATGCTGCTTTATAATGCTTGAATTCTGAAAGGTTTCCGCGATGTATTTAAATAGCTTTTGATGTGATTTATTTTTAGGTTTTATTCGTATTTATCCAAGGTTAGATTTTATTCACTTTTGAAGATGATACGATGACTGTTGGTTTTGCGCTTGAAATCGCGCTTCCTTATTTCTTGTAATAAGAATGTGGTTTTTAATAATAGAATGTTAGTTGTCTATTTATGGATTGTATTCCGTCTCGTGTTTGAATAATTGCGTTGTTATTAGGATTTTGGTTTTTAATTGCTCGTGATTTTGCTTTCGCTTGTTATTCTCGGTGTATTTAAATTATTTTTATGCGACAGTTAATTCTTTTATTGTTGAATTAGAAATTTGTTTCTTGCGTTAGTTAAAGTTGTTGAATTAGAAATTCTAAAAATTTCTTGCGCCAGTTAAGATTGCTGAATTAGAGTTTTGGTTTTGTTTCTAAAAATTTTCTTACGTTAGTTAAAAAGTGATCTGTCTCTTGTGCGCTTTGCGACTTTTTTGATTGTCTCTAGTTTTTTGTGTCTCAGAATAGTTTTTCTCAGTTCTTTGTCTCAGAATTTTAGTTTTCTCAAGTTCTTATAAATCTTTCTCATATACAAGTAAAATAATAATAAAAGCTTGAAGATAATCTCTAGCAATTGCTAAGTCGATTATTTTCAAAAAATTGCATAACATTTTTGTAACAATAGTTAATATACATATATAAATCATAAACTAGCAAATATCAAATGTCTTTGTTAATAATAAAATAAATTTCAATTGGTTTAGGAAAATAAACTTACACTAGTTGCTTTGTTGCTTTCATGGATTTCTTTCTTTGTTTCTGTTTTTCTTTTGTTGAATTCGAACTATTCTTGTTTCTCCTTCAACTGCTGGACTTGAACGATGCGTGTTTCGCCTCCAACTTTTGTTTTGTTCTGCCAAATTCGAAATTGAAATTCCCGGAACACCAGTTTCTCAAAGTTGGATTCGCTGTGTCCTTTTGACATCCGTTACGACTGCGCCAGTTAAGGTTCGTGACTTCGAGCGGTTCTTTTTAAAAGGACTCTTTGAACTTTAACACATTTATTTGATTTAAACAGATTTGAACAATGGAATTTTACAATCTTGAATTATTATTCTAAGTCGAAATCTAATTACTTAATTGTACAAGTGAGCTACCTACGAACTGCAATGCAAAAGCTGAACGTTTGACGAACTGAAATAAATTGTTGCAATTTGTCTTTTATGACATTGTTGCACATTTCCTAATATTTCCTAATAACTTTCTTAGGTATTAGTTTTGTATTGATATAATAAATGAAGGATCACATAACTCGCATTGTTAAAAAAGCGCTTACTATTGAATAGACTATCTTTAACATAGTCATAAATGCAAATGCGGAGGTACGATATGGTCGATCATACCAAAGGTTCAATTTAATTACATCACAACAATTATCACAAACGTTAAATACAAGTTAATTAAATAGAAACATCGGCTAGATAATAGGATAAACACACAACATCAACATAATTAAGTTTAAACCAAGATGTAAGCGGTGCAGTTGTAAATGTGAATAATATGCTAAAATAAAACAATTACACATAATGAAAATGTCAAATGAATCACAAATATCAAACATTATAAAATATGTTGGTAGCAAATACATACCCAAAATTCTACTGCATAGATACAAGCCCAGATTCAGGCGCTAAATTTTTATATAAATGCATGTTAGTTAAATATATTAGCTCTAGTAAGCAAATGTTAAAAATTATTCATTATGATTGCATCGTCTAAACTGGCTTTTAAAAATTAAACACATCGTGGCATTGCAAATTATAAACACTCATTTATACATAAAACGTTCAATAAAATCGTAAATTCACCTATATTAAACATCATAAGTAAAACAACTGGCATCAAATTCTAAGCCAAAAGCAACAGGTACATACATATTTCCTTCAAAACAAGGTTGAAATGACCAGATGTAATCAGATTACCTTAAATAGCAACTAATTATCAACATAAAACATTACCTTTAATAAAAACCGCCAAATCAAATCTTTTAACTTCCCATCTTGAAATTTATAAACAAAGTCCTTTTAACCCTCTCGATTACCTTGATCCTTCTTACACATGCGCCCCTTATAATGTAAATTCTGACGTCACGAAATACGTTCAAAACTTACAAGTGGTTACTGAGCTATTCTAACAAATACCTTTAAATATTAAAATGTACACTATAATATTTGCAATAATTATCAACCAATGAGAAATCGATTAGAAACACTACGGATCACTACAATATCTACTTTGAACCATGAGAAATTATATTTAACATACTTTTCCCTCGGTATAAAACATTGTCGGTATGAAAACAGCAGGTAATTCACTTGCACTAATTTCTAAAAATGAATTATACAAATATGTGTAATTATATTTAAATTAAGCATACAAAAATCTCCTAAAATAATTGTCTACTACAAATAATTTATGTAACAACCAAGGCTGCTGTTGTATCTAATAATCAATTTTTTTAGGGTGACGGTGGAGGGGCACTAGTACGTTTAGAAGACAAGAAATATGTCCATATAGGTGTTGTAAGCTTTGTGCATAAATATTATTATGTCGGTATACATCCCTTTGGATTCAGTCGCACATCATCATACAGGGATTGGATATTGGCAACTGTAAACGGAACGTGTACTTTGCTGTAATTTATATTTAAAACAATTGCTAGTTGATGTGTAGAATTTTAAATATTAGGAATCAACATATTATATGATTTAAATGCGCTAATATAGCTTTTTGTTGTTAATTCTGAATAATTAAGGTGTAATCGGGCCTAAGTAACTCTAAAAGAAAATTGAGATTCGCTGTAAAATCCTTAATCAAATGCATACTTTGAACATCTAGAAATGCTACCAAAGCATATGCTTTTTATATTCCACGTTTAGATATATGTTCCAACTATTTAGTTATGTCCAAAAATATTTCGTCATATATATCCAAAATTGATTTGTCAAATCCCAAATTGATTTTGTTAAGGCTAAAGTAACTTTATTGGGTTCTGGACCAAAGAAATAAAGTTTTAATACATCAACATGAAAAGATTAAGAAATTGATACACAATGGTTTAGTAGAATTACAGCTATAGGTGACGGAACAACAAAAAACAAAACGCGACCGTACTTAACATGCATGTTTTAAAATGAAAAATATTTAAAAGCATATTTAAAATAAATATTTTATTTACCTAAATTTTTGATCTTAAAAATTAATTATAGTGCTCTTATGCATAGCATGCTATGTATTCGCAATAAAAAAACACAAATTGTATACTCAATTAATAAAAATAACGTTGCGGGCAGTACTTCCGCCAACCCATGGGGGCACAAGGATATGGGCTAGTTTATAAGCCGCTTATGGTGGATCAGGCGTCAAAAACCTAGAATTTTGAAGCGCAAACACGGCTTTACTCCGAAAAAGTCATTTAATTTGCCAACGGTCAGAATTTTCTCTAAAACCCCAATTCTCGTATTACCTCAAGCAACTAAAACCACGCCTCCTATATGCGCGTTCCTATTAATATCTCGCTCCTACTTTCATTATAACATCCTCTAGCCTTGTTTTCATACCCTTCCTAAGTTGTCTATATCATTTCTACATTTTTGGTTTTTTTTTCTACCCCATGTTTTCTATCCTTTGCATAGTCCATCTATCATCGCATTATTTAGAGTTATTTCTCTCTACCTTTCTGTGCACCTTGAAAATCAATATCTTCTGCGAACACGCTGCATCTTTGTCCCGTATATTGCCTTTAAAAAATATCCTCGTCTTACAGACGTTCCCTCTTATAGACCTGCGTTTTCAGTTAACGATTTTTACGTAGAAATATCTACATTCTCTTAAGAGTCTAGTGAATTTTGTTAACGTATGATATACCTTATCTTGTCGGATTAATATCGCAGGGAGTCCTTCAGACCAATCTGTGTTTTAATAGGGACAACTCTCTACCTTCTTTCGGACGCTTGTCCAAAAACTCTAGTTTTTCTTATCCTACTGTCTCCGTTTCTGCCTTATCATTCCTTCGGTGGACCTGTTCTCGTCCCGGAACACCCGTCTGCCAGATAAGAGTGATGTTCCCTCACTCCGGGCTACTGACTACATTGGCTGGTTGAGTAGTGCTTTGCTATCCACCTTTTCTGTCTCTTTAGCTCAATGCGAGCGCTTCCTCTATTTTTTTCTACCTGGAAGCGCCTCTTATGCATTCCAAATACCCATCTCCCTCTTTCTACCGTTCCTATTTCTACTGCCTTTTCATTTCCGTCAGTCACTGTGTGGTTGCACGGAGGGTTTTCACAGACACCCGGACCACATCTCTGTGAATCTTTCGTGAGGTCATGCGTTGATAATAACTTAAGCTCAATATCGTTACCTTATCTATTATCTTCGACAACAACTTGAGATCTTGTTTTATCTTTTTATCTTCCTAACGTTTGGTATTTATGACCAGACGTGGCAATTATTTTTCTTGAAATAAAGTGAAAAAGCTAACCTGATATAGAAATGTAATTTGTTAGGTTAGCAATGTAAGAATTTAGTAAGGTGGTACGTTTGGTAAATTTGTTGATTCACAACCATGTCATGGACAAGTTTTGATGTGTATAGTTATTTAAACCAAAGTACCAGTAACAAAAATTTGCTAGCGTCAACGCGTGTGGGGGAAAGTAGTGGAGAGCTTCCGAAAGACGCTGGGACGTGGACTTTGATTTTGAACATCAAGAAGAGTGGTTGGGTTTTGGTATCGTATCGTATCTTATCTTTAGTATGTAGATTCCTTTTCTTGCTTATCTTGTTTATCGTTCCTTATAACCCGTTCCTGTCATTACCTCTACGTAGAAAGAAGAATGCGAAATTTGGAAACAACCTGGTAGCAGCCCACGCCCGCAGTCGCTAGCCGGAGCAATCCTGATGGAAGTCGCAGCCGTCATCTTTAAATTATCCTGAAGGAAGCCAAAAGTTGCCATCAGGAAGTGATTCTGTAGGAAGCTTTACCTATTCATGTGAGTACTCCGTTTTTTATAATACATTTTCGAATTTGCGTATTTCGTCTTTTACTTGTAATAATTTGCATATTGTGTGACGTCATTGACAGATGGGCGCGCTAATTTCCACCTCATGGATTAGCGTTACCAACTGCCTTTGCATCTCTTATACCTCGTTTGCGGGACTATAAGATGTTGCATTGTGGTATTGCCTTGTTGGTGTCAAATAAGTATATTCCTAGTTTTGGATATGCCTAAGCTGATACAATATTACGTGCATTTGTACAGCATTGCAAAAAAATTTATGGAATTGAATATTATGTGTATAACATCCATGTTTTATCGCATTTAGCACCTGATGTAGAAATATATGGTACCTGCTTAGATACAATCTCAACTTTTCCATATGAAAATTACTTGGGACAACTAAAACGTATGATAAAATCAACAAAAAATCCACTGCAACAAATACATCGTAGGTTAGCTGAAGCTAATTCATTCATTGTTAAAACTAGTGTTCAAAGTATTTTCCCAACCCATTCACATAATTTAGGACCCCTACCAAACGATAATAGAACATACAAGCAGTTTGAAACACTGATATATAAAAAATTTTTATTTAAAACTAACATAATATCTAAAGCAGACTGTTATTGTATGTGTGGAGATGGTAGAGTTGTTCAGATTCAGAATATTCTCATAAATGCCAATAACGAAATTATGATTTTAGGCTAACAGTTTTGTTCATGATTCTTTGTATTTGTATCCAATGGATTCCAAAGAACTATCAATTTACGTTATGAGGAATTTCTGCCCATAAAAGAACTGATGAATCATTTTTATTGCAAACTGATGAAACTCACCATATAGGTATATTGCCATTATTGAAACTTTCTGTTGGATTAGTGACACAAGTGCCTATTGATTATATGCACTGTGATTGTTTAGGTGTAATGCGAAAGCTTTTGAATTCATGGATAGGTGGTCGTCCACCAATTAAATTATGTAGCCGAATGGTACAACTCATATCAGAACGTTTACTTTTAGCAAAGGATCACATTCCAGCAGAATTCAATAGAAAACCTAGAGCAATATCTGAGTTGCAACGTAGGAAAGCCACAGAGTTTCGAACATTTTTGCTTTATTTGGGTCCTTGGGTACGTAAAGATTTAACCGACATAGCTGTTTATGAACATTTTTTGTTGTTTGTTACGTTCCAAAATTTGGCACTAGACATTTTTTAGTTTAGTTTTGGTGTTCGGGAATTTCGCGCCTTAAATTTGAAAGACTTGGCGCGTGTATTTCCGTCACGTCAGAAGTGCGTTACGCGGAGATTCGCGTCAACGCGTGTGGGGGGAAAAAGTGGGGAGTTTCCGAAAGCCGCTGGGACGTGGACTTTGATTTTGAACATCAAGAAGAGTGGTTGGGTTTTGGTATCGTATCGTATCTTATCTTTAGTATGTAGATTCCTTTTCTTGCTTATCTTGTTTATCGTTCCTTATAACCCGTTCCTGTCATTATCTCTACTTAGAAAGAAGAATGCGAAATTTGGAAACAACCTGGTAGTAGCCCACGCCCGCAGTCGCTAGCCGGAGCAATCCTGATGGAAGTAGCAGCCGTCATCTTTAAATTATCCTGAAGGAAGCCAAAAGCTGCCATCAGGAAGTGATTCTGTAGGAAGCTTTACCTATTCATGTGAGTACTCCGTTTTTATAATACATTTTCGAATTTGCGTATTTCGTCTTTTACTTGTAATAATTTGCATATTGTGTGACGTCATTGACAGATGGGCGCGCTAATTTCCACCTCATGGATTAGCGTTATCAACTGCCTTTGCGTCTCTTATACCTCGTTTGCGGGACTATAAGATGTTGCATTGTGGTATTACCTTGTTGGTGTCAAATAAGTATATTCCTAGTTTTGGATGTGCTTAAGCTGATACAATATTACGTGCATTTGTACAGCATTGCAAAAAAATTTATGGAATTGAATATTATGTGTATAACATCCGTGTTTTATCGCATTTAGCACCTGATGTAGAAATATATGGTACCTGCTTAGATACAATCTCAACTTTTCCATATGAAAATTACTTGGGACAACTAAAACGTATGATAAAATCAACAAAAAATCCACTGCAACAAATACATCGTAGGTTAACTGAAGCTAATTCATTCATTGTTAAAACTAGTGTTCAAAGTATTTTGCCAACCCATTCACATAATTTAGGACCCCCTACCAAACGATAATAGAACATACAAGCAGTTTGAAACACTGATATATAAAGAATTTTTATTTAAAACTAACATAATATCTAAAGCAGACTGTTATTGTATGTGTGGAGATGGTAGAGTTGTTCAGATTCAGAATATTCTCATAAATGCCAATAACGAAATTATGATTTTAGGCAAACAGTTTTGTTCATGATTCTTTGTATTTGTATCCAATGGATTCCAAAGAACTATCAATTTACGTTATGAGGAATTTATCAATTGAATTTGATTTAGTGAATGTAAAACTCATTATGGCAAAATGCATAGTTGTACAATATCAAGATTTCTGGATACCCATACCAATTATTCATAATTTATAAACCAAAATTCAAACCAATATTTTTTATCAATTTGGTTATTATAGAAACTATGTGGTTTTATTGTTAAATCTCAGAGTAGCACATACCAGAAGTGACACTCTCGGTCGATGCGTTTGATGTTCATGTTCAACACTGGGTGACCTCGGGAGACTATCATCATATTCTTGGTGGTTACTTTGATGTGAAGTTTGAATTTCAACTTTGTAAATATAATCCCAATTATTCTAAAACACAACGCATTTTGCATTGTACCTTCTTCTAATTTTTTTATTTTATTCATAAATTGCATACAGTTGATATAACCCCAAAATTATTTTTAGATATATAGCAAAAGTAAATGACCATCAAGAACATGGCCATACAAAAATTCTAAATTGAGAGTGTCACTTTCTGGTATATTGTATTCTGGGGTTCAATAATGTAAACATCGGGTTGTGGATACAGACAGATCCAGATGATTCTGCTATTGTCTATTGCATCTCTGCAGTCACTCGAGCTACATACTCACATCGACACATCGTTTAATATTTTGCACTGGGTACATGTACAAAAATTGTATTGAGAATAGGCTACTGTTAGAAACGTTTTACTACTAAGAAAAAATAATGTAACGACTTACAAATGTTGCATTAATCATTTTTTCTTAGGAGTAAAACATTTCTAACAGTAGCCTACGTATAGCATAACATGGTGCTGATTGGAATGCAAGATTCAATCGCTCAGCATCACTGTGGGCCATTTGAATTCTCACATATTAATATGTAGAAAATTTATTCGCAGTATTGCCTAAACATTAAATATTAGCCTTGATTAACATTCTTTAAAGGATATTAAATTATGGAAACATGAAAAATATAATGTAGAATTTGAAATATTTATATCAGTATGTTGTACATTTCAGTTGCAATAACGATGCAATGTTCAAGGTAAGATGTTATGCCAAAGTTGCAGAAAATACATTGCAAATTGAACATATGCTGCATTGATATTGTAACTGTAACTTCACAACTTGTGAAATAACACATTGGTGCAAAAATTTGTAATGCTGCATGCTCACTAGGTGCACTTATATGATATCATTTGATTACATTGACTATTGTAGCAATATTTAATTATTTAGATATAATTATCAGAGCATAAAATAAGCAATACTGACTGATATGAACGTGTAAAATTAATTGATGTTTGTTCAAATTACTATTTTTAAGTTGTTTTGGGTAGTATTTTGTAGTAGCAATATAGATGTATACCTAAACAGTGTGGGTATAATTAAATTTTTGTTTTTTATGAAATATACTATTTAAAAGCGTGTCCATAGGTACAATAGTATTTTGAAAATAATTATTGTATTTTAAATCTAAATTAAATACTTTTTGTGTATTAGCGATTACATTTATTTTTTTTTGTAAGAATTGATTTGTGTGCAGTTGAAAACAAATAAAAATGAATTCTGATTTTTTAGTGATTAAGAAATTTATGGAGAACCCATACTTTAATGTCGTAAACTTTGTTACTCACTGAATATAACAATAAAGGTTTAAAATACCTGATTCTTTCATTTCGTGTTTTTTTTATTTTAATTTTTAAAAATTTTCAAGCATAATGTCTACAGTTGATTCTGAAAACTAGTGCAGATGTTACCCTTTATACTGATCTATGTTCTATTAAATGTAATTCTGAAATATGTACATTAATTTTTAGAGCTATAATGCAATCAAAACTAGAGGTTCAGTCGAAATTGCGAAAGAATGCATTCACATTGTAAGTTTCTGAATTAAAAACTCACATACTTTCAAATCTTATGCACTATACGCATACTCCGATAGATCATTTAAAAGTATGTCGGTTTTGTATGCAGAAACCTATGACGTGAATGCATTCTTTCTTGATTTTGACTATACCTATTGATTTTTATTGTACTATAAACTCTAAAAATTAATGTACATAATTCTAAATTGTGTTGAGGTGATTTAGTGACGTTTTATTCACGTCTAAGAAATGGCATCAAAATAACATAATAAAATAACGTCATTGTGCCGCGACATATTGACGTCGTGGCGACGTCAATATTACGTCATTTTCTAGGTTAAAATGACGTAACTCATGACCAAAAAATGACGTGAAAATGACGTCAGCATGTTAGCTGGGTATGAATCATGAGCTAGATTTGGAAGGATACTGTTCATTTAATACAATCTCATATAGTAGACACACTGGAGGAACCTTAATATATGTAAAGGAGGAATTGAAAACAAAGCTACTTATGATAAAATCGATATCAAATAAGATATGGATAACAGGAATAGAGATTATAGTACAGTCACAAAAATTTCTGATATTTTGTCTTTATCACTCACTAGCAGCAAGTGATCCTGAATTTCTGATATACTTGGAAGAAATTTTTGAAGAATATATAACAGTTGTAGAACCGCCACTGAAATTATTAAACGCCGCTTTACGGCGCTGCCCTTTCTAGTGACGGGTGCAAGAATATAAGAAGCTACCCGCTTCAAACACCCTTGCGCAGGAACACTTTATGTTTATCAAAAGTAATACTCAACTTGTATTAAACTGTGCAATTTACTGGCATAAAATATATCTTTTTAGACGAGACATAAAAAACCTTTGACATATATGTAACAACTCATAATAAATCATAAATCGCCTACTACTTAAGTTTTAATACATATGAGGCGCGTTTGCAACATACTCCCACCTTGTGTTATGAGCAACCGAAGAACACAACAAAATTTACGCGCCACTGTCCAGCCTAGTACGTAAGTCTTTCCGGCAACTTAACCTGCCGTCCACTTTTAGTGTACACACGTGTTTTACTCACAGGTACAATGTTCCTTCTTAACTGCTCTGCTGAGGAAGCGCCGTCATGCACTGCATTTTCAGTAGCTGCTCCCACCTGACCGTAGCTATTCACAGAATCAAGCTGAACCATTTCACCTTCTGAACACTCCAACGGATAAATACGCTGAATTGGGCGCACCAACTGCCCTTTAGCAGTTTTTAGTCGGACAACGCGTACTCGTCCATCTTTACCAGGTATCAACTCTGTTATGCGACCCAGAGGCCAGTCTATCCGTTTTGTCTGATCATTTCCAATCATAACGATCTCACCGACATTTAGTGAACGTATTTTGCAATGTTTGGACACCATACGTAATTGACCCAAGTATTCGATACGAAATCTTCTGCGTAATACATCACGAATCTTTTGTGATGTAACAGTCGCTGTTCAATGTTGCAGAATCAAATACATCTAATTCTGGTACTCCAATTTCATGCCGTTCCTGCAGAAACATATTTGGTGTTAACGGCTCCAAATCGTTCACATCACTCGAGATGTAAGTCAAAGGTCTAGCGTTTATAATGGCTTCACAATCACATAATATAGTATAGTCCGTCAAAATCCAGCAAAGCCCTTCCTAAAACTTTACGTAATAATTGTTTTAACATGGAAATCAATCTCTCCAAAATCCACCCCACCATGCTGCGGTTGGAGGGTTAAACTTCCATGCAATACGTTGCACTGCTGAATATTTTTACAGCGTCCCAATTCACTTTGCGCATCGCGTTATCTGTACCGACAAAATTAGTTCCATTGTCTGAATATACAATACATGGTCGGCCCTTCTAGCAATGAATCTACGGAAAGAGTCAACAAATGTTCCAGTTGACAAAGATGTAACAAGTTCAAAATGTACAGCACGATATATCGCCACGTGAAAATACACACCCATGCTTTTTGTCCATTTCTTAGAAACATAGGCCCGGCCATATCAACACCAATGATTTGAAGACTGCCGCGTCACGTACTCTATCACTAGGTAACGGCGGCGTAATTTCTTCCATTCTGGAAGCGTCTTGTCGTTTACACACAACACAATTTCCAATAACAGTTTTTATGCTACGACGACCTCCTAGAATCCAATAGCGTTCTCTTAATAGAGATAAAAGTGTCTGCACACCAGTGTGACAGGACTCAACGTGCTTATCCAATATAAGCTTTTTAACCACTGGGTGCTTCCCAGGCAATAACAGAGGGTATCTAAAGTCGACATCGTCTTCGCGATATGAAACTTTGGTATTCAGACGAATAATGCCATTTTTATCAATAATTGGTTGCAATGAAGACAACTCTTTTACCTTCTGGTCTTGAAACGATTCTTGTTGTATAACTTTAACAAGACACAGCTCAGCCGCTTCTGTTTCTTCTACAGATAAACATTTATCCAGAACTCGGCCATCAGGAAAACGACAATTGTGAATGAAACGTAAAATCCACGCAAGCAAGCAAATGATTTCATTGTAATGAGAAAAACGTTTATTATACCATAAGTCTTCACTGTTTAGCATAAATGCTACAAGTCTTTATGACGTTCTCTTCCAACCTCATCTTCATTGACCTCAAGATCCGCCTTAGGCCATGCACAGTGTGGTTGGTATAACCAGGACGGTCCCTCTAACCATTGGGATTCTAGCAATTGTTTGGGGGAACAACCGCGAGATGGGAGGTCCGCTGGATTCAAATTTCCTGGAACATGGTGCCACATGTTTTTATCGGTCAACTTACGAATTTCTGCAATCCGATTCCAAACAAATGCAGACCATTGATCTTCTTGTTTTATCCAAGAAATAACAGTACTCGAATCGCTCCAAAATAACTTTCAAATTCGTTATCAATCAACGATTTCAACACGTCTTTTACAGAGGCGTACAAGCGTGCTGCAATCGTAGCGGCCAACAATTCGAGTCGGGAAATAGTCATTTCTTTTAAAGGTGCAATTCTCGCCTTTGCTTGAAGTAAACTTACTTTTACACCATCGACCTTTTCTACTCTTACATAAACTACCGAAGAGTAGGCTGCCGTACTGGCATCACAGAATGTATGCAAGCTGATCTTTTGCGAACCATCATTTAAATAGTCTATCCATCGAGGCACTTTAATTCCTAATAAGCATTCTGATTCCACATACCGTTTCATAAATTCTCTCTTAACTTCGCCGTCTACTTCTTCGTCCCAATTAATTTTCTCTCTCCAGAGGTGCCGTAACAATGTTTTTGGACGAATAGTAGTTGGACATACAAATCCCATTGGATCAAATATTCTATGAGTCAGCGATAATATAACACGCTTCGTTATAGGTCCTTTGGCTTCATGTTCACTGTGCTCAAAATTTAGCACTAAACTATCTTCCAGTTTGTTCCAATTAAGACCTAGCACTTGCGTCACAGGTTTGTCAAAAGGCGTTTTGCCCAATTGCGTATGCTCCCACCCTCTGAGGTTGAAATGTCCTTTGGCCATTACTGTACGAGCATTTTTTATAAACCAGTTTAGCTCGCTCACAGTAGCGACGCTGTGTATGCAATTGAGGCGGCTCCGTGGCGTAGTGGTATGTGTGTGACTACTACGCCCAAGGTCCCGGGTTCGAATCCCGACACGGTCCGCTTGAAAAATGTTAGGCGAGCATTTTTCACAAAAATACACCCTCGTTCGGATGAGAGGTAAAATGGAGGTCCCGTGTGTGAGTGTTGTCACGCACGTTAAAGATCCCTACCTTGCTTGAAACAGCAAGGGTTCGGCAAAATTCCAAATTTTCCAGGTAAAAAAAAACTCGCTTCCTGGCCAATGTAGTACCTTCGGGTGGAGCATTGGAAAATCAAATGTAATGTGTATGCAATTGTCAACGTAAAAGCCATTCATCAATGTCATAATAACCTGTTTAACTTCTCTGTTCACAGTTTCATCGAGCATACGAGTCAAATGGTACTTTATAGTCATGCCTAGTAAATACGGACTAGCGCACACTCCAAAAACAACTCTCTTATGTCGATATATGATTTCACTACCCTGTAAATCCAACCAAATAAATCTTAATACGTCTTGTTCAGCAGAATGTAACCCCACTTGCAAAAAAGCTTTGTTGATGTCTGCAATCACACCTATCTGATTGAGTCGAAAACGTAATAGCAAGGCAGGTATCAACTCAATCAGATTCGGACCGCTTTCTAAACAATCATTCAACGAAGGACTACCCTTTTCGTGCGAAGAAGCATCGAAAACTGGCCTTATCTTTGTGGTTAGACTATTAGATTTCACTACAGCCCTATGAGGTAAATAGTGAGTAACAGCATTTCTGGGACAGCGCATCTCTTCTTCAGATACTACTTCAACTATGCCTAAGTCTTTCCACTCATTTAAAACTTGTACATAAGCTTCATACAACTGTTCAAATTGCAGCTTTTTATAACATGGTTCAATCGCACGGGCAATTTCGTAATTATTAGCCAAAGGTGGATGACCTTGCTTCCATGGTAGACGACAACGTATCTTCCATTAGCATCTTCTTCTACAGTTTCCATGAAACATTTTTGTACATCGGAATTTATTTCATCTTTAGATGTTTTTCCACCGGATCCATAATGCCTAACACGTCCAACTCCCATAGCTGATTTACCTTCAACTCACTGTAAAGTAATGAGATGACTTGCATAGTAGTGGACTTGCTACAAAGCTCGTTGGGAGCTTTTCCCATAAGCGTCCAACCGAGATCGGTCTCAATAGCCACAAGACCACAATTCAAAACATGTCTCTTACCCGTCAATAATTTTCCACAAACATCGGCTCTATCAAAATTTCTATTGGCGAATAATCACCCACGTCAGCTATTTGTATACCTTTTTTAGCTAGTTCGTTTATCCACAGACCATTGGGAACTGGAGCTACATCATCGCAAATAACGGGTTGGTCTAAAACATCGAAGTGGCAAGAATATTCACCAGTCAAATTAATAAGCTTTATCTTATAGACAATGTGAGCTTGTTCCGCTGTAGACGCTCCGCCAAACAAAGTATGAGTAATCCGCGTGTGACCTTGCACGGGAAAACCCAATATCTGAGCAGTATTCTTCAAAACATATGATCTTTGTGACCCTGTGTCTATAATAGCCCGCACTTTACGTTCCCCATTTTTTCCAGCGAGTTTTACTCGTAACGTTTGCAGGAACACAACAAGATTACACAAATTGGCAACATTCTTATCGCAACTGGTTGCCTGTAGTACCTTATCCAGAGTTACCGGTGTAGTAACGTCTTCAGCACCCTTGTTTGCTGGCAACTCAGGACACATTAATGGTACGTGTCTTTTGTTACATATCATGCAAGTTATTTTTTGACAACATTTTCCGCCGACGTGATCTACCTTTAAACAACTAAAGCAAGCCCTTTTTTGTTTCAAAATTTGACGTTTTTCATCTAATGCAACCTTTTGCATTTTGTGGCACGACTCACTACTATGACCAGCTTCACAGAAAACGCATTTTACTTGTTTGGTAAACAAACCAGCAGCAGTCGGTACGTGCTCATGATTTTCATTAACTTTTTTGCCTTTTCGCTCAGTTTCGTTAGAAATGGCGGCTGCAGAAAACCCTTCTTCTGCTAGTGCAATGCGTTGTTCTCCGTCAACTTCTAAACTTATAAATGCCATCAAACCGTCAAGGCGTTCTTTGAGCGTATCGCCTCTTTTCACCGATACATCGCCCAGCGATCTCTGCCATGCGCGCAACAGCTCTTCTGGAAGACAAGATTCTACCAATGGAAACAACATTGCGGAACAAGTGTCCGTCGTCACACCAAGCGTGTCAAGAGCTCTCAACTGCGTCACAATCTTATCATACAGACTGGCTAAATTTAGCGTCTTTGGATTGAGTGCTTTAATTAAAATAATTTTTAGCAACTCACGCACATAAAACTCGACTAACAAGTCATGCCTCCCAAACCTGGCTTTTAAACTTTCTACAGCTTTTTCATAATTATTCCCAGTTGGGGGAAAACTAACTATAAGTTCTTCGGCTCGGGAACCCGGGACAATAACTTGTAACAAATAATGAAATTTATCTTCATTGGTTAACTCACAATCATTATGAACTTTATTAAAAGTGAATACTCCCTGTATGTTTGTTGTGGTTTGTTTAGCATTCTTCTTAATCTTCTTTGGGAATGAAACCACTCATAGTTTTTAAAATCTATTTTATTTACGTTTCGATCCATGACCTAGGATCGTTGTCAAAATAATAAAAACTTCAAGTTTGACATTTATGACATAAATTGAAGATGACTTTGATTTATTGAAATATTTGGTTTGAGTACACTAAGCAAAAATTTTTAAAGTTTAAAAGAATGATTGCCTTCAATTTGTGTTACGACCTGGGACCGATTTGTTTTAGGTAGCCAATACGCTTAACGTGAAATCACCTGATTAATTTTTATTGGTGAATTTTATATAAAATCAATAATTTGGAAAACATTTTTTAACATATTTCTATTTATACAATTGAGAGGATGGTTATTAAAGAAGTGTGCGATTGCGTTACCATAAGGCATAAGCAGTCGTTTTTTTATATTTATTTTGAGGGGGAAAAAATCATTATGATTTCGGCTACCTCTTTGGTAGATTTTAACATGGTTCTGAGGCGACCCTATGGCGGGTTTACACTTGTCAGATACCAATACTGTTCAACGGATATTGTATTTGGTTTTGAGGTAACCCTATTGCGGGTTCACACTTGTCAGATACTAATGCTGTTTTATAGGGGTTGTTGATTTGCTTATTGTTATGTAATTAGTTATTGTATGTATAAATAGAAATCATGTATGTAGGCTGTATTTCATGTTAATATCGCAAGGAAAACCCAGGAAAAACTTGCAATGCTACCTAGATATTGTGGGCATTTGATTTTCATTTGTTATTTCTTTTGTTATTTCTTTTAGTAATGGAATCCATTGTTTACTGAAAGTCACGGATTCGTTTGCAACGCAGTTATTTTTATGTAGGGTTATATAAGCAGCTTCTTTGATTTTGCGTTTTTGGTGGTTTTCTTCTTTGTCGATAATTTTTGCGTCCTCCCATTTTATTTTATGACTGGAGTCCCATGCATGTTGGCAAATCATAGATTTTTCAAATTTTCTATTTTTTATATATGATTTATGTTCTTTTAATCGAACTTCAAATGGTCTGGAGCTTTCCCCTATATAAAACTTGTTACATTCGCACGGTATTTTGTAGATGCAGTTTTTTGAATTTTGTATTGCGTTTTTGGGTTTTGTTTTTGTTAATTGTGCTCTTAGTGTATTGTTGGTTCTAAATACTGTTTTAATTCTAAATTTGTTTCCTATTCTTTGTGTTCACGCGCGGGGGGTCTTATAAATTTATACATCGACTTACCTCCACGGTGTTTTGTTGTTTTCTAAACTGCAGTTCCTCTTCCTTCAACAAGTGGACTGTATGCGAATTGAGTCTATGTTAGGTTACACTTGCACTGAGTTTTTTAGGGGTTTAACAACGAAAATCTGCGGCACTTGACTAACTTACGGTACTGAACGAAGAAACCGACGACCGTTCTGCTTCAATATCCATAAGAAAGTGTTTGTTCACTACTCTTAGTCCAACTTATTCACCCATGCACAAGGAATTTTTATGGCAGGATATAAGGGAACAAAGGATGACAGTTTTACTATTAGATTTACGACTACAAATTTAACTAACTTAAAATTAACCACGCGAACGTGCGACAAAGAAACCGAACATCCCGCCCACCAAAATAAGTATGAATTAACTTATTTTATATTTAAAACCTAATTAGAGCTATTAACTAAGAACCCTAACCGACAAACTTATATAAGTGAATATATGTGTACATACCATTAAATATCAAGTAATTGGCAGTAAACATAGCTTCACTAGGGGGCGTTTAACGAACCCTTGGGCTGTCTTGATTGTAGGTATCCGAACGATACCGTCCCTACCAGGATGTAAATGTCTTTCATGGCAATCTAATATAATAATCTCAGTTAACCGATGCGACCGAGGAAGCAAAATTGGAAATTTTGCATCATGCGACAACTCTGAGTTACGTAGGCGACCGCCCACCCTCAACAAATCATGACTATCTAAAAACGGACTAAGGCTACGAAGTTGTTTACTAACAAGTTTTCCAGTTTTAATATTTGCAATGTCTTGAGCAAAAACATTTGTTTGAACTCTTTTAATCAATAAATGTATAGCCTCTTGCTGCTGAGCTAGAGACAAACGATCAGAATATTTTGAACGCAAATCTGGACATTGAACATTACGAATGAAATGACGAATACAGGTAATAATCCTACAAATTTTCTGCAGGTTTGAAAATTTATCCAACAACATATCTAAGAAATTGTCAGACATAACGGCTGTTAACGACAGAGTACGATATTCGACGTCCATCTGAGATGAGTCGATTAGTTTTGGCAGCGATGTTACTGGCCATTCTTCATTACGACGCACTAACCAAGAAGGTCCTGTCCACCATAATGGATGATGAACCAACTCTGAAGCCAAAAGTCCACGTGAGGCACAATCCGCAGGGTTATCCTGGGACTTAACATGAAACCACGAAGATGGAGGAATACGTTCTTGAATATGCGAAATACGATTGCTAACGAATGTCTTCCACTTATGCGAGGAAGACCGAATCCAAGACAAAACAACAGTAGAATCTGACCACGCGAAAATATTACTAAATGATAAAATATCTTTATAAGTATTTTTGACGAAATATACTAAATCTGCCAAGAGTACGGCAGCACACAATTCGAGACGGGGCAATGAAACGCGATTAGTAGGAGCAACCTTCGATTTTGCGCATACTAATGAAATGGTAATATTACCTTCTAGATCGAACGAATGGAAATAGATGACAGCTGCATACCCGGCTTCAGAAGCATCACAGAATCCATGCAACTCCACCTTTTTAAAATCATGACATACGATGTGACACGAAATCTCAATATTCGAAACCGCTGGCAATTCACCCAAAAAATGTTTCCATTTTTGTATGACTTCCAATGGAGGCTCTTGGTCCCACCCGAGACCTAATAGCCAAAGATCTTGAACTAAACGTTTAGCGAACAGTACTACAGGTGCTATCAAACCGAGAGGATCAAAATTTTTTGCGATAGCCGACAAAATATTACGCTTAGTGCAAGTGCGATCTTCAACGTCCAAGTTGTATAAAAATGCATCTGTAAGAGCACGCCACGAAAGGCCCAAAATTTTTATTGAACCACTATCTTTATCTTGAAATGTAATTGCGTCCGAACTGGACAGGGACTCCCTCAAGTTGGACATCACTGGCAATTACTACTCCATTTTCTTAATTTAAAACCACCACTAGAGCAAATACTATTCAATTCACCAATTAATTGATTAGCAGCTTCAATCGAATTACATCCAGTGACTAAGTCATCAACATAGGTATCGCTCGCCAATACCGATGACGCGAAAGGAAAATTAATCGACTCTAACCTTGCCAATTCTTGAACAGTACGCAAGGCCAAAAAAGGCGACGACGACACTCCATAAGTTACAGTATTTAATTTAAAGTCCATAATAGGATCTGACGGAGAAAATCTCCAGACGATACGTTGATAATCACGATGAGTATTTTTAACCAAAATCTGCCGATACATTTGTTTAATGTCAGCCGTAATTACGATAGGATGTACACGAAAGTGCAATAACAAAACTGCAATGTCCTTTTGCAAAGCAGGGCCAATAGCCAAGCTATCATTTAACGACTTTCCGGATTGATCCTGACACGAAGCATCGAAAACCACCCGCAATTTGGTGGTAGTGCTATCCCGCTTATGTACAGCATGATGGGGAATGTAATACATTTTCTCATGACCCGACGAATTTTCAAGCGATTTCACTTGAACCATGTGACCGCTTGTCAAATAATCCTCCATAAATTTTTTATAATCTGAATACAATTCAGGATTTTTTAACAAACGACGTTCTAACGACAAAAATCTTTTAATACAAATTGATCTCATATCCACGAATGAGGGTTCCGAAATTTTAAAGGGCAAGGACACTACAAAACGACCGTCCTTGTTACGTCTATAATTTTCCACAAATTGATTTTCACACCTTTCTTCTTCAGGAGAAATGTGTTTTTTGAAGGGAATATTTTCTAATTCCCAAAATCGACAAATGTCGCTGTCTAAGGGCTCAACGAAAGCACACAACGACGTAATAGAACTATTCGGGAAACGACCTTTCCGTTAAAACCCAACCAAAGGTTGTTTTAATAGCAACTGGCTCGTTAGCGACACCCCAACGAGACTCGTTCAACAAAACCTAAGCAAAGATTTCCGCTCCGAGTAGCATGTCAATTTTACCAGGAACATTAAAATTAGGATCAGCTAAGGCCAAACCTCGAGTATGCGACCATTCCTTGACCCCTATCGACGACGAAGGTAATTGATTACAAATGTTAGGTAAAATATAACAATCAATTCCATATGCTGGAGACCGTGCTCCCGAGGGCTGACTACACGATAGTGCACCAGACACCAACGACGAATTCAAGCCAAGTCCTTGAACAGTGACATTGGCTCTCCGTTTCCTTAAACCTAATTTTGACGGCACCTTTCAGTCATAAAACTTTCCATGGATCCGTTATCTAATATTACACGAACAGATTGCAATGTTCCTGTATAATCAAGCACCGACACCATTGCCGTAGCTAACAGCGTGGTTGTGTGCTCTAATGACGTCAAAATCAACGAACTAGTGACAGGTTGTTCATGCACAACCGACGACGACAGATTGTCTTCACTAGGCCTACTAGTAGAAGTAAGTCTAGGCGCCGCTCTCCGAGGAGACGCTGACCTTTGACGATGGGTTTGTCGGCGTGGCGACACCGATTTTTCTTGTTTATCGAAATGAAGCAACGAATTGTGCGACTGATGACATTTTCTACACGACCAATCTAACATACAATTTTTCATCAAATGTGAAGTATTTAAACATTTAATACAAAGATTTTTAAGCTTTACCACCTCAAATCTTTCTTGAGGGGTTTTATCGAGAAACTGCTTACATCTATAAATAGGATGCACAGCTTGACAGAAACTACAATTTTTAACATCATTGGTGGTACTGACTAAAGAGGTTTTAGCCGAAGTGCTAACGAACCTTCCTTTTTCTCTTTCTTTAACGGAATCTCGAGCCTTTAAGCATGTTCCTGAAGCAATGTCATTGATTTCCAACACTTTACATTGTTTTTCAATGTACGACCTTAAATCTTTGAACGAGGGAATTTCGTCATTATTTCCTAATTGGAAACGCTTTAAAATGTTTGTATCTAATTTTTTCGATAACAGATTAAACAACATGAAATCTAATAAATCTATTTCCATCTGCCTTAACGCGAATATATTTTCATCAAAACAACTAATTAATTGCCGGAGTTCCGCATGCGAGTCTGAGGAACTGACCTTAGGGCATTTTTCAAGAGCATTAAAATATGTTGAAAGTAATAACCTCTTGGACTGAAAACGATTAGTAATGATTTTATAGGCTTCGTCGTATGCATAATCATTTAATGGCAAGTGTTTTATTAAGCCACGCGACGAATCATCTAATGTATCAACGAGATGGCAAAATTTTTCAACGGGTGACAAACTGACATTATCATGAATCGACCGCTTATAGATCGCATTGTAACTCTCAAAATCTGATATGCGTCCGGAGAAGCGGGGGACTGCAAGATGTTTCAAGCGAATTGCACCGTTTGACGAAAAGGAATTATTCATATTTTCCACCTTTGGCTTATTTTCTACCCGATCTAATTCGCATTGTTCAGCGATAATACGAATGTCTAATAGATAATCATCGATTTTCACCCTAAGCGCAGAAAATTCATCCAATTCTTCACTTTCTTCATCAAAGAAAATATCCTTGCAAAAGGATTTGAAAAGCGTTTCAATCTGTTCGACAGTTTTAATCGACGCTCTAATTAAAGCAATCGATACGTTTTCCGGTTGGTTGATCTTACTGTATATGTGATCCAACCTTTTAACTACAAATTTAGCTTCAAGAATAGCTTTATCAATTGATATAACCATATTTAATTAATGATTAATGAACGACAATAAAAATTAATGTAAAAACAATGCGTGACTCGAATACGCTAAATTACTAATTCATCTACGAAAGTAAATTATTATTAGAAAAATGCAACTAACTACAGTGCTAGCCCGACAAAGCCTTTAAGGTTTCAAATAAATTTCAACCCCTTTGTTATGCAAGTTGCATGAACCCGAATGGCTGCTCCAACTTGAAGTGACAAATAAGATAAAGATTTATGATACAATAACCCTCATAAATAGTTTACATAAAAAGATACCGACGACGACCCTAATCTTTGCCACAAAGGATAAGGAATGTATTGTAAAATCTACCGTTATAACAAGATGTTTTTATCATTAGATGTGCAAGCAAGATGTTCTTTTCTGTGTAACACGTTTAACCATAATAAAAACTACGACAATCTTATAAATTTAAATATAAGGAGTTTAAAGAATAGGAACTAATTATTTAATTAAAGATCCGGTGATGAAGGCCAATTTTGGTCACGCGCGGGGGGTCTTATAAATTTATACATCGACTTACCTCCGCGGTGTTTTGTTGTTTTCTAAACTGCAGTTCCTCTTCCTTCAACAAGTGGACTGTATGCGAATTGAGTCTATGTTAGGTTACACTTGCACTGAGTTTTTTAGGGGTTTAACAACGAAAATCTGCGGCACTTGACTAACTTACGGTACTGAACGAAGAAACCGACGACCGTTCTGCTTCAATATCCATAAGAAAGTGTTTGTTCACTATTCTTAGTCCAACTTATTCACCCATGCACAAGGAATTTTTATGGCAGGATATAAGGGAACAAAGGATGACAGTTTTACTATTAGATTTACGACTACAAATTTAACTAACTTAAAATTAACCACGCGAACGTGCGACAAAGAAACCGAACACTTTGGATTTTTTCGGAGAATCCTTTTATGTATGGTATTGAGAGCATTTTTTGGTGTGTATCGTTGATTTTGTTTTCTTTTTCTTTATTTTTAAGATTTTTATTCATTTCTTTCTCTATTATTCTTTTAGGATATTTGTTTTCTATTAGTGTACATTTGATTAGGTCTTTCTCTTTCTTTAAAATTTCTTCGTTTGATGATATTAATTTTGCTCTATCATACATGGTTTTGATAATTCCTCGTTTGACACATTGTGGGTGGTTTGAATCGAAGTTTAAGTATCTGTTTGTGTGTGTTGGTTTTCTGTATACCGATGTATTAATTGTTGTATCGTTTTTGCTAACTAGAATATCTAAAAATGGAAGTTTTCCATGTTGTTCTAATTCATATGTGAATTTAATAGTTGGTTCTATTTTGTTAATGGACTCTACAAAGTTTTTAATTAGTTCTGTATTATGAGGCCAAATAGCATAGACATCATCTACGTATCTCCACCAGATTAGTGGTTTTAATTCTTGAGTGAATATTATATCTTTTTCGAATTCTTCCATGAATATATTACTAAATATTGGTGATAGTGGACTTCCCATTGCCATTCCGAAGCTTTGTTTGTAGAATTGATCACTTATTTGAAAATATGTGGTATTGACGCATAAGTCAAGTAATTCCATAATCGATGATATACTTAGTTTTGTTCTTTCTTTAAGGTTGCCATCTTTTTCTAGTTTGTTTTTTATAATATTAAGCGTTTTGTTTATAGGGACATTTGTGAAGAGATTTACTACATCAAAACTTACCATTGTGTGTGTATTTTCAATTTTTATGTTTGATAATTTTTCTAAAAAGTGTTGGTTGTTTTTTATGAAAGAATCCGTTTTGCCTGCTAATGGATTTATAATGTTTAGGAGAAATTTTGCTAAATTATGGCATGGTGAATCTATGGAGCTTACGATAGGTCTTAAAGGAATGTCTTTTTTATGAATTTTTGGTAGACCGTAAAAGTGGGGTGGTTTACTGTAATGTGGGACCAGTTTACTTCTTTCTTTGTCTTCGAATTCATTTTTAAATTTAAATAAAGTTTTGTATATTTTATTTTCAATTGATTTTGTTGGGTCCGTTTCTAAACCGGTGTAATTCTCAGTATTCAACAGTTCGTTGACTTTTGTGTTGTAATCGTTTTTATTCATTATTACTGTTGCATTGCCTTTGTCAGCAGGTAGAATTATAATTGACTTATCGTTTTTTAGATTGCGAATTGCTTTTATTTCGTTATTACTTACATTTGGATTAAAATTGGTGATTCTTTTCTATTTCAATTTTGCATCGTACTCTAAATTCGTTTGCTTGATCTTCCTCGAGTTGGTTTGCTGTTTTTTCAATACAGCTAATTATTTCAAAGGTTGGTATTGATTTTGGTGTTATGGCAAAGTTAAGGCCTTTTGATAGAATTGATTTTTCTGTGTCGTTAATAGTTCTGCTTGATAAATTTATCACGGTATTTAGCATGGTGTTGTTGTTTTCTAACGTTTTATTTTGCGTGTTATTTTTCTCTATAAATAGGTTATTAAATTTCTTTATTTAAATTTAAAAATGAATTCGAAGACAAAGAAAGAAGTAAACTGGTCCCACATTACAGTAAACCACCCCACTTTTACGGTCTACCAAAAATTCATAAAAAAGACATTCCTTTAAGACCTATCGTAAGCTCCATAGATTCACCATGCCATAATTTAGCAAAATTTCTCCTAAACATTATAAATCCATTAGCAGGCAAAACGGATTCTTTCATAAAAAACAACCAACACTTTTTAGAAAAATTATCAAACATAAAAATTGAAAATACACACACAATGGTAAGTTTTGATGTAGTAAATCTCTTCACAAATGTCCCTATAAACAAAACGCTTAATATTATAAAAAACAAACTAGAAAAAGATGGCAACCTTAAAGAAAGAACAAAACTAAGTATATCATCGATTATGGAATTACTTGACTTATGCGTCAATACCACATATTTTCAAATAAGTGATCAATTCTACAAACAAAGCTTCGAATGGCAATGGAAGTCCACTATCACCAATATTTAGTAATATATTCATGGAAGAATTCGAAAAAGATGTAATATTCACTCAAGAATTAAAACCACTAATCTGGTGGAGATACGTAGATGATGTCTATGCTATTTGGCCTCATAATACAGAACTAATTAAAAACTTTGTAGAGTCCATTAACAAAATAGAACCAACTATTAAATTCACATATGAATTAGAACAACATGGAAAACTTCCATTTTTAGATATTCTAGTTAGCAAAAACGATACAACAATTAATACATCGGTATACAGAAAACCAACACACACAAACAGATACTTAAACTTCGATTCAAACCACCCACAATGTGTCAAACGAGGAATTATCAAAACCATGTATGATAGAGCAAAATTAATATCATCAAACGAAGAAATTTTAAAGAAAGAGAAAGACCTAATCAAATGTACACTAATAGAAAACAAATATCCTAAAAGAATAATAGAGAAAGAAATGAATAAAAATCTTAAAAATAAAGAAAAAGAAAACAAAATCAACGATACACACCAAAAAAAGCTCTCAATACCATACATAAAAGGATTCTCCGAAAAAATCCAAAGAATAGGAAACAAATTTAGAATTAAAACAGTATTTAGAACCAACAATACACTAAGAGCACAATTAACAAAAACAAAACCCAAAAACGCAATACAAAATTCAAAAAACTGCATCTACAAAATACCGTGCGAATGTAACAAGTTTTATATAGGGGAAAGCTCCAGACCATTTGAAGTTCGATTAAAAGAACATAAATCATATATAAAAAATAGAAAATTTGAAAAATCTATGATTTGCCAACATGCATGGGACTCCAGTCAGAAAATAAAATGGGCGGACGCAAAAATTATCGACAAAGAAGAAAACCACCAAAAACGCAAAATCAAAGAAGCTGCTTATATAACCCTACATAAAAATAACTGCGTTGCAAACGAATCCGTGACTTTCAGTAAACAATGGATTCCATTACTAAAAGAAATAACAAAAGAAATAACAAATGAAAATCAAATGCCCACAATATCTAGGTAGCATTGCAAGTTTTTCCTGGGTTTTCCTTGCGATATTAACATGAAATACAGCCTACATACATGATTTCTATTTATACATACAATAACTAATTACATAACAATAAGCAAATCAACAACCCCTATAAAACAGCATTAGTATCTGACAAGTGTGAACCCGCAATAGGGTTACCTCAAAACCAAATACAATATCCGTTGAACAGTATTGGTATCTGACAAGTGTAAACCCGCCATAGGGTCGCCTCAGAACCATGTTAAAATCTACCAAAGAGGTAGCCTAAATCATAATGATTTTTCCCCCTCAAAATAAATATAAAAAAACGACTGCTTATGCCTTATGGTAATGCAATCGCACACTTCTTTAATAACCATCCTCTCAATTGTATAAATAGAAATATGTTAAAAAATGTTTTCCAAATTATTGAATTTATATAAAATTCACCAATAAAAATTAATCAGGTGATTTCACGTTAAGCGTATTGGCTACCTAAAACAAATCAGTCCCAGGTCGTAACACAAATTGAAGGCAATCATTCTTTTAAACTTTAAAAATTTTTGCTTAGTGTACTCAAACCAAATATTTCAATAAATCAAAGTCACCTTCAATTTATGTCATAAATGTCAAACTTGAAGTTTTTATTATTTTGACAACGATCCTAGGTCATGGATCGAAACGTAAATAAAATAGATTTTAAAAACTATGAGTGGTTTCATTCCCAAAGAAGATTAAGAAGAATTTATTAAAAGTGCTCCAGAACGGAAGCCAATCGCGCAGCTCACCTCCGAATTTTTTAAACTCAATGATTGGCAATTTGATTCTACGAGAAAGAGATCCTCCTGCGCCACTACCGACGTTACTAATACTGTCAATAGCAGATGACCCAATAATGCGTTGGCAACGCAAATTCAAACTGCGATAAGTAAATTGATAGTCGTCTGTGCTCTGAAGTTCTATTTCGAGTTGTTCCTCGCTGATTCCATCTGTATCCAACAAAAGGTCATAGACTTCACGATCCATTTGTTCTAATCCGGCTATTTTTTGGGTTAACATTTCACACCTTGTATTTATCTGGTCAACATCTTGTTGTTCGGCATCCAAAAGTTGTGTCAGCTGATTTGCAGTTAAAGTGAAAGCCCTGCGTGCTGCAGCTCGAGATTTCTTAAGTCTCTCCATCGTCACAGTCTTTCAATTAGTAACTCAAACGCGATACTGATGAACCAGACACCAACGCCACGCTAAATCGAACAATACCAAGTTGAGTCCTGTCACGGTCGCCATTAAATGTAGAACCGCCATTGAAATTATTAAACGCCGCTTTACGGCGCTGCCCTTTCTAGTGACGGGTGCAAGAATATAAGAAGCTACCCGCTTCAAACACCCTTGCGCAAGAACACTTTATGTTTATCAAAAGTAATACTCAACTTGTATTAAACTGTGCAATTTACTGGCATAAAATATATCTTTTTAGACGAGACATAAAAAACCTTTGACATATATGTAACAACTCATAATAAATCATAAATCGCCTACTACTTAAGTTTTAATACATATGAGGCGCGTTTGCAGCAACAGTAGATGGAACTCTAATTTTTATAGGGGATTACAATATTGATATGTCAAAAAACACATATTACACGCAAAAGCTTAAAATTAAGATCTGCAAATAGACTATATCAAAAAGTGGATAATTTTACTAGAATAACTGCTCATACCTCAACAATAATAGACCTTGTAATTACAAACAACAATGATGTGACATCTAAGGTCCATATAACACCAAACATCACTGACCACTGTATTATAACAATTGATTTAAAAATAAATCAAGAACATCATAATATTGTAAAGCATTTTCGTGACTATGCCAAATACGACGAGTTAAACTTTCAATTAGATTTAATTAAGACCGAATGGGATGTGAAATGTACAGACATTAATACATTAGCCAATCAATTTGTAACGTGCATTTTTATAGTTTTAACATTTTACGCTTTTATACTCAATTCGTAAGTACATGTCTGCAATTACTAGTTCTAGATTTTATATTTATTAACTCGTGTGTAGTAATTTAAAGATAGATAAATTGAAAATTATAAACCGTATTATAATTGATTATAAATTGCATCGTCCTTGTCTTGCCGTTGATATAAATTTTGTTGCTTATGGGAATATACGGGTCTAGATAAGAGACGATAAGAAGTTGTAATGGAACGAGTTGAATAAAGAGATTAGCAGTCGTCGTCGTAGTTTTGTTCTTGGTTGCTATATACTAATTACGTTGAAAATACTGTTTCTTTTTGCTTTGAGAATAGTGAGAATTAATGCGGGATCAATTCTCAACTTGTTCATGAACAAACACGGCACGATTTTAGTTGTCTTTCTTATGAAATAAAAGTTGTATATTAACGTGTTTGGTCGACGCACGTGTGTTTTTAAGGTCATTGACGGCCGGTTTTTAGTGATGCGCGTTGCTTTACTAATTGTGCTTTTTAGTTGATTTGTCTTTTTATACTTAAACTGTGTGTGCGATCTCGTTTCGCGGGCCTTTTCTTCTCAGAGTAGCGCATACTTTGGATTATTTAAATACAGTGATACTGTAGTTTCTGAATTTTTCTAACCCTAACGAATCTAAAATAGATCGTTGGTTGCGCAGATTTCGTTATTCAAAAGCATTAGACTTTTCTTTGTTACCATAGGTAGCAAATTAAACACCTCGCGTTACTGTTAGTTTAAGGCATTACGTCGCGCCTTGAAAGCGCGTGATTCTGAATTTTTATTACCATTATTTTTTTCGATTTGTGTTACAAAAGATTTCGAAATTATTGTTTCAGGAAATAGAGTTAACAAGAATTTATCAATGCTACATAGTTCGATCAGCATGATAATGTCTGCTGCTAACGCCAGTGAAATACATAGGTGTGATTAGTGTAAAGTGTAAGAAATTCCATCAACACCCTCACAGTCCTGGGTGAAGTGCTTCGTTAGTGCAGGACATCGTGAATCTCACACTTCCGTTGCAAGGAAGCGTTGCTGAAGGACTTTTGTAAGTTGAACTATTTCCTACTTGTTATTACTTTAAATATCTACCCGTTGCTTTACCATATCTTTGTCGTTCTGATACCTTTTACAAAAGACTTGCATGATATTTTAAAACATAAGGAAAAAAAAGAGAAAGAAAGAACAATCAATACTACTGAATTACTCATACCAATGGTGTCTTATCTATTTATCTTTTGTTAACATTTTATCTGATTTATGTTTAATTGGTGTGTGAGGAAACGTTTCTGCTACTCCCCAATATTACCTCACTTTGTATTAAAAATTTTTGTACTGCTTTTACCGTTGTTATATTATATAGATTATCCAAACAGTTTCTTTTTTTTACATTCTACAAAGTACTGAATAACTTAGACTTTTCATTGCTGCTATACTTATTCTTTTTTTTTCAAGTTTGCTTAACTATTTTTCTTGCAGGTATTGTCGCTAACTCCTTACAGCCGCGTACATGGTATGTTGGTCTGCTTTCTACAACCCACCCTCCCTACTCTCCGATTGAGCCTGGTCATTTCTGTGATTTTCTTTGTGTTACGCACGGCTACGAGCCAACGTAGCATAACTTTGGCGGCCGAACAGGGATGCCCCCAATAACGTAACATAAATTTTTGGCGCCCAACGTGCTGCCACGAAAAAAAAAAAGGAACAAATTAGTTGTATCCATAACCAACACTCTAAATAAACATGCTCCAATGACAAAAAGATTGGTCAAAAGTAAATGGGCAGAGAAGAAATGGTGGACACCTGAAATTGGGACCGTTATGCAAGAAAGAGATCTGTTATATCGTACAGCTGTAATTACACAAACAGAAGATCCTTTCATACAATATAAAGTATATAGAAATAAAGTAGTGAACATGATAAGAAGACAAAAAGAATGGTACTATAATACAAAAATAGATATGAGCAAGAATGATTCACAAGAGAAGTGGAAAACTATCAAGAAATTAATAGGTGGAAAACACAAAATCCAATGCTCAGGTATACAATTTGACAATAATATTGTAACAGACATGTATGAGATTGCAGAAAAATTCAACAATTATTTTATAATAAGCATTGAAATAATTTCTACTAAAAGTGATAAACATGACATTGAAAAGGTCAGAAAAAGAACGAGAGAAAGTAATGTAAATATTGATAGATTTAAACTACTTTCAATGACAGAACTAAAAGGTATTGTCCAAAATCTAAAAAAGAAAAGGAGCAGTATTGAGGGAATCACGACTATAATTTTGCAAAAGGCATTTGAGGTGATTGGTTACAGATTTTTGCAACTAATCAATACCAGTTTAGAATATGGAACATTCCCAGAAAAGTGGAAGAAATCGATAGTAGTTCTAATTGAAAAGAAAAAAAATACAGACAGATGTGAGGAATATCGACCTATAAATATGGTTCCTGTATATGAAAAATTGTTGGAAATAGTAGTGAATTACCAGTTTATACACTATTTTGAAAGCAATAAGCATACATCAAGCAGGGTTTAGAAAAAAACGCATGTGAAAGTGCAATGCAAACTGTATTGATGAACTGGAAAAGTGCATTAAACCAGAAAAAGATTATTTCAGTGCTTTTTTTGGACTTTCGTAGAGCATTTGAGACAATTGATCAGACAATGCTCTTAGGAAAATTGATTAAGTATGGCATACGTGGTACAGTGCTTAAATGGTTTAAAAATTATTTAAATCACCGATGACAAGAAACCAAGTATGGAAACAAGTTCTCAGAATCTAAAGAAAATATGTATGGTGTTCCGCAAGGGACAGTACTTGGTCCAAATCTGTTTATTGTATATATAAATGATATAACTAAATATTTGACAAAATGCAATATACAACTTTTTGCTGATGACACTTTAATATACTGCATTGGCGATGATATTGAATACGTGGTAAACACCCTGAATCAAGAAATGATTGAGATACATGAATGGATAAAACATAATGGTTTGAGCTTAAATATAGAAAAAACTAAGTTTATGATAATTAAAAATCGATTTAATACTCTATCGACTAAAAATCACAGGAATATTTATTAATAACTAAAAAATAGAGCAAGTGGAGAAGTGCAAAAATCTGGGAGTCATAATGGATGAACATTTAACATTTTCAAAACATGCAGAATACGTAACCAAAAAAATAGCAAGAAAAGTACATCTTTTAGGAAGAATGAATAATTATCTTAGTGTTTGGTCCAAATTGACAATTTACAAAACGATCATTTTGCCGCATCTTAATTACTGTTCATCAATACTATTTTTATTAAACAAATCTGAAATAAATGATCTACAAAACAAAACCAAGCTCTGAGATACATTCTTAAATGCAATCGTTATACAAGTGTTAGTAGTATGTTAAAGAAAACAAACTTGATGAGTGTTAATCAAATAATTTTTGTAAACACAATAAACGTCATATACAAAATAAAGCACAATTTCTTTCCAGCACATTTAATAAAACATACTAGGATAGTGTCAGATATACATTCTTATCAAACTCGGGCTAGTGAAGACTTCTATGTACCTACAGTTTCTACTACATATAGTCAAAATGATCTCTTTCATAAAGGACTTGTGCAGTAAAATAAACTACCTATCAGAGTAAAAAATTCGGAAACTGTAAAACTCTTTCAACAAAGATGTATTAAATATGCTACGGATAATTTAGGTGTGTGAAGAAGGAACACTATATGTGATGATTGTCTATTATGTACAGGTTGTAATGGCAATTTTGATGTTTAGTTTTTCAAAAAAAAATTTTAATTTTGAGGTTAAATGGGTGAAATAGAGCAATGTTTTGTACGCGGTGTTGATGTCAGGTGACTTGTGATTGGGTATGTTATTGTTATTGTTCGTGGTGGTTTTGTACAGTAACGAGTAGATTAAATTTGTAGGATAATTGTTGTTTTTAAGTAAAAGGGCTAAATAGTTCAAATTCTTTTGGTAAAGAGCAGGATGACAAATGCGTTTAATTCTGTTTTGTAGGTTTAAAATAAGATGGATTTTCATACTGAAGGGATGATGAGTGAAAATTTAGATATCTACCGAAGTCTATGGGTTTATGATACCAATCTAGTATTATATTTTGATCTTGTCTTATAACTAATGTGTCTAGGAAGGGAACAGCGTTGTTTTTTTCGGTTTCAATAGTAAACTGTATCTTGTGATTGAAACTATTAAAAATATTGAGTGGTGTTTATTTTATCATCCGGGATAGCTGCAATGATATCTTCTACGTCTTTTTTAAATTGAAATGAGTTATAGGGATAAACGAATAGTACATAGTTTATCTTGTTGGGGGTTGGCCGTGACGGATACGGCTTTTTGCTAAAATCTTTAAAAACTGCGTTGTGGAAAGATATGGGAGCCTACCACAATATTTCCCAGGTGTGCGTGGCCTAAAACACGAAATATATATGATGGAGAGCTCACAAGTAAAATTCTTGTCCGGAGGTAAAGTACTCCCTCATTCGGATCTCCGGGAGGGAGTACTTAGGGCTCGTCATCGTAAGAATATAAAGCAACAGTTCAATTTAGTGATAGGGACTTGGAATGTAAGGTCATTACTCAGAGTAGATAAGTTAACGAATTTATTAGTCGAAATGAGAAAGGAAAAGCTGGACATTTTAGGTATTAGTGAGGTGAGATGGCCAGATAGTAATGACTTTTGGAAAGATAATTATAGAATAATTACAACTTCTTCAACTAATGGACAGGCAGGCGTAGGAATAGTGTTAGGTAAAAGATTAGGGCATAAAGTTAAAGAGTACTTACAATTTAGTGATAGAATAATTATGGTTAGATTGAGTACAAAACCCACAGACACTGTTTTAGTACAGGTTTACATGCCAACAACTCAGTACGAGGATGAGGAAGTAGAAAAGGTATACGAGGATATAAATAGTATAGTGAGAAAAGTAAAAGGAGATGAGAATTTAATAGTTATGGGCGATTTTAATGCGTCAGTGGGAGAAGATAGTGAGGGAAAAATGGTAGGAAAATTTGGGTATGGCAGACGAAATGATAGAGGAGAAAGATTAGTTGAGTTTTGCCAGGAACATAGATTAGTAACTGTAAACACCCTATTCGAACAACATGTTAGGAGAAGATATACCTGGAAAGCCCCAGGTGCTAGGGCTAGGTACCAAATAGATTATATTTTAGTTAAACAAAGATTTAGAAACCAAGTTAAAAACTGTCGTAGTTATCCAGGGGCTGACATAGATAGCGATCATAACTTAGTTAAAATGAAGTGTAATCTAAAATTCAAAAATTGAGAAAGGTTAAAAGAGAGGGATGGGATTTAGGTAAGCTTAATGATAGTAGGGTAAAGAGGAATATAAACAAGTATTAGATAATAAGAGCAAAGAGATAGCTGTAGGAGGAGCGTGAAAAAGATGGAAAGAAATAAAACTGACTGTACATGATACAGCAACACAGACTATAGGTACGAAAAAAATAGAAGCGAGAAAACCCTGGGTAACAAAGGAGATATTAGATTTAATAGAGAATAGAAGAAAGCTCAAACCTTTCAGAGAAGTGGATAGTGAAAATAAGCAAAAATATAATACAGTTAGAAATAAGATAGTACATGAGTGTAGAAAAGCTAGAAATAAATGGATGGAGGAGAATTGTAAGGGAATACAAGATGATTTGAGAGTAGGTAAGACAGACAGGGCTTACAGAGCAGTTAAAAAGTTTTTTGGGGAATATAGGAAAAAATATAATGGTATTAGAGACGAGAATAATGAGCTTCTAATAAATAAAGTTGAGGTAGCTGATAGATGGAAAAGATATTTAGAAGATTTATATAAGGGAGACGATATGGATGAGTTAGAGAACGATCAAGAAGAGGATGTAGAAATGGGGTTCTCAATATTAAGAGAGGAATTTGATAGAGCTGTTCGGAATCTTAAATTAAATAAAGCGCCAGGGATAGACGATATTCCATAGAATTAATAAAATATGCAAGTCAGAAAACTTTAGACAGATTATATGAACTAATAAATGTAATATATGACACAGGTGAGGTTCCAATAGATTTCGAAAAAAATATTATTATCCCAATCCCAAAAAAGTCAGGACCTGATAGGTGTGAGAATTTTAGAACAGTTAGTTTAACTTCTCATGCTTCCAAAATACTAGCAATAATAATTAAAAATAGAGTAGAAGCTTTGACTGAGAATTATTTAGGCGAAGACCAATATGGTTTTCGTAAAGACAGAGGACTAGAGAACCGATACTAATGATTAGGGTAATTATCGAAAAAGGTTACAAAAATAAAAAGACTCATTTCGCGTTTGTAGATTTAGAAAAAGCATTTGATAGGGTTAATTGGATTGTTATGTTCAGGGTTTTGCAAAAAATAGGAATCTCTCATAGGGATAGAAAAATTATTTACAGTCTATATAAAAACCAAAGCGTAGTAATTAGATTTGATGAAATAGAAAAGGAAGCTAAGATTAGAAATGGTGTTAGACAGGGTTGTATACTGTCTCCTTGATTTTTAATGTTTATATTGAGGAAGCTTTAAACTTAGCCAGAGAGAGAAAGAGATAGGTATTAGTGTACAGGGACAGAAAATAGACATGTTACGTTTTGCAGATGATATAGCCATTATAGCAGAGTCTAGAAAAGAGTTAGGAGAGTTTTAAATATTTTAGATGAGATACTACGGAGTAACTATAGTATGAGAATTAACTCAGTAAAGACAAAGATAATGACAAGTGAGTTACAGCCTAGTTCTAAACCAAAATTAAAAATAGGTAATACCGAGTTAGAGGAGGTAGATGAATTTTGCTATTTAGGTAGTATAATTACAAAGGATGGACGTAGTAGAAGGGATATAGTAGCTAGAATAGCTCAAGCTAGAAAAATGTTTTTAAAAAAGAAAGACTTACTAATAGCTAATAGTATTAGTTTAGATAATAGAAAAAGTTTCTTAAAGTCGATGCGTATGGAGCGTTCTACTATACGGTAGTGAGGCTTGGACAATTAAAGAAGTAGATAAGAAAAAGATAGAAGCTTTTGAAACTTGGTGTTATAGGAGAATGTTAAAGATTAGTTGGACAGATAGAGTAACAAACGAGGAAGTTTATAGAAGGATAGGTGAGGATCCCTGTATGTGGAAACAATTGAAGGTCAGGAGAGATAGAATGATAGGGCACCAGTTAAGACTTGAGGGACTATTTAGTAAAGTCTTAGATTATAGACTACCAAATAAAAATAGAGTAGGAAGGCCTAGACAAAGCTATATTAGTCAAATTATTAGAGATTTAGGTTGTGAAGGGTATGTAGACCTTTTTAGACTAGCTCAGAATAGAAAAGAATTTAGAGCTGCGTCAAACCGACTTTAAGTAAGTTCGAAAACAAAACAAAAAAAAATAAAAATCAGTTAACTAAATGTCACCGGGACATGGCTCACAATTGGTTAGCGGTCTGGCATGTTGGTAGCGATTCGTTGCTTGAGCCTTGCCATAACATATAATTTAATAAACGTCACCATGACATAACTCACAATTAGGTAGCGGTCTGGCATGTGGGTAGCGTTTCGTTGCTTAAGCCTTACCATAACATATATTTTAACACTTTTCCTTTTTGAAGGTTATATTTCATTTGCTTATAAATGGTAAACGTAAACATGTTAGAGTTCTTTAACAACCATCATGTTGCTAATATCTATGTAAAGTCAGATGGATAGGAAAAAGATAAAAGGATATAGGAAGACCTAGACCAAACTATATTAGTCAAATTATTAGAAATTTAGGTTGTGAAGGGTATGTAGAACTTTTTAGATTAGCACAGATTAGAAAAGAAGTTAGAGCTGCGTCAAACCGACCTTAAGTAAGGTCGCAAACAATATGATGATGACATAGTTTATACAAAGAGCAAACGGCAGTAATAGAATTAGAGCAGGAATGTAGAGAAGTAAACATTAGGAAAGGAGTGACACAGGAATGTGCCCTATCCCCATTAATTTTTAACTTGTACATTGAAGAGGCAATGAATACTGTCAAATGCAGAAAGACATTTGGAATTACTATGCAGGGACAAAAAAATGATATGCTTAGATTTGCAGATAATATAGCAGTATTAGCATCTAGTAAGGAAGAGTTAGAAGTTGCTCTTAATGAAATGAAAACGGTCCTAACAGAGAGATACGGTATGAACATTAACAAAACTAAAACTAAAGTACTAGTACGCAGAGGGGAAAATAAATCAAAAACAAGAATACAAATATGTAACACGAACTTACGAGAGGTTAAGGATTTCTGCTACCTAGGAAGCCAAATAACGCAACATGGGAAAAGCATAAAAGATATAAAACAAAGATTAACACAAGGCCGTGCTACATTTAACAAGAAAAAGCAAGTACTGTGTTCAAAGACAACAAACATAGAAACAAGGAAAAGATTGCTTAAAACATATGTATGAGGCACAGCACTGTATGGCTGTGAAGCCTGGACAGTAAGAGAAACAGACAAGAAAAAGGTAGAAGCCTTTGAAATGTGGTGCTACAGACGAATGATGAAGATATTATGGACAAACAAAGTTAATAACGAAGAGGTACTAAAAATGGTAGGGGAAGAAAGAAATATGTGGGAAACGGTAAAAAATAGGAGAGATAGGATGATAGGCCACATACTACGGCATGAGGGAATAGTGCAGAATATACTAGAAGCAGAGATAGGGAAAACGAGAGGAAGAGATAGACCTAGGTTAGACTACTGCACACAGATAGTGAAAGATGTAGACGGTAGGAGTTTCAGGGAAATGTGTAGGCTAGTTCAGAATAGAAATCAATGGAAGTACGCATCCAACCAGTCCCAAGATGGATAAATTAATGACGAAGAAAGTAACTGCGCTTAAACATGATATTTATTATAAGCAACTACAAGTATTGGGTGGGCAATATTCTTGAATAATGGTAATTGCATGCAAGCATTTACTGGAAAACCATTATTTCGGCAAATGTCTAAGTGTTGTGGGATCTTGGCAGCCACAGGCTGCTTAACCCCCTTCAATGAATCTCAGTAAAATAGGGCATAAAATTAGAAAACAATAAAGGGGAACCAAGCTGTATACAGGCTGTGTGAGAATTTCAGGGAACTATGTAGGCTAGTTTAGAAAATAAATAAGTACAGGTACATGTCCAACCAGTTTTGAGACGGAAAACCCAATGATGAAAAATAAGCGCAGATAAATCTGATGATTATTATAAACAACTACAGGTGTTGGTTGTGAAATATCTGCAACTAATATTGAAGGTGCGAAAAGATATATTGGAAAAAATATTAAATCGGTAAATGTTCAAGTGCTGGGGGAACTCGGCAGCCACAGGCTGCTTACCCCCCTTCGTAACCACTGAATGTCGGAGAAATAGGGTATATAATTGTAAAACAATAGAAGGGGACAGAACTGCACCTAACAAGAACAGCGACTATGATAAAAGACAACAAACATAGAACAAAAAATTGTTGAAGGCATATGTGTGGAGCACATCACAGACAGTATGCCTACAAAATACGGGTAATCTGAAAAGCAGACAGAAGAACAGTAGCAGCCTTTGAAATGCCGTGCTTCAGATGTATGAGGATGGACAGGCAAAGGTAATAACCAATAGGTTATAGAAACGGTAGGGGAACAAGGATATCTTTGTAAAAAAATAGGAGAAATAGAAGAACAGAATACGTTCTAAGGCATTTTTGGGGAATAGTATGGGATATATGACAAGCAGAGATAGGAAAAAAGAGGTGGATGTAGACCTAGATCAGATAGTGATAGATGCAGACTGTGCAAATTTCAGGGAAATCTGTAGGTTAGTTCAGAATAGGAAACAATGAAGGTACACGTCTAACCAGTTTCAGAACTGAAGACCTAATGATGATGATGATTCTTACATTTAAATGTTTTTCTACATAACCGTCAACGTGGTATAAGTGACGCTACGACAGTTGGTAGCTCTAATCTTTATACAGATTATAGCGCGCCCATCTGTCAATGATGTCACACAATATGCAAATTAAATCGCGTAAATGACGAAATATATATAATGTTAGAAATGAAGTATAAAAAAACCCACACGCGGGGAACTTACGTGAAAATATAAGCGTCTCACAGGATAGCTTCCTTCAGGGTTGCTGGGACCCCCTTCCGGGTCATTTACAGGTGGAGCGCATAGCGTCCTTCGGGATTGCTCCGGCTAGCTTCTACAGGGCTCCCTGGACTCGTTCATTCTAGAGTCGTGGACTGCTCCCAAGTTATATCCAAATTATCTTCTTCCTATGTAGCGGTAATGACAGGAACGGGTGAAGAAACAATAACACGATAAGGCAGGGATATCTACATAAAAAAAAATAAAGATACGATACGATACCAGACACAACCACTCTATTCGAAGTTCAAAGGCAAAAAGCCACGTTACAGCGTCTCCTGGAAACTTCCCCACTTTTCTTCTCCCGCCACTCGCGTCAGCGCGATCTGGCGCAAACGCCCTCTGACGTGACGGAAGTACATGCACCAAGCCTTTCAAATTTAAGGCGCGAAAACTCCCGCACATCAAAACTAAACTAAGGAATGTTTAGTGCCAAGTTTGGCACGTAACATGATACCCTTTCTACTTCCTCATCCTCGTACTTGGCATGTAAACCTGTACTAAAACAGTGTCTGTGGGTTTCGTACTCAATCTAATCATAATTTTTCTATCACTAAATTTCATTATTTGCGCCTTCAACTGGTCGGAATTGCCGCAGATACAATCAAATCTTTAGAGGTATCAAACGCTAATTATTTGATAGCTTGGAAATTAATTCAAGAAAGGTTTGAAAACAAACAGTTGTTGGTCACTAATCACATTAAGGCACTTTTTAATTTACCTTCCGTCGCAAAGGAATCTCATGAAGCCTTGCGACTACTATTAGATGGCATGCAAAAACACCTACGCGCTTTAAGGGCTCTCGAACGTCCCACTGAACACTGGGATGATTTGATCATATTCTTAATTACTAACAAATTTGATAACGTTACACGACGCGCGTGGGAAGCGGAAAACAAAACTGGTGACCTACCAGAGTTACAAAACTTAATTGATTTTTTGAAAGAAAGATGTCGAATTCTTGAATCTTTACACGTCAATATTGACACGAAATCGCAACAGTCGGTTACACCACAACGAACGAACAAAGCTTCTAAATCGTTTGTTACAACTTCTACAAAACCATGTCCTTTATGTTCCAACAATCACGCAATTTACTATTGCACAGAATTTACAAAACTCGATGGCTCGAACAAATTAAATACTGCTAAACGTTTACGGCTATGCATCAACTGTTTAGGTGCTAATCACTTAACAAATAATTGCAAGTCTACAGGGTGTCGTAAATGTGGAAAATTCCACCACACTCTTTTATGTTTTAAAAACAAGAATGCAAATGTGCAGTCTACTTCTGCACAAAACACTTCACAGAACCTTACTACTGCTGCTGCAAATGAGCAACTCATTCCTACGACGTCAGCTACACCTGTTAGTCTGACCGTTAATACTTCTGTGAAGTTACAAGTTTTACTTTCCACTGCAGTTGTTACAATTCTTGACGCTTTTGGCGATCCACACGACTGCAGAGTTCTTTTAGACAACGCAAGCCAATCGAACTTTATATCTCAACGTCTTTGTGACATTTTACAATTGCCAAAACGCAACACAAACATTTCCATTTTTGGGATTAACCAATTGAATCATGATGTCAGTCACATTGTCACAGTCATAATCAAATCTAAGGTAAACAATTTTGAAAAAACACTTAATTGTTTAGTCTTGCCAAACATTACTGGTCGCTTGCCAAGCACTTACATTCGCAACACGTCATTAGACATACCCAAAAATATCAAACTTGCTGACTCAAATTTTGGTCACCCTGCTCCAGTAGATTTGTTAATTGGTGCAGACACTTTTTGGGATTTATTAGGCATTGGGAAAATTAAACTTGGCGACAATGGTCCCATTTTACAAAAAAATAAACTTGGTTGGCTCATTTCGGGCAAAGTTTATACAGAAAATGCTATTTCCAATACCTTACATTGTTATCACTCTTCTAATGCTGCTTTAGAAGCACAATTGTCTACATTTTGGTTACTTGAAGAGTATCCAAAAATAAAATTCTTTTCTGACGAAGAAAACTATTGTGAAACACACTTCAAACAAAACACATCTCTTAATGATGATAATCATTTTATTGTAAAAATTCCAATTAAGGAACCTACACCTGAATTAGGAGATTCTAAAACTACAGCTACTCAGCGCTTTCTTAAACTAGAACAAAAACTTGAGAAAAACCCAGGTTTAAAACAACAATATCATGATTTTATCCATGAGTACATACAATTAAACCACATGTCACTTTGCAGTGATCAACAAAACAACTCTGGATTCTTTCTACCACATCATTGCGTTCTTAAAGACACTTCTACTACTACTAAATTACGGGTCGTATTTGATGGCTCTGCTAAATCCTCCTCTGGATACTCGCTGAACGATTTAATGTTGGTCGGTCCTAAAATACAGGACAACTTATTTGATATTCTACTTAGGTTTAGAAAACGCAACATTGTTTTAAGCGGCGATATTGCAAAAATGTACCGACAAGTATTTATTCATGAGGAACAACGCCACTTACAAAAGATTTTATGGCGTTTTGACTCAAACAGCGAAATTCTTGCTTACAACCTTAACACTGTTACTTACGGTACAGCTTCTGCGTCATTTTTAGCCATCAGAGCTCTTCATGAGGTTGCACATAGACACATACATGAAAATCCCAAAATTGCTTCAATTATACTCCACGATTTTTATGTAGACAATCTTCTCACTGCAGGAGATACTGTTGAAGAGGTCAAACAAATAAAAACTGAAAGTTCTACAACTTCAGTACTTGTATCAACTTCCGAAGATTTTGATCTCATAAATCGATTTTCTTCATTAACTAAACTACAGCAAGTTTTTGCTTGTATTCTTAGATTTAAAAACAATTCTTTAAAACCTAAGAACATGCGTACTACTGGTCCGCTAACAACACAAGAATTAGTTGATTCTTTAAACACACTTGTTCAAATTGTACAAATACAAACATTTCCTGACGATTACAATAAATTACTTAAAACTGGTCAAGTGAATAACAAAAGCAAACTTTTAAGTTTAAATCCATTTCTTGATCCACTTACAAAAATTATTAGAGTTGGTGGTCGTTTGGAAAACTCCAACTTTCATTTTCTTAAAAAACACCCAGCTGTTTTACCTTCAAAACATTATTTTTCTACCTTAGTTGCTCAACACGAACATGTAAGACTGTTACACGTTGGTCCGCAGGCCTTATTGGCCTCAATTAGAGAAAGATTCTGGCCTATATCTGGTCGAAACTTGGTGAGAAAGGTCGTGCATGACTGTGTACGATGCTTTCGTTTTAACATAAAACCTGAACAACACATAATGGGAAATCTTCCAAATTCCCGTACAACGCCTATGCATCCATTTTATTACTCCGATGTTGACTACGCTGGCCCATTTTCTCTTCGTGACAGAAAGGGTAGAAACTTCAAAACAACTAAGGCTTACGTGTCTTTGTTTGTCTGCTTTACCACAAAGGCTATTCATTTGGAAGTCGTTAGTGACCTTACAACTGAATGTTTTTTAGCTGCTTTGCGCCGTTTTATGACTAGACGTGGAAAATGTGCTGAAATATTCTCTGACAATAGTACCACCTTTGTAGGGGCAAATAATGAAATTCAAAAATTTGTTGACATCTGCTACACTAAAATTTCTAATGACCTCTCTGACGATGGAGTTCAGTGGAAATTTACTACACCTCATACGCCACTTGTCGGTGGTTAATGGGAGTCAGGCTTGAAATCCGTGAAACACCATTTAAAGCATGTGATGGGTGACGCGTCAATTACATTTGAAGAATTTTGTACGGTTCTTTGTCAAATAGAGGCTTGCCTAAATTCCAGGCTCCTTTATCCTTTAACACAAGATCCTAATGATACCAATCCTCTTACCCCTGGTCACTTTTTGATCGGCGAACCTTTGTGCAGAATACCAGATCCGAACTTGTTGCACTTAAATGAAAAACGATTATCGAGAATTCAACGAATGCAACAACTTACACAACACTTTTGGTCCAGGTGGTCAAAAGAATATATCTCGAACTTACAAACACGCGTTAAATGGAAAGAAAATTTTCCACAACTATTAAAACCTGGCACACCTGTCATCATTAAAGAAGACGGTCTTCCACCTCTCAAATGGCGGCTTGGAAGAATCATTGAAGTTCATTACGGACTTGATGGAATAATTCGTAGTGCAACTATCAAAACCACTTCGGGCAACTTTAAACGTCCAGTAGTGAAACTTTGTGTTCTACCTAATCAAATCTCCTAACGAGATGTTTATTTTAATGCTTTTGACATTCATTATTGTATTTCTTTTGTTACAAGCATTTACATATTGTAAGTGTAGTTACTTTTATGAACTTTAATTTATGTGTGCCTATGTGATTTAAACACTTTACAAACTTTTATGGATTTCATACTTCTTTTGAAACCTTAGAAGATTTCAAGGAGGGCGGCTTATGTTGCGGCGAATCCGTCCCTACCCCTTCATACGTCACAAGGACAACGAACAAGAATAGACTAGCACCCCTACGAGACTCGGTTCCAGATGCTTGCCCGGTCAAGATGCTCTGTGCAGTTACAGCCTAAAATATTTGCTTTACCTAAAACATAGTTATTTTAACAAATAAATTATTATTACAAATAAATTTGTGTACTTTACGTGAAATTCTAAAAAATGTCACTTTAATCACAAACAATGTATAAAAAATATTTATATATAGGCCTATAAACATATTTTTGTGAAAATAAACAAGTTACACTTTATTTGGGTTTTATTTTTTATCGCCATAAACCTAAAATCTTGGAATATCATTGGATATTTCAATCGTGTAACACCCGTTACTATTCTTGTAACACCCGTTACCATACTTTTTCTCTTAAAACTTTGTTAATATTTTGTCTATAAAAAACATTGTTATGTCATAACAATGTTTATAATCTTGACCAAAAGTTATAATTTTTTTCAGTTTTGTTTATAGTTTCAATTCACAGAATTATAAGGTTAATCACACTGATCCCTATATCAGGGCTGTTTTCTGTAGCACCCGTTACTACACATTTTCTATTTTATTTTGCATATGGAATGTATGAATAAAACATTTATACATCAATAGCTCCATAAATTTCACAGGACACTATGAGTTGGTGTATATTAGGCAATTGTTTAACTTCTTTAGTTTATTTAATATTGAATTTTATGGTGTCTGGATGTAACAACAGGCGGCTCCGTGGCGTAGTGGTATGTGTGTGACTACTACGACCAAGGTCCCGGGTTCGAATCCCGACACGGTCCGCTTGAAAAATGTTAGGGGAGCATTTTTCACAAAAATACACCCTCGTTCGGATGAGAGGTAAAATGGAGGTCCCGTGTGTGAGTGTTGTCACGCACGTTAAAGATCCCTACCTTGCTTGGAACAGCAAGGGTTCGGCCAAATTCAAAATTTTCCAGGTAACCAAAACTCGCTTCCTGGCCAATGTAGTACCTTCGGGTGGAGCATTGGAAAATCACATGTAATGTCTGGATGTAACGGCGGCTGCGTGGCGTAGTGGTATGTGTGCGACTACTACGCCCAAGGTCCCGGGTTCGAATCCCGACACGGTCCGCTTGAAAAATGTTAGGCGAGCAATTTTCATAAAAATACACCCTCGTTCGGATGAGAGGTAAAATGGAGGTCCCGTGTGTGTGTTGTCACGCACGTTAAAGATCCCTACCTTGCTTGGAACAGCAAGGGTTCGGCAAAATTCCAAATTTTCCAGGTAAAAAAAACTCGCTTCCTGGCCAATGTAGTACCTTCGAGTGGAGCATTGGAAAATCACATGTAATGTCTGGATGTAACACCCGTTACTATGGAATGGCTGTGTGGTACACCCAGATTTCAATAAATGTTTTTATATTCAATCTGATAGTTCACATCAGGCGGTAGGTGCAGTTCTGTACCAATTAAACAGTGATTATAATCACCAAAGTATTGCAATTGCAAGTCGAGTGGGGGCGCTGAAGTGCGCTATAAAGTTACCGAAAAGGAAGCTTTCGTGGTTATTTTTGCCCTAAAGCAATGGCGCACATTAGTGCTGGTTCAAGGTTTAATCATTATCACGGATCATAAGGCATTATCCTTTTTGCTAACGCTGAGGTTAACTACGGGAAGGCTGGTTCGATGGGCACTTTATGCTCAAGAGATCGACTTTCAAATATAGTATTGTGCAGGAAAAGACATTGTGTTAGCGGACATGTTATCTAGGTATCCAATCAAAAGAAAGGGAAGGGCCTAGTAGATAGTAAGGAATTAACCTTGGGGGTAGCCTTCATGTGATTAACGCAAGAATTTCAACGATTAAAAAACAATCTGAAAACAATATGCCAGGACCAACGGAAAGAATCGTGGATTAGTAAAATAATGAAGCTATTGGAGGGAAATGAGTATTGTAGTGAAAGACAGAGAGCATTTAAATGGTTTCAAATACATAAGAAATTTTATTTAAAAAGAGTGATGTTAATTCGCCTGGCTGGAGAGTTTGTGTGCCGCGTAATCAAATACAGGGTTTAATTCTCCAGCAACATGTAGATGAGGGCAATTTCGGCTACAAGAAGGTATACGCTCTTCTAAGGGAACTGCGGCATTGGCCGAAAATGTGTAAACATATTCGACATGTTGTGAGGCCATGTGAGCTGTGCCAAAAGGCAAAATGTTCCATAGGTATGACAGGAACGGTGAATTCAGTTATTCCTAAGGGACCTGGCGGACGTGTGTGCCTGGACCTAGGCCATGGGGGAGGGGGCATGCAGCCTACCTCTTAGTCGTTGTTGACGCATTTACACGATTTGTAAAATTATATTCTCTGAAAAGGCCTGCCGCTCGTGCCATTGTAAATCGTCTCATTAACGATTATTTTGTAACTGTACAGATCCCCCGAGCAATTCTGTCCGAGAACGGGACACAATTCAAATCCAAGTTGTGGTTATTCCAGTTGGATCAATACCATATCTCTGCCCGATTTACGTCAGTGTATTTCCCAGAGGGCAACAAAACAGAGCATGTGCACTATGCTCCTAGAGAAAGCTCAGACACGAGTGGATGCCCTTGATGTCGGCCCGAACTAGCGGCACCCCTCGCATGCGGTATTTCGTGTGATCCTTGTAGTTTTACCTGTTACAACCTATGAATATTTAATAATAACTCGTAGATGGATTTATGTAGTTTAATGACTTGTAACCAATAATAGTACATAGAAAACAAACACAGCTAAATAAGAATTCGCAGCCTGTACCTTAGTTGCAAGGCGGCCAGCGGCGTTATCATTAAAAAAAACAAACAAAGAAATAATACTACGCTATAACTTATCTGTAAGTAATCCAACTATCCACATTAGCATCCTATCATTGCCACACTCTTACGGATCACTTTATAATTTAATTTCAACGCAAAGTTCACCAATTAAGCTATAAGTTCTAAAACACCTGACACGCTAGGATAAACGCGACGCGCTGCCCTTGCGCGCTTCAACTCGACTCACTGTTACCTACCGGACCACTTCACATTAGGGATACTTCTCCCTCTTATTATAGGGGCGGCCTAGTACATCACCCCCCTATAAGTTAAACTTAATTGCTAAACATATTTTTGTAATTAAATTGAACTTATACTTAATAATTACAGTGTTAAATTTTAATACGGTACAACATACGGTTTTAAATTCTTAACATTTTGTATACCCAACAAGAGACCCCTAGTGTCGTCCCGTACTTCATAAGAATTTGGCCCGCGCTTAGCCACAATCGTAGCAGGCCCGGAATAAAGCAAAAGAATTTCTTAATCTCCTTGTCTTCCGCAGAAGACTGGGGATGAGTACGAACCAGTACTTTATCACCAATCTTAAAATCAATACAATTTTTATGGATCCTTTGATGACGTAATTTACGTTTTTCAGCCTTAGATTTTAATTTATTATAAGCTAGAGTTATAATTTCATCCCTACCAACACCTGGTATATCACTTGTAGGAAAAATAATGTTTTTAACATTAGGGTTATCACTATGATCACCAAACTGTAGTTCACAAGGGCTATACCCAGTCGAGTCATGGACTGCCCTATTAATCCATCTCCTTACTCTATTTAGCATCAAAGCCCACCCCCCATGAGCCGAATAATACAATGATCTCAAAATACGCACAATTTCTTTATTAACCCGTTCCGTCTGGTTTCCCTGCGGGAAGTACACCGACGTGTGGGTTACCTTTACACCTAATAAATTCAACGACTCTTTCCACTCTTTGCTCGTAAACTGGCTACCATTATCGGAAAGAATGACCCCTGGTCTACCAATCTCGATAAAATATTTCTTGACCAAACAACGAAGAATCGCAGCTGTATTAGCGCGTTTAAGAGGGTGCAAAGTAACCAACTTACTGAAAGCGTCAATAATAACTAATAAGGAAGTCGCCCCCGACCTTGATACTGGGAGCGGACCAATGAGATCAACACATACAATTTCGTTGGGCGCTTTAGGTAAAACACTATGATATTCGCCATAAATTCTAATTGAACTCTTCGCTTTCTGGCACAAATCGCAGCTTGAAATAATTTTTCGAATGAAATGTTTCATCCTCTGAAAATAATAATCACGACGCAGCATCTGGAAACACTTTTCTGCCCCAAAATGCCCATTATCTACATGTTCTTGCCAAACCAATATACTTATTTGGGAAGCAGGCACACATACTTTAAACTCTGGCGAACCTTCGTAGCCTCGCCTGAATAAAACTCCCTGATACACAACAAACCAATCCGCGCACCTCTTCGGAACTTCCTTCTTCAATAATCTAGACATTATTCTACAACAGAATTCGTCTTTCCCTTGCTCCTCAACAATATTTTTCATACCTAACTGGACCCCTTTACATAGTTCCGACTTCTTGACTGCACAAATTTCTGTCGGCACACTCTCAAATTTTTCAATTTTCTCCTTTCCCTTGATTGGATAACGCGATAGAGCATCCGCCAGAACATTCTCCTTTCCAGCACAATATTTAACATTAAAAGCGTATTCTTGGAAATACAACACCCACCTAGTCAAACGCGAATTTAATAGTCTGCAGGACATTAAAAACGATAGAGATTTATGATCGGTGATCACAGTTAATTCTCGACCTAGCACAAATACCCGCCACTGCTGCAAACAATGTAATACGGCTAATGCCTCTTTTTCTGTAACACAATAACCAATTTCAGGGCCACGCAGAGTCCGACTGGTGAATGCCACAATATCTTTTTCTGAAGTTTGCTCATTTATTTGAAATAAACAACCACCTAAACCTCCATCAGATGCATCTGTTTGGATAAAAAACGCACGGTCAAAACACGGATGCTTCAACATAGAAATCGTTAAAAACCTCAACTTAATTTTCTCAAACGTTTCTTGTTGAGCTGAACCCCAACGCCATTGAACTCCTTTTTTCAAAAGCTGTAATAAAGGCCCCACTAAATGAGCAAGCTGCTCACAAAAACGACGCTCATAATTAACGACCCCTAAAAAGCCACGTAAATGTTTAATATTCCTCGGTACTGGAAATGAATTGATAGCTTCCACGCGGGCAGGATCAACACACACACCTTCAGCTGAGATAATATGCCCAAGGAACACAACTGTATTTCTGGCAAAATGTGATTTTTTTAATTTTATAGTAATGCCAGCAGCTTCAAACCTTTTGAATATTTTGTTTAAGTGAGTCAAATGTTCTTCAGCCCCTTCCGAATAAATAAGGAGATCATCTACGACGCAATCACGTATGATTCTACGTCTGGTCCTAAAATTATACCCAATGCTCTTATAAAGGATCCTACCGACGTACTTAGACCGAACGGTAAAATCTTAAAAACGTAAGTATTCCCTCGTACAAAAACCCGTAAATTTTTGGTGTTCCGGCAATTTTAATCTGCCAGTAACTCGCCGTTAAATCGAGCGTACTCAGTCGTTGGCCACTAGAAAATTATACCACAATTCTGTAGGATTTGGAGGCATAACTCGATCCTTCACCATGCGCTTATTCAAAAAACGAGCGTCCAAACAAACCCTTATAGCCCCATCCTTTTTTTTAACTACTACCAACGGACTGATATATTCAGTTTGCTTCGCCTCAATTACGTCCCACGCCACCATCTCCTCTATCTGCCGCCTAACCTCGTCTTTATATGCATACGGAATCGGGTATGATCTGATAAAAAATGGAGACTCATCCCACAACTCAATTTCATGAAAGTAAACATTCGTTCGTCCTGGTTGGTTCGAAAATATCGACCTATGTGACAACAGCAACTCATACAATTTATTTTTTTCTTCTTGAGAAAAGTTTTCTGCGCGATCCACTACCTCTTTAATTTCAGACACCTTACACGGCACTATCTCCTTTTTTAATTGAATTTCTTCATCTTTCTCTTCCGACACTTGACAAACAGTCAACCGACCATCAGGTCTTGGTTCCATACTAAACCCTATGCTTATCGCCCTTCCTTCAAAAATACCCGATAAACAATTTTTGAAAATCGATTTTAATTTGATGATCAGCAAAAATCGCATCCGAAGATGACATCACGAATTAAATTCGAAACTACCAGACAAGGGTAAGCCAATTCGAAATCATTGAATTTAAAATTCAAATAAAATTGATCCTTAACAATAGAATTCTTGCCCGTCGCACTCACCAAAATAGTTGATGTAAACGGCAAACGTAAAATATCGCTATTAATTTGCATTACCTTTAATAAAAAATCTTTTGAAATGCAGGTAACTTGACTACCCGAATCTACTAATATTTTTACCACAACAGTCTCAACTGTCGCTTCAATGGTTGGTGCCAACGCAACTGACTTTATATTCTTTTCGTCTTCTAGTAAAAGGTCATCCCCGTTTTTATTAAATAACGCGGCCACAGCCGATGGTCGACTTCCCCCTGGACTACTAACAGTTTGAGATTCACGACGCCCTTCATTCCTATCATTATTATTGTAATTACCATTAGTATTATTTTCCCTATTTTCAGAGGGGGCACTATTACCGCCTCCAGAATTTGACGCATTTGATCTAAAATTGTAACGAACGCTCCCATTTTGTTCATTACTCGTACCTCTACCACGTGTAGGAATTGTTATTATTATTATTATTGGGGTTCCGCTTATAAGTTTCATCAATTTCCCTTAAGTAAGCTTCTACTTCATCAAAAGTTCTAGGCATGCAATTTACAATACCTCGTTGAATTTCACTCGGAAAATGATTTTTTAATAAAGAAATAAGCGCACCTTCCTCAAGAGGAGTAGTTAAGAAATTTGCTTCTCTCACCAACTTTAAAAAATAATCAGCCCTTGGCCCCCTTTCGTAACACCCAAATTTAATTTTTTGAAAAAGTTTCCTCTCTTCGTCAACCCCCCAATACCGACTTAAAAATAGCTCTTTAAATTCTTGGAAATTCCTTACTTTTTCTTCCTTTAATACACCCCAATCCTGAGCTGAATTGCGTAAATTACTAACGGTCAAAGGAACTTTTCTACTTTCAGGAACTCCAGCTTCTAAAAATATTGTTTCCTGTTTTTTAATAAAAGTTACCGGATGTACAGATCCCTCCGGCACAAAGCACAAATTCGTACCCCCCAGATCCTTATATAAACTCATATAATTATGATATCCAAAAGCCCCGGACGTGACGCCCCTGGTCTCTGGTTGGTGTACAGGCACAATACCTTCATCTTTAACGTATTCAACATCGCTAGCTTCTATCTGTTCTTTAACCGAATCAGAAACACGATTTACATCAAAACTTAATTTGCTAATATTTGCAGCAATATTTACGTTCATTTGTTCAATTGATTCCTTTAGGATGGCATTGTTACAATTCATACTATTAACGGCTGCAACTAGTTGTTTCAACGCCTCTGCGATATCAGGCTCGCCCATTTTATTAGCTTTTTCTAAATTACTTCTATCTTTACTACGCGTATTATACTTATGTGACATTGAATTTCAACAACAATTAAAAACATATTTCACCTTGCGGTGCGATCATTAATTCTTAAGCTCTAAATTACTCTATTTATTTTTGTTCGAAACTAACACAATAAACTCAATGAATTTCTCTGAATTGTCCGTTCACACTTAATACACCTTGGAATGTTATACCTCAATATCCAAACATCGACTATTGTCCGTAAATACAATTAACATGGGCCTGGTTATTGAATAACCGTTAACCCTTATTAGAAATTAAACTGTACTGTTCGTTTCCATAAATGTCCTTCAATGTTATCTGAACCTTTTCAAATTCTACGCAAACAACTCGAATCATTACAGTTCCAGGTATTTGTGTAACAACAAAACGTCCCCGTTGGCGCCAAAAATGCACTATGCTCCTAGAGAAAGCTCAGACACGAGTGGATGCCCTTGATGTCGGCCCGAACTAGCGGCACCCCTCGCATGCGGTATTTCGTGTGATCCTTGTAGTTTTACCTGTTACAACCTGTGAATATTTAATAATAACTCGTAGATGCATTTATGTAGTTTAATGACTTGTAACCAATAATAGTACATAGAAAACAAACACAGCTAAATAAGAATTCGCAGCCTGTACCTTAGTTGCAAGGCGGCCAGCGGCGTTATCATTAAAAAAACAAACAAAGAAATAATACTACGCTATAACTTCTAAAACACCTGACACGCTAGGATAAACGCGACGCGCTGCCCTTGCGCGCTTCAACTCGACTCACTGTTACCTACCGGACCACTTCACATTAGGGATACTTCTCCCTCTTATTATAGGGGCGGCCTAGTACACATGTGAATAAAGAAATAGGAAGATTGCTTCGCACTTATTGCTTCAGCAAGCATACACGTTGGGCTTGTTCTTTGACTAGAGTAGAGAAGTGTCTTAACAGGGCCATACACAGTGTTACAGGGTATGCTCCTGTAGTTTTGCAATTTGGTGAAGGTACAGAAAACAATACTAAAAAAATTATTGAATTTCCGCACCATCATTTTCCAATACGGTCACAGGATCAAATTATACAGTTGGTTTATGAAAGGCTTATTTCAAAAGCAACTAAATATAAAGTAAAGGCGGAAATGATCAAAAGCCCTACATCTTTCAAGAAGGGGATCGCGTTCTTGTACGGGCCCATCCCATGTCGCCAGCCATAGATGCGTGTATTGCAAAATTTTTCTTGCTGTACGAGGGGCCTTATACCGTTAAACGGGTTGTAGGGCCTAACTCATACAAACTTGTAGATGATGAAGGTTGCTATAAGGGCAGACAAAATATCAAAAATCTTAAGGTATTTCATACCATGGGTAATCTGGAGTTTTGTAAGATGTATTTAGGCTAAAATTATTTAGTATTGGGGTATTAAGGGAATTTTGCTTGTTTTCATTTCTTTTGGTTGTGTTGTATATATGTATTAAAATAGAGCTGTGAGGGATACCGCTTACTATTTTAATTGGGGGGGAGGGGAGGCAGTATTGTGCTCTGTGCCATTGCAACTGCATTGTATATATGTAATTTAGAGAAAGGAAAGGAAAGGCGGCGATGGCTAGGAGTTAAGCAGGGATAGCGAGAGTGACGTTTTGATGGTGAAAGGTGAATGATTATCTTAATTCACCGATCACATCGATAGTTATTAAGATTTATGTATTATAGATAGTACGGGTCCTGAATTGTATTTCGGTTTCAATTGCAGCTCACTGTACCAATTTATTATAATTTTATTCGATACCCTTGCTGTTGCTAATAAATGTTTACAGGTATCGTGAGTTTCATTTTTAACACAACAAGCAACCAGGTGTAGTGCATCGGCTTCTTGTAAGACTACAAGGCAGTTCTGGCATTTTAGTATAAACACGATCACATGCAAGAAAACCTACATTTGCCGAGAAATTTATACAGACAGTTACAATTTTTCTGGATATTTGTCTAGGTTTTTTTTTGAACGATCAGTAAAGTTTTGATAGACACAATAATATACATAAAAGAGCTATTTCGCAAACAACTTTACATACAAGTACATGAAACATGCCCATAATTTCTACTTAAATTTAGTAACAGAAACTGCTCACCATCATGCACAATAGATGCAGGAGCTGTAGATGTACTTGCAAGACTCGCATTATGTTGAATTGAGGATTTAACTGAAAAAACAAACTTTAATGATTTTCTTATGGTACTGCTAATTTTAGCATTCCACGCAAAAATTAAAATTAAAAAGATACGACTACAACTTCAGTAACCAACCTTCATTTTGTGGTAAATTCCGTGATGGTATTGCGGTACGTTTAAGAAACATTTTAGATGATATTTGATCAATTGTAAAATGTTCATGGCACACGCCTTTGATAAACTTGAGCCGATCTAGTTTAAGTAGTTTTCAGTTTGATGTTACTTGTAAACAATCATCAAAACGTACTTTGTTCTTCTCAGGATTCAGAAACCTGTCTGGTGGCATTCTTATTTCCACAACCGCTCACACAGCAGGGAACATATCCATAATCCATGATCCAGCTAAAAATAGTTAACCCATTATTTTACTAATATGTACTGCAGTAAAATGAATAAAATGTATCTCCCATAAAAAAGTACTTTCACAGAAACCTATATAAACAAACACAAAAGCTTAAACTTTTTAAGATATTAGTTCCTGTAAATTTTTAAGTTGTGCAATAAACATTTGCCCATTCCATTTCAGAATTTAATAAGACATTAAAAATGAAGCTTAAACACAAACAACAATAATCTATTTTCGGTAAATTTAATGATATTTTCTTTTCAATTACACACCTGCTTAGATTTAAAAGCTTGATAATCAAGATCACAAATCACAATGAACTTTTTGTAATGGAGCAGTTGTAAAATCGAGTTAAACAAATTTTAAATAACGACGCTACCGTTACATAAACAATAATTCTAACAATCAAATGTTAAATAAACGACAATCGGCAATTGCTGCTAAATTTAAGGGCGCCATCTATTCGGCTAGTGTTAATACTAAAATGCGACAACAGAATCGTCTATAGAGTGCCTCCACCGTGGTTTAGATTCACCCTTGCCAAAGTGACGTCACCACAAATGGAACGTACCTTAACTCTGCATTCATCTTTATGAAACATATCTTGCACTACTAATCAAATTTTATTTTTAGTCTAATAATATTAACTAATTTTACTAACAATTGTTATGAAACAGGCCACTGGTTTGAATTTTATTAGGGATGTAGGGAAAAATGATTGTTCCTTTACAGTTGCCTTAACATAAAGGGGTAGTTTTAAATTTTGACTCTAAGGCTTTTGGCAAGCATGCAATGATACACCCAAAATAATACTAGATTCGTAACCTTACTTTTATTAGTTTCTTTAATTATTGTATCTTTAGTCTTTTATTTTAGTTTTTCTTTTTTAAATTAATTTTGTATTGAATACGTTATTTTATTTGTGTTTTGATACGCTTTTCGTATTTGTAATAGTTTATTTGTTATATCTCCGTACAGACAATGAGGTAAGACGCCCATACTCAATTATTTTTACACAAGACTTCCTTTAAGCCTAAAAATGGACATCGATAAGTTTGAGTGTGATCTTCCCGAAATTGATGATGTAGATTTATTTAATAATTTTGAAGATTTAAGTGCTGATGAAGATTTTCTTATGTCCGATCAATGGAAGTACTTATTGGATGCAGACATAATCGATTTGGATTTAAAAGATTATGAAGAAGCTCTTAAACAGTTTCAATGTAATGTATGTGGTTACATTGCAAAGGTTGAAAATGATAGGCCTTACAATATTAAACGACGTTTCTATGATCACATGCGAACTCACTCTGGCGAAAAACCTTTCGCTTGTAAACTATGCGATTTTACAACGGCCACACAAGCTACGTTGATAAGACACCAAGAAACACATACGAAACGTGTTCGTTTTTTCTGTAACGATTGTAATTATGGAACATCGTACAAATATTATTTATACTGTCATGTAAGACGTCATATGAGTAAAAAGGTATTTAGTTGCAACATTTGCAAGTTTGAAACTTCCCGTAAGTCGGATCTAAATCGACACATGCAACTCCATGTCAATAATAAGTCATTTAATTGCATGAATTGTGATTTCAAAGCTAACACAAAAGCACACTTAACAAATCATCTAAAAGTACATGTAGGTAAAAACCGATTCCATTGCTTGCATTGCAATTACAAAACAGATTTTAAAAGTCGTATGAGTGCACATGCTACAATACATACACGTGAAAAAGCTTATGCGTGTTTGCATTGTAAATCCAAATTTAAAACCTCCCAGATGTTAAGCGTACATACGAAGAAACACTCGACTAATAGTACTTTTCACTGTAATGTGTGCCCTTATAAATGTTACGAAAGATATCAGTTGACCAGACATGTTCGGACACACACAGGTGAGAAACGGCATGCATGTACGTTGTGCGATTATCGAGCAGTTAATAAATGCGATGTTACAAAGCATATGTTTGTTCATAAACAAGCATGGGTATGCAAACGTTGTGGTTTTAAGTGTGTGGAGAAAAGGGAATTTCTTATTCATGGTAAAGCTCACAAAATAAAAACTTAAGATGATAACTAAATAAAAACAAGTCATGTCTTAACGCGTAATTTGAACGGAGATAAGGAAGTATAAGTTTTTGTATGTTTGATAATGTTGCAGTGTTATTAATTGATTAAGCTTTGAGTTTTCTTTACTAAAGGTTTAGCTCTTGATCATTGTATTGAAAAAATACAGTAGGGGTTGGTGTTAGTAAGACAAATTTTTGTATATGCTCATTACATTAAGATTATGGTTCCGGCAAAAATAGCATAATTCGCTGACTTTACTTTGTAATAAGTATGAGATCTCAAAACGACAAAGGTGCCAGAAATTAACGCTTGAGCTAAAAAAGTTTCCAGTCATTTGGGGCCAAAGTAACTTCTACCAGAAATGACAAAACCCACCTGAAAAAATTAAAAAGTTTATATAAATAAGTATGATATACGTTGCCTCTCCAAAATTGGAAGTCTCATTGTTATATGTATGGTAATAATGTTAAAAAGTCTGCAAGTTTTCAATCATGGACGGTCAAAATAATTCCCAACAAAAATTTTTAAAATATATATAGCGGGAAATAACAGTCATATTTTCCCAAAAAAAACAACGTCAAGATCATTTCACTTCTAGAATGGATAGTATGTATATGATAACGATGTTAAATAGGTCTGCTTTCGAATGATTTTTTAAAGTTTTCAATCATGGATTATCAAAGTAATTTCCAACAAAAAATTTTTAAAATATATTTAGAGGAGAATAAGAATCATATTGTTTCCGTTAAAGATTGAGATACATTTGACCTCCAAAATCGGAAGTTGCAAGTTTTATATATATGTGTATATATATATATATATATATATATATATATATATATATATATTATGCTATGAGCTACTGGAATTATCGAGCCTCGTCGTTGGGCTGTTATATTACTATTGCTATGAATAAACAAGATTGTAATTATTATTTTTATGGCTTCTTCACTCCTGTCCATCTTATTGTTTAATGCCATTAAGATCGCCATCATTTTGGTTTCTTGTGAAGTTCGTCTTTCTTCAATGGAACTGGTTTCCTGAATTATCACGCTCTCCTGGGATCCTATATCCAGTCCTTGTTGTCTTAGAGCTTCCCGTGTTTCTCGTATTCTTTTATCCATTATTATATTTACGCTAAACTTTTCAAATACTAAATAAATCTACTTAACTTTAATTACTGTACAAATTTCTTGTTTTCCGCTAATTGAAACTTTTTAAATGTCCGGTTTAGTTCAATTAATTTATTATAAATCTCACGATCGTATTTTAAAACTATTTTTAATTTAATTCGTGTCTCTTAATCTCAGGTTGTATTTTTATCGTGTTTTAATTCATGCTCTCACGTTGGTGCGACATATTATTTATTTCTTGATTTATTGACTGAACTCCGTTTCGCAATTTTCTTCAATTTTACCTAATTTAATATTTAAATCCGTAATTTTATCGTTGGACTCGCTTTCGTATTTTTCTTGTTTCGTTTTAACTAAAGTAATATGGTCACATAGACCGTCTATTTCCTCAGAAACTCTCCCAATTCTTTCTTGCATCTGTGCCTTAATTTCAGCGATCGTGTGGTTCGTTTCCTTCAGTCCATTGCTAAGAATTTTGATTTCATTCCCCAACTTCTCGCTGTTTTCATCCATTTTTGTTGTAATTATTTTTATGGCTTCTTCACTCCTATTAACTTTATCTTATGACCTCGACTAGCATTTATTTGGAATTATAAATTCAGTTAATTCGATTCTATATAATGAAACAAATATTATGTACAGTTTTTGTAAATTATTTAAAATACACTTTTCAATTAATTAATGTTGTGAATCTCATTTATCAAAATCATATACTTTTAATCAAAACCCAAAGTCACCAAAAAACCTATTATCTTTATAAAAGAAGTGTAGAACGTTCGAAACATCTTATCATATTACGCACTTTATACGTTTTCAAGTCCTTTTGTTGACTTTTCACATTCATATTATATTAAGCAAATTCAATATTCAAAATAAAAAATATAGAAAAATAAAATGTCTTATAACTAAAATCTGACCTGGTCTATTTTCTTCGCATCGACGCATCCATTTGAATAAAAATTATCTTCCCCCAATTCAGGATTATTACATGCCCATTCGAAATATTGTCTATCCACACGCTTGAACCATTTCATTTAAATTATTGCCATCATCCTCTGGACTACCATTAACTTATACTTATGCACCCCAATTTATTGTCGTCTCATTCAGACTTATTACTTCTTATTGCCATTGTCCCCTGACTCGAAATTACATTTATTCTCCACGGACTCGGAAATCGTAGTTTGTTTCCCCCGGACTTAGAATAGAATTCTTATTATCATTGTCCCCTGACTCGAAATTGCATTTATTCTCCACGGACTCGGAAGCCCTATTATTATTATGTTTTAGTTTAAAATAAAATTCACCAAAATCTACTTACGTTTAATCGGCAATCGTACTTTTCATCTTTGCACTTTTACAATTTTTCACTTTGAATTATTATTACGTATCACTTTATTGCATAGTGGCGCACCTCGGCCTTTGTTGAGTTCAAAACTGCCTTTGTTATCACTGTACCTGTTAATATATCTTTTCTCCCCTACTCCGTCAGTGGGTATGGTCTACAAACTCGTCGCTCATTTTAACCAATCAAATAATTACATTTAAAGTAGTTTCTGATGTAATTTTCTATGCTTTCCAATAATTGTGAGCTAGTCGCAGCTGTCTTCGTTATCAAACGTGCGGTGTTTTGATGAATCTAATTGCTTTTCCATAAACAACTGATGCAATTCGACTTTTAATTTTCATATCTGCATGTTATTTACGCAATTTTTAATCTTTTTTCTTATCAAAATTGGTTAACTATTTTACGCATTTATATGCTTCCTGAAGCTCTATTTCTATCTCTGTATTAACCTAATCGTTTGGAACTCTTTTGAATGCGTGTTTAATTACACTTAATTATGTTTACTTATAAATACGCGTTCTTCCACTGAAAAATCATTATTTGCATTGCCTAAATTAACTAAAACTTTATCTACAGGGTATTAAATATTTACTATTTACCTAATGCTTGTGTTCCTGGTTTCTACGCTAATTATGTGTCTTCCTGTGTGTATTTGCGTCGCTTAATTATTATGAGCGCATATTGATTATTTTCTTGCACTAATGCATCGAGTTTAAAAAATTTGCTTCACGTTTGTTTTACTTTAGATACGCTTAATTTGTATTTATTTAAATGTCTTACTGTTTCTAAAATGATTTGGATTGTGCACAAAGTTATTCATTTTACTAAATGTGATTAAATTATTAAAGGAGCTTCCTTTCATTGACTGTAGTTAGTTGTCGATTTTGTACACGGTGTTTGTTGTTTGCTTTTTGCATAATTAATGAATTGTGTACTTTTTATGATCCAATTGTTTAGTTTTTTTGATTTTTGGGTTGTTAACCTGAAGTATATCTTTCTTGTGACCTTATATACCCCTAAATAACCCTATTATCATAGCAATATATATATATATATATATATATATATATATATATATTCTTAACCTCCCCTTTTCCTTTTTTTTTTAGCCTTCAACTTACTTAGCCCCACCTTGGGTGTAACCTTCTTGACCTCCCCCTATTTATTTTTATTATTTATTTCTTTGCTACACGACTTTTGTCGTCGTCACAAATTTACTACTAAATGCCTGATTTCAAAACGAGGTGCTTTAGCAAACGTTTGGTTGGTTTTTCTTTTACTATTCACTATATTTTATATGCCTCGACTATTAGAAACTTTAATCTCAGGGTTTTCTCACCTACTCACCGTGGGTTCAATCGTGAGTAGATGTGCACTACCAACCAAACTGCACCCTCGTTTGTTTTACCACTTTTAATAAACTGAATTTACTTTTGTATGCCAAATCTTAATAAATCAAAGATGCCTAATGTCAAATTAATTTATGTAACTTTTATGACTTTAAATTCTGACGTTCTAATATATTTTCACGGTACTTACCAGAAATATACCGCGCGCTGAAGGCCTCCTTTGACTGCTGGCTCAAGTTCGAAACAGCCGTACACACTTTCACAAAGATTCTCCAAAATTGTCCTCTTGCGTACTGCCTCCAGGTATTTGTAAAACAATTTTGATGACCCAAACCTGAAATAATGTTACCCCACTTTAAAATTTAGAAAAAAAAACCTTTATTTACTTCCCCTGCGTCAATTCTTCCTCGCCGTATCTCGATCTCCTGTTCCTCTGCTCCGTGTCCCACTAAAATCTCTCTTCACACAACCAAATCAATCCCGCTGTCTTAATTCCAATCACTCCTAATCCTGCTATACCAATTATCCATGCGTTATCCTTACTGCCGTTATATCTTCTCAAACCAATCCAAAATTATTAATGTCGACGATGCCTTCTTAAACCACTCAAATATCCTGCTGCCGTAATACCCAAATCTATCTCAAAACCAACACTACTCTTCTCAAATAAATATACCGTCGCTTTCTCCTTTGCCTCAATAACCACTTCCAAAATCTTCTTTAACTACACGCTGACTTTCCCTTTTCACTTCTAAACACTTTTACCACTCTTTTAAAATATTCGTTGCCTTTATTTACTCGAAGCTTCTTATTTCTTTTACACTTGGATTAAATGATACTCGATGATACAAAATTAAACTTTTATTTCAAACACTTTTACAATTTTAAACGCAGGTTTTACAAAATAGGTCTTTATCTGAACAAAATTGAATTAGAAGTCCCTTATTTACTTTGCCTAGTTATTAAATCAACAAACATAGCTTACTACAATAACATTTTTACACATATAACATCCAATAACAAATCACTTATCTTTCAGTGTCCAACATACCCTCACTATAGTCTTTATAATAATTTTAAATTTCTACCATTGGTCCAAAACATTTCACTAAACCCCAATAACCTTTTACATTTTGATTCACTTTAAATTTTGATTTACAATTCGTCTAAAGTTTGATTCTATAAAAATGAAAAGCCAAATAATTTATACACGACCTGGACGCTTTGTTATATTGCAGATATCCATAAATGCGTCCGGCTTTCCGACGGCAAATGTACTCTCAACTGGCTCATGAAATATCAACTCAGTATAAAACCTCAAGTACCGTGCATTATATCAACGTCATAAAGTCATGTTACTACCTTTTGGCATCTAAGTTTCAATCTGAAAAGGTACATACTTTAACGTATGTAAAGTATAACAAAATTTATAGTTTTTAAATTATTAAATCTGAAATATTGACCCTATCGCTTGGCATACACCCTTATTAATACCAATATACCTTTAGAAACCTTATAACCCCCCCCCCTTACACAATATTTGGCCCCACTGGTTTTTAATGAAATTGAAATTTCATATGTTTTTCTCTTCCCCTGGTGTGCAAAAATTTCTGATTTTCATTCAAAACCATCCTTTCGTTGTTTCTATTTTACTTTGGCAACCCGCATTCGCCTTTCTCTCACATCTATCACCCTATGCTATATTCTAACCTATACTATACTACTATAACAAAACAAAAACAAAAACTAAACTAAACTTTCCGTTCCTTTCCGTTGCATGAACCACATTTTAAACTATCCTATTAAACCCTCTTCCTGTACTACTCTATATGGGTACAAATTCTCCACATGAAAACGCCCGCGATAACCCCCCGTCATATTCTCCAGCTCAAACGTATTGCCTTCAGCAAAACTACGCGTGATCCTATACGGCCCTTCATAAGGAAACAACAGCTTCGCGCAAATGTTTTTGTCGCGGTTTGAAACCCTTAATCGTTTGACGACTACCAAATCCCCTATTTCAAAAATCGTTCTTTTCTTAATTTTCCTGCACCTCCGTTCGATGTCCCTACGCTGCATCCTTTCGATTCTGCGCCTGGAATTACTTAGCAACTCTGTTATGTCTTGTACCTCGACTTCCTCCCTCCATGGTCTAGCTGGTATAATCCTTCGCATTAATGTTACCGGACATGCTTTCGTAACCGAACTCGGTACGCTGTTCATAAAATTTTCTATTTGTGGTAGATACCTAACCCATCTGTTGTGATGCTCCTGTGTCGCCAATCGTAAATATTTTATCACCTCTCGTATGTAACGTTCGCATGGATTAGCCTTTGGATGTCGTATGCTACTAAATGATACTTTAATATGTTACGTAATTTTCGAGCCGTGCGTAACACAAAGAAATCACGGAATGACCGGGCTCAATCGGAGATTAGGGGGGGGTTGTAGAAAGTAGACTAACATAGAATGTACGTGGCTGTAAGAAATTAGAGACAATACCTGCAATAAAAATCGTTAAGCAAACCTGAAAGAAAAAAAAATTAGTTAAGTAAACCTGCAAAAAAAGAATGTAAAAGAAGGTAAAACGTTTGAATAATCTATATAATATGACAACGGTAATAGCAGTACAAAACTTTTAATACAAAGTGAGGTAATATTGGGGAGTAGCAGAAACGTTTCCTCACACACCAATTTAACATAAATCAAGACAAAATTTTTAACAAAAGGTAGATAGGTAAGCACATTTGACGAGTAATTCAGTAGTATGAGTCTTTATTTTTTTTCTATGTTTTAGAATAACATGCAAGTCTTTTGTAAAAGATAGCAGAACGACAAAGATATGGTAAGCAACGGATAGATATTTACAGCAATAAGACAAGTAGTAAAAGTTCACTTACAGAAAGTCTTGCAGAAACGGAGTACTCCACCCTTGATTGTGATGGGGTTGATAGAATTTAGTACACTTTACACTAACGATGCACTTCACCACACTTCACTGGCGTTAGCCCCAGACATTATCATACTGAATGGAACCATGTGGCATTGACAAATTTCCTGCCAGTTCCATTTCCCGAGGAAACAACTTCGAAATATTTTGTAACACAAATCGCAGAAATGGTAATAAACATTTAGCATTTAGGATCACGGGCTTGCAAGGCACGATGTAATGCATGTCCTCTGATAAGTTCTTGCATTAAACTAACAGCAACGCGAAGCGTTTTATATTTGCTACCTATGGTAACAAGAAAAACTCCCATGCTCTTGGTTAACGAAATTTGTGCAAACAGTTCCATTATAAAAAGATAAATCAACAAAACATTCTTAGTAAAGCACGTGTAAAACACTACAGTAAGTACATCAGATGTTATTCGTCCAACATTATACAAGAATTAAACACCTAGGAATATAATTGAATAGGTTATGATTACCAATTCAAACTCCGCACAAGTAAATATTATTAATACGCCAAACCACTTTAAATACCCATTCTCAGCACTTTATAACACTTTTTTAAGCGGTTTATAATTGCAACTAAGTTGAAAAGCAAGTTACGAAGAATTCTCATAAGGAACGAAATTTACATATCGTAACAAAAGACAAACTCGAACTCAAAACATAATCCGTAAAGCAACAAGGAAACAGCATCTTGAACGTAATATCGGAACCGAAAAATACAAACTCACACTACCATTAGTAAAGCAACCAGGACACCGTATTCTCCACGTAAATAATATTTAAGAGCGAAAAGCAAACTAAACTCGACTATCTGTTTCTTCACCTCCTTGCTATATATCTAACATCTGCGCGTCTTATCTCGACTTCGATAAATAGCATAAGGAACCAAATCTATACGACGAATAATTATTTATTTATTAATGTAAATCCCACTTTATGCAACCAGCTATTCAAAGCGATGTATTTCGGTTACGCTAGCCGCCAGGAATATAATATACCATAGCGAGAGTATTCGTCAACGAGTTAATAATTATTAAATATAAAAAGTAATTTGTAGGAATTTATTTATGAATAGAGGATAGCGTAAAATGTTAAAGATATTAAAAATGCCCGTTACAAATATTTGCCCTTTTTAACCCGTTCCTGAATCTTTGATTGTTGAAATACGTTGCGTTGTCTACCAAAATTCTTTTTATCTTCCCGACTTGGCTTTCAAATTCTCCAATTGACTGCAATGCATGCACCGTGTTACTCCGTCTTGCAGGAAATAATTTTACAAATTTAGAAAAAACGTCGACCACTACTAAAATATGTCGATACCCCTGTTCACTCGTGATCAGGTTGCTTAAATAATCAATCGCCACCAATTCCAATGGTCCATTTACGCTCACGCTCATCGGCATATTCTGCAGCACCACGTTCTTATCTTTACCTAGAATGCAAATTTCACACCGATTTATCCTTTCCTTTATCACCGTGATATCATTTTTTGCATAAAACGCCTCTCTGAATACTAAAAATGTTTTTCTGATACCTATGTGTCCGAATTTTAAATGAATTTCGTTTATGATTTCAGCGGCAACGTCTCTTGATAGCACTACCAGCTCTGCATCCCTATTTTTTCACCACAAACTGCCCTACGATGGTAAATCCCCTGTACTCTTCCATATTTTCTCGTGTAAGTTTCTCTCGTATCGAGCTCACCTCGCTGTGCCTCTGCGCCTCTATAAGTCTGGTGTTTGTCCATCGACCAACATCCCTGAATTCCTGCAAAGCAATTAAACACCCTTTTATGTTTTGATTCGATTCGACCTGCGGTCTGCTCAGATAATCCGCCGTCACATTCTCCTTTCCTGGCTTATGCTTAATTTCGAAGTCGTATTCCTGTAACACCAATGCCCATCTATACAACCTACTGTTTAAAAACTCCTTTTTCTTCATGAACGTTACCACCGTGTTGTCGGATTCTATTAGAAATTTCTTACCTAACAAATAAAAACGTAACTTCTTCACCGCGTATACAATGGCCAACATCTCCTTCTCTGCCGTCGCATACCTGGTTTCGCAGTCTTTCAACACCCTAGAAATGAAAACAATTGGTACTTCCACTCCATCCTGTACCTGCACCAACTCAGCCCCGATTGCATATTTCGACGCATCCGTCCTCAAAATAAAATCATCTTTAAAATTTGGATATTTTAATGCTAATTCCTTGTAAAATGCTCCTTTTAAATCCTGGAACGCCTTCTCTCGTTCAGCAGTCCACTTCCATCTCTCCTTTTTCTTTAACAAACTCACCAACGGTACGCACACTTCAGAATACCTCGGTATAAAACGTTTGTAATAATTTAGTACCCCTAAAAATCCTCGCAGCCCTCTCACATTCTTCGGTCGCTGAATGTTTTTCAACTCGTCCAATCTTTTATTGCAAATTTTCATCCCTTGTTCGCTAATTTCAAACCCTAAGTATGTAACCTTGCTTTTAAACAACTCGCATTTTTCTACGTTCAGCTTTAAACCCCCTTCGTCCAGTCGTTGGATCACCTTTTCTAAATGCTTCAAGTGTTCTTTCTCGTCCCTTGAAAAAAATTAACAAATCATCGACATAATGCGAACAGAAACATTCATATTCATTAAACAACTTCTGCATCGCTCTTACAAGTGCTGCTGAAGAACTACTTAAACCAAATGGAACTACAGAAAACATATAAATCTCGCCTTCGATACTAAAACCTGTAAACTTTTTACTGTCTTCATGCAACGGAATCAACCAAAACGAATTCTTTAAATCTAATTTGCTGAAAACTTTCATTTCATATACTTTATACAATAAATTATCCAACCCTTGTGGTTGCTCATACTGCGGTTTTGTAATCGCATTCAGTTTCCTCGCATCTAAACAAATCCTTATATCCTTTTTATTTGGTTTTGGTACTATAACTACTGGGTTCACATATTGAGTTCTCGCTGGTTCTATAATACCCTCTTTTAACATCCTGTCTATCTCTATTTTAACCCTATTTCTTATGGCAAACGGAATTGGATACACCCTTGTATTAAATCCGCTGTCTTCCGTGACATCCAACTTATGTGTGTACCGCCTCGCAAATCTTGGCTCTTCATTAAATAACCCTACATATTTATTAAACAATTCCCCTAGCTTCATCTTAGTTTCAATACTCACTTTCCCTATCTGTTCATCATTAATTAATCTTACAAACATATTACATAATCGTACTTTAACCTGTCCATCATTATACTCTTTAATCATTCCTAATCCTGTACTATCTATATCCTTTCCATTTATATATTCCTCACTAACCGTAGGTACCACCCATGACCTATCTTTATCACATATTCTAATTGACCTATCTTTTCCATCTATATTCACTCCAAAACCCTCTATAAAATCCATACCCAATATGAAGTCTAACTGTAACCCTTTCGTAATTAAAACTCTGCATTCCTGCTTCTTTATTTCCTACATATATCGGTACACGGATAACATTATAAATCGTCGAAGCTTTTTGTTCATCGCTGACCATAAATTAACCCCCTCAATTGTTCCTATTCTTTCCTTTAAAAATTCTCCATGTTCAACTACTACCCTCTCATTTACCAGCGACAACTGTGACCCACTATCCACTAAAGCAACATAAACACGGTCCCTTAAACTAATATTTATAAATAACAAATTCTTTTTATTAAAAATGTAACTGTTTAACAACAAATCCCTTTATACTATAGCAAACATCAATCTTAACTCCTAAACAGTCGGTCGTCCAAAAATTCGCGTTTTTTTTTCTTGAGGCGACTCGTGAATTTCCACCACCTCAATCCTATTCGGGTCCGTTGTACTTGCGCTCGTCGTTATATGTTGGACGTTTACGTCCCTGTCCGTCCGGCTATTTCCATTTTGTATTCCTCCCCCAGTCGTCCGGCCGTCACCCTCGTGGTTACCGTGCTGGTATCTGTTCTGTCCATTGTAGGCGTTATCCCGGTGATCCCTATTATGATACGGTCGTCTATGTGCCTCTTGTCCCCAATGATTCCTATGTCCGTAGTTAAAATTTTCCTGTCTATAATTTTGTCTGTTTTCGTGGTACGGTGGTCGTCGACTGTCTTCCCTGTAACCCCTGTTTTGTTCCCAATGGTGTGTCCGCGTTTTTGCTTCCAGTACTGTCGCTAGGTCAAAGTTTCTCATTACTCCCAAGAATTCCCTCAATGTCTTGACATTTTGTACCACTACAACTCTGGTAACCTCCGGTTCCATATGTCCTGCCAGTAGAAGTACAATGTCGCCTCGCTCAATTTCGGTGTTAAGTGTTGCGCCTGATTAAACTTGTCAATCGCGTATTCTTCGCGTGCCGTGAGTCCTGCTATAATGTCCTGTAATTAGGTTCGTCCTTATGTCGGTCTGATGTGTAGTGTTCCAAAACTGTTCTATAAAAGTCTTTTAAAGTCCGCGACGTGTCATACTGTTTACGAATAATGTTATGCCACTTTTCGGCATTTCCTGTCAAACTCGCCCCACAATCTGTAATTTTGTTCGTTCGTTTTCTGTCCCTACGATCTCGTCTAGTCGGTCCAGGAATCCCATGGGCTGTTCTGTCTTACGTCCCTCAAACTTCGTAAAGCGTCCCGGTTTAATCGAAATTGCGGTCCGTAGTCTAGTCCATCGCCTCCTTTCTATGTCGTCCGAGTTTCTCGTGAATTTGTCTAACGTCCTGTCCTACCCTGGTTTCTAATCCCGCGACTTTGTCGTCAAGTTTTTCGTCCAGTTTTGTCCTACCGTGTACGTTTTCGTTTTGTATGGTTTCTAATGTTTGTCCTAAATTTTTGTAGTTGGTCCTATGTCGTTTGTCACATGTTTCTATTTCGTTACCTAAATTTGTAAATCCGCTAATCATTGTTTCTTCCACTGTGTCTACCCGTGTCTTAATTTCAGTTCTTAAGTCAGTCCGTGTCGCGTTCAAGTCTCCCTGCAAATGTACTCGTGTGTGTTCCAACTTGTCGTCAACCCTGTCTATTTGTTGTTGGACCTCTGTCCGCACGTCGTCTTTTGCAATCTGTATTTGAGTAAGTAAGTATTCCTGTGTGTGGTTCATTTTCGCCGTCAGGTCCGCGTGCGCTGTCCTAAACTCGTCCCTTAGCTCGTTATTTGCTTCCATAATTTTTATGGCTAACGCCGCATTCGCCTCTTTTTGTTCCGTGCGTGATTCATTAATTTTGTTTGTCAAATACGTTTGTAGTTCCGTGTGTGCATCTTTTTGTTCCTTACATGATTCATTAATTTTGTCTGTCAGTTCTTTTTGTTCCTTACGTGATTCATTTATATCGTCTTTCATGCTCATTAAAAATCTCATAATGTCGTGGTTTCCGTCGGCTTCTGCTGCTCTCACCTGCGGTACCGTCGCCTGGTCCAAGTCCGTGTCTGTCCTCTCCCACTCTGTCTGCATCGTGTCCATCTCCTGTAGGTCGCCCCCTGCGTCTAGCTCTATGTCCTGTCTCCTTACATCCATTTCAACCCCGTATATTAGTCCCGATCTTGTGGTTCTTTTTGTGTCCTCGTCCGTCATATCTGTTTCCTGGTTTTGACCTCGTTTCCTGTAAAATTATAAAAAAAAACTTGCGGGCCCCACCTAACTCGGGCTCCCGGATTCTACTTTCTTTCACTCTATCACCTTTTTACCCTTTCTCTCGAGCCTCACGTTGGGTTTGCCACCTTCTTAATCTCCCCCTTTTCCTTTTTTTTTTTAGCCTTCAACTTACTTAGCCCCACCTTGGGTGTAACCTTCTTGACCTCCCCCTATTTATTTTTATTATTTATTTCTTTGCTACACGACTTTTGTCGTCGTCACAAATTTACTACTAAATGCCTGATTTCAAAACGAGGTGCTTTAGCAAACGTTTGGTTGGTTTTTCTTTTACTATTCACTATATTTTATATGCCTCGACTATTAGAAACTTTAATCTCAGGGTTTTCTCACCTACTCACCGTGGGTTCAATCGTGAGTAGATGTGCACTACCCAACCAAACTGCACCCTCGTTTGTTTTACCACTTTTAATAAACTGAATTTACTTTTGTATGCCAAATCTTAATAAATCAAAGATGCCTAATGTCAAATTAATTTATGTAACTTTTATGACTTTAAATTCTGACGTTCTAATATATTTTCACGGTACTTACCAGAAATATACCGCGCTGAAGGCCTCCTTTGACTGCTGGCTCAAGTTCGAAACAGCCGTACACACTTTCACAAAGATTCTCCAAAATTGTCCTCTTGCGTACTGCCTCCAGGTATTTGTAAAACAATTTTGTTGACCCAAACCTGAAATAATGTTACCCCACTTTAAAATTTAGAAAAAAAAACCTTTATTTACTTCCCCTGCGTCAATTCTTCCTCGCCGTATCTCGATCTCCTGTTCCTCTGCTCCGTGTCCCACTAAAATCTCTCTTCACACAACCAAATCAATCCCGCTGTCTTAATTCCAATCACTCCTAATCCTGCTATACCAATTATCCATGCGTTATCCTTACTGCCGTTATATCTTCTCAAACCAATCCAAAATTATTAATGTCGACGATGCCTTCTTAAACCACTCAAATATCCTGCTGCGTAATACCCAAATCTATCTCAAAACCAACACTACTCTTCTCAAATAAATATACCGTCGCTTTCTCCTTTGCCTCAATAACCACTTCCAAAATCTTCTTTAACTACACGCTGACTTTCCTTTTCACTTCTAAACACTTTTACCACTCTTTTAAAATATTCGTTGCCTTTATTTACTCGAAGCTTCTTATTTCTTTTACACTTGGATTAAATGATACTCGATGATACAAAATTAAACTTTTATTTCAAACACTTTTACAATTTTAAACGCAGGTTTTACAAAATAGGTCTTTATCTGAACAAAATTGAACTAGAAGTCCCTTATTTACTTTGCCTAGTTATTAAATCAACAAACATAGCTTACTACAATAACATTTTTACACATATAACATCCAATAACAAATCACTTACCTTTCAGTGTCCAACATACCCTCACTATAGTCTTTATAATAATTTTAAATTTCTACCATTGGTCCAAAACATTTCACTAAACCCCAATAACCTTTTACATTTTGATTCACTTTAAATTTTGATTTACAATTCGTCTAAAGTTTGATTCTATAAAAATGAAAAGCCAAATAATTTATACACGACCTGGACGCTTTGTTATATTGCAGATATCCATAAATGCGTCCGGCTTTCCGACGGCAAATGTACTCTCAACTGGCTCATAAAATATCAACTCAGTATAAAACCTCAAGTACCGTGCATTATATCAACGTCATAAAGTCATGTTACTACCTTTTGGCATCTAAGTTTCAATCTGAAAAGGTACATACTTTAACGTATGTAAAGTATAACAAAATTTATAGTTTTTAAATTATTAAATCTGAAATATTGACCCTATCGCTTGGCATACACCCTTATTAATACCAATATACCTTTAGAAACCTTATAACCCCCCCCCCCTTTACACAATAATATATATATATATATCCATTCACCAATTTTGATCTATTGGGCATCGTCAGAATGGAGTAGTTTACAAATCAATGAGCGTAATGTATGGAATGTGTGTGTGTGTGTGTGTGTCTATATATATTGCTATGTTTTGTAATGATGTGGTCTGACGTTAGTAGCCGATTAAAGTACTATGTACTGTAGTGATTTTGTTAAAAGTGTTATTCTAATTATTTTGCTAGCGTAATTTAAATGAAACTGCTAGAATCAGACATCAAATTTATAATGACATGAAATATTCATTAACGAACAATCTTTTTACTTACAATTGCTACATCTACAACACTATTTCTTTAATAAACATTATCTTACAAAAAATTATTTTCATACAAATATTGAAAACTTAGGGTAGAGTCCAATATTGCCACAACGGTTTTTTCTTTTAAACGGTATCTTAAGTCTAAGTTTAAAAATTATAACTACTAGATAATCACTCGCCTACACTAAAGTAGAATCCAAAACTTTCTTTCCATTTAGGATTTTTATTCACAAATCATTATTTATTTAAAACTTATTATATACAAAATTTTAGAATGTCGGATAATTTTAACCCCCTCTACTTAAAATCGGATATATATGTAAATCATTCTCATTGTATAACGGTTAAACCTATCGAAGTTCAACCACCCTTCTAAAATCAAATTATCCACTTGTGTAACTCGCACAAAGACTTGCACACAAAATCTTAAATAGCTTAAACTACTAAAAATGTCCTGTAAAAATTCTGAAACGATGGGATTTTTATTTTTGGCATATAAATTAGGCGGGTCGTCATTTTTCCATATCATAAATTTACATCCACATCCAAAATCGCTGAAAAAATAACATTAAAATAGTATTTTAAATTCATATACTAAGATCGTCCAAATCGTTTAAAATTAATTTATTATTAAATACCATTCTAGTTTCACATATGCTTTCATCTCGACTGATTTTGTATCTTAATTCCATTTTTAAAACAGTGTAATTATCTACTTTCTTTCGAAGTTGTGGATTAAAGACGTCTGTTTACTATAAATACTTCTCTACAAGATAATCACTGTCATGCTGATGTTTAAAATAAGTTTTCAACAACTGACAATTAACTGCACTTTTAATTGGTTGTATGGAAATAAGCCCTGCTGCGTCGCACGTCTAAAAAGATAGCGTTAAACTCAGTGAACTCTGGTTACTTCTAGGTCCTGGTTGGTTACTAATGTAGGCTGCTTCCCTACGTAAGCATCTCAAATCGTCTGTATGATGCAATATTTACAGGATGTGACATTTTACGGCGTGTGGCTATCGTTAATTGATACGTTAACCGATGCATTATCTTATCATCATGATTTATCGCTATCATGAGATTTATCACGTGATCTCTGGCTTTCATTAATTGTTTTATCTCATTATCACGTTCTTATTTTCCAATTTATTTTATATGCAACTTTACACCGCAAACATGAATACACTTTCGTATGATATCTTTAAAACACGTTTGTTTATGTGACTTCATAATCTTTTATACTAGTCGCATTTACTTGTCGAGTAGTACCTTGATAACAAATTTATGGATGACGAACTTTTTCAAAATGTATTTTTACTTGTGGAGTATCCTAATTCTTATCTAAAAACAAGATTCCTTCGTGATTAAGAATGAAAATTCTTTAAAAAATCTAGGTTTTGTGCCTTTATAATATAATATATTGAACTCTTCAATCAGTTATTATGAAAATATTTAGATAATTAGAGCGTCTTTTAAAATTTCCTTATTTTGCTTGGGTTTGGAGTATTGTATCTTCATGGAATGGTGCTATATTTGGATTTGAATCTTACGACGCCTACACAATGACTGAAAACTTGTTTTAGTTTGAGCGATTGTCTTGTACTTTTGTTGCTTTGTACTTAGCACAAAGTAACGTCAGCTAGTTGTGCCATTTGTGTTGGGAACAAAATCTTGCCATACTCGTATCTAGTTTCATTTGTATGGCAAGCATGAAGTTCGAACTATGATTACAAAGCTTCTGCATGCCATACTTAGCAAAAGCTGTGTGAAATGGTATGGTGTGGTATGGTATGGTTTGACCTCCACACAAAACGTTTTGATAGATCCTTTACAAATGAAAATTGCTGTTGGTTTAATTAACTAAAATTGAATCAATTTAATTGCTGCTACTGTTAAGATTATTGCAGTACCTTCAGGAATGCTGTAACAAGCGTGATCTGACGGTAGTCAGTCTATGATGTTATGTACAAAATAGTAGAGACATATCACGCACAATGTTTTTATTACACCAATTGTTTAGAAAACTATTTTACAGTTTATGTTAGTGAATTTTTGTACATTGTCGAAGTTACTTTTTGTAATTATACATGTAAAAATTTATACGAACTGCCAACAATCATTCTTCGATTTATAACAACTTCCATACTTCTTCTTCTAATGGATGTGTGTGTTAGTGATAGCAAGCAAAATTAAGAAATGATCAAGAGCTAAATTTTTGGTTAAAACAACACTTTATGATTCAAAATAATCTATTCCTGATGGGGATATTAAATGAAACTATTTTGTATCATAAATGTTTTATCTAAGCAGGCGTGTTTAAATGTTTACCAGTTTTCGGTAACGGGAAAATGGATTTGAACACATACACAATCAAGTCCAAAAAATTCCGTTGCGACTGATAATGATCTTTAATGAAATAAATCGTCATCGCTTATTCTAGTTAAGTTAGAAACTTTAACTGTGATAACTAAAACCATTTTTTATTGAAAGGGTTTTAGATGTTAACGCTTAATTTAGTATTTCTTGCTAAAATACTACAATATATGATTTAATAGTTATTTATGTAACGTGGTCTATGACTGGGCACATAGGTGAGTTCCCGTATAAGTGCTGGAAACCTGAGCTCAGTAGAAACAAACGCACTGAGTGCAAAATTTTTGTGCAACTGCTAATCAGAAAAATGACAACGTTTGCTTTACACTTATTTTATAACGTCATTAATTTTACAATTAAAACGATTACTTATAACGGAATTGATCAATTTGTTAAATGAATTTTTAGTACAGTAGTTGGGTCCACGGACAGTTCGGTAAGAGTCTACTTCCAGAATGAAAAAGTTGTGAAAGCACCCAGTTGCTAGTTAGATGCACAAAATAATTTACGAAACTAGCCAGGAACGAAACTTTTTACTGGATGGGTAGATACATTTCAAGACGAACCCTGGAAATATACAAGTCTAATAGAAAAACTTACGGGTGCGTAGCATTACCAAATATTTGAGCAGACGCCAATTAAAAAATAAATTTTAATATTAATTGTCGTTATTATACGTATCAAAATAAAATTGTCAAAACACATGATTGATAAGCAAGCATATCAGCTTGTAATTGTACGGGACTGAACTATCACTTTACGGAACTAGTTCTTTAGAATAACATTGAACTAGTTTGCCAAAAGCCTACTTTTGGAACTAAAGATAGTTCCAAAAGTACCTAATTTAAGGTCAGTTGCACAATGAATAATTTATTTATAACTACAAAATTAAATGAAACCATTTTGAATCATAAATAAATGAAACCGATTTGAATTCGAATATTCAACACCATAGTTGTACCTGAGTATGAAAGGGAAATGAATCGTCAGTACTTATTCTAGTCACAAAGTATTATCGGTTATAAGTTTACTTATAATGAATTGATTGTTCTTTATTATAAGCGTTTTTAGAAGTTGACGCTTAATTTAGTATAACTTTGTTAATATACAACATTTTATCGTTCGAAATATTTTATCCATAATTGATATTAAGTGAGAGTATTTTGAATCGTAGACTACATCTAGGGAATATTTACCAGATCGTGATATTAACTCAACAGTATTCAATCTAGCCATGGAAGCATTCCATTATACTCAATAATAATATTAAATGAAACGAAAAGAAAACGATATTACTACTTTAGTAAAAAGCCATTTGAATCGGTTGTATACTTACTTATAATTAATTATATGTCTATTATATGTATTTTTAGATTTAATGCTTAATTTAGTATTTTCTTGCCTAATACATAACATTTATGATTCAAAATAGTTTATTCGTGAGAACGATATCGATATTAAAAAACTATTTTGAATCGTAAAAACGTATATAGGTAGTATGTATTTCAATGTTTACCAGATTATGATATTAAGTGAAACTGATTTGAAGACAAATATTAATTTAATAAAAATTACATTCCAGTATACCAAATAATAACATTAAATGAAACGAAAATGTACCGTCAGTATTTATTCTAGTCAAGAAGTATTTGAATCAGTTATAAACTTATACTTAATTGTATGTGTATTATATGTATCTTTTATTGTAGGCATTTTGAAACTTTAATGCTTAATTTAGTATTTTCTTGCTTACTATATGTATAATCTTACATACTCAATTGTATTAACTGGGCGGAACCTCCTCGAGTTTACTCGTTTTTGAGCAGAATTCATATAAAGTTGAATTGTAAATTTTTGGAAATTAGTTGTAGCCTTATGGCTAGGGGAATGCCGTGGATACACCATTATTTAAAATACCGCCCAGTGTATTTAATATGTTTCTAATTCTTTTAATTATATATGTGTAACTTAATGTATACATTATATGATATAATATTGCAAGGGCGTTGATAATTATTAGCAGTCGTATTACATTTGAGTCGTCTTATTCCAAAAGTAGCTATCGCCTCAGTGTATATTTTTTGAGGAGAAGCAAATAACGAACATGTAAAATAAGCAATCATATCTAATTTTGTTGCATTTATGTAAGCCCGTTTTATCACGATAAGAATAACGTTGAGTTTTAAGGGTCTCTCGTAATTTGGATTTGGTCAATTTCGGAACGTAGTTTAAACAGTTTTGGAAAACACAAAAACCTGTGTTATGGACAAATTAAGCATTGAGATATTAAATTTGGAATTGCTCAGAAGGGGTGCCTTGGCTAACTACAGTGGTGCACAAGTGGGTCCCTATGAAAAACATAACAAAAAATAGAAAAAATGTAATAACTCACTAGGTGTAATTCCACTACCAATAACACTTACCTTGACGGGCTTTCAACGCTGTCAAATTATGGGCACTAACATGTCTAGTCTAATCTAGGGGGATTTTAATTTCTTTATCCTCTTGGTGAAATGGATTACCTTGAAAGGACACCAACCGGTCTAGTCCTAATGTAGTTTGTGAGAGTCCCCCTTGAAGACGAGTACTTCCATGGGTTTTTAATTACTGTACCCTCTTGGTGAAATGGATTTCCTCTTACAAAATCCGTGGCTCACCACATTAGCACCCGTTTATTATTCCGTAATCACAGGGGTGTGCTTGACTACGAACCTTTCACTGTTCGCCCGTACATTCATTTTTGCCTATAGCTCGTCATCATCTAATTCGTTCATTTTTTTGTCGGATATAACTGCTGTCATTTACTTCCCACTCGTTGCGTTTGGAGGGGTATCTGGTCCTTCATCAAGCAATGACTCGCATGTTTCTAGCATGCAAAAGCTACGTGTTTGTGATAATTCTTGCAATTTAGATACCTTGGAATTTTATCACTTTGTATTTAATGGTATAATTAATTATCTGAAACTTGATATTGGTGGATTCGCTACTAAACGCTGTGGTTTCTACATTATATGAACATTAAAGTGTGTCTGGGGTTTTCTTTGTATTGCTTTAACATTGAATTTAATTTATTTAACTACAATTTGTAAGGGCTCTTTTACGTAGTTTGAATTTATTGAATGACTCATGCATTATCTTAGTATTGAATTAAATTGTACCAATTTAGTTTAAGAATATTCATTTTTTATTGCTTCAATTATACTAAATGCCCTAAATGAAATTATATTTTCTAAAAACAAAACAATTGAAATATATTTAAATAATATTAGCTACGCATGAAATCCGTTATATAGACGCATCAATAATAATTTTGTCCGTTTAAGATTAATTTTCCTCTTTTGCATCTGATTTTTATTATGCGCAACACCAAGGCATTAACACCTAGTTAGACAAAAAATGACTTCTTATCTTTACAATAAAAACAAAAACTTTATTTTTGACTAGTGCTATGGGTGTACAACATTTTCATTATGTAATAACGCTTGGTTTAAAAATGTTGAGAAACTTAAAACTAATTGTTAATTTTACTGGGCGTCTTTTCAAAATCCGACCGGTTTCCAAAGATAAATTATCGATATAAAATTTTAACTCGTTTCCGAAATGTATTTGAAAAAATAAGTCAACGTTTTTTATTTTTTGTTAGTTAATTTCCACACCAGTGCTGTAAATTATTTAATGTTAAGGTTCGTTGATTTTTTTGACAAACGATTGGAGTAGTGCACTTCTACAATTATTTTTATCGTTTGTAAAAAAAAAATTGTTTAGACAGATTAAACTAAAAATAGCAGCTTCCCGGATGCTTGAGAACCGGTTGAACAATTTTCAAATCATTGTTTTTGGTTTGAGGTTGCTGCACGCACCACATCTTCTTTGTGTTTAAATGTTTTATTCCAACCGTAGTAATTTAAGTTACAGAAAAATTTTCAATGAAGTACGTTTACGTATGTTTTCTAGCCTACGATTATCGTCAGATATACTGTGAAAAGAACAAAATTGTCTTACGACACCTTGAGGGCAATATTTGATTCGTAGCAAAATATCTAAAACGTCTTGTCAGATTACTGAAATTTTGATTTGATCAGCTTTTTGTACAAAATAGGTAAGGATAAGTTACTTTTTGGAGTCTGGTAAGCGATTGAGATCCTTAGGGTTTGTTGAAATCTCTACGTTTTAGAATAAAGCCGTTTTGTGCAATTCCATTTCTTGAGGAATAAAAAGTATAGCAAAAACCGCATCCTTCTCAGAAAGCGTATTGCATATTAACCCTTTTGAGTTTTTATGTCATCATCATTAAATCTTCAGTCCTGGAACTGGTTAGACGCATACCCTCATTATTTCTTATTCTGAACTAACCTACACATTTCCCTGAAATTTGTACAGTCTGCATCTATCACTATCTGATCTAAGTCTACATCTACCTCCTTTTTCATATCTCTGCTTGTAATATATCCCGTACTATTCTTCAAAAATGCCTTAGAACGTATTCTGACCTTCTATTTCTCCTATTTTTTTCCACAGACATTTTTATTCGCCTACCATTTCTGAGTTTTTACGTGTCTGCTTTTTAATAGTGCAGCAGCAGAATATTTGCATTAAAAATGCGTTAAATACAACCACAAGTAGAAAAAATCATATGACATTCAACACAATTAAAACAAAAAATAGCATTTATACCGTTTCCATTTTCCCTGATCTTCGAAATATTTTTATCGCGTATTTTTTCTTCCTATCGGCACAAACGACAGATTTAAATGTACAATTTACTTTATTCTAAAGATACACAAATAACAAACCGAACCGGAGTACATTTATGCTTTGTGATTATAGAATACGACTGCTCTTTCACAAACAAGTTGACACCAGTAATGAACGACTTCTTATTTGCTAAACTGATGTTAAGTATCTGAATTAATTGTATTCTACTGGGGACGAGGTGACGTAACAGTTAGTTAGTGCACCGGCTAGCTGTCGGGAACTTGGGGTGGGTTCTACAAAAGCAAATAACTTTTTGGTTACATAAATTTCAACACTTGTACGAAATATTCCTATACCTACCTAGAAAGGTCTTTGAAGTCTCTGTATAGTAAAGCCTTGAACTTGAACTGATGTTAAGTACCTAAAATAATTTTATTCTACTGGGGACGAAGTAACGTAACAGTTAACTAGTGCACCAGCTAACTGTCAGGAACATGGGATTGGTTCTACAAAAACAAATGACTGTTAGAGAAATTCCAACACTTGTACGAAATACTCGTATACCTACCTGGAAAGGTCTTTGAAGTCTCTGTTTAGTAAAGCGCCTTTGGGCACAAACTCACATGGATGCCTATCCGGAAGATGGGTGTTCTGAGAAACGGTTTTTGCTGTAGTTAGAGGTTCGTAAAACCTTGCTTACAACCTTTTCATCACCTATTAATCTACTATAAACACAAATAAAAAAAACATCTTGTACACCTAACCTATATTATTCAACATAAGTATCACATTAAATAACAATAGAGAAAAATGCCAATACCTACCCCTAATCGCCAAGTATGCACGTAGCTAAAAAGAACAAATTAAATATATCAACGATCGATGTTCAATCATTTGAATTTTTAAGTACTAATTTTCTTCTAGAATAATCAGCGTTTCCATACGTGAATTTATGTGTATACAACTTGCCTAATTGTACTTCTTAATAATAGGTTTTGTACATCCTTTTATTACCCCCAATCACAATTACGTGATACAAAATAGCTTGTAATGTTTATGAAATAGCAAGCAGAAAAGCAAGAGACTAACAGTTTTATTTGTCCTCAACTAGATTCCATCGACCTTCAAGGTGCAAGCAATGGCTGTACGTAGATTAATTATTGAAACTCCAGATTGAATGAAAGCTCCCAACACATGGCACTTTCATGATTAACCGCATTTATTCGTCTCCGTACGCTTGCTTGCGTTCGAACACCTGTTCACTAACAGTTTCGAGGTTTTCAGTACTGTAACTTTTACTACCAGATTTATAGCCTTATCTGCATGGCGATGGTTGAGTGTCAATCGGCTTGGAAGCTTTACTCTACTGCCTGGTATCGAATAACTAAAGATAGATCTCCCTGATCCGTCGGTTTTGTTTTTCGTCCCGTTGTCATTTCATATTATTCTTCAGTCTCTCGGTTTTCGAAGACAATATAGTTCTATGTATATGACTAGTCATCTTGTTCTCATACTTTTTACATTGGATACCGAAAGCAGCGCCATTTGTTTGTTTGTAACACATTTGTTATTGCTGTAATTTATTATTATTGTGGTTGTAGGGTTTGTCAACATAATTTCACAGTTCAATAGTTTGTTTTTGAAATCTAGTAAATGAGTACAGACAAACTTTTTACCGAAATCTATCTAAATTCAGTACGAGAAGCGTAAAATTCCAATCCTTATTACTGTTTGTATTTAATATATTAAGTGCCTTTTTATTTATTTCTGTATCCTAATTTAATTTTTCATTGAAATATCCACGTCTTAAAATTTCTATAAATTTTCAGGGGTGCTTTTATACTAAAAGCTTTTTTAACTAACTGAAGTTAATACATTTTTTCTACCACTTAACGTTGATTTACGTAGCAGTAGCGTTACAAATTGTATACAAATTATCGCAAACTAAGACAAAGCGCTGATTTTTGCATTCTGATAAAGCAATAAATTATTTTCACTTTCAGTACTGATCACTGTAGAATTATAGTAATACATATGTCTATTTTCGGAACATTCTTTAATGTTTGTTATATGTTTTACATTGGCTATAGCCACATTTGAACAGTTTTCTCAGTGGTAGTAGATATTTATGATAGAATACTATCATGTTCAATAAAAAAACGCCAACAAAAAATGGATGCAGACGTTTTTGGAACGAGACGACTTACCCAAGACATGTTACTCGATAACTGCTTGAAGACAAAGCTCTCAATACGTTATCGACAAGCAACATGGAGAGAAGTGCGGTACACTTTTAAGTCTTTATCAATGCACAAACGGTATTTAATAAGAAAATTTTTTGCATTACTAAAACCTTATTAATAAAGTACAGACGTGTTTGGCTTCTACTACAAGTATAGGAACTTTTAGATAAAATGTTATCGATTTAAGATATAACAGCCGTAGGGATCTTACCAATCAATGGTAACAGACCTAGGATTGTTTGGTATAAAACTGCTCCAACTGGGCAATTCTGTAAAAATGTCAATTGCATAAATTTTATTGGACCATTTTGTAAGCAAAAAATTTTCATATGTATGTATTTCATAATAAATGTTTTTTCCCAATGAAATTCAGTTTTAATTTACTGTATGAAAGCGGCTGTTTAAAATTAAAATGTTCAATATCTATAGGGCTTTAAATGGATTCTGGATTCCTTTGACGAGTGAAAAATATTATTCTACAGCATTGTATCTTTTCGTATCGCATTGCGTGAACCACTTGGTAAGTTTTGGGATATGTTGTTTATGAATAAACGTGTGATAATTCTGCCACAATAAGAGTATGGGCAGTAAATCGGTAAAACCTTGTTGGAAGGTATAAGCAATTAAAGTTCGCTTGGAAACTTTTAATGTCTTAGCAAATAATAAAGTCACAACTAAATCATTTGCACGTCAATGTATATACAAAAGCATGCATGCTTTTTAACATAAGATTACTAGGAATTTTGAAATCTGAAATTTTCTACAGAAATTGTTGAAAAATGCGTTGTATCTTAGTATTAGCATAATGTGATGTAAGCATTTTACTAAGATGGAGTGCAGTATGTAGTCTAGATACTGCTTTTTTGTTTAATATTGCAACATACTTCTGCTATAGTTAGTTAAATTTTTTTTTTTTTTTAAATACTAGACATTGAAAATGATGACATGGGATATTCTATACTTCGAGACGAGTTTGAATTAGCATTAAAGAGTCTGAAAAATGGTAAGGCGCCGGGTACAGATAAGGTGCAAGCAGAAACTCTAAAAGCCGCTGGACGAGCAGTAACAGAACGTCTCTTCCAACTTGTAAGCTATATGTATGAGACAGGCAAGATACCCAAAGATTTCAAACGTAGCATCATAGTAACTATACCAAAAAAGAAAGGCACGGATAGATGTGAAAATTTTCGAACAATAAGTTTGACAGCACACGTGTCAAAAATATTAACTAGAATTGTGCAAAGACGAATGGAAAAACGAGCTGAAGAAATACTAGTAGAAGACCAATTTGGGTTTAGGCGAAACAGGGGAACACGGGAGGCTATTTTAGCTCTGAGAGTGATAATGGAGAAAACAATAGAAAAAGGAAAGCATGTATATAGGGTTTGTAGATCTGGAAAAAGCATTCGACAATGTAAATTGGAAAAAATGTTTGAAATACTCAAAAGATTGGAATGAGTTATAGGGATAGACGAATAGTACATAGCTTATACAAAGAGCAAACAGCAGTAATAGAATTAGAGCAGGAACGAGAGAAGTAAACATTAGGAAAGGGGTGAGACAGGGATGTGCCCTATCCCCATTGATTTTTAACTTGTACATAGAAGAGGCAATGAATACTGTCAAATGCAGGACGACATTTGGAATTACTATGCAGGGACAAAAAATTGATATGCTTAGATTTGCAGATAATATAGCGGTATTAGCGTCTAGCAAGGAAGAGTTAGAAGCTGCTCTTAATGAAATGGAAACGGTTCTAACAGAGAGATACGGTATGAAAATTAACAAAACTAAAACTAAAGTTCTAGTTTGCAAAGGTGGGGAAAATAAATCAAAAACAAGAATACAAGTATTTAACACGAACTTACAAGAGGTTAAGGATTTCTACTACCTAGGAAGCCAAATAACGCAAGATGGGAAAAGCACAAAAGATATAAAACAGATTAGCACAAGGTCGTGCTACATTTAACAAGAAAAAGTAACTACTGTGCTCAAAAACCACAAACATAGAAACAAGGAAAAGATTGCTTAAAACATATGTGTGGAGCACAGCACTGTACGGCTGTGAAGCCTGGACAGTAGGAGAAGCGGACAAGAAAAAGGTAGAAGCCTTTGAAATGTGGTGTTACAGGCGTATGATGAAGATATCATGGACAGACAAAGTTAAGAACGAAGAGGTACTAAAAATGGTAGGGGAAGAAAGAAATATGTGGAAAACGGTAAAAAATAGGAGAGATAGGATGATAGGCCACATACTACGGCATGAGGGAATAGTGCGGAATATATTAGAAGCAGAGATAGGAAAAAAGAGAAGAAGAGGCAGACCTAGATTAGACTACTGCACACAGATAGTAAAAGATGTAGGCTGTAGAGGTTTCAGGAGATGTGTAGGCTAGCCCAGAATAGAAATCAATGGAGGTACGCATCCAACCAATCCCAAGATGGATAAACTAATGACGAAAAGATAACTGTGCTTAAACATGATGATTATTATAAGTAACTACAAGAATTGGTTGGGCAATATTCTTGAATAATGTTAAGTGTGTGAAAGGATTTACTGGAAAACCATTATTTCGCAAATGTCTAAGTGTTGGGGGATCTTGGTAGCCACAGGTTGCTTAACCTCCTTCACTGAATCTCGGTAAAATAGGGTATAAAATTAGAAAACAATAGAAAGGGAACGAGCTGAATACACATACTCCCTGAAAAGAAGAAAAAGAAGAAAACCACCAAAAACGCAAAATCAAAGCAGCTGCTTATATAACCCTACATAAAAATAACTGAGTTGCAAACGAATCCGTGACTTTCAGTAAACAATGGATTCCATTACTAAAAGAAATAACAAATAAAAATTAAATGTCCACAATATCTAGGTAGCATTGCAGGTTTTTCCTGGGTTTTCCTTGCAATATTAACATGAAATACAGCCTGCATACATGATTTCTATTTATACATAAAATAACTAATTACATAAAAATAAGCATATAAACAATCTTTGTAAAACAGCATTGGTATCTGACTAGTATAAATCCACAATAAGGTTACCTCAAAACCATATACAATCTCCGTTGAACAGTATTGGTATCTGACAAGTGTAAACCCGCCATAGGGTCGCCTCAGATCCATATACAATCTTCATAGAACAACATTGGTATCTGACAAGTGTAAACCCGTCTTAGGGTCGCCTCAGAACCATGTTGAAATCTACCGAAGAGGTAGCCTAAATCATAATGAATTTTCCCCCTCAAAATAAATAACAAAACAACGACTACTTAAGCCTTTCAATAATACAATCGCACACTTCTTTAATAACCCTCCTCTCAATTGTATAAATAGAAACGTTAAAAAATGTTTTCCAATTCCAAGTTATTGAATTTATATGAAATTCACCAATAAAAATTAATCAGCAGATTTCACGTTAAGCGTATTGGCTACCTAAAGAAAGTCACCTTCAATTTATGTCATAAATGTCAAACTTGAAGTTTTTATTATTATTTTGACAACGATCCTAGGTCATGGATCGAAACGTAAATAAAATTGATTTTAAAAACTATGAGTGGTTTAATTCCCAAAGAAGATTAACCTGAATACACATGCTGTGTGAGAATTTCAGGGAACTATGTAGGCTAGCTCAGAATATAAATAAGTGCAGGTACGTGTCCAACCAGTTTTGAGACGGAAAACCTAATGGCTGCGAAATACCTGCAACTAATGTTGACTGTGCGAAAAGATAAATTGGAAAATAGATTAAATCGCCAAATGGTTGTGTTGGGGGAACTTGGCAGCCACAGACTGCTTACCTCCCTTCACAACCATTGAAGATCGGAGAAATAGGGCATATAACTGTAAAACAATAGAAAGTGATCGAACGGCATCTAACAAGAAAGAACATCGCCTATGAGGAAAGACAACAAACATAGAATAAGAAGAAAATTGTTGAAAGCATATGTGTGGAGCACAGCACAGTATGCCTATGAAGTACGGGAAGTCTGAAACGCAGACAGAAAAACGGTAGCAGCCTTTTGAAATGATGTGCTTCAGATGTATGAGGACGATAGCATGGACAGACAAAGATAATAACAAATAAGTTACAGAAATAGTAGGGGAACAAGGATATCTGGGGAAAAGAGAAATAGTAGGGCGGAATACGTTCTAAGGCATTTTTGGGGAATAGTATGTGATATATTACAAGCAGAGATAGGAAAAAAGAGGTAGATGTAGACCTAGATTAGACAGTTATAGATGCAAACTGTGCATATTTCAGGGAAATCTGTAGGTTAGTTCAGAATAGGGAACAATGATGGTACGCGTCTAACCAGTTCTAGGACTGAAGACCTAATGATGATGATTAAAAATACTACTAATTATAACCATTTCGACACATTGGTTTGTTTCTCGACCACCAGGTAACGCATGGCATAGCGTTGGAACCCTCTATCTTCCAGTCTGTTATAGATTTGGTTTTATTATATTTAGAGGGAGTGGTATGTTATTTAGAAGTCGTAAGGGAGCAAAAATCTCGAAATTTGTAAAAAGAGATTATTCTCAACGTTAAATAAGTTTCACGAACATAATATTGAAAAATGTAAATTTTTACATCTGAGGTGTCATACAACACAATTTGCAATAAGATGCTGAAACTGCAACCTGAAAAGGTGGAGGCAATTGCAAAGACTCCACTGCCTAGTAATATAACACAGTTAAGGTCCTAAATATGGATACTGAATTTCTATAATAAATTTCTTACACATATCTCAAGCTTATTGAAAACGCTACACAATTAGAAAAAATTCTACATTTACTTCCAATAGTGTGTCAAAAAGCTTTTGAAGAAAGTAAAGCACTAATAATTGCCAGTAATTTGTTGACATTATATAATCGTAACGAACCCATTGTTATGACATGTGATGCCAGTCCTATCGCATAGGCGGTGTATTAGCTCATATAATTAAGTGAACGAAGCACCCGATTATGTTTGTATCTAGAACGTTATTGCAAGTTGAGCAAAATTACTCTCAATTGCATAGGAAAGTGCTAGGCATTATTTTGTTTAAAAAAATTTAACAATTATGTTTATGGTCATGAGTAAGGCACTAAAGAAAATTTTAAATCCTAACAAAAGTCTGTTACCATTCCCCGGTTACAATGATGGGTAATCAAATTAAATATGTACAAGTATCAAATTATTTAGTGCAAAAGCTTGAACATGTGCTAATGCAGATAGTCGTTCACGCCTTCCGTTAGATAAACATACAGAAATAGATCAAATATCTATTAATTATTTTAATCTATTTATCGAAGACCCCTTATCTTCATTACAAACGGGCATTGGATCCTAAAAGGGCGCTGTTTTAGTTAAATTGTATAATTATATTTTAAACAGTTGGTCGAAACCCGGTCACATACCAGATGAGTTAAAGTAATATTACAGTTTAAAGAACTTTTTGTCTGTTGAAAATACTTGTATTTATTTGGAGAAGGAATAGTTATACTGTCGAATTTAAAAGAAACTGTATTAAAATTATTACATCACAGACGGTATTGTGCGTAATAAATTATTACGTAGATCTTGTTTTAGTGTCGTACACTAAACAAAGATATTGAAACATTCCAGGGACAGTGTATTGTTTGTCAACAAACTCAAAAAAATGAAATGAAAAGTAACTGTTAATTGGAAACATTTTTGAGCGTATACATTTAGATTTGTTTCATTTCTTTAACCAAACATTTTTAATAGCTACTCAAAATGGATACACATATCGGTTTTGAAATGGTCTAATACGGCTAGCTTTATTAATAAATTAAAGCACACTTTTTCTTGGTTCGGGCTACTTACAGAAATAGTAACAGACAATGGTATGCCATTTAGTTCTGGGAAATTTGATCGCTTTTGTTACATAAACAATATTATTCTTACTCATTATTTGCCGTTTCACAGTGTACGCAACGGTGCTGCTGAACGCTACGTACAAATAGCAAAAATGGTTTTAAAAAAGTTTAATTTGAAAAAAACACAGTGTGTTAGACATGGAAGATGCTATGAGACCCTTTTCCAGTCCTTGAAAATAAATAATCTCAGGTACCATAAATTATCTTTTATTGCGTAGATCCAAGAACGAATACATGAATGTTGTAAAACCACTAAATTTTCTAATAGCAAATCAATATCTGGATAATTTTTATATATAAACGGAAATTAGCTACAACAGAATCTGCTACTTGCAAGTGTAAAATTATAATTATTCTAACTACAATATTATATTAAAATAGATACAATAGCGTAGATACATCTTAACTTTTCCACATCACAACCGCGAGTCCCCTGTAAACTTACGCTAGCTTTCCCCCACTATTCAACACTATCCAAGATAAACAAATCCATCTCAAAGACAACACTGATAATTTTTTGTTTATATATAACAATACTACTGAAAAATTACCAGCTAGTTTGATTTTTAATTTTAAACCCAAAATATTGTTAGACAATTTGTCACAAAGTTTAAAATGGAATATGATTCCAACATGAAAAACCCAAATAATATTTGGTCTAATTTTCAAAAACAAATGACTATAATTTACTCATAAAGAAGGAGTAATTTAGCTGTGATTCCATCAATAGCTGAGGACTGATGATGGCATTTAATCAGCACCTGATCACCCACCTTAAAACTTGTTAAAGTATTTTTTTTTTGTATTTGGCCTGGCTTTAAGAGCATTACCTCGTATACGACTATGGGCCAGCTCACAATGCCTTTCTATCAACCTTTCACCCACAGTGTCTTACAGTTTAAAGTTCATAATTGCACCATTTAAAGGTTTATAATAGCAATCGCGCAAGCGCGGAAAAAGCGACAAATTTAATACGCAATTAACGGAAAATATAAATTTAAGACAATAGTTTATACAGCAAAATACTCACATGCATATGTCCAGGAGTTAAAGTTGGCTTCTGTTGAAGTCCATCAGGGCTACTAATGGCCCCTTTTAAGGCAATTAACGTAGGGTACGCCTACGTCCATCCAATTGGCTGGAGCCCCCTTTAAGATAGTTAAAGATGGTGACTGCTCCGGTTAGCTGTTAGCGGAGCATGGACATCCGGCTCGTTCTCGGGTCGTGGATTACTCCAGGGTCGTATCAGATTCCTATATGTAGCGGAACGATAAGGAATAGGTTAATTAGGTAAAGATAAACAAAGATAAGCAAGGGAAATCTACATAATAAAAATAAAGATACGATACCAGACACGACCGCCCTTCTCGATGTTCAAAGGCAAACGGCCTTGTTTCCTAAGCGTCTTTCGGAAACTCCCCACTTTTTCTCCGCCACTCGCGTCGCGCGATCTGGCGCAAACGCACTCTGATGTGACGGAAATACCAAGTTTTTTAAATTTAAAGGCGCGAAAACTTCCGCACATAAAAATTAAGCTAAGACAATGTTTAGTGCCACTTTGGCACGTAACAATCGCGACAGAGCCACAAAAGAAAAAACTTAAAAAAAGAAAAAGTCTGTTAGCACAGTAACAGCTTAAAATCTAAGTCCTAACTACCCTACATAAAACCTAACTTAAAACCTACAAGATGTTTATATAAGGCGCCACCTGGTTTTTTCGACCTATAACACGTCTACCGAATTACCAGGAAACGGAAAATGTAGCCCCATTGTCTTTGAGTACACTAATACTCGACAGCACAAATTTGTCGGGGAGCATGAAACACTACTTAAATTAAAACAAATGCGACAAGTCTCCTAACCTATCTAAACTAAAGCTAACATTAAAGTTCTTACGTGCAAACACACATGAGCGTTGCATCAAAACTGTTCTTTGTTGGCAAAAAGTGCCCAAATTTAAAAATGTTCACAGAGTGCGTTAGTCTACACTCCAGCAAATTTTTGTTACTGGTACTTTGGTTTTCTAACGATACACATCAAAACTTGTCCATGACATAGTGTGAATCAACAAATTTACCAAAAGTACCACCCTACTAAATTCTTACATCACTAACCTAACAAATTACATTTCTACATCAGGTTAGCTTTTTCACTTAAATTTCAAGAAAAATAATTCCCACGTGTGGTCATAAATACCAAACGTTAGGAAGATAAAAAGATAAAACAAGATCTCAAATTGTTGTTACAGATAATAGATAAGATAACGATATTAAGCTTAAATTGTTATCATCAAAGGTAATAGATAAGATAACGGTATTAAGCTTTAGTTATTGTTTGAGATACCAGGTAAGATAACGCGATATTAAGCTAAAGTTATTATTAGAGATAGTAGGTAAGGTAACGCGAAATTAAACAAAAGTTATTACTAACAGTAGTCGGTAAGATAACGATACTAAACTAAGGTTATTATCTAAGATAATAAATAAGATAAAGATATTAACTTAATCATTACCAAAGATAATAGATAAAGGTAACGATAGAGTGGCTCCGTGGAGCTGTTAAATAGAAATTTCTCGTACCCTCTAAAAAGAGCAACCTGTGAAGCAGGCCCGTTTGCAATAAACGGCACGAAGGACCGGCAAAGGCATTTGGGTGCATCCCTGCACCCGGCGTTAATCGATATCGGTGATATAATCAGCCGATACCCACACGGTATATATGGTACTTCTATATACACATCCACTCACACATTTACACACTCATACATACCTTCACTGCCAGAGCCCATGCGCTGACAGCGGCACCGCATGACCTCACGAAAGATTCCCAGAGACGGGGTCCAGGTGTCTGTGAAAACCTCCCGCGCAACCTCACGGTGACTAACGGAAATGAAAAAGGCAGAGAAATAGGAACGGTAGAAAGAGGGAGGTGGTTATTTGGAATGCATAAGGAGCACTTCCAGGTAGAAAAAAGTTGAGGAAGGGCTCGCATTGAGCAAAAGAGACAGAAAAAGGTGGATAGCAAAGCGCTACTCAACCAGCCAATGTGGCCAGTAGCCCGGAGTGAGGGAACATCACTCTTATGTGGCAGACGGGTGTTCCGGGACAAGAACAGGTACACCGAAAGAAGAATAACGCATAAACGGAGACAGCTGGATATAAAAAAGTAAAGTTTTTGGACAAGCGTCCGAGAAGTTGTCCCTATTAAAGCACAGATTGGTCTGAAGGACCACCTGCGATATTAATTCGACAAGATAAGGTATCATACGTTAAAAAAATTCACTAGACTCTTAAGAGAACTAGTACGATCATTTTCCTAACGAGTGCATCCACTACGATAAGAAAATCAGACAAAAGTTGACACAACAACTCAAAAGTAACATTACAGATACAATCACACTAAAACCCAACTGTTTCAAGGTAGTTTTTTAAAACGGTAACACCCTAAACACACAAAGATGCCTAATTATAAGCAATTAAATACAGGTACACTGTCCCAATATGCTAAAACAACCGAAAATTTAATAAGATATCAATAAGAAGCAATAGCGCCTCACCACAAAGTTCAATAAAAAACAATGAAAAAAAAATGTTTATAAGTTATGTTGATTTGATAGAAAAAGGAAGAAATAATGATATAGTATAATGTGGGCGACTGTAATAATTCAGAGGAAAAACACATGGAATAGACAATCTTAGTTTTTTGCAACTGCGAACATGGACTATTTCTTACAATGGCATAGGTCACGACTCCTATGTGGGCCCAAAGAAAAAAATCATCCACTCAACATCAGCTAAAACCAATCATAAAAATTCAATGAGTCATTACAACCAAAGTTACAACAATTACCACACAAAATTAAATGACGTAAGGAAAATACTAAAAACCAAATAATATGCTGTAGGAAAAGTTCGAGAATTAATTAAATGAAACAACAGAGTTATATTGGGGGATGTAGAGAATGAAGTGATATATAAGTAACGGTATGGTCAAGGAAAAGTCAACCGAAAAGAAAAAGATAGCTAATTTAGGGTAAGTAAAGTTAAACGTGTAAGAGGTATATACTGTATACGAGAAGAAATAAGTGATTAAAGTTACTAATTGATGGTGAGAACAAAAAAATATTAGGTAAATCGTAAGGGTTTAATCATTAAGATACCAGGTATCAGGAATTAGATTTGGAATGTTAACAGAGACAACATCACGAAATAAGGCATCAGGTACGATATTTAATATGCCAGGCCTATGCCTAACGTCAACAGTGAATTGATAGATACGCAAGTTCCATCTTGCCGAACGACCTGCGGGTTATTTTAAATTATTGAGCCAAGTGAAAGCAGCACACATTAGGTACATTGTCAAAGAAGAAAACGTGAAAAGCTTTTAGATGTACGTAGGGTTGAGCAATTTTAAAGATAATTTTAAGGCATTTAAAGAGATTTAAATTGATATTTGAAGAGATAAGAGTAATCAAGACTCGATTCACTAACAAAATTGTTGAAAAACAAAAAGATATCTTGTAAAACATATATTTACTAGGATGGGAAGCTCTCGTTTAAGTTTTACCCAAACTAATAAAGAAAAATTTCATCATTCTTAAAAAATGATTACAAATTCTAAAACGACAAACTTACCAACCAAATTCTCGTCTAGACTTATGATGCTTAACGACCGGCCTTTTTATGGGTGTTGTTCTAGACTTATAGACAGCTAGACAACCAAATCCGACAGTAAATTCCGCTTAATGGGTCTTAAAGTTCTACGTTGAAATATCGATATCTAAAAAAATATGCAATCAAGACAAAATCATACTCGCTACACGAAAGAAACATTCCACAATACATATACAAAAAAGTAGTATTCCAAATTGTTGGAATATTCTTTCGATATTGCGGGAGTTATCAACAACTATCGTAAATGAGTTTAAATACTAAAACGTTAACGGCAATTCCTTTATTTAGTATTTAAAGGAGCAGATATAAAGAGATTCAGTTTATTACAACATTCTGGAAGGTAAAAGATATGGTTAGGTAATTTCGTTAACTATATATATATATATATTGCTGTGAATCCTCTCAAATCTCTAGGTACTGGCCCTTTAAAAAAAAAACATTCGAGCCCCACAGTTTGGGCGTCAAGAATGCTGTGAAACCTTTTAAATCACCTGGTCCGTTGATTCCTTCTGTGGATCGCCTCGGCTGCTCTTCTAGATAACTTCCATTCTCAATCATAAAAATTAAACAACACATTCCTACCACAAACATCAACGTTAACTCTATTTACATCAATATTCAGAATACATTAAATTTTCAAATTAAATTTGAACATAAAATTCAGTTTTAAAAAGAATTTCCGGATTAATTTTATTATCATTTTACTGTGCATCCAAAATTAAAGTCCTTCTTGGATGCCTACTAATTAATATAACAAGATAAGCAGACCGGAGTCTGAGTATAAAGGAGCATCTACCACCCTTTACGTTAATTAACCAGGTTTGTCTAATTGAGCTCAAAGACCTACCCAAAGTTTCATCCTATTCCCGAACATCAAAACAAAATACCCTTTTACTTAAACAAGCAAATTTCATCTTAAAATTAAATTTTTATGGTTAGAAAAATTCCACTAATGTCCATTTAAAGTAAATCAATTATAAAGTCATTCAATACACACAAAAATGTCAAACAAAATAGTACAATTTACCTGAAGGTTATTGTCCTCGTAGCTTCAGTGTAATCGTCCCTTTTGTAAATCACACCATTCCAACCGGATTCTATTTACAGCTTCAAGTTGTCAACGCTTTAAAATGTTCTCCATCACCATTAATTTAAAGTTGTTTCTAGGCTTTTCCGGAACTCATCTGTGTATATCTGCCTCTGGTTCAGTGGATGCAGACACATTTACGAACCATTTAGTCATTAACACCCCGCAAAATAGCAAAGAAATTCATACTTCCTTTTACCAATATTACCAATATACGCCAAAACTGCCTACTTTTGGGTATACATTTGTCGTTGTAAATTTTACTAATTGGTACCGTGATAATAAACTTTTATTACCTTGTATCTAAGTGCACTGAAGTACCTTCATGTTAGCACGTAAAATAACCAACTATTTTGAGTCACTAAAATATACTAGCACACTTTAAATTATTTAATCAAACTAAAATGCACTGTTTAATATCAAGTCGCGGATGCACGAGCTTTTAACGCATCGAATCGTCGAAAGTCTAAGAGTCTAAGAGAGAGAACACATATTCCCGCCTGTATATATAGCGAATAGCCGACACGTCGCTTTGTTCCTAAAACGGGTAATTCCAACGAATTCCTCATTCTACGTTCCCAGTCTGTAGCCTGCACGTCGATTTTATGAATTTAGTACTCACCCCATTGAGATCTCAGAAAATTTCAACACGGCTCGCAAAGTTGTCCGAGAAAACTAATTACTTTTATACAGAAATTGTTGTTCTACCTCTGATATATGCATCCTATTTTAACCAATCGCAACCCCTTGACGTTGCTTAAATCCCGCCCTTTACAATATGTGTCTTTGCTTGACGCATTTTCTCTTTCCTTCTCTAACCTGTTCGTATTGGTGCAACTTGACACTCTTCATTATCGATTATATTTTAGTCCACGCGGACTGTTATCTTGGTTTAATAACCCCGTATCGCACATTCTCGTGAATATTAAGCCCCGGTTTCTCCAAGATTCTTTGAAACATTAATTATTTGCCAAATTTACGCAGAATGAGCTTTTTAAAAATACGCAGGTGTTCTGTATTTCCTGCTAAAGCATCTGATCGTTTCCAATATCCTTAGAATCAACATGTTTATCCAAACAAATTAACTTGAAATTGCCTTTTAAAACACGCAGGTGTTTTCAAACGTAACATTTTAAATAACCTTCCTACGATTTGACTATTATTGGGTTTTCACAAGCCTTTTATGCTTATTATATGTTATTAACGGTTTAATTAACTCCAATTAAAATTGATTTCCATCCTTTTCATTTTTTAGCGAATACACCTTAAATATTAATTATTATATGTACACTTTGTTTTACTACCCGTTACTTAAAATAGGGTTAATTAATATAAACTTTGCACGTAATTTCCATTTGTTTAGGAATAATTAAATTATCCACTGCGCTTTTCAATACTGCTTCTTTTGATGTAAAGCGTCTTATAGATAATTTAAATTTCTTATTTTACTGAAACGACCGAGTTTATTTATGCTTCAAGGTTTTAATAAAGCGTATTATTTAATGAAATTCCTTATACACGGTAATTAAAATTATTTGATTTGATTATTTAATTTTCTACCCTGGTCTACATATGAGTATTTTCCCCCTATTTGAATACAAATAATCCCACTTATTTGAATGCAAATATCAAATATTTAGACTGCCAAAAAATCTTTACAAAATTTTGCCTATCTCTCTATCCTTATCTATCTAACTTACCTACTTTGTCTCCAATCCAAAAAATTATTTACACCTATCCTATATCCCTATCCTATTCCTAACTCTCACCTACTTCTATAAACTGAAATTATCCCTAACTTCATCCTACTTATCCATCTAATCCTATATACATCCTATATACCTATCCTATTCCTAACTTTTAACTACTCTTCACTATACTTTACTTCCCCCTACCTAATCCTATATGCCTATCCTACTCTTACTCTATTCCTAACTCTCCACTAATCTTATATAAAATATCTATACTTAACCTATCTTATTTTCTTCCTACATTTACTCTTTATCCTCATCCTAAACCTATTCCTAATTATCTCCCATATTTATCCTATACCTAGCTTTATTTTCTATAAACACCTACTTCTACTCTTCTATATACACCTATTCTATCCCTATTCTATTTAAATCTAACTCTCTTCTTCACCCTCCAAGTCTTTCTTCTTACCATCCTAATACTCTTCATCCCTATCTCTCCCCCTTCAATATCTATACTTAACATCTCTATTATCTCACATACAATAAACTTATCATCCCTCTTATCCTGACTCTTAAATATCACTTCTTCTTCAGTCCCTACACTTGTCTGTTTCTCATTTATTCTTGTTTCCCTTTCTGCCGACAAACCAAACGATACTACTTTACAATTATCGATTTTTCCCTCTATGGAAAATCCTATGTACCTTCTAGAATTTTTGTGTAATGGAATCCGCCAGAATGAATTCCTTAAATCTACTTTATTAAAAACAAACTTGCCAATTAACCTCGTCAAAAATAATTCTGCCTTCACCTGCTCCCGATATGCTGCTTCTACCCCCACTACTTCTGCATTTTCTTGTACTAAAGCTTGAACCTCTACTCTTTTATCCTCTGGACATCTTATCGTGTTGATCTGTTTACCTTCATCATCCTCTACCTCTACTACATTAATACTAAACCCCGTGTCATCCTCTGTGACTTCATAACTGCCTTTCCATGGCACTACCCTATCCTTAATTCTTATTACCTTCCTTTCCATATCTATCAAAACCCCTAACTTCATCATACAGTCAACACCTAAAATGCTCTGAAACTTCAGTCCAGGTACAATTACAAACTCCTGTTCACAGCTTAAACCTCCTATATCTATCCTAAGCACCACAACACTATTTACTACAGCAAACTTCTTTTTATTTGGAGCTACTAAATGGCTACGTTTTATAGGCATAATTCTATCACAAACCTTATCCCTAATTTTGCTGACGAATTCCTCCGATATTAAACTCGCCTCTGCCCCTGTATCAAGTAATACTTCTACATTATTCTCAAAAATTTCTAAATTAATAATTGGCAAACATAATTTTTCTACAGTTTCTGGCTCTACTTCCTCCTCAATTTTGAAAAATTCACGTGGATGTTCGTATACATTTACACAGAAATCTAGTGGTCTGTCACGTTCTAAAAATCCTGTCTCATCCTGTTTTCCGTGCTTGGTCCTGGTTGTCCTTCTACAACCTGTGCGTACGTCCTACTCGTGTTAATATCCGTGTCCCTATCTCTATTCGGCGTGCTGGTCACAGTCCTGTTTACTTCGGTAAACTGTTCTGTCTCGTGTAACTAGGTCTTGGCGTCGGTCCCTAGTCGCACTATTGCTCCTGTATTCCTGTCCTCGTCGTTCCCAATTCGGTCGAAAATTTCTGTTGTAGTCAGGCCGTCTCGGATAATTCCGTGTCCTGTTGTCAAACCTAACTGTGTTAACGTTTCTTTCTCGTATCTCTCTTGTCCGTCCTACACATACATCGTCATATCTCTGCAAATACTCTAAAAATGTCTCCCGTTCTGTGATGTTTTGTAAGGCCACGTGTTGTCTAATTTCCAGTTCAAAATGTCGTGATAGGTACTTGATAATCTGTCTGTCCGTCAATGGTGGATTCAGTTGTTTGGCCACACTGTACTTGCGGATGGCATATTGCTCCCTAGAACCTGCAAACTCTCCCTTAAATTTTCCTGTAATCAAGTCGTCCCTAATCTGATCCTGTTTGTGATCACTCCAGTAATGTTGTAAAATTTGTCTTCAAAGTCCTGATACGTGTCTATGTCCTGTCCTACTAAATTGTACCATGCTTCCGCGTTGTCCTTTAATAAAGCCTTTATCGTATTTAGTTTAGTCTGTTCGTCAAATAAATTTCCCACTAGATTTCTTACACTATTAATAAAAATTTGTGGATTTACCCTGTTATCGCCATAAAACTTCATGTGTTGGTCCAATGATACTCCACCTGTAGAAAATCTGGGACCATCCCCCGTTAAATTTGACATGTTGTATTTAATACTACTAACTTCACGTTCTACCCTGCCTAACTGATCCCTACATGAGTCCGTCACTTCAGTCATTTTACATTAATCTCTTCTTCACAAAAATGCGTACTTCGGACCTTAAATGTCCCATTTCCTGTCGAAGACCTGTAATATCACGCTCATTTTATCAACCCTATTTTCAACTTCCCCCATCTTTATGGTAAGACTATTTTTAAATTCTGAAACTTCTTGATTCGTCTTATCTATTTTCTGACTAATCTCCTCTAACTTCCTGTTCGATTCTTCACTCATTCGGTCAAATTTTCGATTTGAGTCCTCTCTCGCTCTATTCGATTCATCGCTTAGCTGTTCTAATTTTCTGTTAGACTCCTCCCTCGCTCTATTCGATTCTTCATTCATCCTCTCTAGCATTCTCATTATCATCTCGTTTCCTTGATCCCCTGATTCCGTCCTCGACTGATCTCTACTGCCTCCAGCTTCTTCCATTTTCGAATTTTTCCCACACAATGCACTATCGTCACTTCCAATTTCCACTCCTTGACTCCTTAACCACTCCTTTCTCTGCATACGTTCTAATCACTCTCACACACTCTAAAATACTTTTAAATTTATCCACCAACAGAAACTCTCTCTCTCAGATCGCCAGTTTCCTGGAATAAAATAACAAAAATTTTATTTGGAACTCGAGCCCCACGTTGGGCGCCAAGAATGCTGTGAATCCTCTCAAATCTCTAGGTACTGGCCCTTTAAAAAAAAAACATTCGAGCCCCACAGTTTGGGCGTCAAGAATGCTGTGAAACCTTTTAAATCACCTGGTCCGTTGATTCCTTCTGTGGATCGCCTCGGCTGCTCTTCTAGATAACTTCCATTCTCAATCATAAAAATTAAACAACACATTCCTACCACAAACATCAACGTTAACTCTATTTACATCAATATTCAGAATACATTAAATTTTCAAATTAAATTTGAACATAAAATTCAGTTTTAAAAAGAATTTCCGGATTAATTTTATTATCATTTTACTGTGCATCCAAAATTAAAGTCCTTCTTGGATGCCTACTAATTAATATAACAAGATAAGCAGACCGGAGTCTGAGTATAAAGGAGCATCTACCACCCTTTACGTTAATTAACCAGGTTTGTCTAATTGAGCTCAAAGACCTACCCAAAGTTTCATCCTATTCCCGAACATCAAAACAAAATACCCCTTTTACTTAAACAAGCAAATTTCATCTTAAAATTAAATTTTTATGGTTAGAAAAATTCCACTAATGTCCATTTAAAGTAAATCAATTATAAAGTCATTCAATACACACAAAAATGTCAAACAAAATAGTACAATTTACCTGAAGGTTATTGTCCTCGTAGCTTCAGTGTAATCGTCCCTTTGTAAATCACACCATTCCAACCGGATTCTATTTACAGCTTCAAGTTGTCAACGCTTTAAAAATGTTCTCCATCACCATTAATTTAAAGTTGTTTCTAGGCTTTTCCGGAACTCATCTGTGTATATCTGCCTCTGGTTCAGTGGATGCAGACACATTTACGAACCATTTAGTCATTAACACCCCGCAAAATAGCAAAGAAATTCATACTTCCTTTTACCAATATTACCAATATACGCCAAAACTGCCTACTTTTGGGTATACATTTGTCGTTGTAAATTTTACTAATTGGTACCGTGATAATAAACTTTTATTACCTTGTATCTAAGTGCACTGAAGTACCTTCATGTTAGCACGTAAAATAACCAACTATTTTGAGTCACTAAAATATACTAGCACACTTTAAATTATTTAATCAAACTAAAATGCACTGTTTAATATCAAGTCGCGGATGCACGAGCTTTTAACGCATCGAATCGTCGAAAGTCTAAGAGTCTAAGAGAGAAACACATATTCCCGCCTGTATATATAGCGAATAGCCGACACGTCGCTTTGTTCCCTAAAACGGGTAATTCCAACGAATTCCTCATTCTACGTTCCCAGTCTGTAGCCTGCACGTCGATTTTTATGAATTTAGTACTCACCCCATTGAGATCTCAGAAAATTTCAACACGGCTCATAAAGTTGTCCGAGAAAAACTAATTACTTTTATACAGAAATTGTTGTTCTACCTCTGATATATGCATCCTATTTTAACCAATCGCAACCCCTTGACGTTGCTTAAATCCCGCCCTTTACAATATGTGTCTTTGCTTGACGCATTTTCTCTTTCCTTCTCTAACCTGTTCGTATTGGTGCAACTTGACACTCTTCATTATCGATTATATTTTAGTCCACGCGGACTGTTATCTTGGTTTAATAACCCCGTATCGCACATTCTCGTGAATATTAAGCCCCGGTTTCTCCAAGATTCTTTGAAACATTAATTATTTGCCAAATTTACGCAGAATGAGCTTTTTTAAAAATACGCAGGTGTTCTGTATTTCCTGCTAAAGCATCTGATCGTTTCCAATATCCTTAGAATCAACATGTTTATCCAAACAAATTAACTTGAAATTGCCTTTTAAAAACACGCAGGTGTTTTCAAACGTAACATTTTAAATAACCTTCCTACGATTTGACTATTATTGGGTTTTCACAAGCCTTTTATGCTTATTATATGTTATTAACGGTTTAATTAACTCCAATTAAAATTGATTTCCATCCTTTTCATTTTTTAGCGAATACACCTTAAATATTAATTATTATATGTACACTTTGTTTTACTACCCGTTACTTAAAATAGGGTTAATTAATATAAACTTTGCACGTAATTTCCATTTGTTTAGGAATAATTAAATTATCCACTGCGCTTTTCAATACTGCTTCTTTTGATGTAAAGCGTCTTATAGATAATTTAAATTTCTTATTTTTACTGAAACGACCGAGTTTATTTATGCTTCAAGGTTTTAATAAAGCGTATTATTTAATGAAATTCCTTATACACGGTAATTAAAATTATTTGATTTGATTATTTAATTTTCTACCCTGGTCTACATATGAGTAATATATATATATATATATATATATATATATATATATGCAAAATCTTCTTTAAAAAAGGCATTCGTAAGTTATAATATTCAAATTTAATCACGCTAAGTATCCCAAACACTAAAGAAACACGTTTAGAACTGTATGAGGGCAAGATTAGTGTCTAATAAAAGGTATATATCGTTGATAAACTACAAAAAGACACTCCAAATTATAAAAAATGTAGGTAATGTGTTATTTAACCAATGCAACAAGATCCCGTTAATCTATCATTTTCAAAAGATATTTTAAAAGGGCAATTCACTACATTAAACGTTTTTAAACATAAGATTTCTTTAAAAGTAAGTTCGAATATCATAATCAAACAGGTAAATTACTAAGACACCCCCAAACTATTAACACACCAGACAGTGTTGATTTACGGTTTCAAAACAGTTTTTTAAAGTCGAAAAAACAGACAAGGGTTATGTTTTAATCTAATATAAAGTATATAATTTCCGTAATAAACCGTGTTTAAGGCATGCATTACTTGTTTATTTATTTAATTGTTTAAATGTACTCGTGTAAAAAGTAGGGTTAAGGGATTGATCTTTCCTAAAAACTTATATTTGCATCCAAAAACAAACTATCACTCAACAATATAACTCGAGTCACAAACACATCCCACATTCAAAATTAAACAAACATTATATGTAAAAAATATTTTATAACAACAACTAAATTTTAATTTCAAAATGGCGGTATCCTCTAATTGCCATAACAATTATTTTTGACATCTGAAGAATGTGGTGTGTTCCAAAACACGAATATAAGATTTTAAGGTCAACAGATATTAGATAATTGATGTTTTTTAGTGAGAAAGCTATAAATAACATTAGGGAATACATTGTATAGTGATAAAAGCAAAAGAAAAACTCTTAAATTTACAACCTCACACGTTAAAGGCGCCAAATTCTTACAGTTTAAAGTTCATAATTGCACCATTTAAAGGTTTATAATAGCAATCGCGCAAGCGCGGAAAAAGCGACAAATTTAATACGCAATTAACGGAAAATATAAATTTAAGACAATAGTTTATACAGCAAAATACTCACATGAATATGTCCCGGAGTTAAAGTTGGCTTCTGTTGAAGTCCATCAGGGCTACTGATGGCCCCTTTTAACGCAATTAACGGAGGGTACGCCTACGTCCATCCAATTGGCTGGAGCCCCCTTTAAGATAGTTAAAGATGGTGACTGCTCCGGTTAGCTGTTAGCGGAGCATGGACATCCGGCTCGTTCTCGGGTCGTGGATTACTCCAGGGTCGTATCAGATTCCTATATGTAGCGGAACGATAAGGAATAGGTTAATTAGGTAAAGATAAACAAAGATAAGCAAGGGAAATCTACATAATAAAAATAAAGATACGATACCACACACGACCGCCCTTCTCGATGTTCAAAGGCAAACGGCCTCGTTTCCTAAGCGTCTTTCGGAAACTCCCCACTTTTTCTCCGCCACTCGCGTCGCGCGATCTGGCGCAAACGCACTCTGACGTGACGGAAATACCAAGTCTTTTAAATTTAAAGGCGTGAAAACTTCCGCACATAAAAATTAAGCTAAAACAATGTTTAGTGCCACTTTGGCACGTAACAAGTGCCATCATCATTAGCAGTTAAGCCTAAAAAATCCTCTAATGAGTTTTTTATAACCTCCGCTTTCTGTAAGAACAATGGAGTACACCCTGTGACACTATGCACCACATTATTCAGACAACCTTTAATTTTTTCTATTTCCCATGCCCATTTGGAATGTTTACTAGAACAGTATGTTCGTAGGAGACGTTTAATCTCCTTGTTGCAACGTTCTGTTACCTGCGGAAAGTAAGGTGATATGGTCTTCACCCTAATTCCTTGCTCATTCATTTTGTTAACCCAGCTCTTAGACGTAAACTGTGTGCCATTATCGCTTAATATGCACTTAGGCAATTGGGTACTTGGGATATAATCCCCCACAACGCGGTTTATAATAGCCATGGCTGTGGCTCTTTTAATAGCATAGTCTCACAAAACGACTGAATGCATTAACTAATACAATTAGATGCATGCAACCCCTCCTTGATTTAGGTAGGGGACCCATAAGATCAATACAAACAAGATCCCCTGGACGTTCAACAATAACGGAGTTTAAATCCCCATGTAAAGTCTTTGAGTTCTTTGCCTTTTGACAAATATCACAAGCCGTCACAATTGGCGGATGTTTTTATGCATTTTTGGCCAGTTATTACAGCCCCGTCATCAAGGTACGCGAGCCACTACGTCAGTTGGTAACAATGTTAGATAATTGTAAAAATGACGCGCAAATTATAGATGACGTCACACAATATGCGAATTATTGCAACACAATTAAACAGTTATGCAAATTTTAAAGAATGGTATTTTTTCACTTAAAAAACTAGCCTCTTCAACAAGTTGTATGTAATATTCGGCCCTATTACCTCTTTCAAAACTACCATATTTTAATTTTAAATAAAGTTCCCTTTGCCTTTCAATTCCCCAATATCTTTCTTTAAATGCAGTAGAAAATTCTGTATAATTTTCAAAAGCACCCTCCTTTAAAGCGGCCCATTCTGCAGCATCACCTTTCAAGCAATTCGGCACTAAGCTGACCTTATGATATTTCGGAACCCCTGCATCAACAAAGCACTTTTCAATCTTATTTAAAAAGACCATGGGATGAGTGACCGAGTGACCCCATTAGGATTATAAATCAGTTGTGACCCTCCTAATTCCCGAAAGTAGGTTAAATATTTTTTATTGCTATCAGGGATCACCTTTTTTTCACTTTCTCCTATTACCTTATCTATATATTGTTTATCAACCAACACTCCCACAGTAGTTTGAAGCGACGCAATACCTTCTACCAAACGCAATAATACACTTTGTAAGTCTCGCGAAGCGCAATTTTCATCATGACCTCCGCGTGCTCCTTCTTCAAAATCATCTTTTGTAATAGGCATAATTGTATTATCACATAACCTAATGTAATAAAACGTGTATATAGTAAATAATAAACAAAGTTTATAAATTTATCTTGAGTAACTTTCCGCTTACACTTGTAAATAAACAGCTGATCAGAGTTCAAGTTCAAGTTCATACAATATAAAACAGATGCAAGTCAAACCTATACCTGTACATTGTCTGTCTTTCTTCATCCCACACGTTATAGAATGCAGCAAATCCCTTGTTTATAGTTGGCAAATCTGTACTTCGATCTCAACAGGTTATATTCGCTTGTTTTCATATGGTCGACTTCAACATTTACTTGACCAACTGATTCTTGATATTGAATGCTATTAACAGAATAATAGTAATATTTACCGCCTGTATTACAATTCCTGCCCCACGTTGGGCGCCACAATGCTATGAAACCCTTTTACAGTCCTTGAAAATAAATAATCTCAGGTACCATAAATTATCTTTTTTTGCGTAGATCCAAGAACGAATACATGAATGTTGTAAAACCACTAAATTTTCTAATATCGGGATAATTTTCATATATAAACGGAAATTAGCTACAACAGAATCTGCTACTTGCAAGTGTAAAATTATAATTATTCTAACTACAATATTATATTAAAATAGATACAATAGCGTAGATACATCTTAACTTTTCCACATCACAACCGCGAGTCCCCTGTAAACTTACGCTAGCTTTCCCCCACTATTCAACACTATCCAAGATAAACAAATCCATCTCAAAGACAACACTGATAATTTTTTATTTATATATAACAATACTACTGAAAAATTACCAGCTAGTTTGATTTTTAATTTTAAACCCAAAATATTGTTAGACAATTTGTCACAAAGTTTAAAATGGAATATGATTCCAACATGAAAAACCCAAATAATATTTGGTCTAATTTTCAAAAACAAATTACTACAAATTTTAGACAACAAATAAATAAGGAGCGACTGTCTAGTTTTAATCCGCAAGAGAAAGTATTATATAAACTCATTTCAAAGAATTTCTAAAATAGAGACCAGTTATTATAGCTAAATGTATGAGTGCTGTTAGATATATAATTATGCTACAAGTAAGTGAAAGGGTTGTTTATGCAAGTCAAATACGAAAGACGTTTTATTAGCCTAAACAAAGCACTGCTAAATTTCAACACAGCTTTGTCTTTATAGTAGCATTGATTGCCAACAAATAGATGACACCGCTGAAGTTTTCCAACCTTGAAAACTTAAGACATGTAAAAAATATACTACTTATCAAGAAAATAACACTGTAATTTCTTCAATATGGTGTAAGTATCACCATACAAATATTTGTTCTGTTATTGATCACTGTTAAAAATTACCTTAAGGTATACATATTGTTGTGTTACTCGCAGCCCCTACGATGAGCGTCATATTTATGCTATGATTTATTCTTTTATTGCTCAAACAATTGTAGCAATGTTAATTTATAATTTTCTTTGCCTCGACTAGCTGATTCAATTAAATAAAGCAATTCTAAATACACATTATAATGATTAAATATTTACAACCTTTTTTGAATATCTTCTCCCCTTTTTAAATTATTTACATCTGTCAGATTTTTAGAAAATCAAGCCAGCAAAACAAACTTTTTTTTATTGCCTTTAAAGACCTGTTGAAACGTTTCAAGATGTCTATAACTTTTCATAAATTTATACAAGAAACCCTAATTTGTTGGCTCTTACACTATGAATTATTATAGAGATAAAACAGTTTTAAAAATAAATCATATCAAAAATATCTAACCTGAAGTGGTTTAGTAGATGCTCTGCATTTCTAAGAATTGAAGTCGATATCCAACCAAATTAATATCCAAATCGTTATTGGTGCGTTTATTCCAATGAAAGGTTTTTCATTTCCGCAATAGAATATTTACCATCAATTTGCTTGAACAGGCAGCTTTCTCCAAAGTCCCGTATCCAAAAATTGTATTTCAGATCGTAATTGATCGTTATTTAAAGTTTTAACAGGAATCGTAACGTTATTTTGATTGTAATGGTAGTTAAGACGATAATTAGGATGATAATCAAGATGGTAATTCGGATGTTAATCATGATGATAATTAAGAGCCCTGTTTTATTTATTATTAGAAATGGTATAATTTCCTAAATCTTATATACTTACGTCTTCAGAAGTATGGCTCGCTTTCACAATCATACACTCTATTACTATTACTTTAATTTAATTAACTTTTCACGTAAATATTTAGCACTTTCAAGTATAGTGACTGCCCAGTTTCAAAAGTATACTCACTCGATATTCAATTGTCAAGATATTTATAGGATCAGCCCCTTTTGTTTGTGATTCGTTCACTTCACGTGCTAGGCGAGACCAAGCGTCTTATCTCTTGTTATTTTGGGAAACTTTACCAATTGTTTAGTTCAATTGCATGAAGTGATGCTCTTTGTCACGTAATTTAATGTTATACCTCACATCTAATTCAGAAATCCCAGGAATTTTCGTTCATAAAAGCACGTACTAATGTTGTTGGCCTTATTCTAATCTGAATGGAATAAATTTGGTGTTTGTTTATTTCCTAATAAATTGGATTTTTGAAGAAATGTGATACTTTTAGATCACGTACGCTTTTCAAATAATGCATAATTTCTGCGTGCGTTTAAGGTGATATATAAACACACTTTTTGAATGTTTATCTAGCCAATTCCTGCAGGTTTTTCACTGATTTATTTTCAATGCGTTTCGTTACATTTTTAAATTCTAATCTTTGCTCGTAGCTACTCTTGGATATGTGTTCTAATCGCTTGTACTGCTATATACAGTGTGCTCTCAAGTAAAAATATTCATAATGACCTATTTACTCTTCTAATATCTGTAATTATGTGCTTTTGTTACTTGGGAGTTTCTTTTGTTTATTCTACGACCCCTATGACTTAACATACCCCTAAATTAACCCTATAATTACAGCATTAAATATACCACACTATCTGCTTTTACTGAGACAAGATGTGTTGCTAAGTTATTATCGCTAACACTTACCCACGATATCTTGCTCCTAATACAGCAGTATCCTTGGATCGCATGAGAGTTTTGTGGTGACTTACTATTGTCCCAGTGTTTGGTTGGCCATAGCCCTAGTTGACAAAGTGCCTATACGATATGGAATAGGAACAGAAGGGAGGAATCACTTGTTGATAAGTCGAAGCACTACTACACACGTCAACACTCAAACCGAAGTCGGTAGTAGAGCTTTGATACAGTCGCTCCCACGAGAGGTTAAAGTTCTCTGACGCACATTGGCAAGTATACCATACTAGGCGTGAGAAATTCCAACGTAGCATTCTGTCAGACCAAATGATAAGTCAATGGCTGGACTTTCTGTGCGAACCACAACTATGTGTAGTTTTCACATACGTCTGCATTAAAACGTTAATCTGCTGAAAATTTTTCCGTGCGAGGTTTTTAAAAGTTCCCTGAAACTAACTAATGCAATAAATGTTAAAGCTTTATTAAAAAAAGCGTAACAGCTGATGCTGGACTACCAACATTTTAAAAAAAACGCAGGTAATATTTTATATTATATATACTACTAATCTTACATCAAATTTGTACATAGTGTCATTAATCAGTAAATAGACTGATGATATTTATTTTATCACAGCAAAATAAAATTTGGTTTCAACTATTTGGTAAGTTATACAAATTAGTTTCAGTAAAGCATGCAATACAGAAAATCGAGAACATAATTTAATTAATAACTAAATCGAAGATCACACAAAATATATTAAAAGCACTATTATTAAACACGTTTCTAGAATAAATCACAAAGATGAAAATACGACAAATATTTGTGAAATAAGTAAATTTAGATTTATCTTTTATTAACCGTGTTCATATGTAGAATTTCAGACTGATAGGAGTAATATCAATTACAAGTTTAAAAGTAGTCTTAGATTATAACGATTATTTGAGTACATCGGAGATGTTCCTGTAGTTTTATAGCAACACCAATAGCATAATTCAACAAAAGTGACTCATGGCTCCAGTTACGTTGACATCGCAGGACTCATTCCAATCAGCAAAGACATGCAAATCCAGTTTTCGACATACTCTGATACTTAAAATTCACTTCTATTTTTCATCGGGTATTGAAAATTTTATCATAATGTTATTGGAACTCACTACTGTATTTAATTTAGTGCTTTTCTGAATTTAACAATTAGAGATATAAATACAATAGCTGCAAAAGTCGGCTTTGCCGACAACTTTTTGTTTTGTTTGTTTTTCTAATTATTTTCGTATCGTATTCCTGGGTGTGTGGACAAAAATGGACATCCTAAATTTTTAAAAATACCTCCATGTCAGCCAAAATATTGTACGGTACGAACGAAAGCCTTCTTAAAAAATATTTTGGCTGTCGAGCACATTTTCAAAAATTCTTTCATTCATCTACACACGCACAGGAACACGATATAAAAAGAATTAGAACAATAACCAAAAAAAGTTATAGTGCCTGTTCAAAAAACATTCCAAATTATACTTGGACACAACCATACCCGAGTAGAGTATGGACGGTTATGACGAGAAAGGGAAAATCTCACCAAACACATAAAAGCCGCTTACCAGAAATAAAGTGCAAAATCCTCAAATTGACACTAACACTGATGAAACGTATGACTAGGAACAATGGGAACAACAATTAGGAAAGATAAGGATTGGCCAATTTTAGTTCGCGTCCGCTGAATATTTGCAATCAACCAATTAAATATTTCTGTTCTTATCTTCAACTATCGAAAGCGATACGTAACAAGGGGAACAATATTGCGAACATACACCACTCACCTAAAATCGCAAAAAATAATTGAATTTAAATAATAATAAAGTGAAAAAAAAGTTACTGAAATTAGGCATTTCCTCCTAGTAAACAAATAAGGTTTACCCACCAAAACTCAGGTTAACGAGAAAATAAATAAAGAAATGTGAATTCTAGAACTAAAACTAGTTTAATGAAAATATAGAAATATTGATTTACTAAGGAAGAGGTATTATTTTATTTACTGGACGAACTAAAATACCGTAGGAAGTTTTCACAGAATCAACACGAATAACTTAATCACTACCGAGAAATAATTGTTCGGTGCATCTAATGGTCACGATAAAGGGGAGGTTTTAACTCTGGGAAGAAAAACAACTTGACCCACCTTCGGTATATCGCAAGAACGATTCCATTCGGGTCTTTAAGACAGGGTGAGTAGATATTTATGGGACCACCGTCGCCTGAAGGACAAAGGTTTGACATAATTTTTGCCATCGAGATTGCAAATTTATATTTTTCGGAAGGTTTATTTCCGTTAGAATTAAAATCTACTTATAGGATAATGTATTATTTGAATTGTTGCTTTATGCCTATGGCGTTATGTGATTATCCTATTTTTTTTGCTTGAGTTAGAGAAATAAAGTTGAATAGATTCTATTATTGTTTAAGACTTAAACCTATTAAAGTAAATTGAGGAACATTTATGCACATTTATTTAGCATTGAAAGTTATTAACTAGTATTAAGAAACACAATTTTTATTAAAAGCACATTTTATTTTGGAGAAGTTGAACATTTTGCCCATATTTTCATTCATTTAGCATAGAAAGTCATTGAGCTACAAATTGTGTTATTTTGGAAAAATTAAACCGGAAACTTCAAATTCTTATTATCAACGTTCTAGTTAAAATCGGTCACATAGGTTAGCAAATTTCTCATCAATTAAATAACACTTACAATTGTTAAACGCGTTATCAAAACAAATTTGTTATTTACATTAGGTGACTACGTAATAAATTGAAAATAAACATCAGTGGAATTTACATATGACAAGTTTAGCACAAGGCGTAGAATGAAAATTCCTAGAACAAATTCTCTGTAATCTGGAAAAGTGAGTTTAAGGTGTAGTTCGACTCACCCGATTGAAAAGCGTAAGTAGAATTCGCATGGTTGAATTGTTGTGGTCTTCTAGGAACCACCATAATTTCTGGGCACCACAAAGCAATTCCGGTCACCAACCTAAAGTATTTCTAGAAACCTCCTTACCTTCTGGAAACCTTTCTAATTTTTGGGCACCACCTAAGTATTCTAAGCAACGTACCGAGTAGCTTTCGGCGGATCATTTAAATAGTACTGCAAACATTTTTTCGGGAATTAATGCTATCGTTGGAGCTGCTGAAACAAATTTGTTGCAATTTGGGTTTTGGATTTAAATTAGGTCAATTTTGTGTAAATTTGTTTGGAGATTAACCCTTGGGATAGATGTCTGTAAGCTGTTTAACTGGACCTAATTCTAAACTACGACAAGCAAGGTTAAACTAGTTTAAGGTTCATGTTTTCTATAAAGGACAACTGAAAATGTGCAATGTGTATTTAATAATTTTCAGGTAAAATTCTGTAGTTGTTAAGATATTATTAATTCAATATTTATTTAGGAAATAATTTATAACAGAGCAATTTAAACGAATTTTTTTTCAAGTAAAAGTCGGAGGTAGAGTACTCTAACCCTGAGAGGCCATTATCGGTATCTGCTATGTGTAAATTGACACTTTGGTAAACTTTTTGAATATTTTATGTGATTTGCTTCACACGTTTTCAAATTTTTGTTTATTGGTATTAACCGTAAATTTGTATTTCTGAAATTGTGAGGTTTGATATACCAATTGAGACCGAGAAAGTTTATGTTCAACCTACTAAACAGCCATGGAAGTGATTTTTTATTTAGGTAGGAGGTTCTGCGACTGTTGGATAGAGGAAGTGACTAGCAGTTCTGAAGAACAAAATAATGCTCAACGCAAGGGTATATCATTGTAGATTCGTATTGTTACGTGCCGAAATCGGTACTAAACATTCTCAATTAAGTTTTAGTTTGTAAGAATTTCGCACCATAAATCTAAAAGGACGTGTGCGTATTTGCGTCACTTTGGACAGTGCGTTGCGCGAGATTGCGCCGACGCGGTGTGCCAAGAAGTGAGGAAGGGCGATTTCCGGCATACGTGACTGGACTGGTGATCGAGACGCCATCAAGAGTAGTTATCTTTGTGCCGTATCGTAACGTGTCTTTTTTGTTATGTAGGTTCCTTGCCTTATTTTTGATTATCGTTCCTTAAACCAGTTCCTTGTCGTACCTCTACATACAAATAGGAAGAAGATAAATTGGAATTTGGATTAGACCAGGGCCGACGAATTACCCACGCCCGAGAAGGATCACGGAGCCCCGCTGTAGCGATCATGGAGTAGCGCTGGAGCCGCCCTACATCTTTACGTGAGTACCCCTTGAGGGTTTTCCTTAAAATTAGTATAACTTTTTATTGTGTTGCAATAATTCGCATATTGTGTGACGTAATCTTTAATTTGCGCGTCATTTTATAATTATATAACATTGCTACCAACTGACTGTAATGGCTCGCGTACCCGCACGGTGGGGTTATAATAGTATATAACAGCAGATTATTGACACCCAAATCGTGGGGCTTATTCAATAAGTCAATATTAGAATGATATTCAGAAGTGTATATTAATTGTTATTGCTTCCTGGATATTAAATCAGCCCATTAGGCATAAGGTTGATTTTTAGCAATCGTCTGCTCGCAACCTGCCTTGGCATTCAACAAAGAATACCTGTACCGCATCAAACTTAGATGACCAGTCGTGGTACAGACATGCAGCATCTCATTCTGTTCCGGACCAAGCGATTTTAAACCGGCTGTAAGGATTTAGTATTTTCAACAAACAATAACAATAGAGATTGATCAAATTTACTCTGTATTAGTAAAGTGAAATTTCATACTCTTGGATGGATTACAAAGATACTTTAAGCTATATGTTATACTAGGCAGCCCCTGTTTTATAATTCTATTAGAAAATAAGTTTGTGTACGTATAAATGTGGAAAGTCGAAAGAGTGTCGAAAAAAGGTCTTTAACCAAACATTTTTAATGTTAGTTGGCAGCTATTCAAAATGGATACACATATCGGTTTTGATACGGTTTAATGCGGCTAGCTTAATTAATAAATTAAGGTACACTTTTTTTTAGTTAGGGTCGTCACGTACAGAAATAGTAACAGACAGTGGTATGCCATTTAGTTGGTTGATCGCTTTTGTTACATTAATATTATTCTTATTCATTATTCGCTATTTCACAGTGCAAGCAACGGTACTGCTGAACGCTACATACAAATAGCAAAAAATGGTTTTAAAAAATTTATATTTTAAAAAAAAACACAGTGTGTTAGACAAGGAGGACAACTTTTTATTAATATATAGAAATACTACTGAAAAATTACCAGCTAGTCTGAAAAATCACCAGCTAGCCTGAAAAATCATCAGCTAGTCTGATTTTTAATTTTAAACCCAAAATATTGTTAGACAATTTGTCACAAAAATTTAAAACGGAATATGATTCCAACATGAAAAACCCAAATAATATTTCTTCTGAATTTCAAAAACAAATTCATATAAATTTTAGGCAGCAAATAAATAAGGAGCGACTGTCTAATTTTAATCCGGGAGGGAAAGTATTATATAAAAATCATTTCAAAGAATTTCTAAAACGGATACCAGTTATTATAGCTAAACGTGTGAGTGCTGTTACCTATATAATTATGCTACACGTAAGTGAAAGGTTGTTCATGTAAGTCAAATACGAAAGCACTTCCCGATCATAAATACCCTAGAAGAAACTACCGAAACTACCTCCCGACCTAAGCGGACTAGACGAGCTCCTAACAGGTTCACACAACCGTATTTTTAATGAAGTGAGGTATGTTTCGTTAATACGTATGTTAGTTAAGTTTTGTAAAAAAACACCTTTAAATCACTGTTTGTTTATTTTCAATTTAAGGTTGATAGAGTAGTTTTAAGTTTGTTTGGGGAAGGTAATGTGTATAATTGATAAGAGTACTTTCTGAAAATGAAAATTGACAAATGACCGATTATCTTCTTAACACTGGTGACCGTCTAAGAAAGTACTACACCCAATGCTAAATGACGAAGTTAGTCAATGGAAATCAATACGTTTCCAGCTAAATAGTAATTAATAATTTTGACTGGCATCGAGTATAGTGACTGAAAATTAATTTAAATTGTTGATTATTCTGCAAAGAAAAAGCCAATAACCGGTTTTGCTGTTGTTGCAGCTTGTCAGCCTGGCGCATTTCTCCCTGCAAAACAACCAACCAAGTTCTTGAACTATACACAAAATACGGTGCATATTCGTAGAAAATATTTCTCACATGTCCTCTATACTCGAATGTAAACAACTATCGGTGAGTTTTTCAAGGCTCTGATATGATAGTATAAATGGCATTGCCAGACAAAATTTTAATAACTAGTCCAAAGACAAGATGTAAATGAAAATAAACTTGATTGGTTGTTCTGCAGAAAAAATGTGCCAGTCCAACAAGCTGTAACAACAGCAAAACCGGTCACTAGCTTTTCTCTTTGCTAAATAACCAACAATTTACATTAATTTTCGTTCACTATGCTCGAAATACTTTCCCAATGCCAGACAAAATTACTCATTACGGAACATTTTCTAGTTTACGAGATTGTTATTGTAAATCACATTGGACGTACGACAGGGGGTTGTCGATATTGTACACTGTAGTTGAGTACACAAAGTACACAGGTTATGCAGAAACCTTACCGAAAATGTTTCTTGCTGTACTTGTTCGTGTATTATATTAATTCAAGTTATTTGTGTAACAAATAAAGACATCCTCCTGTGTATTACGAGATTTGTGATAGTCCTATATTACAGGCACAATAATAATAATAATACAATTGAGTATCTAAAATTCAGGACCGCTCATTTCGGGACCGCTCAATCGGAGACCGCTCACCTAGGGACTGCCCAAATAAGATGAAACCATTAACTTGAGATACGGGGAGAATTATACATAAAATGTTTGGTTAGTCCTTGATTAAGTAGAAAAGTTTTTCAACTTTATCAATGACTAAAGAACCGTGTAGTTTAACACATTGACTGCCACGATACTTTTTGAAAAAAATTACCCCGCGGCCATGCCATTTTTTTTCCGAAAAATTGTTAATAAATTCAAAATAAGTAGTTAGGTACCCATAAATAATTTTTTGTTCTTAGAAACGTAGATATTAATTTTTTTTGTATGTCACTCATATGTGGTTGACGTGGCCCGCTGTGTTATATTGTTTCTTGCAGAGTCATATCGGCCGTATATGTGTGACGATATGTTAGGTTATGTTTCTCTTTTATCAGCTGTAAATTTGTGACAGTTGATACAGTTTTATTTGTAAAGTTGTCTTGCGAAAAGTGCAGTAAAAAATGACTAAAAGAAAATATTTAAGCGATGATGATTTGCGAATAATATTTGAAAGTGATGAATTTTTACGAAGTGATGAAGATGAAAAATGTGCAGATTTCAGTTCAGATGATTCTATAAAAGACACTGGATATAATCCTTCACCAAATACATCAGAAAATGAAGATTATGATGAAGTAGTTGAAAATATTGAAGAAGTAATTCAGGATCTTGTTACGTGCCAATAAATTGGCACTTAAACATTGTTTTTAGGTTAATTTTGATGTGCGGAAGTTTCGCGCCACAAATTTAAAAGACGCGTTGCGCGTATTTCCGTTACGTCACAGTGCGTTTGCGCCAGATCGCGCGACGCGAGTGGGTAGGGAAAAAGTAGGGACAAGTGTTTCCATGACTTTATGTAACGTGGCTTTTTTGCCTGAACCTTCGAGTGGAGTGGACGTTTGAGGTATCGTATCGTGCTTGTTATTATCTATGTAGATTCCCTTGCTTAATTATCTTTGTTGTCGCCCTTATACCTGGTTTTCCTTGTCCATTCCCTACATAGGTGATGAATTTGAAGCCGTAGGCAGAACCGCATTCCACGCCGGAGTGGAGCCCTGAGATCGAGTCCAAGCTATTTGGATGTGCGTAAGACGTACCCCCGTTAATTGCCGTTTCTTATAAGAGGGCCAGCAGCAGCCCTTAGGGACGTGCCGCCACCATCTTTATCTATCCTGAAGGACGATAGGCGTACTTCGTGGAAATCTGGACCTATCATGTGAGTAATTACTGTATTACCTATTGTCTTAAATTTATATAAATTTTCCGATTATTGCGCAATATAATTTGTGCATTGGTGACGTCATTGGCAGTTGGGCGCGCAAAACCTGTAATAAGGTTAACGTTACTAACCGCCCGTGGAGTCGCTTTTTCATCGCGCTTGCGCGATATATTTATCGACTTTTTAACTGTAATTATCGACGTTTTAAATTGTAAGAATCTACAACTAGAAAAGGAAAGTGAGGAGTTAGATAATCAGTCTCCAAAAGTTCCAGATATTGTTAAATGAACAGAGTACGAAGGACGTCATAAAACATTTATTTTTTCTGGCAACTCAGGTTTACAAATAGATGTAGCGGAAGATATTACTCCCATTCGATGTGTTTTTCTTATTTGTTGATGATGAAATTATAAATATTATCGTAGTGGAAACAAACAGATACGCTGAACAGAAATTGAATAATAATCAAACTAAGAGTAAAAGTCGAATGAAAAAATGGGTTCCAACTGATAGTGAAAAGATAGAAAAGTTTTTGGGGCTTCTTATATGGATGGGGTTAGTAAGACTTGGTAGTATTCAATCCTATTGGTCAACAAGCGATATTTATAAAAATAATGTAGCGGCAAAAATTATGTCTTGTAATAGATTTGAATTATTGCTGTCAAATATTCATTTTTCAAACAATGAAGAAATTCCCCAAGGAGATAGACTAGGAAAAATACAATCTGTTATAGATGCATTGCAAAAGAAGTTTCAAGATATAATGATTCCGGCTGAAGACTTTGTTATTGATGAAACCCTTATACCTTGAAGAGGTAGATTAGTATTTCGACAATACATACCTAATAAAGCTCACAGATATGGAATAAAGCTTTTCAAGCTATGCACTACTGCATGATATACTTGGTCCGGCAAAATATACTCAGGGAAATCTGAAAATTATACAAAAAGGGTTGGTTTAGGTAGAACAGTTTGTGAAGAGCTATCGCAAGGACTTCTAAATCAAGGTCACACATTATTTGTCGATAACTTCTGTACGAGCTATGAATTAGCATTGTCCTTTTTACACCAAAATACTCACGTAGTTGGTACTTTGAGGGCCAATAAAAAATATATGCCATGAGAACCTCTACACGCTAAACTAGATAGAGGCCAAATGATAGCGAAAGAAGAGCAAAATGAAATTGTGGTAGTACAATGCCGGGATATACGCGATGTAAGAATTCTATCAACTAAACACGCTCCTCACATGAGAAATATTACAGGCGACAAGGAAGAAAATGCTGGAGCAGATGGGGGATGTAATGCTGACAAACCATCAACCTGTCGAGCTTCAAATACTAATCGAAAACTTAAAATAAACAAAAGCCAATCGCCATACTAGTGTACAACAGAAGGAAAGCTGGTATTGATCTGTCAGACTTGTTATTACTGTAAATATCTATCCGTTTGTTTTGCAATATTCTTCGTCGTTCTGATACCTTTTACTATAGACTTACATGCTATTTTAAATAAAAGAAGAAAAAAAATATAATCAATACTGCTGACTTACTCATACCAATTGTGTTTTATCTATTGACAACATTTTATCTGAGTTATGTTAAATTGGTGTGTGAGGAAACGTTTCTGCTACTCCCCAATATTACCTCACTTTGTACTAAACATTTTTTTGTATTGCTTTTACAGTTGTTATATTATATAGATTATCTAAACAGTTTCTTTTTTTTTCATTCTACATAGTACTAAAAATTTTTGAATTGCTTTTTCTTTTTTTTACAGGTTTGCTTAACTATTTTTCTTGCAGGTTTTATCACTAACTCCTTACAGCCGCCCCCGTTATATGTTGGTCTGCTTTCTACGACCCCCCCTACTTTCTTTTTTCTCTTTGACTTTCTTTTTGTTACGCACGGCTACGAGCCAATGTAGCATAACTTTGGCGCACAACGCGCCTGCCACTAGATTTACGTAACAAATTTGGCGCCCAACGTGGGGCCACTAGATTTACGTAACAGTATATAAAACATCAACTAAAAAATCAGCTAAAATACGATGGTTACGAGAAGAAATAGCATCAAGTTTGCTAAATTTACAAAAAAATTAAAAACGTCAAACCCAATTGTCGTAATGTTCATGTTCTAAAAACTAAAATGGATAAAAATAATAAAAAGGTACGCCGGATGTGTACTTTGTGTTATGCGAGAATAAAAAAACTTGAAGGAAGAACTGCTGCTAAAAAAAGGGAAAAAAGTATACACATATTGCCCGGATTGCAATCATGCCAAACCACCACAAACCTAATTAACTTTATTTTTGACGTATACTTTGTTTTAAAAGTTATATTTGTAACTATATTATAGTTTGAGAAAATAAATTACTAAAATAATTAAATTGTTGTTATTTCTCTTATTTTTTGAACAGGGCCAAAACCAATATACCAAAAGTTTTGCTAAAGGCCACGCTTTAAAACACTACAGTAAAATAGCATAGAGTGTCTACCATATTTGTCCGACATGGCTGCAACTGAAATACGTGTCGCACATATATGGGTGATGGAGTGCACAGTGATCAAAGTGGTGTCGCCCATATATGGTCGACATGGCAGTCAATGTGCTAAATAATATTTATATTTTGTCGTCTATGACTACAAATTTTAATTTTAGAAAATAGAAACGCCTTGTAATCCCTACGGGACTACTTTGAGCGCCCCACACTCTCTGCGGCCCACACTCTCTGCGCCCCACACACTCTGCGCCCCACACACTCTGCGCCCCACACTCTGCGCCCCACACACTCTGCGCCCCACACACTTTGCGCCCCACATACTCTGCGCCTCACACACTCTGCGCCCCACACACTTTGCACCCCACACACTCTGCGCCCCACACACTCTGCGCCCCGCACACTCTGCTCCCCACACACTCTACGCCAAAATCCCACTCTGGTCAAGACCCCATGTAACCTTTTACGGAACCACCTCACTGAGGAGGTTGCATTAAGATCACATGGGCCTAGTAGACCTTGTCTAAATCACTCCGGAGAGTCGATCGGATCAAGCTCACTTCGCCCAAGTAGACTTTGTCAAAATCACTTAGGAAAATTGGTCGGATCAAGATCACTTCGCTCTAGTAGACTTTTTCGAAATCAGTTCGAAGTATCGATCGGATGAAGACCACTTCGCCTAAGTAGACTTTGTCGAAATCACTTCGAAGTGTCGTTCGGATCAAGACCACTTCGTCCCAGTGGACTTTGTCAAAATAACTTCAGAGAATTGATCGGATCAAGACCACTTCGCCCAAGTAGACTATGCCGAACTCACTTTGAAGTGTCGATCGGATCAAGACCACCTCGCCCAAGTAGACTTTGTTGAAAATACTTCGAAGTGTCAATCGGATGAAGACCACTTCGCCCAAGTAGACTTTGTCGAAATCACTTCGAAGTGTCGTTTGGATCAAGACCACTTCGTCCCAGTAGACGTTGTCAAAATAACTTTAGAGAATTGATCGGATCAAAACTACTTCGCCCAAGTAGACTATGCCGAACTCACTTTGAAGTGTCGATAGGATCAAAACCACCTCGCCCAAGTAGACTTTGTCGAAAACACTTCGAAGTGTCGATCGGATGAAGACCACATCGCCCAAGTAGACTTTGTCGAAACCACTTCGAAGTGTCGTTCGGATCAAGACCACTTCGCCAAAGTAGACTGTCGAAATCAATTCGTAGTGTCGATCGGATTAAGATAACTTTGCCCAAGTAGCCTTTGTCGAAACCACTTTGGGAAGTTGAACGGATCAAGAACGATAGAGCACGATTGAGAACGATGCAGAACGATTTGGAACGACGTAGAACGATTTGGAACGACGCAGAACGATTTAGAACGATTTAGAACGATGCAGAATGATTTAGAACGATACAGAACGATGCAGAAGGATGCAGGACAAATGAGAATGTAGCAGAACAATTTTGAATGTACCAGAACAATTTTGAACGAATAGAGAATTTACACTAATAAGGCCGGTTGGTAGTTGCCGTTCCGTTTGAGAATAGATAATTTTAAAGAAGGGCAATTAGAACAATCTCTTAATTCTTTCAAAATTAATAAACAATATTTGAGGTTGTTTTCAGCAGTAGTTTTAAAACCAGAAAGTAATATAAGTGTTTAAGTATAAGCTGAATTGAAAACAATTCCCGGAATAGCATGTGAGAATAAGTCGAAAATTCCTCTAAATAATTTCGAGTCTGTAAACTAAAGAGGCAACTTTGTTAAGTTCTCCCGTTCGTTGAAGTTTTGTTAGTGGCTAAATAAAGAAGTATATGTATTTGTATTTGTGAATATAAATATTAATGTAGAAAATGCGTACGAATTGTTGCTATTGTCAAACGTCTGAATTTCTAGAATATAAACAAAGTTATTAGTTCAAGCACGGCTTGACTTAATACAATCAAAAATTACATATTTTAATACTGTAACTATATTAAGCTTAAAAGCTTTAGCCTTGAAATACTACTTACTTAAAAGCTATTTTAAAAAATAATCACTGTTTAACAAAATGAATTCGATTATCAGAATTGAGTTATGCGACAATCGGACCCGTGTTGTTAAATAATACCCAAGCAAGTATTGCGCAATAATTTATCTTTATCAGTGATGTGCTAAACTAAAAATCACAGATAAAAAAAAATTTTACACAATTTAAAATGATAAATCATGTTCAGCCTTTTATAAGTAAACGCGATACATAATATGATATACGTGCTATCTAAACTTAAGAAAAGAATCTTTCCCTTCCATATTAAAAACTGGAAAGCGGATGACATGTTTCATTGCTACCTAGTAATATCGTCGGGTATAAACAATTAACGTATGACCGTTTGCTATACTACGACAAAAAGCAGTTATACAAATCTAAATTAATTTCAAAAATCAAATTAAATTGTTTAGTAATACCACTGATGAAGATAAATTACGTTAACAATATTCTATCTTAGAATACGACTAGCATTCGGTTACAATAAATATTAGCATATACACAGTATTTTTAGACTCTTTCAATGCATCAACAAGCAAAAGTACTATATCGTTTTAAACCAACATGAAAAATCCAAATACTTTTAATAGCAGTCAAAAAGCGCGACATAGACATCAAATTGTTAGAGTTAAATAAATTAATGAGGTTTAGTCTACAAGTATTCACTAACCTAAATTACTCTATCTCATGGCATTAAATGACTAGTATTCAGTTACAATAAATACGAATAGACCTAATGGATTTTTTGTGCTTTCGTCCAGTACCTATTCCATTAAACAGGAAAACTGAAGATAAATTAATTGTGGAGATATCAATGTATAAAAGAAATAACTTACAGTTAGTAAGGTCCACAAGTATGCAAGGACTTCATGTTCCTATGTGACTAGTTCGTTACAAAATTTATATATATCTATATATATTGCTGTGATAAGGGGTTGTTTAGGGGTGTATTGAGTAGTAAGGATCATGTAGTAACCATAAATAGCAATAGGAATCAGAAAACTGCATTTATTTAGCAAAAAAATAAGTAATTCGTACATTATGTAAATAGCAAGCATTTAACACCCTGTAAATAAACCGTTGTTAATTTTAAGTAATGCCAGTGAGCATATCTTTCAACAATAGAACACGTATTCAGCAGAGAAATAATCGTACATGTAATTAAACATACGTTGAGCAGTGTTCTACAAGTTATAAAATAAAATACGCAGAAGATAAGAGAAAACCTAACAAATCCTCATGCAATTACGCTGGAACAATAAGTGCTTTGGTAAGAAAACGCAGTTTCAAAGATGCATAAATACATGAACGAAAACAGCATTAGAGTTATATCATTTATTTTGTACAATTGTCCAAAAGGCGATATCTACACAAAACAACAGACGTGAGTTAAAGTCCGGCCACGATAAGAAGTACATAACCACATGATATTATAATTCAAAGGAGTTACATCAGAAATACTGGAAATATTAAAGACAAACGTGGTTGGTCGCAACAATCTGTAATACTGCTTAGAACCAATCCCAAATGTAGTGGGAAAGGCTATATAAACACCCACCGGTGATAAGACCGCTCAGTCCACACTTGATGCATGTCGAAGCTACAACACTTTTAACCTGAAATCTATGCGTCGGATAAATAAAGTTTAGAATATATCAAATTTATGTTATAGTGAAAACAGTGCTACATACAAAAATTGTGTTAGGAATTTATGAAAAGTTTTTGCCGTTTTTCTCAGAAAACGTGAGTAGAAATTGGGTAATTAATTTGAATTAAATATTTATAATCATATAAGGCTTCTAATTGTACTCTAATTGCATTCTAATTGAATGCTAATTGGATTCTAATCGGACTCTGGTACAATTCTAAGCTGCGTCAAAAAGAAATTCTAATTGGGCGCTAATTGCATTCTAAGTGGCTTCTGTTACAATTCTAATCTGCGTTGAAAGCATTTAAGGGAAGAGATTAAAAGCATATGCAGAGAAATATAAAATAAAGAAGCACGATGTGATTTTTGGAAAAACAAAGGGTAACTGTACTCAAATATTGGTTCAACTAAGCAGAGCATTGGTATTCGATTGAAAACAGCAAGGGGATGTTGATCCACAACATATCACAGGTCAGATCTACTTAATTTTAAGATATTTTTCAATTTAAATCTTAATACTGAATTTATTCAATTTATCCAAAACTTGTACAGAAGTCAACAAGAAACATTGCATACGTTAAACTTAAGTAATAAATCATAAAGAGGTCTAGAATGTTCCAGATTTTTTTTTAAAGAGGTAGTTTTTGGTGACTTCATATTGAAACTAAAAGAATATAAATTTTGGGACAAATAATTCATATGATATTAATTGATTGAAGGGGGTATTTAAAAAATTTCAAAAATTGTAAATATTATTTCCTTTCATTATATGAAATTAATTGACTTTGTTTTATCACAAATAGGTAATCATAAAAGGTTGAAAGAAAATTGATTATCGTAACGTTGTGCACTCTGTGTAGATTAAAAAGGGCTAGCCGTGGCATAATAATAAAATTAGTAAAAGTAAAGTGAAGAACACAGAGAGGTGGCGGTAACTTAGTACACCGAGTATATATATATATATATATATATATATATATATATCTGTGATATTTGGGGGCTGAAAGGGTGTTATTTTTCATTTCAAAACTGATTTGGCATTTAGCTCGTGAAATTACATCAAATAACTCTTTTAAAGTTTAGAATGTAATAATTTTTCAGTAAAATTTACTAAGTTAAAATTTAATTTTCATAATCTTTCAGATAATTATTCAGAAACTATAGCGCAGGATATACAGAAAACATCCCATGTATAATACGGTATTTAAATCTCGAATTTTTAAACACAAATTTAACCTTCGGATATAATTATAAACAAGTAGTATATAATAGTTGTAAATAAACGTATAGACAGGAAGTTAGGGTGTAAGGAAGTTAGAGAGTATTTGAATCCAAGTGGAAAACTAAACTTAATTTTGTATTGTATTCAAATAGGGGGAATATACTGTGATATTTGGGGACTGAAAGGGTGTTATTTTTCATTTCGAAACTGATTTGGCATTCAGCATGTGAAAATACATCAAATAATTCTTTTAAAGTAAATAGTTTAGAATGTAATAATTTTTCAGTAAAATTTAGTAAGTTAAAATTTAATTTTCATAATCTTTCAGATAATTATTCAGAAAATATAGCGTAGGATATACAAGAAACATCCCGTTATAATACGGTATTTAAATCTCGGATTTTTAAACACAAATTTAACCTTCGTATATAATTATAGACAATAGTAGATAATAGTTGTAAATAAACGTATAGACAGGAAGTCAGGGAGTTAGAGAGTATTTGAATCTAAGTGGAAAACCAAACTTAGTTTTGTATTGTATTCAAATAGGGGGAATATACTGTGATATTTGGGGACTGAAAGGGTGTTATTTTTCATTTCGAAACTGATTTGGCATTCAGCATGAGAAAATATATCAAATAATTCTTTTAAAGTAAATAGTTTAGAATGTAATAATTTTTCAGTAAAATTTACTAAGTTAAAATTTAATTTTCATAATCTTTCAGATAATTATTCAGAAAATATAACGCAGGATATACAAGAAAGATTCCGCGTATATATACGGCAATTTAAATCTCGGATTTTTAAACACCAAAACCTTCGTATTAAATTATAGACCCATTGGTAAGAATATTTCGAAAAGCTTTTAGCTCGATTTCAAACCGTTTTCCTTTTCCTTGTATTATTAGGGGAGATAAAGCTTGTACAAAACAACAGCAATTCCAGGTAGTTTAGTTAGTGACATCAATTAGTGGGGTGATAAACAAATTTATGATTTCTAAAAAAGACGTATAACTTGAGTATAAGCAGAATCAAATGGGGTTAGCAATCGTTCGTTATACAAATACTGAAAACTAGGTAACAAAGGTGATTTGAGTACGTATGTAGAAGTGAGATGGAGATAACACGTGTTCCTTAGAGGTGCAGCTTAGATGTTAGTTGTTGTTGACTTGGGGTAAATGCAAAGGCTGTTTTGGGTATCAATTTTTAAAAATACTACAAAAACTTTAGTATTCTTGCAGATTGTTGTTCGTTGCAAGTGATTTTCAGAGAAGTGTTCTTAAAATTGCGTAATTAAGAGTGGCGGTTGGAAATACGTAGAGTTGTGTAAACGTGATATGAGTATGAGGCGGTTTGTGGAAAACAAGCATTTGGCCTCGGTGATTTCAGGAATTGTAGCAGTCGTTGGAGGTAAGAAACTTAAATATAAATAACTGAAGTTTCATTAGAAGCTCTCTTAATTTTTCAACGTTCTTACGCTTTTAGGCTATTAGTATACTACGACTTTGAGATATGCTTATACGATTGCATAATCCTTTTGAACTACGATAAACGCTTTTAAGTAAAAGCAATTTGATTTTATGTTGCACTTACTGTAAAAATAATGCAATTAGTATGGAGTAAATGTCGGCGCCTATTCAATTTGGTTAATTATCGAAAACTATGGTTATAGAAGAAGAGGTTTGAGGTATCGCAGTAGTTTGGTTGACGATAGAGGACCTCGTGGTAAATCTGGGTACATCAGAAATTGGATGAAGCGATCCAAGTTAGAGTAGTTCATGCATGCAGCAGTTCAAGGTAGCAGACTCCTTGTGTAACTATGTATCTCAGGTAACTGTGCTTTATTTTTGTACATATGTAATATGTTAATTAATGACTTTGTGAATTGGGTGTATAATTGTATATTAACTAAAAGGACAAAATGGACAAAGGTTTCTGATAGAATATTTTAATTTGGGGTTATTTGTAATATTTTTGTGTGAATAATTTATGGTATTGGAAGTAGTTTATATTATATACAAGGTAAAACGGGTCTGTTTGAATATTCGTGTGCAGATTTTAGCACTAAAAAGTCAAGGTTTTACTATGAGCTCGTATTGAAACAGAGTTAGAGTAAGAAGTGTGTTGAAACCCTATTACTTTTTCTTTTATTAATTGGATATTATATGGTGTAAATATTGATCTCGAAAAGTACTGTTAAAGGTGCATATTAAAAGGGATGTATATAATGTGTAAATGAGGTGAGAGAGAGAAAGAGGAGATTAATTTTGTTTTGTGTTGTATATTCAATTTAGTCGGAGTGTAAATAAATGTTGTCGATTTCCCATAGCAGAATTTTTCGAGTAGATAGTTTATTTTCAGCAAAGTGAGCAAAAAGCCGTGGCACATTTTACAGGCTAAGGTACCAGAAGGAGGAACATTTGAGCATCGAATTTTGCGATAATAATGTCATCCAACAGGAGCGACGCAGTATTAATGGCGACCAATCGTGGGGCTCGTAGCAATTATAGACACACACACAGGGACTCTTCGTAGAATAAGATCGCAGCCAACGTGGGGCGGACATAGCAATTAATGTCGCCCAAAACGTGGGGCATGTCGCAGAATTAATGGCACCCCGAACGTGAGGCTCAAATTCATATAATTTAATTTATTTCAGGAAACTGACGACCAGGAGGTTAAGGGTTGATTGTGTTGGAGAATTTTTTGTTGTGTGTGTGAGTGTGGTGTTTGGACTGTATGTTGAGAAAAGAGTGGTTGAGGAGTCAAGGAGTTGAGATTGGAAGAAGTGATAGTGCTTTGTTTGATAAACTGGAGCCAGAAATGAAAGCGGACGTAGGAAGTAAAATGGATCAGTCGAAGACAAAATCGGGAGATCAACGGAGCGAAATGATTATGAGAATGTTAGAGAAAATGAATGAAACGTTGAGTGAGAAAATAAACAAATCAGCTAACGAATTTAGTGATTTTAAAAATAGTTTGAATATAAAAATGGAGTAAGTTGAAGCGCGTGTAGAGCGGAATGAAAGAGTACAGCTAGGATTAGACAGGAAATAGGACAGCTGAAAACGGAGGTGAGAGTTTTTTGTGAGGAGGAGATAATTCTAAAATGACTGAAGTAAGTAATTCATGCAGCGACCAGTTAGGCAGATTTGAACGGGAAATGAATGGAATTAAGTAGAATATGACCGCTTTAACAGGGGATGGACCGAGATATTATAGTAATAACTTATCCTTGGATCAGCACATGAAATTTTATGGGGATAATCGAGTAAACCCGCAGATCTTTATTAATAGTGTTAGGGCATTAGTACATAATTTATATGATGAACAGGTGAAATTGAATATAGTGAAGGTTTTATTGCAAGATTATGTGGAAGCTTGGTATAATCTTGTAGGACAAGACATTGACTCATATTCCGACTTTGAAGGGAAATTTTTAAAGCATTATTGGGGAGATCACAAACAGGATCAGGCGAAAGATTATTTAATTACTGGGAAACATAAGGGGGAATTTTCAGAGTCACGCGAACAATATGCTATTAGGAAATTCAGTATAGCAAAACAATTGACTCCTCCATTAACTGGTAAACAGATCATTAAATATTTATCAAGACATTTTAAGATCGAAGTTAGACACCATGTCGCACTACAGAATATTATAGAACGGGAGAGATTCTTGGAGTATTTATAAAGATACGACGGCGTAAGTACAGGGAGATCGAGGGAATACTGTGATAGAAATGTAAATCAAGTTAGGTTTGAAACTAGGGGAGATAATTTCTACAATAGGTGGGGAACTAATTTTAATAGACCACAATTTATTAATAATTGGAAGTCTATGAGAAATAATTACAGGAGTAGCAGCGGCACTAGAAATACAAATCAGGGACAGACGGTACAAAGACGGAATAGCTTACCAGAAATTTCTAGAGAGCAACCTAGAGTAACTAGAAACAGTAATGAAGCTAGGGGCAGACCGGAAGTAAGTAGGACTTATGCGGAAGTATTAGAGAGACAAGGGGGACAGAATAATGAGACTCGTGTGAGGCAGGATTTTCAATGAAGGCAAACCACTAGAATTGGTAATCTGTAAATATGAACCTCCGCGGGAATTTATGACAATCGAGGAGGAAGTTGAATTAGAAGTAGTTGAGAAAGTTTGTTTATCAATAGTTGAAATTAAAATATTAGATTATAAGATAGGATAGTTGTTCGATTCAGAAGCCGAAGCAAGATCAGAAGAATTTGTGAAGAAAATTAAGGATCTAATCAGTGGTCGAATTATGCCAATTAAGAGGAGTCATTTAGTGGCTCCAAACAAGAAAAGATTTGCTGTAGTACATAGCGTTGTTGTGTTAAAAGTAGAGATAGGTCCATTAAGCTGTGAACAGGAATTTGTGATTGTCCCAGAACTAAAATTTAAAAGTATCTTAGGGATGGATTGTATGGTGAAGTTAGGTCTAGTTATAGACATGGAGAAAAGACTAACAAAGGTTAGGGATGTTGTATTGCCCTGGAGAGATTGTTATGACGTTACAGAAGATGACGTTGGTTTAAGTGTTAATTTAATGGAAATAAAGATGGAGTAAATGAGTTAGATACAATTAAATGTCCGGAAGATAAATTAGATGAAGTTCAGGTACTTTTAAGGAAACATTTTGAATTAGTAGGTGTGAAGGCGAGCACAGCACTAGGTTATGAACATGTTTTAGAGGTTGATAATTCAGAACCTTTTAATTCTAAGGTATATCCTATACCTGCAGCATATAGGGAGCAAGTAAACTATGAGTTAGCTAAAATGTTGAATGATGGCATAACTGAATATTCGAATACACATTTTCTAAACCCGTTGGTAGTAGTTAAGAAGAAAGATAATAGCATTCGTTTGTGTTTAGATGCGAGAAAAATTAACCAACGCACTAAACCGCAATTTCTTGTTCACCATCCATAGACACACTTTTAACTAGGTTAAGTGGTAAACCAATTTTCAGCAAGCTTGATTTGAGGAACTCTTTCTGGTTGATTCCGTTACATAAAGATTCTAGAAGGTACAAAGGATTTTTAGTGGAAGGAAAAATTTAAAATTTTTGTCTATGTCAAGTGCAGCATTAGTTAAGGCCATGCAGGCAATTTTAGGGGTGTATAAATAATTTTGTAGTCAGTACGTCGATGATATTTTAATTTTCCGTAAAGCAGTTGAGCAACTATTGATTGAGGTACAAGAAAAATTAAGAGTGTATTTTGTAAAATATGTGAGAAGGATGACTGCGCAAATTAGAAAGAGAATGAGATTCAAAGTAGTAAGCAATAGTAGTAAATGATAGCTGTAAATAATAGTAGTAGATAATATTTGTAAATAAACCTATAGACAGGAAGTCAGGTAGTAAGAAAGTTAGAGAGTATTTGAATCCAAGTAGAAAACCAAACTTAGTTTTGTATTGCATTCAAATAGGGGGGATATACTGTGATATTTGGGGACTGTAAGAGTGTTATGTTTCATTTGAAACTGATTTGGCATTCAACATGTGAAAATACATCAAATAATTTTTTTAAAGTGAATAGTTTAGAATGTAATAATTTTTCAGTAAAATTTAGTAAGTTAAAATTTAATTTTCATAACCTTTCAGATAATTATTCAGAAAATATAGAGCAGGATATACAAGAAACATCCCGTGTATAATACAGCATTTAAATCTCAGATTTTTAAACACAAATTTAACCTCCGTATATAATTATAGACAATAGTAGATAATAGTTGTAAATAAACGTATAGACAGGAAGTCAGGGAGTTAGAGAGTATTTGAATCTAAGTGGAAAACCAAACTTAGTTTTGTATTGTATTCAAATAGGGGAAATATACTGTGATATTTGGAGGCTGAAAGGGTGTTATGTTTCATTTGAAACTGATTTGGCATTCAACATGTGAAAATACATCAAATAATTCTTTTAAAGTAAATAGTTTAGAATGTAATAATTTTTCAGTAAAATTTACTAAGTTAAAATTTAATTTTCATAATCTTTCAGATAATTATTCAGAAAATATAACGCAGGATATACAAGAAAGATTCCGTGTATAAATACGGCAATTTAAATCTCGGATTTTTAAACACCAAAACCTTCGTATTAAATTATAGACACATTGGTAGGAATATTTCGAAAAGCTTTTAGCTCGATTTCAAACCGCTTTCCTTTTCCTTGTATTATTAGGAGAGATAAGGCTTGTACAAAACAACAGCAATTCCAGGTAGTTTAGTTACCGACATCAATTAGTGGGGCGATAAACAAATTTATGATTTCTAAAAAAGACGTAAAACTTGAGTATAAGCAGAATTGGATGGGTTTAGCGATCGTTTGTTATACAAATATTGCAAACTAGGTAACAGAGAAAGGTGATTTGAGTACGTAGGTAGAAGTGAGATGGAGATAACACGTGTTCGTGGCATAGCTTAGATGTTAGTTGTTGTTGACATGGAGTAAATGCCAAGGCTGTTTTGAGTATCGATTTTTAAAAATACTACAAAAACTTTAGTACATGTGCGGGTTGTTGTTCGTTGCAGGTGATTTTCAGAGAAGTGTTTTTAAAATCGTGTAACTAAGAGTGGCGGCTGGAAAGGATACGTAGAATTGAGTGAACATGACTTGTGAGTGCAAGGCGGTTTGTGGAAAACACGAATTTGGCCTTGGTGATTTCAGGAATTGTAGCAGTCGTTGGAGGTGGGGAACTTTAATATAAATAACTGAAGTTTGATTAGAAGCTCTCTTAATTTTTAATGTTCTTATGCTTTTAGGCTATTAGTATACTACGACTTTGAGATATGCTTATACGATTGCATAATCCTTTTGAACTACGATAAACGCTTTTAAGTAAAAGCAATTTGATTTTATGTTGCACTTATTGTAAAAATAATGCAATTAGTATGGAGTAAATGTCGGCGCCTAATTAATTTGGTTAATTACCGATAGCTATGGTTATAGAAGAGGAGGTTTGAGGTGCCACAGTAGTTTGGTTGACGATAGAGGACCTCGTGGTAAATCTGGGTACATCAGAAATTGGATGAAGCAATCCAAGTTAGAGTAGTTCATGCATGCAGCAGACTCCTTGTGTAACTATGTATCTCAGGTAACTGTGCTTTATTTTTGTACATATGTAATATGTTAATTAATGACTTTGTGAATTGGGTGTATAATTGTATATTAACTAAAAGAACAAAATGGACAAAGGTTTCTGATAGAATATTTTAATTTGGGTTATTTGTAATATTTTTGTGTGAATAATTTATGGTATTGGAAGTAGTGTATATTATATACAAGGTAAAACGGTCTGTTTGAATATTCGTGTGCAGATTTTAGCACTAAAATGTCAAGGTTTTACTATGAGCTCGTATTGAAACAGAGTTAGAGTAAGAAGTGTGTTGAAACCCTATTACTTTTTCTTTTATTAATTGGATATTATATGGTGTAAATATTGATCTCGAAAAGTACTGTCAAAGGCGTATATTAAAGAGGATGTATATAATTTGTAAATGAGGTGAGAGAGAAAGAGATGAGAATAATTTTGTTTTGTGTTGTATATTCAATTTAGTTAAAGTGTAAATAAATGTTGTCAATTTCCCGTAGCAGAATTTTTCGAGTAGATAGTTTATTTTCGGCAAAGTGAGCAAAAAGCCGTGGCACATTTTATAAGCAAAGGTCCCAGAATGAGGAACATTTGAAGCATCGGACTTCGCAGTAATAATGTCACCCAACAGGACTGACGCAGTATTAATGGCGACCAATCGTGGGGCTCGTAGCAAGTATAGACATATACAGGGGCTCCTCGTAGAATAATGTCGCAGCCAACGTGGGGTGGACGTAGCAATTAATGTCGCCCAAAACGTGGAGCATGTCGCAGAATTAATGGCACCCCGAACGTGAGGCTCAAATTCATATAATATAATTTATTTCAGGAAACTGACGACCAGCAGGTTAAGTGTTGGTTGTTTTGGAGAATTTTTTGTTGTGTGTGTGAGTGTGGTGTTTGGACCGTATGTTGAGAAAAGAGTGGTTGAGGAGTCAAGGAGTTGAGATTGGAAGAAGTGATAGTGCTTTGTTTGATAAACTGGAGCCAGAAATGAAAGCGGACGTAGGAAGTAAAATGGATCAGTCGAAGACAAAATCGGGAGATCAAGGGAGCGAAATGATTATGAGAATGTTAGAGAAAATGAATGAAACGTTGAGTGAGAAAATAAACAAGTCAGCTAACGAATTTAGTGATTTTAAAAATAGTTTGAATATAAAGATGGAGAAAGTTGAAGTGTTTGTAGAACGGAATGAAAGAGTACAGCTAGGATTGGACAGGAAATAGGACAGCTGAAAACGGAGGTGAGAGTTTTTTGTGAGGAGGAGAGATAATTCTAAAATGACTGAAGTAAGTGATTCATGCAGCGACCAGTTAGGCAGATTTGAATGGGAAATGAATGAAATTAAGTAGAATATGACCGCTTTAACAGGGGATGGACCGAGATATTATAGTAATAACTTATCCTTGGATTAGCACATGAAATTTTATGGGGATAATCGAGTAAACCTGCAGATCTTTATTACTAGTGTTAGTGTTAGTACATAATTTATATGATGAACAGGCGAAATTGAATATAGTGAAGGTTTTATTGAAAGCTTATGCAGAAGCTTGGTATAATCTTGTGGGACAAGACATTGACTCATATTCCGACTTTGAAGGGAAATTTTTAAAGCATTATTTGGGATATCACAAACAGGATCAAGTCAGAGATGATTTAATTACTGGGAAATATAAGAGGGAATTTTCAGGGTCACGCAAACAATATGCTATTAGGAAATTCAGTATAGCAAAACAATTGAGTCCTCCAATAACTGGTAAACAGATCATTAAATATTTATCGAGACATTTTGAGATCGAAGTTAGACAGCATGTCACACTACAGTATATTATACACCGAGAGAGATTCTTGGAGTATTTGCAAAGATACGACGACGTAAGTACAGGGAGATCAAGGGAGTACCGTGATAGAAATGTAAATCAAGTTAGGTTTAAAACTATAGAAGAAAATTTCTACAAAAGGTGGGGAACTAATTTTAATAGACACAATTTATTAATAATTGGGAGTCTAGGGGACATAATTACAGGAGTACCAGTGACACTAGAAATGCAAATCAAGGACTGACGTTACAAAGACAGAATAGCTTACCAGAAATTTCTAGAGAGCAACCTAGAGTAACTAGTAACAGTAATGAAGTTAGGGGCAGACCGGAAGTAAGTAGGACTTATTTGGAAGTATTAGAGAGACAATGGGGAGAGAATAATGAGACTCGTGTGAGGCAGGATTTTCAATAAAGGCAAACCACTAGAATTGGTAATCTCTAAATATGAACCTCCGCGGGAATTTATGACAACCGAGGAGGAAGTTGAATTGGAAGTAGTTGAGAAAGTTTGTTTATCAGTAGTTGAAATTAAAATATTAGATTATAAGGTAGGATAGTTGTTCGATTCAGGAGCCGAAGCAAGATCAGAAGAATTTGTGAAGAAAATTAAGGATCTAATCAGTGGTCGAATTATGCCAATTAAGAGGAGTCATTTAGTGGCTCCAAATAAGAAAAGATTTGCTGTAGTACATAGCGTTGTTGTGTTAAAATTAGAGATAGGTCCGTTAAGCTGTGAACAGGAATTTGTGATTGTTCCAGAACTAAAATTTAAAAGTATCTTAGGGATGGATTGTATGGTGAAGTTAGGTCTAGTTATAGACATGGAGAAAAGACTAACAAAGGTTAGGGACGTTGTATTGCCCTGGAGAGATTGTTATGACGTTACAGAAGATGACGTTCGTTTAAGTGTTAATTTAATGGAAATAAAGAGGGAGTAAATGAGTTAGATACAATTAAATGTCCGGAAGATAAATTAGATGAAGTTCAGACACTTTTAAGGAAACATTTAGAATTAGTAGGTGTGAAGGCGAGCACAGCACTAGGTTATGAACATGTTTTAGAAGTTGATAATTCAGAACCTTTTAATTCTAAGGTATATCCTATACCTGCAGCATATAGGGAGCAAGTAAACTATGAGTTAGCTAAAATGTTGAATGATGGCATAACTGAATATTCGAATACACATTTTCTAAACCCGTTGGTAGTAGTTAAGAAGAAAGATAATAGCAGTCGTTTGTGTTTAGATGCAAGAAAAATTAACCAACGGACTAAACCGCAATTTCTTGTTCACCATCCATAGACACACTTTTAACTAGGTTAAGTGGTAAACCAATTTTCAGCAAGCTTGATTTGAGGAACTCTTTCTGGTTGATTCCGTTACATAAAGATTCTAGAAGGTACGCAGGATTTTTAGTGGAAGGACAATTTTAAATTTTTGTCTATGTCAAGTGCAGCATTAGTTAAGGCCATGCAGGCAATTTTAGGGGTGTATAAACAATTTTGTAGTCAGTACGTCAATGATATTTTAATTTTCCGTAAAGCAGTTGAGCAACTATTGATTGAGGTACGAGAAAAATTAAGAGTGTATTTTGTAAAATATGTGAGAAGGATGACTGCGCAAATTAAAAAGAGAATGAGATTCAAAGTAGTAAACAATAGTAGTAAATGATAGCTGTAAATAATAGTAGTAGATTAAATAAATCTATAGACAGGAAGTCAGGTAGTAAGAAAGTTAGAGAGTATTTGAATCCAAGTAGAAAACCAAACTTAGTTTTGTATTGCATTCAAATAGGGGGGATATACTGTGATATTTGGGGACTGAAAGAGTGTTATGTTTCATTTGAAACTGATTTGGCATTCAACATGTGAAAATACATCAAATAATTTTTTTAAAGTGAATAGTTTAGAATGTAATAATTTTTCAGTAAAATTTAGTAAGTTAAAATTTAATTTTCATAACCTTTCAGATAATTATTCAGAAAATATAAAGCAGGATATACAAGAAACATCCCGTGTATAATACAGCATTTAAATCTCAGATTTTTAAACACAAATTTAACCTTCGTATTAAATTACAGACAAGTTGGTAGGAATATTTCGAAAACATGTTCCGTTTTGGAGGCGGGGCTGCTGTAACAATACAGTACCCAATGTAGTACCTATGGGTGGAGCATTGGGAACATGGCTACTAGTGTAACGGCCCTTACTTACATTATACTGTAACAGTACAGTATATGGTTCACCTTGACAAAACGTAAAACAGGTCAAGAAGGCTGAGGGTAGCGAGGAATTTAACGTACATGTGGAAATAACCGGGAGAGAAGTATGATGTGTACGCACAGAAGAAGGTTGAACTTTTTGGATTAAAGCGGCAAGTATGCAAACTCAAATAAAAGTTACTATTTTTATTCGACATTGTTTTGAAGAGAGTATCCGGCTACGAAGAGGACAAATGGAAATTTTCTGAAGATGAACTTTGAGCTGACAGCGATTATGCAATACGTGAGTAACCCTGCTTGTGTGTTTGTTTTTGTAAAATAAGATTTATGCTGGTTTTGGCGTAACTTGGGCGTCTCACTAGTTTATACCTTGTTCAAATGCGTGTAGTATAAATGTTAGCTATAAGTTTTCTATGTAAGTAAAGGTGCGTAAGTAAATTTTTAGGTATATGCTTTTGTTTAAAAATTATTGTTCTGCGAATACAATTTAAAGTCGATATATCGATTTGCAGATGATATAGCGGTATTAGCGTTTAGCAAGGAAGAATTAGAAGCTGCTCTTAATGAAATGGAAACGGTTCTAACAGATAGATACGGTATGAAAATTAACAAAACTAAAACTAAAGTTCTAGTATGCAAAGGTGGGGAATATAAGTCAAAAACAAGAATACAAGTATGTAACACGAACTTACGAGAGTTTAAGGATTTCTGCTACCTAGGAAGCCAAATAACGCAAGATGGGAAAAGCACAAAAGATATAAAACAAAGATTAGCACAAGGTCGTGCTACATTTAACAAGAAAAAGCAACTACTGTGCTCAAAGACCACAAACATAGAAACAAGGAAAAAATTGCTTAAAACATATGTGTGGAGCACAGCACTGTACGGCTGTGAAGCCTGGACAGTAGGAGAAGCGGACAAGAAAAAGGTAGAAGCCTTTGAAATGTGGTGCTACAGACGTAGGATGAAGATATCATGAACTGACAAAGTTAAGAACGAAGAGGTACTAAAAATGGTAGGGGAAAAAGAACTATGTGGAAAACGGTAAAAAATAGGAGAGATAGGATGATAGGCCACATACTACGGCATGAGGGAATAGTGCGGAATATATTAGAAGCAGAGATAGGAGAAAAAAGAAGAAAAGGCACACCTAGATTAGACTACTGCACACAGATAGTAAAAGATGTAGGCTGTAAGAATTTCAGGGAGATGTGTAGGCTAGCCCAGAATAGAAATCAATGGAGGTACGCATCCAGCCAATCCCAAGATGGATACACTAATGACAAAAAAATAACTGTGCTTAAACATGATGATTATTATAAGTAACTACAGGAATTGGTTGGGCAATATTCTCAAATAATGTTAAGAGTGTGAAAGGATTTACATGAAAACCATTATTTCGGCAAATGTCTAAGTGTTGGGGGATCTTGGTAGCCACAGGTTGCTTAACCCCCTTCACTAAATCTCAGTGAAATAGGGCATGAAATTTGGAACCAATAGAAGAGAAACGAGCTGTATTGCTGTGTGAGAATTTCAGAAACTATGTAGGCTAGCTCAGAATATAAAGAAGTGCAGGTACGTGTCCAACCAGTTTTGAGTCGGAAAACCTAATGACGAAAAAATAAGCGCCGATAAATCTGATGATTAGTATAAACAACTAGTTGTTGGTTGCAAAATATCTGCAACTAATGTCGACTGTGCGAAAAGATATATTGGAAAATATATCAAATCGGTAAAGGGTTAAGTATTGGGGAAACTTGGCAGCCACAGGCTGCTTACCTTCCTTCACAACCACTGAAGGTCGGAAAGATAGGGTATATAATCGTAAAACAATAGAAGGTGACCAAACTGCATCTAACAAGAAAGAACAGCGCCTATGAGGAAAGACAACAAACATAGAACAAGAAGAAAATTGTTGAAAGCATATGTGTGAAACACAGCACAGTATGCCTATGAAATACGGGCAGTCTGAAACGCAGACAGAAAAACGGTAGCAGCCTTTCGAAATGCTGAGCTTCATATGTATGAGGATGATAGCATGGACAGACAAAGATAATAACAAATAGGTTATAGAAATAGTAGGGAAACAAGGATATCTGGGGAAAAAGATAAGAGAAATAGAAGGGCAAAATACGTTCTAAGGGATTTTTGGGGATTAGTATGGGATATATTACAAGCAGAGATAGGAAAAAAGAGGTAGATGTAGACCTAGATCAGATAGTGATAGATGCAGACTGTGCAAATTTCAAGGAAATCTGTAGGTTAGTTCAGAATCGGAAGCAATGATGGTACGCGTCTAAGCAGTTCCAGGACTGAAGACCTAATGATGACGATATCGATGATACAAATTGCACAGTTGTGGTGTTTTTGTGTAATTTCTTGTTTAAGGTGTAAGCAAATAATTGTGTCACACCTCCCGTACCAGGTAAGTAACTTTAGAAATTGAATATAGCGAGGACCAGGTAAGATTGCGTTATACTTCCTATTTTGTAGTGCTGATTTTCTCATTAGATTGTTTACCAACAAACATTAATTTGTTACCTGAAGTTGAAAACGTTTGTCAAGACGCAGGTAACTGACGATCCTTGCCAAAACTAGAGTATTAAAAGATTTGCAAATTGTGTGTTGTTTCATGCAGGTCTGAAAATGATAAACGTACAGTAAAAGCAGAATGTATAATACCGTTTCAATGTACTTAATAGAAAAGAACAACTTAAGTTTATCAATTATAGACATCCAGCCAAATTAACCGATACATATGAATTATATGGTTACAGTTGTGATGCCTTTCCATATAAGAACTTCCCGTCTACAATACGCTTTCAGTAAGCGTGCACCAACGTAAAAAGTCCTCTTAATAGTATGGTTTATTCATTCATTTAATTACAACCAATTACAGTTTTAGTGCAGGAAAAGAGTTGCAGGAATTCAATGTTTAACTTTGCGATACATAGAAGCTTCCAAGACAGGAGCACTTTTATCTGTAACGGTATTTTCAAGTTCCATGGCTACAGTAACAGCTGAAAGTATAATACCGCTACAAGGTCCCAGCAGCTGGTCACCAATGACACGTATTCAGACATTTATACCAAACCGTTGCTGATGCTTAGGCTGTGCATTTTTTTTAATGTCTGATGTGTGTCACCGAACAAAAATAATATACAATTCAAGTATTTAGATAAAACATAAAAACACCACAATCATCAAATTAATACTGGATTTAGCACAAAAAATCCTTTGTACATCACATGTTCAGAAAACTGGCATCCTCGTTTAAAATTTTGAAGTGTTATCGGCAGCTCTGAACATGCAAACAATATTCATACTTACAAAATACACTGTCCACACTAATAACCTATACAACTACTTAACGTCGAATTAGCCACGCCAATTACATAAATGAATTCATTTGCTGATTGTACTGACTTAAAGAATGTTTATATTAAAATTATCAAGTCGTGTTCATACATCTAGTTCTGAAACTTAATAAATAACCTCTGGACGATAAATAAGTTAATGTATAAATTGCATCCAGAAACTATTTTAAATCGTTGCGCCATCCTAATCATACTTTTGCAATTTGGAAATACTTCAAACGTCCTCTAGTTAAATTCAACAACAGATCCTGTAGGATTTTTACTAAAAATTACCATCCAACAACCATAATTATAGTTGCTTTCAAAACAAAAATTAATCAATTTGTTTACAATGATTCACGATATGGAATGCAAGTGCACGTTTATTAATTTCAGTACATATCCAAAATGCAGGGGTCCTGCAGGTGTTTTAGGTATTGAAATTCTTGAAGGGCATAAAAATTACGACAATTGAAAATTTCGAATGCGAATGGTTTTGATAGATTATGGTCTATTTGAAGTGTGTACTTGGTGAAGACAATGATTCTGAAAAAGATCAACCTGCACTCGAAAAAATCTCGTTGCCTGTACGACCAATATGTTTTAGTCATATTCGAGGTGCTACCAAAGTTAAACAAGCCTGGGTGAAATTGGAAAAGGATTTCCAAAGTGCTGGTCTAAGCAGACGACTATTCCTAAAAAAATTATATTGAATTCGTTATGAACGAATATATAAGCGACATTTTGTTACTGTGCAACAATTATCAGATATAAAATTAAATATTGATGACAGTGAAATAGGAATGTTACTTTTAAGTGGCTTATCAGATTCGTATGACACCATGCTGAGTGGTTATGGTGCTACACATACAACAATTAGTAGTCAAGATGTAATTAAAACTCTTTTAGAAGATGAAGCTCACTGTGGCTTACGCGAAGAACACACAGCGTCTGCATTGGCAACCAAAAGTTTTAAGAAAAAACAAATTGATTGCTATGAGTGTGGTACTGCAGGTCATATCAAACCCAGATGCCCGAAATTAAATAAACCTAAGGGTAAATATAAGATTTATAAAAAATACCCCAAGTTTAAATAAGTCAATAGTTAAGCCTGAGGAAAAAGATACGCTTTAATTTACTCCGGCTGCAATAGCAACAGCTATCTGTGACACCAATGCATGGTATGTTGATAGTTGTGCGAGTAATCATGTTAGCCCAAGAAAGGACTGGATAAAAAATTTTGATACTGATTCCGTGCATGTCTTTTACACTGCTGATGGTAACAATCTTACCAGTAATGGTGCAGGTGATGTTACAACAGTTACGCGCAACTCCATAAATAACACAAATATTGATAGCAATATCATTGATGTAAAGTATGCTCCAAATACTTCAGCAAACACTGTCCGTCAGCCAAATTGAGGCTAAAAGACATGTATTAATTTTTAAAGAAGATGGTTTTGAGGCATATCGAAGTGACAAAGTCACAATTAATGGAACAGTTAGATTTACTGTGTGTTTCGTTAGTACGTGCCAAATCAAAGGTGGCTCCACTCAGTAAAATTACAGTGTCAAGATTAGAACTTTGTGCTGCAGTGTTGCTATCAGAATTAATTAATTTTGTGATTGTCACCCTTGAAGACAAGTTGAAATTTACAAATATTTTCGCTTGATCTGACTCAAAGGTAGTATTGTCTTGGATTCAGTTGACACCAAACCAATGGAAAATTTTTGTTACAAATCAGATAGCTCGAATTCAATCATATGTGGCATCTTCTAATTGTTATCATGTAGATTCGAAAAATAATCCTGCAGATTGCGCTTCTCAGGGTGTATTTGCATCGGAACTGATGGACCATCCCTTATGGTGGGTCCTCCATGGTTATCGGTTCCAGAAAACGATTTGTCGCCCTTTGCGGCAGTTGAAGAGGAAGATCTTTCACTCAAGGAAGAAAGGGTTAGTAAAACGTTTTTTATCATTTTCAAGGAAAATTGCTTGGATTATTTTGTAGATAAATTTTCAATTCTATGGTGTTACATGCCGAAAATCAGCTATGTATCATATTTAGTTTAAGTATAGATTTATGAGTAAATTCCCGTCATTATTTTTAAAATAGACTTGTTCATTTCCGTCATTTTGGACAGTTGCGTTTGCGCAAAAGGAATGCGCAGACGCGGAGTGATGGCGCAAGTGCGCGGTGTGACACGACATTTTTAGCCAACAAAACGTCGAACGATGACGTTTGCCTGTGTCGTTCTTTTGTCTTTTCTCTTTTAGGATGTAGGTTTTTTTTTCTTATCGTTCCTTACCTGGTTGTTCCTTCGTCCTGCCTACGAACGAAGAAGAGGGAAGACATGAAATCTGGTTTCAACGATGGCATAACGTAACCCACACCCAACAACGCCCAATAAACGAGATACCCTGAGGTTATCATGGCCCTGCGCAAGGATAACCCACAAAATCGTGAAGAGTTTCAAATTTTTAAGTGAGTGCTTTTTATCTTTTTAAGATGCAACTTATATCATTGTAAACGAATTTGGCACATAATTATGTCGTAATATCTTTGTTGTGCAATAATGTGAACGTGGATAGTACCAGTGTTGCCAACTGTGGTAGTGGCTCTGAACACGCGACGCCGGGGTTGTAACAATAGAAAATATCAAGAATAATTTCGTACTGTCAAAGATTTATATGGAATTTAAAAGCCACTCGAACCGAACGTTTGGTTGGTAATATTTTGACACATGAATTACAATCGTCATTATACATTTTGATGAAACATGTTCAGTATGACACATTTAAAATAGAAATGGATAACTGTCACAACAAAAAACCTTCATCTAAACAACTGCATCCTTTGAATCCATTTATTGATGGCCAAAGGCTGTTTAGGGTAGGCGGCAGGTTAAAAAATTCACAATTAAACTTTACCTCTAAATTTTCGCTACTCTTACCTAAATCACATAAATTGACAACCCTCGTAATTAGAGATTGTCATATTAAACATTTACACACGGGTGTTCGTACCACATTATTCCTGCTTGCTCAAAATCACAATTTTTGGATAGCATCAGCAAAGGCAGCAGTAAAGGCGTGTTTAAAGGCATGTGTTCGCTGTTGTAAAACCAATCCGCCATTGCTAGTGCCTTCTATGGGAAACTTACCTGCTTCTCGAGTTACGCCAGGAAAGACCTTTCTTAACTCCAGTGTTGATTATGGTGGACCTTTAATTATTACTTTAAATCGAGTAAGAGGTGGAAGAACCACTAAAGCATATATCTATTTGTTTGTGTGCTTAAGCACAAAGGCCATTCACTTGAAATTGGCATCGAGTTTGGCTTCAGAAACATTCATCGCAGCACTACGGCACTTTGTTGTTCGTCAAGGTGGTTGTTTGAAAATATACTGTGATTGCAGAATAAACTTTGTTGGTGCAGAGAGTTTTGACTGAAATGATGAAGTTTTCAGCCAAGTCAGAAGGAATTCAATTTGTTTATAATCCACCTAGGTCACCTCACTTTGGGTAACTCTAGGAGTCGAGGATTAAATCTGTGAAGGGTCATTCATAACACGTGATCGGTGACCAGATTTTAACCTACAAAGAAATGTGCATTGTATTGGCACAAATTGAAGGGGTGCTGAATTCTCATCCATTATGTGCTTTGAGTGCAGAACCGAACAATTTTTCCTTTTTGACACCTGGTAATTTTTTGAATCTAGAACCAGTCTCGGTTGTACCAGACCCCGACGTGTTAAATACAAAAACAGCTCGATTAGATCGTTGGCAATTGCTACAACAAATCCAGCAAAGCTTCTGGAAGAAGTGGAGTGAAGTTTCTGCATACTTTACAGCAGAAGCGCAAATGGTATTCTAATAAAGTGACTCAAGTAGATATTGGGTTGTTGGTTCTTGTTCAGAAGGTACAAACTCCTCCTTTAAAATTGCGGTTAAACGCATTATTGAAGTGCATCCCGGTAATGATGGGATTATTTGGGTTGCAACCGTAAAAACTTTCCTAGGTTTAATAAAACGACCATTAGTAAAGTTAAGTTTACTGCCTATGCAGTAATATGTTTGTATTAGTTAATGTTGTAAATAGCATATTTTTATGTTTAATTAGTAAAATAAGATATTGCGTGATGCCTTGTTAAACAAGCATCTTTTATCAAAGTGATTTTAATAGGAAGAGATAGGCAGGGTCGGCTTTAACTAATTTTAATATTAACTGTTTAGAATTAATATGGTTATATTGTAAATTTGTGGGTGTAAACTTTGTTCGCGGATGGACTAGTATTTTAATTTAGTGAAACCACCACTCTCGACCACCCGCTGTGGTTTGTTACCTGATGCATAAAAAACGGACATTCCGGGCTGTTTGCCGCCATCCTTAGAGACGAAAGGACGTGATGTGGTGTGTCGAGAGTACAGTTGGAACGTGATGTGTTTTGTTCAGGTGAGTGTGTTGAATTTACATATAAATTGAAATACTTGGTCACGTGTGTGTGTACATATGTATTTATGTACTGGTCCTTCGAAAATTTAGGCTTGATTAATTTAATCAAAGTACATTAACAAAAAAAAAGACCGAACATACGGCCCACCTTATTTTGGTGGGCGGTATGTTCGTTTTTTTTTTGGTTAATATTAAAATTAGTTAAAGCCGACCCTGCCTATCTCTTCCTATTAAAATCACCTTGATAAAAGATGCTTGTTTAACAAGGCATCACGCAACCGCCATGATTCCGGCACGTGTTAAAAGTGCAGACTAAGACTGTTTTTTTCCATTCTCAACCCTTAAAAACGAAAAAGGAGTTCTCTGGGAGCCGTCGCTTCGTAATGACGCATTAGGCTTTGCATCTTCAATAATTTGTTAATAATGTGAATAAATAATAATATTGTTAAGTAACGCGGACTTAAGTGCACTTCATGTGTGTTGTGTTCTAATCAAATCACATATGTTTTAAGTGAGGATAAACATTTGATTATTGTGTAATTTGTATTGTTATAACATGCTGTGTAAACCGGCAATGGCTTTGATTCAACTACAGTCCACTTAATATCACGTTGTTGGAACCAGTTCGTAAATATTACATACTAACAGGTATGTTAATTTATGCTATAAAATTGGCAGCAACCTCAATAGTATGTTCAATTACAGATGATTTTTCCCGAAAAACATTTGGAGATTTTTTAATGCACAAATCAGAAAACTTCAACAAATTCAAAGATTTTAAGCAAATGGCCGAAGCTCAAACTGGTTTAAAAATAAAATTGTTAAGATCAGATAATGGCTCAGAATTCTGTAATCTAAACTTTTTATCACTATTTAACCCGTTAGCGGTATGCATTGCCATTTGGGTACACTTATCATACACTGTCTTAATGCTCTGCCAAGGGCGGAGTTTACAATTAAGCGACATTTCGTAGGAATAGGTTGACTAACTGAACATGACTAAATGCAGGCCAGAAAGCAATTTTAGTAGTTCTTGGATAGTGTAAGAGTATACTTCCTTTATTATTCGTCTTATATGGAGTACGCAATCGAATTTAATGTTCGGTTTAAGTAAATAATGTGTTTTCTATAAATTTTAGATTTATCATCCTTTTGTTATTGCAGACACATTGCCATGAGTTCAATAAAGATAACGTAGCATAATTTGAGAAGTTTGTTTTAAGAATGTGTTTTTTGTAGCTTCTTGAAGTCGAGCGTTGCCATATGGCAACACTAGGCGCTTACACTACCTAATACTGTATAATGGTACAAAGAACCATTTATATTTTAAGAGAGGCTTTTCGCTTGCCGAAGCCCTTGATATTGGATATCGTGACAATATCGGAGGCAATATTTAAGTAGAACCTCCCGATCCCAATGTAGACACAGACATGGATTCCGGAGATGAAGATGGTAGCGGGTATGTTTTGTTTTATTTATCTACATATAAGTTCCTTATAGATTTTTATTTTTGCAGATTAGTTCATAATCTTTCATCTCGGCAATTACGGGTGGGTGTAGAAATTTGTCTACCGAATAATAATGAAACACTTGGTGTGGACTATAACAAGCCTGAAGGTGAATCTATGAATATTGTTAAGACAAATTCTATACCCGAAGAACTGCAAAAGTGGATCACAGAGCAATTAGATGGTAAAAACAATCCACTTTGAAAAATAGATGCCGATTTTGATAGGGAAAGTGTTTCAATATTTCCGAATCCTGATTATAGTAAGTCTATAACCAACGTGTTCGAACAATTTGTGCATCGTAAATTTATTGAGCATATGGTAGAACAAACCAGTCAATATGTACTGATTTTCAATTGTTCCGACCCCGAAATTATAGCTGATGAAATACGATTATTTATTGGCATATTATTTATTAATGGTTATAGTAACGTGCCATCCAAGAGGCATTTTAGGAACTATAAAGATAACATGAAAAATTATGCCGTATCTCAATGTATGCGCAGGATAGGTTTCTACAGATCAGCCGATTTCTGCATGTGGCCGATAATACAAGCATGAATTCAAACGATAAAGCTTGGAAAATACGGCCACTCATGGAAATGTTAAAAAAAAAGTTGTAACAAAAATTTTGTGGCAAGGAACATCTTTCGTAAGATGAAAGTATAATCGAATATTTGGGAGACACTGGTGCAAGCAATTTATTCGGGGGGAAACCAATCAGATTTGATTAAAAACGTGGTGCTTGAATAGCAAGGATGGATATTTGATAAACTTCGAGCTAGATCAAGGGAAAAATTTTAAATCAAATGACGACTTTGATAAATAGTTTGGAAAAGCTGCCAGCGCATTATTGGTTTTCCTAGAATTGCCTGTTGGAAAAAAGCATTTGAAGTATAAACTCTACATGGACAACTTGTTCACGGGAGCATTTTTACGATTTCGTGGCTGTACCGCTATAGGAAGTTTCCGCAAAAAGTGTATCCGTAAAGCATGCCCGCTTATGGAAAAAAATTGTTTGCACTAAAAGAACGCGGTTACTTTGACATTGCTGTTGAGGTGCATGAGGGGCTGTTGTATGTGCGATGGATGGACAATGCTGTAGTAACCATGATTTCGTCTTCCTGTGGTACCAGTGAGGTAGCTACTGTTAAAAGATTTTCACAAAAACAAACGAAATATACAAATTACCTGACCACAACTAATTAAAAATTACAAAGCTTTCGTGGGTGAAACTGACCTTATGGATCAGAACGTTGCATGTAATCGTATAGGAATATGGGAAAAAGTGGTACTGGCCAATCATAACTTCGATCCTATACAATAAAGCAAATAAAACTAAATTAGCTCAGTTAGATTTTAAAAGAGAAGTAGCTCAAACAAGGAGACGTTCAACGCAGTCCCGTCCATAACGTCACACGGCTGTTTCATGCTTAAAATTGAGAATGATGCCTTGGTTATGTAATTATAAATTTTGTTTGAAACAGTTTTTGTTTTAACTATGGAATAATATCAAAATTATGGAAATATGGAAACCACTTGTTTGGCGAGGGTTATAAAATTCAGAAATTAAGCATTCTACCTATTTTAGTAGGTTAGAAAATGAAAAATAAGAACTATCCATATACACATTTACTTTTTATGTAGATAAAAGTTTGGTTTTATCTGATTTCCTATAAATATTTATTTTGTGACGTCATGGACGGGACTGCAGTGAACGCCTTCTGCTCAAACATATTTAGCATAATATGGTGCCCCGTCCCTTCTGAAGAAGGCGGAAGACCATCGGCATCTCCAGCATCGTCCTCCGATAATTGAATCTCCAATAAGATTCGATTTGATAGAGTTGATCACCTCGTACAGCATATAGATGAACAGGGAAAAAAAAGGTGCGCTCCAAAAACCTGTAAATCAGTTGTAAGGACAATGTATTTCAGTTGGAATGTGGCTTTATGTATCGATTGCTTTATACCTTTCCATTCCCGTTAATGCGTTATATTTTGTAATTTTTATTTTTAATATCTATTTTACTAATTTTTCAATTGTTTAGAAATTATATTACTTCTAAAGGTAGTTTTATTTTAACGTTTTGATAACAACCAACTAAATGATCGATTCAACGGTAGTTCAAATGCCAGTGTTGCTAAATGGCAACAGCTCTTATCTCAAGAACGGTTGGAGTTGGAATATTTGTTTCTTATTCTTTTTTGTTAGTTAGTAATTTCTAAGACTAAATATATTATTGTGTAATTTGTAAGTTAAAAATAGATTTATAGTACATAGGTCAAGTTAGCATGTGTACATACCGCTTATTAAAAATATAATTAGGTGTTTTAGATATTTATAGTAACGATTATTCAATTTAAGGTAGGTAGTTTGAGTTCATTTGATGTTAGTTTCAGCTTTGCATTTATTGGTAAAGAAATATCATAATATTTATAGAATATGACGATAAACGTTAAGCATCTACCAACAAGAGCATTTAGTTAGTATACAGGATAGAAACGCTGCTTTAATTATAAAACAGTGTACGATGGTTTAAAAGCTTTTAGAATTTGCTTTAGCAAGGATCGATAATTTTAAGTGCAACTGTTAATAATATAGAAACATTTCAATATAGTTTAGCGTAAGATAGTATTAAGAACACGATTTTGTTAGGGATAGGAAAGAAAATCAATAATTTCTACAAATGTAAATGAACGTTAAAAACAGACACGGATCGATATCACAAACAAGGACGAACTTGGTTACAGCATATAACAAAGGGAGATGCTAATGTCGAATATCAGTTAGACTGCGTAACAAACAGGGAAACAAGGTTAGTTCTGAAGCTATTAGCTAGAGTAAGAGGAAAGATGTTTGTATCGATCAAAAATAGGGAAAGGAATTAATAAATATAATTGGACGTTTTAAAAGCTAGAGAAGGGCATGTATCCAAGTGGGGTTCATAATAACGAAACGAGATGGAGAATGGTTGTATGGAAAAGCAAGAAAGAAGGACTAAGTTTGTTTCAGTTGTGAGGCGTGATCTAGCAGGAATCAATATCCGTTGAGGCTAGTTTTTCGGCGAATGCATCAACCGTTGGACGTTTAGGAGCGATTTTCTTGGTATTTTCTGTGTTTGTGCGTTAAACTCGATGGAGGGTGGAAAACCGTTGATGTTTGTTTCAAAATTAGGTGGAATATTGTAGCCGTTATGCATTGAGTTTCAAGAAAGAAGCCGATGGTTAGCAAAATACCGGGAATGTTTGTTTATCCGTTGGAGGATCGTGCGAGAAACTGGAAAACAGGGGGTACGTTTGGCTCTATATAACACCTTAGAGGTAGGGTGAATCTCTCTTACTTCTTCGCTCGCCATCGAGGTTAACTAAAAGTAGTCAATCTTACATAGTGATTTTATTACAAGTATTATTAATTATAATTACACAAGTTGGTGTGAATTGCCAGAGTGAAAATTTTAAAGTAAATACAGAGTTAAGAGCGGAGCTTTTATTAAGCATGTAAGTACAAACTACTGATATTTTGGGTGTTGGAGCGTATAAAGGCGTTCTTAAATGGAATTTTATTGTGAATGCATCAAGTATTGATTTGTTGATATAAAATGGAATGGTAATTGGAGATTTTGGAGGTTTGGATGTACTTTCTATCGAAAATTATAAGAGATTTGGATAGCAGAGTGCCGAGAGGAATAGTGATTCAACTTGGAGAGCGGTTCCAGAGCCTAGAGTCATTTTAGATGGCAACTTCTTCGAGGACTGGTTTGCAGCTGCTTGCAGGATGATGGTTACCAGAAAACGAATTTTTATAAAACATGATTGCGCTGTTTATTTGAAGTGTTTTAACTCTTTTGTGCTGTTGGGTGCTTATTTCTATGAATTTAGAGGAACTGAAAATTTGATTGAACTTTATATGTAAATGAAAACAGGTTTACAATTAATGTAAGGATAACCAGGCTGTTTTGCACAAAGTAAAGGAGACATTATTGCAGTGTTATAATGTTACACACAGGTTTAAAGAGTTTTACTGTGAGCTCATATTAAGACAAGAGTTAAAGTCAGCAATAAGGATAGCCCAGTTACTTTAATAGGGTATACGTTTGATAAAATTATTTAATATGAACACATTCTTGAAAATGATTTGTTCCATGCAAAGTTATATTATTGAAAGTAATGAAAAGAGTTTCGGAGGATGTAAAATTTATTTCGTGTAAATAGAGTGTGATGTATTTTGTGAGTTGCGTTATTTTGAGTAGGATTGTCGGGAAGTATTTTCTTTTAAATTACAGCATGGTGGCAGTTAGGTGGAGTCTTAAGAATTAGCAGTCCAGGTAAGATTCTTTGAATGTTTTTCATAAGCAATTTTTACGTAGGAGCGGAGCACCCGAGGTAAGCATCACAATATTAATGACGCCCAAAGTGAGAGGCTCGAGTCAATACAAAGGAAGCTTCATGATTGTTCCTATTTAACAGACAGGAGACTATACGATATTTATTATCGACCAACACGGGCTATTTCCAGGGAGACCACCACAACAATAGATATCAATAAAAACAATGAAATCAAAATATCCAAAATTCAGGCGCTAATAGGTTAAACAATATGGTATTGTACGGGAACTAACTACATCTTACACTCCAGAACAAAATGGTGTTCAAGAAAGATGTAATCGAACAGTTATTGAAAAGGTCTTTTTTTCACGGTTCAATGTCTAAAATAATGAGTGCGTTTTAAATTCAAGGTACTTTCTTCATTGACCACATCTATTACCGTAAAACAACCTATTATACGAGCTAAAATATCCTATTATACGCACAATAGTAGTAGTCTTATTGTATTTGCTACATTATGCAATCGACATACTACACTATCCTTCTATTCATATATGAGTCATCTTGTAAACCTGTTCCCATTTCCTGCCACAGTCGTCGCTTGTCATCGTCAGACAGTGTTGCTGTCCCAAACATTGCAGTTTTCGTAACCATTGCAGTTATTGTTTTGTTAATACTAAAATTTTTCTTTATTATGAAAAAGCGTTTTACATACGACACGGAATTTAAACAAAGTTATTTTGTGTGCTTAAAATATAGGAAATAGTGCCGCCGGTAAACAGTTCTCGATTAATGAAGTGAATGTTCGTCGTTGGCGTAAAATGAAAAATAAGTTACTCGCGTGTAAACAAACAAAAAAATTATTTTCGGGGCCAAAACACGGAAGATATCCAGAAATCGATGCTGTCGTTTTAACTTATTTTAAAGAATTTCTCACAACAGGTCTTCCAGTAATGCATAAAGCATGATTGTTAAAGCTAGAGAAATTGCTACTGATAAAGTTTGTCAATTTAAAGATAGTCGTGGATGGTGTGAAAAATTCATGAATAGACAATGTCTATCATTATGTCGTAGAACAACAATTTGCCAGAAGCTACCATCTGATCATGTATGGAATCATGGTGACGAAGATTCTACTTCAACGTCCGACAATGACGACGATTCAACAACCGACGATAACAATTAAAAGCATAAAAATTGCTCTTTTTTACTGTGTTTTTTTATTGCAAATGAAATTGCATGAAGTAAGCCTATGTACTTGTTAGTTTATAATACGTTATTTCATACTATGTTGAAGAAATATACGGGTATTGACTATTAGTATTTTAAGTATTTTTATTTCTTCTAAAACTTCCTTTCTTAAATTAACCTAGTAAGTGTAATGCGTCTTAAATTCGATGATATTTTTTTCTCCAAAAAACCTTTTGAAAACAAGGGTGCGTCTTAAATTCGAAATAATACAGTATTTTAAATTATATTGTAGAAAATCCTACAGATTTAACTATTTGTGTTGTTGGTTTATTCAATATCCGGATATTGAACAAAGCAATAGTAAAAAGTGATATAATGTTCAACATACATCCTGTACGGGATCGGCTTGATGAAGCTATCACCTTATATACGAGAACACAACGGTGTTTCACAAACGAGATATTTTCTTGTATATTATAAAGAATACAATGAGAACTAGGTTTGAGCATCTTTATTCTCGGGAGAACACAAGCATACTGAAGTTTACAGCCACCAAAGGATGGGACCCGGGCACACATGGGCACGTAGGCCATCTCAGGCTTAAAACTATCCGGATATTGAAAAGAATTTGCCGAAGAATCCTAACAAATACAAAAACATCCAAATTGGCCAACAGCTCAACCTGCATTTTAACACATGATCTCACCAGCTGATCCAAATTAACCAAACCTAAAACAATTGAGCAGTAAAGTGGTTGCCTTTTTGGATGCTTTGTTTAGTTGTTGGGTGTTCTTTATCTATTACGTAATAATTGCAAGAATAAATTCAACATGAATTCTGCATGGCTAAGGTATGATTATTATGATAAAGTTCAATACAAATTTAATTCATTTTTAGTAAAAGATCAGCACCATTTTGAATGGACCTGCACTTTGCTGATGTTCTAGATTACTAGAACAGGTGAAATGGCTTGTGTTCTAATGAGCTAAAAATCCAAACTACAGGTCCAACCAAAGTAGTAGGGTCGTTAGTTAGGAACCAGACTAAGACAGGTCCCCGAAAGAGGGCAGCGGCTCTTTCGGTACTTAGACTGGCAGAGACCATAGGGGTCGGTATGGCAGTCTAAGACACACTACCGCGATGCGGAAGGCAATGGAAAACACCACATTACCTTCCAAGTACACAGCGTACCTAAATTATAATAAAATGATGGCATTCTCTGGGGTAAAAGATTCCGGAGTTAAAATAGTCCCCCATTCGGATCTCCGGGAGGGGACTACTTCGGAGGATGCAATCGGAAAGTTAAGATTAAAAGTTGGGAACATTTTGCGAGTCGGAGCGTGGAATGTTAGAAGTATGAAGCAAGTAGGTAAGCTAGTAAACCTAAAAATCGAAATGAATAGGTTATCACTAGACATAGTAGGGATCAGCGAAGTTCGGTGGCCAGAGGCGGGGTACTTTTGGAGTGCGGACTTCGGGGTAATACATACAGTAGCAAAGAAAGGAAATTTGAGTGTGGGGATAGTTATGCGAAAAAAGATAGGATACTGTGTAGAAAAATACTTACAAGAGAACGAAAGAGTACTCATGGTTAGATTAGAATCTAAACCGGTAAACACAGTAATAATACAGGTATACATGCCCACCTCTAGCTACAGTGACGAAGAGGTAGAAGCGATCTACAAAGATATCGAAAACATATTAAGACACGTAAAAGTACATGAAAATTTAATAATTACGGGGATTTTAATGCAGTGGTAGGTGAGGGTAGGGAAGGAGAGGTAGTAGATTTATTTGGTTTAGGCACGAGAAACGACAGGAGAAAAGGGCTGGTAGAATTTTGTGACAAAAACAATTTAATCATCACAAAAACATTATTTCAACATCATGCTAGAAGAAGATATACGTGGAAAATGCCAGGAGATATAGGAAGATATCAAATAGATTACATTCTTGTTAGAGAACGCTTTAGGCAACAAATAAAAGACTGAAGAAGTTACCCAGAAGCAGATATAGACACTAACCACAACATCGTAATTATGAAGGACGCACTTAAGTTTAAAAATTTGAAAAAAACCGGAAAAAGGTACTTTGACTTAGAGAAACTGAAAGATAAAGATATTAAACAAAGATTCGAAAAAAAGTCAAGTGAATTTCCGAAAGATATCGGGAAAATATCTGATACTAAGGAAGAAGAAACAGAATGGAATAATATTAAATCCAGCCTAGATATGGCGGTCAGAGATATTCTGAGGTATACACAAAAAGAAAATGAGAAACAATGGATAACAAAGGATATCCTGAATTTAATAGAAGAAAGACGAAAATACAAAAATAAATCAGACGAAACAGGAAAACAGAGATACAAAGCCATAAAATGGGAAATTATTTGCAAATGTAGGAAAGCTAAAAAACAATGGATTGATGAAAAATGCAAAGAGGTACAAACTAAGATGGAAGTAGGAAAGACAGATGAAGCAATTAAAATCAATTTTAGGGATATAAAACCGTATAACAAAAATATAAGGGATGCAGGAGGAAACGTCATTATAGAAAATGTAGAGAAAGTGGGTAGATGGCAAGAATATATAGGGAATTTATATGCAGGAGAGGAACTAACTGCATTAGAACAGGAGTCAGACATTGAAAAGGATGACTTGGGATATCCTATACTTAGAGGTGAGTTTGAATTAGCATTAAAGGGTCTGAAAAATGGTAAGGCGCCGGGTACAAATAAGGTGCAAGCAGAAACTCTAAAAGCCGCTGGACAAGCAGTAACAGAACGTATTTTCCAACTTGTAAGCTATATGTATGAGACAGGCGAGATACCCAAAGACTGCAAACGTAACATCAGAGTCGCTATACCAAAAAAGAAAGAAAGTCGCAGAAAGATGTGAACATTTTTGACAGCACATGTGTCAAAAATATTAACTAGAATTATATAAAGACGAATGGAAAACGAGCTGAAGAAATACTTGGATAAGATCAATTTGGGTTTAGGCAAAATAGGGGAACACGAGAGGCTATTTTAGCTCTGAGGACGATAATGGAGAAAACAATAGAAAAAGGGGAAACCGTTTATATAGGGTTTGTAGATCTGGAAAAAGCATTTGACAATGTAAAATGGAAAAAAATGTTCAAAATACTCAAAAAGATTGGAATAAGTTATAGGAATAGACGAATAGTACATAGCTTATACAAAGAGCAAACAGCAATAATAGAATTAGAGCAGGAACGTGGAGAAGTAAACATTAGAAAAGAAGTGAGACAGGGATGTGCGCTATCTCCATTAATTTTTAACCTGTACATTGAAGAGGCAATGAATACTGTCAAATGCAGGAAGACATTTGGAATTACTATGCAGGGACAAAAAATTGATGTGCTTAGATTTGTAGATGATATAGCGGTATTAGCGTGACTATCTGCTAGGGAAGGGCAAAGCCGCCATTGGATGGTCTATGGGTACCATGTACAATCACATCCACATTACACAATGTTTCAACTGCCTGAAATTCAATCATGTAGCCGAAAATTGTAAATCAGATACTACTTGTTCATTATGTTCAGGAAAGCATAACTTCAAAACTTGTACAGCTAAAAGTTATACTTGTTCCAACTGCTATTTTGCTAAAACCAAGCTAAACATGGATATTAATGATGCACATGCAGCAGTGGATAAAGAATGCCCCTGCTACCTTCAAATGTTGAAGAAGGAAACTGCTAAAACCGACTATATAATGGCATAGCAACTAAACTCAAGCAGTTTACACTACAGAAGACAATTGGATACCGCAGTCAAACAAAGCATAAACAAATTACGCATGTGTCTGGTTAATATTAAGTCTCTGATACCGGTCTTTGATGAGTTCATAGCTACCATAACACCACACGAATTTGACATTATAGGTATAACGGAAACGTGGTTGCCAACTGAATTTCCTTCCAATCTAATTCACATTCCAGGTTATTCTCTAATCAGGGAAGATCGCCCTACGAGAGGTGGTGGCATATGCTTATATATTAGCAGCAATCTTACATATAAACCTATACAATTAGACATTGTTGAGAATCATAATATCGAGCAATTATGGATCCAAATTAAAGTGAGTAAAATGCATGTTGCCACTGGAATGATATACAGGCCACCAAATAGTACTATCTCCTCAATAGATGAACTTGAATCTGCACTTGATGTATATATCGAATTCCTACAAAATAGCACTAATAAAAACAGGATAATTTCATTGTTCACTGCCTTTAATCTTATGCAACATGTAAAAGAGTCTACACGGGTTACAGCTACGTCTTCTACACTTATCGATATTTTGTGTACAACCAAAAATATCACTACTGCATTATGTGAAAGTATTGACTCAAATAATCTAACTGATCATAGAGTGGTTGTCTGTGAATTAAGTATTGCGTTACCAAAGTTTTAAAATAGAACAATTACTTATCGGGATTTTAATCTCTTTGATATTAAAGAATTTGAGTATGACGTACATCACATACACTGGCAATTCATAAAAACTGTACCTGAACTTAACAGCAAGGTCAACTTGTTTAACGAAACTATCATCAACTTATATGATGTACATGCACCGATGCGTACTGTTAACATAAAAAAGAATATTCCACCATATATTACTGCAACAATTCGAAAAATGATAAAACTACGTGATGCGGCTTATAACAGATACAGAAAACAAAGGACCGATGCAAAGTACAACTATTATAAGACTTTGAGGAATTATATTAGCCAGGCCATTAAAAATGAGAAAAAAGCTTATCTTGAACATCAATGCAGACAAAACATCAATGCTCCAAAAAGCTTTGGAAGGCATTTGATAGATGCAAAATTCATTCTCCAGTAAAACACCAGATATCTCCAGAAATTAATAATCCTGATGTTATAAATGATTATTTTGTTAATTCCATATCGCATCAAAAGGTGGAAAAAGCTGAGATCAATCAGTATATGCATAATTGTCTACCCAGCATAAATAAGTTTACTCGTTTCGCAACTGTAAATGATGATGTAGTTAATACATCTATAAAACGCATAAAATCCAATGCCTGTGGTGTTGACGGTATAAATCTTAAGATGTTATTACTAATAATGCCCTACTGTATCGAAATAATTACATATCTGATGAATTTATCATTGCAAGAAGGCATATTTCCAAATTCTTGGAAACGATCTGTCATTGTACCTATCGAGAAAAAACCAATATCCTGCTTGCCTTCCGATTTACGGCCTATTAGTATACTGCCTGTGATGTCAAAAGTCATTGAGCATATAGTATATACACAAACGTTGGAACATATTAATAGATGTGGCATCCTACCTGAACTCCAGTCTGGATTTAGAAGCGGGCACAGCACAGCTACTGCATTGACCAAGGTACTATATGATCTATCACATTCAGCAGACAAATCAGAGGTTACATATCTCGCATTCATAGACTTCAGTAAGGCATTTGACATTATCGTGCATGACCTACTAATTGCGAAACTGCACTACTTTGGATTTGATAAAACTACTCTTGAATGGTTCACTAGCTATTTAAATGGCAGATATCAGAATGTCATACTAAATAATAAAACCTCACAATCGCTACATGTAACTCAAGGTGTTCCTCAAGGAAGTAACCTTGGACCTTTGTTATTTGTGATTTACACAGCAGATTTACCGCAGGCCTTAACGCCGGCTTGTAGATACCACATGTATGCAGATGATGTATTATTATATACATCGTGTAATACTCTAACTGTAAATTCCGCAATCAATCTACTAAATAAAAACCTGGCTGCTGTTAGTAGATGGATCCAACGTCATGGACTACTTCTCAATGTCTCCAAAACATTCATATATGCTATTATCACCTCCCGTACCCCACTTTATCTGTATGAGATAATGAAACCAAGAGCTAGTATGCACCTACTAAATTTACGAAATAACAATAACCTCAGTATCATGCAGCATATAACTGCTAAATATGAGAGTTGTTTTGCTTACACGGCTACACAATTATATAACAAATATAAAATAATCTTTTATGAAATTTCAAAAGACAAATTTTACAAGAAGCTATATGATGTCTTACTATATGAGCAATCACAAAGCTAGGCTGATGGAAATCTAGGAAACGCTGGAATCCTTTTCTCTTTATCAATTTTACATAGTTTGGCATATGTATATTGTGTTTATCTATTACTTATATTGTTAATTTATAATTGTTATATTTCTTAATTTCTAGGAGGAATTTAAAATCAGCTTTGCTGAATTCCTTTCCTTTTGGATATACCGATAAATTTTTGATTGATTGATATGTGTGGAGCACGGCACTATACGGCTGAGAAGCTTGGATAGTAGGAGAAGCGGATAAGAAAAAGGTAGAAGCCTTTGAAATGTGGTGCTACAGACGTATGATGAAGATATCATGGACAGACAAAGTTAAGAACGAAGAGGTACTAAAAATGGTAGGGGAAGAAAGAAATATGTGGAAAACGGTAAAAAATAGGAGAGATAGGATGATAGGCCACATACTACGGCATGAGGGAATAGTGCGGAATATATTAGAAGCAGAGATGGGAAAAAAGAGAAGAAGAGGCAGACCTAGATTAGACTACTGCACACAGATAGTAAAATATGTAGGCTGTAGAGGTTTCAGGGAGATGTGTAGGCTAGCTCAGAATAGAAATCAATGGAGGTACGCAACTAACCAATCCCAAAATGGATAAATTAATGACGAAGTAACTGTACTTAAACATGATGATTATTATAAGCAACTACAAGTATTGGTTGGGCAATATTCTCGAATACTGTTAATTGTTTGAAAGGATTTACTGGAAAATTATTAATACGACAAATGTCTAAGTGTAGGCGGATCTTGGCAGCTACAGCCTGCTTAACTCTCTGCACTGAATCTCGGTGAATTAGTGCATAAAATTAGAAAACAATAGAAAGGGAACCAAGTTGTATACATGCTGTGGGAGAATTTCAGGGACCTGTGTAGGCTAGCTCAGAATATAAATAGGTGTAGGTACGTGTCCAACCAGTTTTGAGACGAACAACCTAATGGCGACAAAATAAGCGTACATAAATCTGATAATTATTATAAACACCTACAGGTGTTGGTTGTGAAATATTTGCAATAGTAATTTAGCTCTGGATAATAACTACAAGTTCACATATTTAAAATCACTTTTAACTGGTAAAGCAATTTCTGGGTTAACGTGTAATCAGAGCTCTTATATTGATGCCATAGAGCTGTTGAAGTCGGAATTTGGACGATCTGAACGTATAATAGATCGTTATGTTCAAAGACTTTGTGCTTTACCGCCTGTAAAATTTGATAAAGACGTGACCGCTTTACGTCAACTATATAACGCAGCTTCTTTAATTACGCGTTCGTTAGAAGCTTTAGGCATATCAAGTGAACAGTACGGCTTAATGGTAAAATCCATGATTTTTAAGGTACTGCCTTACAATTTGCGTGTGCAGTTCAATAAGCTGAAGTTAAGGGCTGCTCAAACGGACGAATCTGATTTGCATGCAGGCTCGTTGATCGACGATAACGAGTGTATAAGTTACAATAAACAAATAAACGATTTATTAAAATTTATCAAAATTGAAGTTGATGCTTTAGAGCAAGCACAGAGTGGGTTAGAGAGCACATACGTGAAAGACAATAAGAAACCTTTTAATAAAACCTACAGTGATACTCGAACCAAGTCTCATAATAAGACATTTACGGCACAAGGATTGTTAAATTTAGCGAATGACGGTTGTTTGTTCTGTAAAGACAGAAATCACGAAACCAAGTTATGTAATAACGTTTCACTAAGGCTTGAACAAAGGAGGAAAATTCTGAAGGACAATTTGAGATGCTTTCGGTGTGCAGGTCCTAAATCATAGGTCAAAATTTTGTAAAACAAAAAACGTTGTCTGCTCAAACTGTAAAGGTAAACATATTACTCCTTTATGTGATTCGTTGTATAAGCCTAATCGAACATCAAATAATAACGAACAATCTGTTGTAACAAATCTCTCGAGCGGCAGTATAAATACGGTGTACTTACAAACTGCTTGTGTCTTATTAAAAGCAGATGCTGGTAATAGTACAATATTGGTACGTGCAATTATTGACGGGGGAAGTCAGTTAACTTTTATAAAGCAGTGTATCTCACGCGAACTTAACTTACCTATAGTTGGAACGCATAAGATTTCGATTTGTACTTTTGGAAGTTCACAAAAAAGTGTCGCAAAGTTGTGTTATAAGGTAGAAGTACTTTTAAAGGGACAATATAGTGATGAATTACTAAAAATACATGCCATTGAAGCTCCGGAAATATGCTTTGATTCTATAAGCCCGCCTTGCAGAATGATCCTTTAATAAATACATTTTGAAACATAATCAGTTGGCTGATTATGTACCATGTGCATTAGATAAGTCAGGTATTTCTTTACTTATTGGTTCTGATAATTATTGGTTAATTGTAAACAAGGAAACGCAGTCCATAACTGATACATTGACCGCTGTAAGTACAAAATTTGGTTGGACTATACATGGTTCCAGTGATTTTAACGATAATATTAATTGTTCAGTTAACTTTAGTTCTGCTATTGTTTTATATGCACAAATCGTAGGTAGCAATGATGAAAAAGACGAAGTGGATTTAAGAAAATTTTGGGATCTGGAGACACTTGGGATTAATGTCTCCGAAATAAAGTTAATGGACCATTTCACCGAGAATTTCATTAAAAATAACGTTATCTTAAAAGGCAGTGGGTATGAAGTTACATTACCGTGGCAAGTAGATAAAATTTTAGACTCAAATTATGCGGGAGCCATTGTTCGTGTACGAAACTTAGTAAACACATTATGTAAAAATAACAAGATTGTGGAATATGATAGAGCAGTGCAAGAGTATATACAATCAGGTTGTGCTGAACCAGTTCCAGGGAAAACCAATAACAGTAACGGTGCTTACTATTTACCGCATCGTCCGGTATATCGTCGGGATAAAGAGACATCTCAGGTGCGTATGGTATTTGACGCAAGTGCACATGCACCAGGTATGCCTTCCTTAAACGATAAGCTTTTAAGGGGTGAAAATTTAGTTCCCGAGCTGCTAAAGATTCTTTTAAATTTTCGAATTGGCAGGGTGGGATTAATAGCTGATATTGAAAAGGCGTTTCTTCAGATTGAGTTGTGTAAAGAAGATCGCGATTTTCATCGATTCTTTTGGTTTAAGGAACGTATTCAGAACGAAATAAAGTCAATTGATCAGCTACCCGAAATGCAAATTTATCGAATGGTAAGAGTTACCACAAGTCCATTTTTATTAGCTGCAACGTTAAGAAAGCATTTGTTAAGTCAACCCGATATCGAGTTTGGAAAGCGTTTATTAAACTTCTACGTAGATGATATGATTTTAGCGGCAGATAACGAAAATGAGGCATTTGAAATATTTAATCGTTCGAAGGCGATAATGGCAACCGCCAGTATGAATTTAAGAAAATGGTGTTCAAACCATCCCATCTTAGCGAAGCAAATTGACACACTGAAAAAAGGTACAAAGAATAACGGTGAGAAAAAAGTTTTAAGTGTCAAATGGTGTACTAGAACAGACCAGCTAATCATGGATGTGAAACATATACTGGATGATCCTAAAGTTTTTGGCAAACCCACTAAACGAATTATTTTAAAGACAGTTTCAAGTATTTTTGATCCGTTAGGAGTGTTGGGCACATTCACGATAAAAATAAAATTATTATTGCAAAGGATATGGAAGGCAAGGCTTAAGTGGGATGAGGCATTACCAAACGATATAAAGTCAGAGTGGTTAGCCTGGCTTCAATATGTGTCGGATTTGAAGAATATACTATACCGCGTTGTATTATTAAAGAAAAAAACGAACGTTGATCTGCACATTTTTTGTGATGCGAGTCCACAGGCATTCGGGGCAGTAGCATATCTCAAGTGTTTAAATACTAACGAATGCAACTTCTTGATTGCAAAAAAACCAAGTAACTCCTTTGAATCAAATATTGACGTTACCAAAGCTGGAATTAACTACAGCCTTATGTGCAGCTAGGCTACATAAATATATAGTACGTAATATAGAACTAAACGTAAACAAGATTTTTATATGGCCTGATTCCAAAATAACGCTGTATTGGATAGAAGGAAAAAAGTCAAAATGGAAACCTTATATTCAAAATCGAGTAAACGAAATAAGATCAATGAAGAACATAACTTGGAGGTATTGTCCTGGAAAGGATAATCCAGCAGATCAACTAACGAGAAGCGATTCTGTTAAAAAATTGTTAAAGAATCCTAATCAGTGGCTACATGGTCCTAATTGGTTAAGATTAGAAAAGGAAAAGTGGCCTAACGACGAAACACTAGATGAAGCTGTTGCTGTGTCTTCGCTCACAGATTTTTTTTTTGTTGAATCTAAATTTGATCAATATAAGTTACAACCGATATTTGAGCTTGAACGTTACGGAAGTTACGAAAAGATGTTACGAATAACAGCTACCATTCTTCAGTTTATAAAAAACCTCAGAACAAAGACCGAAAAAACTAGCGGTGAGTTGAACGTTGAGGAAATAGATAATGCAGAAATTTATTGGATCCGAGTTATGCAGCAAGAAGAATTTTTTGATGAAATTTGTATGTTGAAAGATGGGAAAGAACTGCCGAGAAAATCAAAAATGTTAACCCTTACTCCGTTTTTAGATGTGAACGAAGTGCTAAGAGTAGGTGAAAGGTTACAAGAAACACAAATGGAATATTCGATTAGTCATCCAATGATTCTATCAAAATCCTCTAAATTAACAACAAAAATTATTTGGGAAGCTCATAATGAATGCATGCATAACGGAACAAATTCTACATTAGCTTTTGTCAGAAAAAAATTTTGGAATATAAAAGGTAGGCAGAAGATAAAAACAACAATAAGCAAATGTGTGGGTTGTAAAAGACTGAAGGGCAAGGCTGAATCAGAGCCATTTGCTCCATTGCCACGAGATAGGATTACCATGGCTCATCCATTTGATGTTGTAGGTATAGATTTTGCAGGTCCTTTGTATGTTATAGTTAATAACAATGGACAAAAGAAAGTATACATAATGCTTATTACGTGTGCAGTTGTTAGAGCTGTACATCTTGAGTTGATAGAAGATGTATCTACCGAAAGTTGTCTCTTTGGTTTACGCAGATTTATAAGTAGAAGAGGTGTTCCCAGAACCATATATTCAGATAATGCAAAAACATTTAAACGAGTTGCTCTGGAACTTGATGAACTATCAAGAATATTACAAAAAGGAGAAGTGCAGAAATTTGCAATAAAGAAAAGGATTCAGTGGAAGTTTAGTGTTGAGAGAGGTTCATGGTGGGAAGGTTTCTGGGAGAGATTAGTAAGAACGGCAAAAAGTTCTTTAAAATCGATTTTAAGAAGAAAATCGTTGATTTTTGCCGAGTTGCAAACATTGTTGACTGAAGTGGAAGCTACTGTAAATTCACGACCATTAACGTACATAGATAATGATTCAAACAATATGTTTATATTAACACCCTCCAAATTCTTAAATGGGGAAAAGAATGTTGTCTTAAACTCAAATCTAAAAGCAATGGAAACAAAGAGACAAGATATATTAAACCTGTGGAAAAGAAGACAAGTTAATCGTGATAAATTTTGGAAAGTATGGCAAAAGGATTACTTACAACAGTTAAGATCAGCGCATCATACTGCAAATACTAAATCGATTGTCATAAGAACGAGAGATATTGTACTTCTGGAGGACAAAGATAAACCCAGATTAACATGGAAGTTGGTAAGAGTGCTGCAAGAGTTCCAAGGAAGAGATGGAAAAATTAGGGCATGTGAAGTGTTGACTAGCGATGGAACAAAACTTCGACGACCGATACAATGCCTTTACCCACTGGAAGTGCGATCTTGTGCGGCCGGGGAGGATGTTGAAAATATAACGCCTACATACGATACAAACGCGATTAGGTTCTAGTATTGTTAGCGACAGCCGGTATCAAAAAAACAAAATGTGTCAATGTCATCGAACTGTAATTTTTGAAAGCGATATAATTAAGCACGGTTTTACATATTTATAAATGTATTATCGTAGTTATTGTTGAAGTTATTTGTCAAGTTATTTTCTTCTGCAGAACGCATCAATATATAGAACACTTGTTTATGTTCCGGATTTTACTTTATTTGAGGTTAGAACGACGAGTAACGAACATCTCGTATCGACCTAGGAAAGTATTTCACAACTACAAACTATAGATAAGTGGTTTAGACCAATGTTGCAGAACACCGTCCATATACGACGTAGGTAATGTAAAATAGACTTGTTATCCACCTTCCAAAAAGATTGTAATTAAAATCAATTGTGATTTTTTTTTCAGACGTTAACTAAGAAACGTCCCAGATTTAGTAAATATAAATATTCAAAAAATTGTAAATAGAGTAATATTTTATTAAGATTTTTGTAATCAATGGACTAGATAAAAACTTAATAATCGATTAAATTTTGTCAAAAGTGATCTATCTTCGAAGAGCCTTACAGACCTGATAAATTCACTTATACATGATACATACATGTTATAGGTTTGTAAAATTTGAGTTAAAGTTACTTAACTTAAGATTATTTCTAATGAAATCCTGGCAAAAATAACATCATTATAAAGCAATATCATCGCCGAGGTAAAACCTATTGTACTTTTGAGGAGCTTTATGTTATAGGTTTATTTGTTTAATACATAAAGAACTATCATATTTGATTTTGGGATCCTACAGCAGTAAAATATGCAGGAAGTGCGGGAAGTATGAGAAGTAACAAGGAAGTATAGGAAGTACGGGAAGTATCAAGGAAGTATAGAGGAAGTACGAAAAGTACATAGGAAGTATGGGAAGTATCAAGGAAGTACATAATACTTCCTAGGAAGTACAGGAAGTATATACTTTTTGGAAAGTAGTGTACAACATTTGGGTCAGCGGTTTTCTCCTCGGATATACCTTAATCAAAGGTCATATATTATTGACATTCTGAATAAGTTTCGTTTTTCTGAAGCAAAAGAAGTTACTCCAATTGAACCTAATATAAAAATAAAAGGATCTGAATACAATGCGGATGTACCCTATCAAAATGCAATTGTTGTCTAATATATTTGGCAATAACTTTACGTCCAGATATTGTTTACGCAACAATTTTTAAACATTTCCGCTATAACACTTATCAAGATGACGTACATCGTTAAATTGACTAGAACAAGCTCACACAATCAAATATGTACAAACTGGCCTGGCTAATCGACAACAGTTTTATATACACACTCAAGCTACGCATTTAATTTACTAATATACAGATCAAAGAATTACATACCTAAATTTTCAACGAGGACGATGGATGGCAAGATGTCGTATAAGTCTACCCTTACTTTTTGCCATATAATCACATGTGCTACAAAAGAACTCACTTAGCCCTGTATGTATTTTTATATGTTTTTTAATGTCAGCGCTACATTTAGCATTAAAATCGCATATATTACATGTAAATAGGGCAACGCCGAGATGTAGTCGCATATGTTTCGCAAAACAATGTTTAATTTGCGATTTGTAGCCGCAAACCAAACAACGATACACCTGTTTTTTCACAGGAGTTGGTGGCGGTGGTGGAATATTCAGTATAATGTGACCTTCTCGTTTGACATGTACTTTCATATGGCGTGTAAGATGACTTTTATGACCTGTTCGATAATTGCATAAAATACATACGAATGGTTTTACTCCACTGTGTGTTTTTAAATGGTCATTTAAGTGAGTCTTCCTGAAGCATGTGTACTGACATTCCTTACATTTAAGCAGGTTCGTTGGTTCGTTTATATCGAACGGTATTGGTTTAACATCGGGTATTTCCTCGTCTTTAATTGGCAAGATCACGTTGCCTTCTTTATCAATGTTTAACGAATGAATGTCGATATATTCAGGTTGTCGTTCAAGAATATCTGGAGGTTTCTTGTCTGTTAACGGTTCAAAATGTTTGAGAGTAGAGCCTGATCTCAAATTGTATGATTGTCCAAGAACGTGCATTTTCACATGCCTGATCAGCACGCTCTTGGTTGGACAGGCATAATTACAATGAGCGCATTGTAATAATCTCAGCCTGTCGATTGCAGTACCTGAGCTGTTGTGTATCCGACCTATATGCCTTTTCAAATTACCTTTAAGTCCTGATTTATAGTCACAAAACGTGCATTGATGTGGTTTATCTCCTGTGTGACTACGCACGTGATCGTTGAAGTGTGACCGACGTTTAGTTTTGTAGGCACAAGAAGGACAAGAAAGGATTTTGTCATCTTTGTATTCGAAATTTTCGTGTATTTTAATGTGAGAAATGAGATTTGTTTCATTGTAGCATTTATAATCACAGGAACTGCATTCAAGAAGGTTGTCAGATATATTAAACTCACTTAGCGCATCAAGATTCTGTGCTGCATCCTCACCTAATTCGTTCAACGAACAGTAAGAATCAACATTTTCAGATTCGAAAATCTCTTCTTTAATATTGAATTCATTATATAAATTGTAGGTATTCAGATCGCTTATACAGTCAGGTACGGTTTCGTTTATTTCAGTAACCTCTTGTTTAATAATAGAATTAAGTGAAGGAAATAAGTTTGTAGTTGAACAATTTTCAATGGAAGTTTTTTCCAAACGATATAATGAAGCCATTCTAATAAAAACATGTGGTTTGCTTGAACGTTCACCGGAAAAAATTAAATCATTATTAACTTAGATTGTACATGTTAAGATTATTAATGTGGGTTTTGAATTTTAAAAATTCCATAATAAAAAATAATTTAGTGAGGTTAGGTTGAACGAAATCATTTTTGTAGTGGTGTCTACACAGGTACAAAAGTGTACGGATGCTTGATTTTTTAGACTAGATACAAATTGTCCTTGTTTTATCGCTTCACTAAGCCCTTACCGAGAAAAGGTAATATCATATTGGGGGTGTTATTATTCTATGGTAATGCTGATATTTTTCTGACATACAGCTATTGTTGTATGGATTTTTCTTAATATTTCCTGGGTATTAAACCACTCAGAGTTTTTTAAATTGTCTTTATTTACGTTTGATCCATGACCTAGGATCGTTGTCAAAAGAATAAAAAAATTTAAAAGAAGTATATTAAGAACAATACAAAACAAACCACAACATACATACAGGGTGTATTTGTATGGATTTTATGCATTGCACTGTATGTAAAATACAAAATCATACAGAGATGAAACGAGGTCTAGTTTTAATTTAAAAGAGTATCATCGAGGGGTGATTGTTACTGTCCCAAACTGCTGCAGAAGAAACCCAGGTACAAGATTAGTTAAAGGTATACGGTACTAGAAAGAGGTTCACTTTAGCATACTTCAATTTAAAGGTACCTGTAAAAGGTATTGAGATCCTTCCCAGGAACGCAACCACATCCCCATTTGCAGTTTTCGATGACCATTGTACGACCGTTAACAACCAACCGCACACTTCGTAACAAAAAGTAGCGTAAATGTTTACAAGAAGCACCTAAAACGAGCTTAAAGTTTTAATAAAGATATACAAAAAAATTAAATACTAAAATGAATAGGACATGCGTCAAAAAATCACTGATTTGTTAACTACATTACAAATTATTACGTTTCGTTTGGCGTCAATTATTACGTTTACCCCGAGCGTAATTTATTACGCCTTGAATGTGTCGCAAATTATTGCCGCAAAACGATTACGAATTCATACGCAAACGAAGCCATTAAAAACTAAACAAGGAACCCACTTTGATTAACAGCTGAAGCGAAGGCATCCTCCGCTAGTAACATGTTACATGCAGAAAATCGGCTATGTATCACATTTAGATTAAGTATAAATTATAAGATAGTTCCCGCGAATATTTTTAAATAAACTCGTTAATTTCCGTCATTCCAGACGGTTGCGTTTGCGCAATAAAATGCGCAAGCGCGGAGGGAATGGCGCAAGTGCGCGCGGTGTGATAAGACATTAGACGACGAGCCCGGAAGCCGGTAACATCTACCTGTGTTGTGGTGTTTGTCTTTTTCTCTTTTTAAGATGTAGGTTCCTGTATCTTATCTTGCCTTCTCATACCTCTACCTGTATCCTTTCGCCTACCTACAAACGAACATAGAGGTTGAACGAATAAGATTTGACATCAACAAGGGCGTGATATAACCCACAACGAGCTGGCCCTGGAAGATAATTGTAAGGTGCGATTTAAGTGAGTACATTGCTTTCATTTATATTGTAAACTTGATCATTGTACCACTTTTAAACGTGTTTGGTATTTGATACAATTTGCCGTTTAATTGTACGTTATATTAAAGATTGCGCAATAATACGAAACGCAGGAACCGTAACAAGCATCCAATCAGAAAGCATTGCTGTCGTTTTCAGATACATCTTTACATTCCTGCAACAAAGTGTGCTGAACCTACACTTTTAGAGCAGATATTTGTGAAGATTAGATATGAGATAGGTAAGGGACTTCAGGGGTACATTTCCTACAGTTAACGCCCACTCGCGTTTAATACATCGATATCGTCTGGTAGTTTGAGGAAAAAAGTCAAGTTTAACAGGCGTCCTTCTTATGAACTCATCATTCTCCACCATAAAAACGTCTCTCATTAGTTAAGCGCATAACCACACTTTTTGGCCCGGGAAACTGCATGCATTGTTATACTTTTGGGGCATTTGTTTTACAATTGCGCAATTGTTATAATTTAACGTATAATTTGTTATATTACCGGGCGCAATCGTTATAACCCCGGCGTCGCGCGTTTAAACCCACTTCTACAGTTGGCAACACGGATACTATCCTCGTTCACATTATTGCACAACAAATATATTACGACATGATTTCGTGTCAAATTGTATCACATGCCAAATATATTTACAGTGATACAAGATGCACCCTAAAAAAAAAAAAGCACTCGCCCAAAAATGTGGAACTCGTCACGATTTCGCGGTTATCCTTGCGCAGGGGCCATATTGATTTCCATGTATCTAGTTTAGGCGTTGTTTGGGGTGGGTTACGTGATGCCCTCGTTGAAGCCAGATTTAGCGTCTTCCCTCTTTTATGATAGTAAGTAGGACGAAGGAATAAGGTGAAGGCGACGATAGAAGGAAGAGATAAAAGAAAACCTACATTCTGAAAGAGATAAGACAAAGGAACGACACAGGTAAACGTTACAGTTTGACGTCTCGTTGGCTAATAATCCCATGTCCTGTTCAAACCGCGCACTTACTCACTCCGCGCCTGCGCATTTTTTTGCGCCGACGCAACTGTCCGAAATGACAGACATGCAGAAGTCTATTTTAAAAATAATGGCGGGAATTCATTCACAAATTTAAAAATGTACGATGTCAATTTTGGCATGTAACAAATTAAGTTAAGCTAAAAGTAAACAAATAATTATTCAAAATGATAGTTTTAATAAGTTTAATTGACATATAGCCTCCTTCAAATGTCACCAACTGAATAAGATAAAAAATAATTAAGGTAACCAACTTTGGTGTTGTCAAATTGCATTTTTTTTTAAAAGTCACTGGAAATTAAACATAATGAAACTGCCATTTTGAATAGTTATTTGTTTACTTTAGCTTAACTAAATTATGCGTTAAATTATAACAATTGCGCAATCGTATAACAAATGCCCCAAAAGTATAACAATGGCGCCCAACGTGTGCTCGATTGTTAAACTATTGGGTATTTGTTATACTCTTGCACAATTGTTATAGGTTAACGCATAATTACGCGGCAAATTTATCTGCCTTATTGTAACTTATACCGACCGCGCTTTAAGAGTGATGCAACCGCTTTTTAAGTCAATTTGCAAGCACAATTCAACTAAAATTAAATTACTCACGTGGTGGCATCTCGCAACTTACTCAGGGTCCAGCGATGCTTTACAGGTTGGGTCCAGTTACGCCATGTTGAATCAAATTACCATCCGTCCTTACTTTTACTGCACCATAAGGCGTCGGATGGATTAGGCAACAGGTACACAAAGGTAAAAGGTACAAGGAACCTACATACCTAAAAGAAAAACACACACCACACCAAGATAGTTGTAGATTCCTCGAGGGCTCGTGGCTTATTCCCGTTTTTGACACTCGCGCATTCCTGCATTCACTCTGCGCAGGCGCGACTGCCCGCGACGACGGAAATTGGCGTTTTTAATTTAAAAAATACGCGGGAATTACCTTATAAATTATAACTAAATCTAAAAATGTTCATTGCCAATTTTGGCATGTAACAGCATGGTAAAACATATCAATAAATCAAGGGATATTCATCTCTAGTCGGAAGAAAGTTATAACCATAAATTTTACATGTAATAACTTAATTAACGATAGGCAAACACTTTCTCCTTGGGATTACAAAATCTCCTATTCCAAATATTAAAACGACAGCTTTGTGCAGCCAAATGCGTAACAACGAACTGTGTTTAAGCCAGAAATAAAGTAGAGTAAAACGATTTGTCATAATGATTAAGAATAATGCTTGTTCATTAAATTTATCTCAAACGGACCGTCAGGCGTTCAAATTGGCGTGCAAACAGGCTAAGGAACCGCATATTGTGAAGAAAATAGCGCTTTTGTGGAACTCACCCCTCGCCATGCAAGCTAACTGGTGCATTATTACTGTCATGTCTCTGTGGTGGAGTAAATTTCATACAAGTTGCGTTAATTTCACGCGCAACAGCTTTATTGAAGTGTAGTGAGAATATTATATGCTTGTGCAGTAAAAGATCCGTGTAAAATAGGCTTTTTAAAAAGTATATAACTTCAATAATTATTTTGGGAATGCTTGTATGGTATTTTGTCCAAGTTTAGTTACTCCTGTGTGCTGTGCTTGATCCATATCCCTTTTAGTTAGTATGAATCTCCATTAACTCGATACATAAGTCGTCTATTGCTTTGCAAGTTGATGGTCATATTTATTTGACTAGCTATCGCTTTCTTTGTCTTGGTCCAATCATACCACCGGTACGCGCCAAAAAGAATTCTATTCGTTTATTATTTATATTTATCCTGTTAAATATGCCATCCCTTAATTTATTAACTGTTAGTATCGTAACAACAGTTTTAAAATTATTCATTCTAAATCACTTCTTAGACCATTGATAATGACCATAAGGTCGTAAGCGCCTTAGTTAATTTAAATTTTACACATTTAATTGCTTATTTAAGCTATATTTTGGTCAGGAATAGACCGGAGCCATGAACGATAGCTTAAATTTCAGTGGAGAAGCAACTCAACATTCCGCAGTTGAGAAATGAATCATGAATTTTACAAAGCTGCTTTTTTCTAATTGCTCGAAACCACTCTACATATGGAAAATTCTACATACAAGCATTCTGCTTATAAATTATTTTTTATTTTGCTTTTCTTATAGAAACTACTTCGGTGTTATGCTATTTTTCTAAAGGCATTGCGAGCGCTGTGCTTCGTAAAGTTTTATTATTTTAGGTTGTACCATAGACTTTTGCAACAGGCAGTTAGAGAAGAGAAGGTAGACTTGGTGCTGGCAAGTGAGCCAAATCAAAAAATGAGTAAAGACTGGCTAGTAGACAAAGATTACAAAGCGGCCATATGGATTATAAATGATAAGCTCAAGATATTTGAACATGGCCAGAGTAGAGGTGTTGTGTGGGTGGAGCTAGAGGATCCAAAAATCAGCTTCTACAGCTGGTACTTCTCGCCCAACAGAAGTAACATAGAGTACCATCGATTCCTTGATGTGATGGGAGACATCCTGATAAGAAACAGAAGAGAGGCAGTGGTTGCGGGAGACCTAAACGCCAAAGCGCGAGAGTGGGGATCGGCAAGGACGGATTCAAGAGGGGAAGACACTATCGATTGGATGACTACGGTGGATTTAGTAGTGATTAATAAAGGAGACTCCCCCACATTCAGAAGAGGTAACTCTGAATCCGTAATTGATATCACGTTAGCTACACCGACGGTGGCGCAGTCGATTATAGACTGGCAAGTATTAGAAGAAGAAACACTCAGTGACCACATGTATATAACATATTACGTGAGGAGTAGCGAAAAGAAGGTAGCACATTTTGAAATGGGAGGGTGGTCACTGAGGAAGATTAACAAAAAAGCACTTCAACAGCGCTCGAGGAAGAGCAACTCGCAGAGAGTCATACGCACATGGACTTGATACATTTGTTAACGTGGGCGTGCGATAAATCAATGCCAAAAAAAAAGGAAAGATGAGGAATAAAAGACAAGTTTTTTGGTGGACTGATGAAATTAGTTAACTAAGAAAGGAGTCAAACAGAGCAAGATGAAGACTTTAGCGGAAAAGGAAGATAACACCAGGTAACTGCCATGAAGAAATGCAAGCAGCCCGCGAAAAGAAAAATGCACCCAAAAAAACTATCAGCAGAAGTCAAAAGCAATGTTGGGACAAACTGTGCGATAAAATTGACGAAGACATATGGGAACTGGGTCGTCACTAAAAAATTAAAACATAAGGAAACAGATACGCTTAGTTGGCAGAAAAGAAAGGAGGTTCTTCGCGAATAATTCCCACAGGGTGGGGGATGGGTATAGCAGCGACCAGGAATAAGGCAGAAAGGACCAGCATTTACCGAGGCTGAGCTAAGTGAGGCTATGCTGAAGCTTAGAGCCGGTAAAGCACCGGGATTAGATGGCATCCCGGCTGAGGTCATGAAGATGGCAGTCAGCACTATACCGGGGCAGGTATTGAGGGTAATGAATAACATTATGGAAATAGGTGAATTCCCAGAAGAGTGGAAGCAAGCGGGAGTTGTCTTGTTAAAGAAACTAGTATACCCCCGTAAACGCGGTACGTGCGCCACAAATGACAGCAGGTAGCGATATTACATAATGTGAAAATTTACGCGCAAATTATATATGACGTCACACAATATGCAAGTTATTGCAACACATTTTCAAAGTATACAAATTTTAGAGAACCCCCAAGGGCTACTTACGGGAACCTGCAGGGTTTCTTACAGGATTACTCCATGCTAGCGGCAGCGGGGCTCCGTGGATCTTTTGAGGGCGTCGGCTGCTTTGACTAATCTTTCTCGGGTCATGGGAACTCTTGAGCCAGGTTGTACCCAAATTCGATTGGTCTTCGTCCTATGTACCGGGAACGACGGGAACTGGTTATAAGGAACGATAAGGGCAAAAGGGACTTACATAACCAAAAAGATACGATAAGATACCACACAATCACTCTTCTTCACATTTCGGAGGCAAGTCCTGACGCGTCTCCCGGAAATTCCCCACTCTCCTTTCGTCCACACGCGTCGGCGCGAATCTCGCGCAATGCACTATCTGAAGTGACGGAAATACGCACACAAGTCTTTTTAAATTTATGGCGCGATATTCTCACATATTAAAACTTAGTTAAGAATGTCTAGTGCCGATTTCGGCACGTAACAAAACCTGGGAAACCACAAGATATGTCATCGTAGCATAGGCCAATCTGCTTAATCGACTCGGCGGCAAAACTACTGGAGCATCTCGTGGCTAATAGAATTAGGCTAGAAGTAGACAATCAAGGGGGACTATCACCAATGCAATTTAGTTTCCGTGAAGGCAAGTCGACGATCGATGCCATCGACGAGGTAATACAGATGGCAAAGAATTCGAGGCAAGGTTCATGGCGTATTAGGGAACTATGTATAGTAATCGCTATTGACGTCCAAAATGCTTTCAATTCGGCCAGGTAGAAGTGCATAGTAGACGCTTTAGAGAGACAGCATATTTCAGCATACCTGGTTAGTTTAGTGGGAAGCTATTTGAACAACAGACAAGTGGAGATGTACAATAATCAATGGGAGAAATACTGCATGAAAGTCACAAGAGGATCGGTCTTAGGGTCATTATTATGGAATATAATGTATGACCAAGTTCTGAGGCTCAACTTCCCTGTGGGAGTAAAAATGGTTGGATATGCTGATGACCTGGCGCTGGTTGTAACAGGGAAAATGGTTAATGAGTTGATTAACAAGGCAAACTATTGCCTACAACAAGTAAATGTCTGGATGAAACAAAACAGTCTTCAAATAGCCATATTGTTGGTAGGGAGACGAAAAATTAAAATCAAAGGGCTTCACATTGGCGAGGATGAAATTAAGACATTAAATTACCTACGTTATCTTGGTATAACCCTGGACTTGAACCTATCTTTCAAGGAGCACATCTGCAGGGTATCCGATAGAGCACAGAATGCGATGAATGGCATAGCAAGATTGATGCCAAATTTAGCAAGCCCAAGAGCGAGTAGAAAGAAGGTCTTGTGATCAGTTGTCACCTCCGTTATAATGTATGGAGCTCAGATATGGGGAGAGTCTATGGAGAAAGCAAACTACCGACAGAAGCTTCTCAGAGTGCAACGTAGGGCGGCGATAAGAATTGCTAGCACCTACAAAACGGTGGCCGCCGAAACGGTAATGGTGGTGGCAGGGATAATCCCGGCGAATATCCTAGCGGGGGAAGAAAGGACATTTATATGTTCAACGTAGATAAGCGTGCTGCAAGGGAACGCACTATAAAAGAGTGGCAGAGGAGGTGGGAACGTGTTACGTTTTTTTTTGTGGCAGTCACGTTGGGCGCCAAAGTTATGTTACGTTGGCTCGTAGCCGTGCGTAACAAAAAGAAAAGCAAAGAGAAAAAAAAAGAAAGTGACCTGGCTTAATCGGAGAGTAGGGGGGGTTGTAGAAAGCAGACCAACCTATAAGGGACGTGGCGGTCAGGAATTAGTAACAGTACCTGCAATAGAAAAATTAGAATAGTAAACCTGAAAAGAAAACAAATTGGTCCTGCAAACCTGAAACAAAGAAAAAAAACATAGCATACGGATCAAGTATAAATTGTTCAGTACCTTGTAGAAAGAAAAACTGTTTGAATAATCTATATAATTTAACAACGTTAAAAGCAATATAACAAATCTTTAGTACAAAGTGAGGTAATATTGGGGAGTAGCAAAAACGTTTCCTCACACACCAATCAAACATAAATCAGACAAAATGTAAAAAAAATAAATAGGTAAGACACAATTGATATAAGTAATTCAGTAAAATTTTTAACAAAGAAATAGATAAATAGATAAGCACAATTGTTATGAGTCTTTCAGTATGGCTGATTGTTCTCTTTTTTTTTTAAAATAGCCTGCAAGTCTATGTAAAAAGGTATCAGAACGACAAAGAATATTGCAAAACAACGTATAGATATTTAAAGTAACAACAAGTAGGAAATAGTTCAACTTACACAAGGTCCTTCAGCACCGCTTCCTTGCCATTGCAGTGTGGGATCCACGATGTCTGGCACTAACGAAGCACTTCACCCTAGACTGTGAGGGTGTTGATGGAACTTATCACAAATTACCCTAATCACACCGACTTATTTCACTGGGGTTAGCAGCGGACCTTATCACGCGAAGGAACTATGTATATTATTTTTGTAAACATACAAAAAGCAGCGAGGAACTTCAAGCACTACTTTTGTAAGCCAGTAATCTGTTATGTTTCGCCAATAACGAAAGTGGCGCAAGCACTGTTCTATTTTAGATTCGTTGGGGTGAGCAAATTCAGAAACTACAGTATCAACTGTATTTACCGGTGAATGAGATACCTATTTACAAGAAGCAACCTTTTTCTTTTTCAGATTCCTTTCCCGGAAATCCGATCTTCACAGTTTAGATATCACAAGACAAAGCAAGAAACAAAAACCATAATGAGTAAAGAACAAAGAACAATTACAACTGCCACAGTTAATATACGAGTTTTATTTCACAAGAAAAACAATTAAAACCACAACTTAGTAAAGTACGCGTAAGCAAGTAACACCGTCCGTCAAACGTAGTTAATATATCAGAACGAAGAGCAAAACTCCACGCTTTAGTAATGCAGAACAAAACACGACTTTCGACCGACTATTCAAGAACGTTGCATTGCAACCGCTTATCTACCACTGTTAATAACATAAGGCACAGCTAGAACGTGAATGTCACAATCGTATCTAGCAATTCATTACAGGCTGTTTATCATTTTAGATAAGCCGGAAAGCAATTTATTTATTAATAACACGAAACGAAATTTATACGAATAGCAATTTATTATACGAATTGAGTAGTCTAGAAATGTTAGGCCACCAAAAATGCACGTTACAAGTTAATAAATATAAAATATAGAAATCGCAATTTGCAGAAATGCGTTTATAACTTGGGATACAGCGTAAACGTTTAACACTTAAAAATGCCCGTTACAAACGCTCGGGACATGAATGGAGCAAAACACTTATCCCAAATGTGAAGACATGGATCAATAGAAAGCTTGGTGAAACGGACTATTACCTGACACATGTATTAACAGGCCATGGGTGCTTCGGCAATTTCCTTTACATAATTGGAAAGTATGCAACAGATAGGTGCATAATGTGCGGGGAAGAGGATGACTCTTGACACACAATATTTAAATGCCAGTGTTGGACACAACTCAGACTCATGGTGGAACTGGACATAGAGACAGTGTTGACACCAGAGAACCTGGTACCAACAATGTTGCAAACAGCTGAAAAATGGGGAAAAATAAAGAAATATATACGAAAGATAATGTCCACCAAAGCAAGAGAAGAATGGAGGCTACAGAATAGAGGTTAAACGCTAAAGAACAACAATACCCCTCAAACTCCCACGAAGTAATGCCTAACGGCGGTTCCGTGGGAGTTCTGTCTCACAAGAAGGAAGCGGGGAACAGTTTTAGCTGGTAGGCGTACAACAATTTCTAAGGTCGAGAGACCTTAGCGGTTGCTGGCCGAATCCGCACACTGTCTTTCACAATGTTATACACTGCACCAGATATGACTGGTGTAGATTATAGCAAATAGTGGCTACGTAAAGATTTTCTGCTCCTCGAGATTAAAAAAAGAGGTTATACCATGGATATGTTGATACTTATCAAGAAATTGTAAATGTATAAAGTGTGGTTGGATTATCTTTTGCAGAACTTTACCCTCATTCAACTTGTAACCGATCCGCGGGTACAATTGATCACATACACGGTATGACATCTACCGTCTCTAAGGGTGCCGGCGAAGGAGTGGGTTAATTTCTTATTATTCAACCTTAAATTCAATTAATTAGCTGCTGGCCCTTTTATGTAATACGCAATGTATTAGTATTTAGATTAGTTAAAATGGGTTTAAAATCTTGTGAAATTATTTTGGATAATAACTGGGGCAGCTATTATGCAGGCGATACCGTTACAGGGCGTGTTGAACTAGTGGTAGATGCACCTAAGCAAGTTAGGGGTAAGTAACTTGTAAACAATACTTACATACACATCCTTCGTGGTTATCTCGAAGAGGTGGGCAAGTTTGCGAAACCTTTTTAAATGCAGTCTTCAGACTTAACAATTCCCTTCTCGAACACTTCCTTCACCTTGCATCACTTTATTCAAGCTTTTGCATCCTTGAAACTTCTCACCTTCCTTCCTTTCACACTTTAATCCACCACGTTTTCCATAGTCTACCTCATCTCGTACCACAATCCGCTGTGCACTTCCTCCTGATAAAGTAAAGAACGTCAAAGACAATCACTTTTTATTTACTTGGCGTAGGTATCTCCATCGCTTTTAAGGGCGAAGCTACCACAAGTTGGACTATCGAAGAATCAAAAACAAACAACGAAGGAAAACAAGAATCCGAAAGGACTGATCTTACAGGGTTAGAAGAATATTTTAAAATACAATATTATCTCGTTGGAGGACAGGGTAAAATAAATACTTAGTGACCACGTACACAATTAATACTTTTTTTATTGAAGCGGGTGAAGTGAGTATTCCGGCTGGACACCACACGTACCCCTTTACATGCGTGTTACCACCAACTTTGCCATCGTCTTTTGAAGGAGAGTATGGTTTTGTGCGTTATACCATTAAGGTAACTTTGGATCGTCCATGGAAATTTGATCAAGAAAGCAAACGTGCATTTACAGTTCTCTCACCTGTTGATTTAAACATGAATTCTCGATTAAAGGTAAGCTTAGTAATTTTAACAGCGAATATGTTACATAATTTGTTTTAGGAACCGGCTCGTTTAACTGTGGAAAAATACTTTTGTTGTTTTTGGTGTCAATCTGGACCGCTAACTTGTGTAATATCGATTCCATATACTGGCTTTGTACCAGGGCAAGTAATTCCTGTAGTTGCCGAGGTTGATAATATATCGAATGTTGAAGTAACAACCGTTCAGTTTACTTTAAAAAAGGTTATTATATTATGTATATGCAACAGTGTTCAGCAACTTTACTCACTAGAATTACGATAACACAAATTTGTACAGCCCCTAATAGTCTAATGAACATGGATACGTATCCCTACTACTGCGATAAGAGCAGTAGCCAATATTTGTTAGTTTCATACCGGCATGAACTTAGAAGTTAATTTCCAGCAGCGTATTTACGAGTTTTGCCGAACGACCAGTGGCATCGGTAAAGAAGGATAGACACAAACAAAAATTTCAAAACACATTAAACCATATAAATCGCATAAAATGCGCTGCTACTTAATTGTAATTAATTTTATTAGAATGCCACAAATTCAAATTATGAACAACTTTATTAACCATTCTTGAGTGAATTTATAATTTCATACACCTCCAGTCCCACTAAATAAAAAAGTTTGTTTCATAGATTTTTATTTATAAAACACAATTATTAACAACTTACAACGGAACAATTTAAAGTAAATAACATAAAACATTTTATGGGCTAGCCCAGCTAGCTAAATCGGTAGAGCATGAGACTCTGAATCTCAAGGTCGTGGGTTCGAGCTCACGTTGGGCGCCATTGCTGTGCTTTTCCCGCGTTTCTATACTATTGCGCAATTGTTTAATATAACGTATAATTACGCGCCACTTTGTATCAAATACCAAACACGTTTAAAAGTGATGCAATGGTCAAATTTTATGCACAATGTAAATAAAAGCAATGTACTATAACACTTCAGCCCCCTTCCTGACCTATCTGTAGCAGTCAAAGAAACAAGGACCGAGTTACCTAATACATATATAATCGACTACCAATTCTATATCACTTTTTATGGTTCAAAATTGCAATATAAGAGTCCACTTACCTATTCCAATAGTATTTACTCTACTTTCTTCAAACGCCTCGGCTACTCTACAGCGGAGAATACATGGACATGCCCCGGGTGGATAGGCTTAGAATTCTGAAACCGATACTGGTGAGTTAACTTACCCAAAAGTTTACAAAGTATCTATACCTTAAATGTATTTCAACAAACCCCTTTAAATTATAGATCTCAAAATTATCAAGTAATGAATTTAATAACCTTTAATGTGGTGATATAACTATATACATTTACTATATTGACATACTTGAATGCAATAAAATCAGTATCTCTTATTTAACTAAAGCCCCCTTAAATCGGGTAATTACATTCTACTAAACATTGCAAATTTTACATTTAAACAGATTGGCTTCCAACTGAAACATAGCCAATAACTCTTAATATTCTCTATAAACTCATAACAAAAGGTAATAACGTTAATAAAGTCCAAGAATTCCAACCTTAATCTAGCAACTTAACATCTGCATATAAAATCATATAGATTATTTTATCAACGTTCATACTTACAACACCACGTGTATGTATGCATATACACGCCCGTTTTCTCGAAACATTTATACAAGGGTTCACTCAATACCTGTGTTGGGCATGTAATACTATCTATTGCTTCATCCTAAACAAGGCCTCTAGGGTAATTTATTCTCACCAGTTTTGAAACTGTTAATGCGGTTATTGGTAACTTTAGTGCTTGGAACTCTGGATATCTCGCTACTTCTATACCAAGTCATGGTTTGGAGTCGAACTTCCAAAATACAAACGTCCACCAATCAATCAAAATTGAGCCATAAAAGTGTGTTGAGTTATCATCTTCTATGCCGTTAACAAGCCGGCGTCTCTAACCATTGACCGCCCTACAACTTAAACCTTTTGTCGTCTAATTATACTGTCCTTTATTCATTATATAACTCCACTAATCGTCCCATAATGCCCGTATTCACTTCTTATATTTCTTACTTATACTTCACTTTAATTTTATGCGGTCAAATAACCTCGATAGTTACGCGCCATTGCAGCGTAACTGGCCCTAACTATGGGCTAAGTACTTTTTTATTTTATTTCGTACATCTTTTGCCTTTGTGTATTGTCTTTTTGTCTTTGTGTGTCATGTGTGTGTTTTTGTCTTTATTTCCCCTATTTATATACCTTTTATCACGTGATTGTTCTAGCCAATTACAAACCTTACATATTGCACAATTGTGTCCCATTCTTACACGTGTTTTTAGGTTAATGGTTAAATCCATTTTTATTATTGCAATTGCTAATTGAAACTGCCCTATAATTAAATTTAAGTTATTCTGCAATATTCTGAACTATTTCCTGTTAATATTTTTATAGATATTTTATAGATACGAAAAATAACATTATATTACATATTTCCGGTTTTGGAATTTTCTAGAACAAATTAGTATTTCCCTTTGGCGCCTAATTTAAAATCTTCTACATTTCACGGGATGTTAGATTTCAGTTGATAGGTTATGTTAATTTAAAGTGTCAATTGTCACCCTAAAGTCGAACTAGGATTGGATAACTGTATTAATTCATGGTCATTGATAGGTTATATTTTAGAAAGAATTATTTGTGATTGGCCGAAAATATTATTTGAAAATTAAATTAATTTAAAAAGGTTCTTGGATGTTACAGTACTCGCTTAAATCGCACCTTACAGCCAAATCCAAGGGCAATCACATTTTGTGGGTCACATCATGCCATTGCTGAGTCAAATTGCCAATCCATTCTCCTAAAACTCTATGCTAGTAGAGGATTGAAGGACTACCAGGTAGATGTACCACAGAAAGAGGGAAGATAAAGGAACCTACATCCTAAAAAGAGAAAAGACACATATACACAACACCGGTAGATATTCTTGGATTCAGGTCTCGTAGATTAATGGCGTCCTTTCCCACACTCCGCACCTGCGCATTCTTTTGCACAAACACAACTGTCTGGAATGACGGAAATTGACAAGTTTATTTAAAAATATCCGCGGGAATTTATTTACAAATTATATGAATGTACATTGCTAAATTTGGAATGTAACATTAGCAATTCGCCTTTAAACCCGGGGATACACAATTTTTCTAATATACTAGATATTTACAAAGGGATATTTATTTATTTAATAAATAATAAATGCAATTATTACTTAAAGGTATAAAGTCAGCAAAGCTTGTTCAATTGAAACCCATCTTTGCTTCAGGAAAAATGTATTGACAACTAAATTTACAAGTAATTACCACTATGATTAAGGCACATATCCCATTGTTTCGTCAACCTATGTATACCTTGTCTAAAGAAATCTTGTGACTGCGGCTTGAAGAATTCTTTCACGGCGTTTTGTACTTCTTTGTCCGACTGAAAACGGTTACCTTTTAACGCTTTTTTCAGTGGTCCAAAGATGTGAGAATCGCAAGGAGATAAACCGCAACTACAGGGTGAATGCTCTAATATCCTCCATTTCTTTCACTACGTTAGTCCCGATTTATCGCCTTGCGATTTTCCCATCTTTGGGCCACTGAAAAAAGCATTAAAAGGTAACCGTTTTCAGTCGGACGAAGAAGTACAAAACGCCATGAAAGAATTCTTCGAGCAGCAGCCACAAGATTTCTTTAGGCAGGGTATACATAGGTTGATGAAACAATGGGATATGTGTCTTAATCGTAGGGGTAATTATTTGTAAATTTAGTTGTCAGTAAATTTTCCTGAACCAAAGATGGGTTTCAATTGAACAAGTCTCGTAGAATGAAACAGATGAAAAAATTACACACTACATGCGCAACAAGCACCAAATAAAAGAAACCAGCAATTCAAGCAAAAGCAGAACATCACAGCAAAAGTACGAGTATAAAGTTGTCGATTCTGGCCTAACTATAAAAATTCAGAACCGTTTATTTTTTAAAAACTGTGTAGGTCGGGCCAGTTCCAAAGTCTTTAGAACGATCTGCAGCAAGTACTAAATAAAAGAAACATACCCGCAATTCAATCAAAAATAGAACACCGTGGGCAAAACTTTGAGTTTATAGTTGTCAATTCTGGCCTAACTATAAAACTTCAGAACCGTTTATTTTTTTAAAACTGCGTAGGTCGGGCCTGATCCAAACTCTTGAGGACAATCCGTAGCAAGCCTTGAATAAAAGAAACACCCGCAATTCGGACTAAAACAATACCACGAGCAAATCTTCGAGTTTAGAGTTATCGATTCAGATCTAACTATAAAAATTCCTAATCGTTTTTTCTTTAAAGGTGCGTGGATCGGACCCATTCCAAACTCTTTAGGAAGATCCGTAGCAAACCTCGAACAAAAGAAATATACCCATAATTCAATCAAGAACAGAATACCACAGGCAAAACTTTGAGTTTAACGTTGTCGATTCTGGCCTAACTATAAAACTTCAGAACTTTATTTTTTTAAAACTGCGTAGGTCGGGCCAGATCCAAACTCTTTAGGACGATCCGTAGCAAGCCCCGAATCAAAGAAACACCCGCAATTTGGACTAAAACAGAATACCACGAGCAAATCTTCGAGTTTAGAGTTATCGATTCAGATCTAACTATAAAAATTCCTAATCGTTTTTTCTTTAAAGCTGCGTGGATCGGACCCAATCCAAACTCTTTAGGAAGATCCGTAGCAAATCCCGAACAAAAGAAATATGCCCGTAATTCAATCAAGAACAGAATACCACGGGCAAAACTTTAAGTTTAACGTTGTCGATTCTGGCCTAACTATAAAACTTCACATTCTTGAAGTTGTTTCAACAAAGTCTACTGTGGTGATGTGGTCTTGGTACGATCAATTCCTTGAAGTTGTTTCGACGAAGTCTACTAGGGCGAAGTCATCTTGCTGCGAAAAACTCTTCGAAGTTGTTTCTACGAAGTCTATTAGGGCGAAGTGGCCTTGATCTGATCTACTCACCAAAGACGTTTTAACCAGGTCTGCTAGGGCAAAGTCATCTTGCTGCGAACAACTCTTCGAAGTTGTTTCTACGAAGTCTACTAGGGCGAAGTGGCTTTGATCTGATCTACTCACCAAAGACGTTTTAACCAGGTCTGCTAGGGCGAAGTCATCTTGCTGCGAACAACTCTTCGAAGTTGTTTCTACGAAGTCTACTAGGGCGAAGTGGCTTTGATCTGATCTACTCACCAAAGACGTTTTAACCAGGTCTGCTAGGGCGAAGTCATCTTGCTGCGAACAACTCTTCGAAGTTGTTTCTACGAAGCCTACTAGGGCGAAGTGGCCTTGATCTGATCTACTCACCAAAGACGTTTTAACCAGGTCTGCTAGGGCGAAGTTATCTTGCTGCGAAAACTCTTCGAAGTTGTTTCTACGAAGTCTACTAGGGCGAAGTGGCCTTGATCTGATCTACTCACCAAAGACGTTTTAATCAGGTCTGTTAGGGCGAAGTTATCTTGCTGCGAAAACTCTTCGAAGTTGTTTCTACGAAGTCTACTAGGGCGAAGTGGCCTTGATCTGATCTACTCACCAAAGACGTTTTAATCAGGTCTGTTAGGGCAAAGTCATTTTGCTGCGAACAACTCTTCGAAGTTGTTTCTCCGAAGTCTACTAGGGCGAAGTGGCCTTGATCTGATCTACTCACCAAAGACGTTTTAACAGGTCTGTTAGGGCAAAGTCATTTTGCTGCGAACAACTCTTCGAAGTTGTTTCTCCGAAGTCTACTAGGGCGAAGTGGCCTTGATCTGATCTACTCACCAAAGACGTTTTAACCAGGTCTGCTAGGACGAAGTCATCTTGCTGCGAACTACTCCCTGAAGTCTATTAGGGCGAAATGATCTTATTTATTTACTTATGTGACATTCAAATACTTACAGGAAAACAATCCCAAATAGTAAAAATAACCTAAAACTATTACAATGATAATGCATTCTAAGAGTAGAAAACTGAACTGTAAAAATATCAGTTTCACTAGGAAAATATCTGTTATAGCTTCTCATTAAATTGTCTACAAAGGCATTCATACCGTAATTGGTACGGTGACGGTTAACATAAAAAAGAATAGCACTTCGAGTAAAATCTGGCGACACACGAAACCTAATGTCACCGAGTAACTCACTACAGTCGATAACATTGTGAAGAACTTTATGAAGAAATAATAAAAGGGAAGTGTTTCGTCTGGTATGTAAAGCCTGGTAGCCAGCTAATTGTAGTCTAACATTATAAGACACATCACTGTATGGAAAACTAAGTTTCCATAGAATGAACTTTACAAATTTGTGCTGCACACGCTCAATTTTATGTGTATAAACAGTATAAATAGGATTCCATATACAGCTGTTATATTCTAATATACTACGCACAAGAGAATTGTATAGAGATTTCAAAGCTCTAACATCCTTAATGTGGACTGAGTTTCTTTTAACAAAGCCCAACATTTTAAATGCTCTTGAGACAATACATGAAATATGCTCAGTGAACAAGAGACGATTATCAAACAACACACCCAGGTCGGATATGCTGTTAACAACGTCCAGTTTCACCTTGTTCATTGTGTAATTGAAAGTAATCAATTCGGTGCTTCTAGAGAATCTCATAACCTTACACTTCTTGACATTTAAGTTGAGCAGATTATTATTCATGTACTTGACGAGATTGAAAATGTCCAATTGCACACTAGCAGAATCACATTGGCTTTCAATTGGGCTGAAGAACTTTAAAGTAAACATTTACATTTGCAAAATACATCTACAACATCATTGATAAAAAGTATGAACAAGATCGGTCCGAGATGTGACCCCTGTGGAACACCCGAAATAGCCCGTATAGTTCTGGAAGTTGTTTCTGCAATTTCCACCGTTTGTGTGCGATTGTCCATATAGGAGCATGACCATTCAAGGTAAGAACCAGAGATTCCAAGAGTTTTCAGTTTGTTCAGAAGAAGAGCGTGCATACACTGTCAAAGGCCTTGGATATGTCTGTATATATCACATCAACTTGTAGGCCCTTTTCTAAAGTATTAGTTAGAAAGTTATGATAAAGACCAAGATTAGTAGTAGTAGAGCGTCCCTTATAAAAACCGTGCTGTTCTACAGCAATGACGTTCTTGAAAGTGTCACAAATTATGGATTCCAAAAGCTTAGGAATAGAAGACAGGATGGATATACGACGATATTTTTCCACAGCTGCACGATCACCAGATTTAAACACTGGAATTAAGGTTGCTTTCTTCCAAACTAACGGGAAGGTTCCAGTATCCAAACTCATTTGAAAAATGAAAGTCAAAGGAACACATAGAGAAGTACCACATTGTTTCAAGAATAGAGATGGTATACCATCAGGGCCAGGATTCTTTGATACATGCAGGGAACATAGTTTATTCATTACCTCATCCTCTGTAAATTCATGGGAACAGAGGTTAATCGCACTTTTGCTTACCATGTTTTTATTCACAAATATATTGGGATGATTAGTGTAGCATGATTCGAAATATGTTGCAAAACCATCGACTATTCTCTGAGCATTTGTTAATACGGCATCATCATATGTCATGGAACTAGGAATCCCACTGCTTCTTTTCAAAGAATTAATGAAAGTCCAGAAGTGTCTAATATTACTAGGCATCATAAGTTCAGTGTTGCTGATAAAATTTGAATAGCAAAGATCAATTAAGCGCTTGGTGTCTTTCCTAATTTTGGAGTAGTTTTTATAATCAATTTCCGAGCCAGATAGTTGATACTTTCTGTATGTTTTATTCTTTAACCTAATGAGATTAATCAGTGTCCCATTATACCAACGTGGATATTTGCTGCAGAGCTTCTTCTGCCGAGGCACGTGCATATCAACACCCTTTAAAACAAGCTCATAAAAATGCTCTACAGCTTCATCGATACTTATATAACCATGAAGAACAGACCAGTCAATGGAGTTATAAAAGACATTTAGTTTACCATAGTCAGCTCTACGAAAATTATAAAAGTATGATGGAGATTCATTCTTGATCGATGGAGTAAAAGCATTAACAATAGTAATTATGAGTGGAGGGTGATAATTATCAACTATGCTTAAGGACTGGTCAGCTTCAGTAACCACCGTATTGCCAATTGCATCTGTAAATATGAGATCAAGCATTTTACCATAAAAATTAAAAACGCGATTAACCTGTTGAAGGTTAAGGTAATACATATCCTGGATAAAGGATTCAGCATCCACAGATATCAAGCCCACAAGGTTGGTAAAATTTCCCTCATCATCCAATGACCACTCAATCTTAGGCAGATTGAAATCACCAGTAATTAGAAATTGAGAATTGTTGTTGTCAGCTAGTATACTTTCAGCTTTTTTAGTAAAATTAGCATAAAGTTCGTAACATGAATTTGGGGGAAAATATACCCACATATAATAATAATAATAATAATATATTTGATTTATTGAATATATACAAATACATATATCCAAAAGGACATGGTTCAGCAAGTCTGATTTTCAACCACTCCTGACTATAATTTAGTACACTTATTTAGATTATTTTTTATAATACTTATTTAACAAAAAATTTTTCATTTCTTAAATGTACATTGATTTTTACAACTTTTATACAGATTTATATTTTGATTTATAAACATAGCTGCCGTATGTTCAAATGAAGCTTTAAATTTGGCTACTTGATGCCTAGGTACATTAATCATGTCTACTGACCTTAAGTTTAGATTATGTATGTCACTTCGCTTCTTTAGTAGTTCATACAAGTGATTTGGTATTTTTGTAATAATAATTCCATACAGTAACACCGCAAACAACAATTCACACCTACCTTGAAATTTTAAAATCTGATGTTCTTTATAAATAGGTGTTACATGATCAAATTTTCTATAATTAAAAATAAATCGTATGCAACTATTTTGTAATACCTGCAACTTATTTTTTAATTCGTTAGTTAGATAATTAAAATAGACACAACTACAATAATCAAGCTGACTAATTATTAAAGTATTACATAATTCCATTTTTGTATGTGACAGATTCAAGTTTTTATAACTGTATAGTCGCTTTAAATTGGCATAGCCTGACTTAATCTTTGTTACTACATGTTTTTCAAAATTTAGATTGGTATCTATAATAAGACCAAGATTCTTTGTACTCGATGAAAAAGTAACTTCTACATTATTGATTGTGATAACCTCATTTATATTGTCGTGAACTTTCCTACATGCCAATTTATTTCCCAAGCCATAGCGACCGTTTTTGTAGGATTTAAGAGTAAACCATTTTCTTTTGACCATTTAGATATTTGTTCCAAATCCATATTTAAATATTGAATAGTTTTGTTAATTTCTTCTGCTGTACATGATACATACCCTTGCACATAATCGGCATACATGTGCACTGAACATACCTTTATCACCTCTGGTAGATCTGCAGTAAATAGGGAAAATATAATTGGTGCTAAAACACTTCCCTGTGGGCACTCCTTGCTTTCATGGTAAAAATTCTGAGAACCTATTGTTGAGGTTTACTTGCTGATACCTTTCACTGAGATAGTTTTTAAACCATAATAAAACTGTCTTACTGCAACCATATAATTCTAGTTTACGAAGCAAACGTTGTATATTTACTAGTTCGAATGCTTTGCTATAGTCTAACATTACCAATAGAGTAACCTTGGCTTCATTCATAGCTCTCGTGATGTCATCAACAATCTTACATAGCGCTATTGTCGTACTGTGCCCCTTTCGGAATCCAGACTGTACTGACGGCAAAATATATGTATTGATATACCCACTATACTGATCATAAACTATTTTTTCTGCTATTTTTGACATTGTGCTTAAAATATTGATTGGCCTTAGATGAGTCAATTCTGTAGCATTAGATACTTTTGCAATAGGCGTGACTATTGAGTATTTTCATATCTTAGGATATGTTCCTTCATTTAATGAGCATCTTAAAATATTAACCAGCACATCTATACAGTAAGGTAGTATATATTTTAGAATTTTTATGCCAATACCATCCACACCAATTGCTTCTGATTTGATACAAGATATAATTTTGTACACTGCATCATGTGTAATTTTTTGCATATCAAATTTAAATTGTTGCTTAAACACTGGATAATCTAATTTATTATTTAGATTCAGCACCGTTTATTTTTTAAAAACTGTGTAGGTCGGGCCAGATCCAAAGTGTTTAGAACGATCTGCAGCAAGTGCCGAATAAAAGAAACATACCCGCAATTCAATCAAAAATGGTACACGGTGGGCAAAACTTTGAGTTTATAGTTGTCGATTCTGGCCTAACTATAAAACTTCAGAACCGTTAATTTTTTTAAAACTGCATAGGTCGGCATGATCCAAACTCTTTAGGACAATCCGTAGCAAGCCCTGAATAAAAGAAACACCTGCAATTTGGGCAAAAACAGAATACCCCGAGCAAATCTTCGAGTTTAGAGTTGTCGATTCAGATACTATAAAAATTCATAACCGTTTTTTCTTTAAAGCTGCGTGGGTCGGACCCGATCCAAACTCTTTACTACCCTCCGTAGCAAGCCGTGAATAAAAGAAACATACACGCAAAACAGTAAAAAATAGGAGAGATAGGATGATAGGCCACATACTATGGCATGAGGGAATAGTGCGGAATATATTAGAAGCAGAGATAGGAAAAAAGAGAAGAAGAGGCAGACCTAGATTAGACTACGGCACACAGATAGTAAAAGATGTAGGCTGTAGAGGTTTCAGGGAGATGTGTAGGCTAGCCCAGAATAGAAATCAATGGAGGTACGCATCCAACCAATCCCAAGATGGATAAACTAATGACGAAAAGATAACTGTGCGTAAACATGATGATTATTATAAGTAACTACAAGAATTGATTGGGCAATATTCTCGAATAAGGTTAAGTGTGTGAAAGGATTTACTGGAAAACCATTATTTCGGCAAATGTCTAAGTGTTGGGGGATCTTGGTAGCCACAGGTTGCTTAACCTCCTTCACTGAATCTCGGTAAAATAGGGTATAAAATTAGAAAACAATAGAAAGGGAACGAACTGAATACACATGCTGTGTGAGAATTTCAGGGAACTATATAGGCTAGCTCAGAATATTAATAAGTGCAGGTGCGTGTCCAACCAGTTTTGAGACGGAAAACCTAATGACGAAAAAATAAGCGCAGATAAATCTGAGGATTAGTATAAACAACTAGTTGTTGGTTGCGAAATACCTGCAACTAATGTTGACTGTGCGAAAAGATAAATTGGAAAATATATTAAATTGCCAAATGGTTAAGTGTTGGGGAACTTGGCAGCCACAGGCTGCTTACCTCCCTTCACAACCATTGAAGGTCGGAGAAATAGGGCATGTAACTGTAAAACAATAGAAAGTGATCAAACTGCATCTAACAAGAAAGAACAGCGCCTATGAGGAAAGACAACGAACATAGAATAAGAAGAAAATTGTTGAAAGCATATGTGTGGAGCACAGCACAGTATGCCTAGGAAATACGGGCAGTCTGAAACGCAGACAGAAAATCGGTAGCAGCCTTTTGAAATGCCGTGCTTCAGATGTATGAGGACGATAGCATGGACAGACAAAGATAATAACAAATAAGTTACAGAAATAGTAGGGGAACAAGGATATCTGGGGAAAAGAGAAATAGTAGGGCGGAATACGTTCTAAGGCATTTTTGGGGAATAGTATGTGATATATTACAAGCAGAGATAGGAAAATGAGGTAGATGTAGACCTAGATCAGATAGTGATAGATGCAGACTGCAAATTTCAGGGAAATCTGTAGGTTAGTTCAGAATAGGGAACAATGATGGTACGCGTCTAACCAGTTCTAGGACTGAAGACCTAATGATGATGACACGCAATTCAATCAAAAACAGAATACCACGGGCTAAACTTCGAGTTTAATGTTATCAATTCTGGCCTAACTATAAAACTTCAGAACCGTTTATTTTTTAAAACTGCGTTGGTCGGCCCGATCCAAACTCTTTAAGACGATTCGTAGCAAGCCCCGAATAAAAGACATACTCGCAATTTAGGCAAAAACAATACCACGAGTAAATCTTCGAGTTTAAAGTTGTCGATTCAGATCGAACTATAAAAATCCATAAACACTTTTTCTTTAAAACTGCGTTGATTTGCACCCGATCCGAACTCTTTAGGACGATCCGCAGCAAGCCGCGAATAAAAGAAGTATACTCGTAATTCAGGCGAAAACATAATACCACCAGCAAATCTGAGTTTAAAGTTGTCGATTCAGATCTAACTATAAAAATTCATAACCGCTTTTTCTTTAAAACTTTGTAGGTTGGACCCGATCCAAACTCTTTACGACGATCCGTAGCAAGCCTCGAATAAAAGAAACATCCTTGCAATTCAGGCAAAGTGTATGATTTCAAAATGGCTGCCAAGCAACAGCATGTTCAAAATGATGATCTAAAATTGTGTAACTATTGTAATAAAAATGTAAATAAATTCATTGAATGTGGTAAATGTAAAGCAAAATATCATAGTTCATGTAGTGAAAGAAGTGGTGCATATCTAAACTCTAAAAATGGTGAAAAAAAGTTTTTGTGTGATGCTTGCTATAAGCTTGAAAAATTAAATGGTAATAAAAGTTGTGATAAAGTTAGTGATGTCCAAAATGTGGATGTAAATGTATGTAGTGAAAACAAAATTGCAGTACTTTCTGCTGAAAATAGCAATCTAGAACAAATGGTTAAAACTTTAATTCAACAAGAAACACAGATATTGCTTAAGGCAATACAAGATTTGAAAACTCAGGTTAGGAATCTTACTGATAGTAACAAAGATTTAATTACATTACTTACAAAAAATGTTCAAATATCTAAAATGCCACATGCTAGTAGTAATACTGCCATGATAAAAGATAAAACACAAAGCAAACCAATTTTTGTAAACAACAACAATAAAACTGCAGTTTCTAAAACCTGTGTTGGAATCTCTCCACATACTGATAACTTGGTAAACACTTTATCAACATATGCAATTGTAACTAAGGATACATCAATAATAAATAAACATAGTAGTGATTACATAAGTACCGTTTCAAAATCTAGTACATCTCAAATTGTGAATGGTGAGCAAAGAAAATATGAAAAAATGATAATAGGAACAGCTTGTAGGAATCCAATTGATGCAGAGAAAGGATGTATAGATGGCTTTGTTGCAGTTCCGCGGAGGCGTAGAAATACTGATTTGCACTTAACGAGAGTCAACCCAGCAGTCGATATAAATAAAATAACACAATATGTAGAGGCAAAACTAAATTTATCTGACTCTGACAATGATAAATCATATTTGAGAATACAACCTTTAACGTCTCGATATCCGGAATACTATAGTTCATTTAAGATCACAGTAGATTCAGAGCAATTTTCAACTCTTATGAATCCTGAATTCTGGCCAAATGGAATTGCAATTAGAAAATTTTTTAATAAAACAAATATTGCAAATAAGACTCTTATTACTCAGTCTGAACAGGATTTTCAAAACCATGTTCTCCAAACAGAGCCAGTGTAAATCCAAAATCCCAATTTAAATGGAACATATACTACCAAAATATGAGAGGGATAAAAACTAAGCTTATTGATCTAAAATTAGCCCTATTAGCATGTAACTATGATTGTGTAGCAGTGTCAGAAACCTGGTTAGATTCGTCTATTCTTACATCGGAATTTTGTCAAAATTATAACGTATACAGACATGACCGAAATAAATTGGTATCTGGTAAATCTCAAGGAGGAGGGGTTTTCCTAGCTATTGGTAAACAGTACATAGCTAGTCAAGTTTCTATTTTTGATAACAACATAGAAGGAGTATGTGTAAGAGTCAATTTCGGCATTAGCAGTGTGCACATAGTCGTGGTATATATTCCACCAGGAAATAAACTACAGCTTCTTAAGAAAATCTTTGAAACAATTGAAAATGCTCTATATGGGAAACAATGTATCATATTGGGAGACTTTAATATCCCTAAGTATTATGACTATCAGTCATTTAATTGCATAGTATTTACAGATGAGGCTAAAGAACTCAATGACTTTATAGCATATAACGATTATAAACAACATAATTGTATATTAAATTCTAACAATGTCCTATTAAACTTAGTGATTCGTAATATCATTTCAGTTTCTGTAGAACGCGAAGATAACAGTCTTGTTACTGAAGATAAGTATCATCCATCCCTAAGAATCAGTTTTACATGTTATGAAATAATAAAGGAAATAAGATCGCCACATAATGAAAATTCTAATTTTAAGAAGGCAAACTTTGAAAAATTATACTTCAACATGATGGAAATAAATTGGCAAGAGATTTACACAGTATTAGAACAGGACTATTCTATAGATGATGCACTAAACAAGTTTTATATTAAAGTTTATGATGTTTTTCGAAAATGTGTCCACATAGCAAGACACTCCAAAGTAAAGTACCCAGTGTGGTACAATATGGAATCATAAAGAATATTAGAGAAAAAAGTAGGTACCGAAAGTATCACAAAAGGTTAAATGATGAAGCTTGGAAATTAAAATGGGATTCTTTACGATGTTCTTTAAAAATAAAAATCAAAAAAGCTTACACAACTTACATAGAAAACTTACAAAAAGAAGTAAAATCAAACCCATCTGTTTTTTGGGATTTCATTAAAGGCCTAAAACAAACATCAGGTATACCTGAGGTAGTACTAAGTTAATGGAGAGTCATCAGAAGGATTGCAGAATGTGGTTAATGCATTTTCAGATTATTTTAAGGCTATATATAAGCCTCAGACGAATATTGATGTCAATATTAAGCAGATGACAAAAAGTAATTTCTGCTTTAAACAAACTACTACATATGAAATTAATGAATCTATTAAAAGGCTAAGTAATACAAGGGCAGTGGGATACGTTTGAAGTCTTCTCATTGTTTAAGGTCGCCGTGACTGGCAATTAGTGTTAGTGCCCGTCTGGTCAGTTTACTTATTATTAGGCGTAAAAGTAGAACATAACGTTCGTTGTCTCCTGGTTTATAAAAGGTTTTTAAAAATATTTCACACGCGGTAAAAAGTTGCCTAATAGAGCTTACTCTCTGTTATATTACAGAATACTTTCAAGATGAATCTTCATGTCTGAACTCATGGTTGTTCTAATTATTAATGGTTGCTTTCAGTTCTAATTTATATCAGGTTTTTGTATAAATTGAGATTTATTTTTCGGTTTGGTTTGTATTGGGTTATTTAAAGAATCGCGGTGCTTATATTTTATCTGTATTTAAACGGTATTATGTAATTACATTAAGGAATTTCTGCTTGGTAATGTCTCGTCAATTGCTGTAGCCTTGAGTGTATCTTTATACTTTGCAGATGTTGCAGTTGTTGCCAATCGAGTTTTAATTTTCTGAATGGTTTTATGTGGATAATAATCTTTTGCAATAACTGTTTCATAATTTGTACGTTTTTATTTCAGTCCTGCTGAGTAATCAAGTGTTCGTAGTAATAATTTGCTATAATTATCTCGTCTCGGTAGGTGTTGTATTAATAAGTGCATAAAATGCTTCCTTTATAATTGTACAGTCTTGTTACCTTGAATGTCCAATTATTGAGGTTCAGGTTTTCTGAGTGATGCTATTTCAATCAATCGGTTTGTTACAATAAATTGCATAAATGTTTCTTTATAATTAAATACTTTTGTACTGAAAATATCCAATTATAGCTTTATAAAGTTTTTATGAACGTTACGTCCTTTGGATTTTTCTGAATGATTTTTATCTCAGTGATGGTTTCCGGTAGTAATTGTATGATAATTGCGTTATAAATTTGCACGCTTTGTTTCAAACTAGTGCTGAGTAAATTTTTTCAATAATAAATTACAAAATGCTACAATTATACATTTCCGTCAATTGTTGCACTGAAGTGTTTAATTTATAGAATTTGACGAAAGATAGGTTTTGAATAAATCGTTTCTGTAAATAATTGCTATAATAAGAATGGGTTTTATTTATACGTTAAGCTTTCAGACTTTGATGAATAAATCGTTTCGTTCGTAATAAATTGCAATAATTTGTGCATATAAATGTGTCTTTGTTAAAACTAATTCTCTGAGTAGATTCTTTTCATAAATGGTATAAATATTAAATTGCGATAATAATAATTAGAAAAAATCTGTACTTAAAAATTTTGTACTAGCTAGCATCAATAATTTGAAGAGAATAAATTGGTTACGATAAATGAACTTACATAATTTTCATGGTCGCTCTCATTTGTTTTCCTTCCTTGGGCTTGGTTGATTTTGTACCTTGTCCAAGTTTTGTTTCTTTGGGCTCGGTCGATTTTGTACCTTGTCCTAATTTTGTTTCTTTGGGCTCGGTCGATGTTGTACTTTGTCCAAATTTTGTTTGGTTCTTGCAGATTGGGAATTGAAATTCCAGACCACCAGTTCTTCGAATTTGGGTTTCCTAGTGACCTTCTGGATCCGTACAACTGTGCCAGTTACGTTCTGGGCCTTGGAAGCTGCCTTTTTAAATTCTTCTTCCAAAAACTCTTGTAACAATTTTTATTTATTCAGAAATTACAAGTGGAATTTTACAAAACTAAATTAAATTACTCTAAGTCGAAATTACTGTTAAATGAATTTGATTTATGGTGAGTAGCCTGAACAACCAACAATGTAAAAGCTGTGAGGCTCAAGACTGACGAATGATCTTGGTGCTCCCAAGGTATTTATGTTGTTCCTGAACCTCACATTTCTGTGGGAACTGCAAAGCTCATGTCTGCTTATTTCTTTATTCAATTTTATAATACAAAGTAACAATCTTAATTTCTAATAATTGCGGTTTTTATAACCGTCTGTGACCTGCACCTGCAGTATCACTTACGTCTGGAATCCAATGTATTCACATCCGTTCTCACAACTTGCTTGTGAACTTCCATTACCTTTTCTTTATTTACCTTTGAATTGCAGTATTGCATCTAACTTAAGTTTCTTAATAGTTTCTATTTAATTATACATATCTTGATTTGGGGGATATGTAACTCGCGTTGGCTAACATCTTTAAAAAGTTCAAAGTAAATTTCTTAAATACTTAAAACTGAGGGATATACCTTGAACGAGCCTACAATCAGCTTGTGCTATTAAATTAATACAGTTTTAGGTCATTGGAGTCCAGTAGAACTATTATTGCACTAACATTTCTATATAAATTGCTTCATAATCTGATTATTTGCACGAATCTGTTATCCAACGTAAAGTTTCATATTTCTAGATACGATACCCATCAACAACAATTATTTAGCCTGTTTACATCTAAAACAAATTTATTATCAAAATCACCTGTGCATGCTGTGTTCACCTTATAATTTGTTAAGCAGTTATTGTGATATCAATTATGATAGTTGAAAGGATACTGTGCATGCTGCTACAGTGCATCCATGGAATCAAGGCTATGACGTCAAAAATAATAAACCAGGCAGATAAATTCTAAATGCCAATTCGTATGAAAAGATATAGTACATTGACATTATATTTTAGAGCATTCTGTTTTTACGGTTGGTATTACAATGCACTGTTGCCAAGCTGGTCTGATCATCTCATATACTTTCATTAACTGCAGTAATATTTTTATTTGACCAACCACTGTGAGGATATATTGATGTTGCCGTATTGCTAAAAACAGAACCAGTTTTTAAATAGCTTTAGCTAAATTGAGAACTGTTAACTTTGTAGATGTTTCACGTCTTCCTAATATTGTACGAACTTTTTTTAATGTAACTATAATTGATAGCTCATTCTTATTATGTATTTCTTCACGAACTAATCGTTGTTGAACCGTGAAATGCATGTTTACTTGGTATGCTTTGCTACATAGCAACCTAGGGCATGTTTGGTACATGATCGGAGTCTCTAAAAGCGTTCATATACACCGTAGCAATAATTAGTAGTGTATTTAAATAAAAAACACATTTTCAACATTTGGCAACGTAGTCGACAACTGGCCTATGACGTCATAGCCTTGATTCGCTGGATCAAGTATAGCATATATTTGTAAATTAATATGGTGTATTTATATAATCTTGATCGTTTTATTTGTCCCATCTTCAGTAATTGGGTTTAATACCTGTAGAAGATGTAAATAAATAAATAAATAATTAACTTAACTATACAAACTGGACTTTACAAACTTAACTTTGTATGCTTAACTACACAAGCTTAACTTTACAAACTTAACATTACAAACTTACCTTTGTAAGCTTAACTTTGCAAGATTACTAGGACGAAGTTGACTAGATCTGATCAACTCCCCAAAGTCGTTTCGACAAAGTCTACTAAAGCGAGTTATATTCATGCGATCAACTCCCCGAAGTTGTTTTGACGAAGTCTACTAGAGCGAAGTGATCTTGATGGAACCAACTCCTCGAAGTTGTTTCGTCAGTCTACTGTGGCAATTTGGTCTTGGTGCGATCAACTCCCCCCCAAAGTTGTTTTGGCGAGGTCTACTAAGGCGAAGTGGCATTGATTTGATCTACTCCACAAAGACGTTTCAACCAGGACTGTTAGGGCAAAGTCATCTTGCTGCGAACAACTCCACAAAGTTGTTTCAACGAAGGCTACTAGGGCGAAGTGGCCTTGATCCCATCTACTCCCTGTAGACGTTTCAACCAGGTTTGCTAGGACGAAGTCATCTTGCTGTGAACTACTCCTCGAAGTGATTTCGATGAAGTCTACTAGGGCAAAATGATCTTGATCTGATCAACTCCCCGAAGTCGTTTCTATGAAATCTACTAGAACGAAGTTATCTTGATGCGATCAACTCCTTGAAGTTGTTTTGAGCAAGTCCACTAGGGTGAAGTGATCTCGATTCGATCAACTTCTCGAAGTTGTTTCAGCGACTACTAGAGCGAAGTGATCTTGTTTCGATCCACTCCATGAAGTCTACTAGGAAGAAGTCATTTTGCTGTAAACAACACTTCTAGTTGGTTAATCAAAGTCCACTGCGCAAAGTGGCCTTGATGCGATCTACTCCCCGAAGACGTTCAACCAGGTCTGGTAGGGCGAAGTCATCTTGCTCAGAACTACTCCTCGAAGTGTTTTCAACGAAGTCTACTAGGGCAAAATGATCTTGATCTGATCAACTCCCCGAAGTCGTTTCTATGAAATCTACTAGAACGAAGTTATCTTGATGTGATCAACTCCTTGAAGTTGTTTTGAGCAAGTCCACTAGGGTGAAGTGATCTCGATCCGATCAACTCCTCGAAGTCGTTTCAATGAAGTCTGCTAGGGCAAAGTTATCTTGATGCGATCAACTACCTAAAGTTGTTTCAGCGACTACTAGAGCGAAGTGATCTTATTTCGATCCACTCCACGAAGTCTACTAGGACGAAGTCATCTTGCTGTAAACAACACTTCATAGTTGGTTCATCAAAGTCCACTGCGGCGAAGTGGCCTTGATGCGATCTACTCCCAGAAGACGTTTCAACCTGGTCAGGTAGGGCGAAGTCATCTTGCTCAGAACTACTCCTCGAAGTGTTTTCAACGAAGTCTACTAGGGAAAATGATCTTGATCTGATCAACTCCCCGAAGTCGTTTTTATGAAATCTACTAGAACGAAGTTATCTTGATGCGATCAACTCCTTGAAGTTGTTTTGAGCAAGTCCACTAGGATGAAGTGATCTCGATCTGATCAACTCCTCGAAGTCGTTTCAACGAAGTCTGCTAGGGCAAAGTTATCTTGATGCGATCAACTATCTGAAGTTGTTTCAGCGACTACTAGAGTGAAGTGATCTTGTTCCGATTTACTCCACGAAGTCTATTAGGACTAAGTCATCTTGCTGTAAACAACACCCCGTAGTTGGTTCATCAAAGTTCACTGCGGCGAAGTGGCCTTGATGCGATCTACTCCCCTAAGACGTTTCAACCAGGTCTGGTAGGGCGAAGTCATCTTGCTGAGAACTACTCCCTGAAGTGTTTTCGACGAAGTCTAATAGGGCAAAATGATCTTGATCTGATCAACTCCCCGAAGTCGTTTCTACGAAATCTACTAGAACGAAGTTATCTTGATGCGATCGACTTCCCGAAGTTGTTTTGAGCAAGTCGACTAGAGCGAAGTGATCTCGATCCGATCAACTCTACGAAATTGTTTCAACAAAGTCTACTAGGGCGAAGTTATTTTGATGCGATCAACTCCCCGAAGTTGTTTTGAGCAAGTCGACTACAGTGAAGTGATCTCGATCCAATCAACTCTCCGAAATTGTTTCGACGAAGTCTACTAGGGCGAAGTTATTTTGATGCAATCAACTCCCCGAAGTCGTTTCTACGTAGTCTATTAGGGCGAAGTTATCTTTATACGTTCAACTCCCAGAACTTGTTTAGATGAAGTCTACTAGGGCGAAGTGATCTTGATCCCGAACAGCTCTTCAAAGTCGTTTTGACGAAGTCTATTAGTGCGAAGTGATCTTGATCCGATCAATTGCCCGTAGTCGTTTAGATTAAGTCTACTAGGGCGAGGTTATCTCGATGCGATCAACTACTTGAAGTTGTTTTGGTGAAGTCTACTAGAGCGAGGTGATCTTGGTCTGATCAACTCCCCGAAGTCGTTTTAACCAACTCTACTACAGCGAAGTTATCTTGATGCGATCAACTACTTGAAGTTGTATAACGAAGTCTACTAGAGCAAAGTGATCTTGATGGAACAACTCCTTGAAGTTGTTTTGGCAAAGTGATCTGGATCTGATCAACTCCCCAAAGTCGCTTTGACCAAGTCTACTAGGGCGAAGTTATCTTGATGGAACTAACTCTCCGAAGTTGTTACAAAAAAGTCTGCTATGGCAAAGTGGTCTTGGTGCGATCACCTCCACAAAGTTGTTTCAACGAAGTTTAAAAGGGCGAAGTGATCTTGATGAGATAGACTCCCCGAAGTTGTTTTGAAAGTGATCTTGATCCAATCAACTACCTGAAGTAGTTTCGACGAAGTCTACTAGGGCGAAGCTCTCTTGATGCTATCAACTACCTGAAGTTGTTTCGACGAAATCTACTAGAGCTAAGTGATATTGATGGAACTAACTCCCTGAAGATGTTATGACAAAGTCTGCTACAGCAAAGTGGTCTTGGTGCGATTAACTCCTCGAAGTTGTTTCAACGAAGTCTACTAGGACGAAGTTATCTTGTTGCGATCAACTATCTGAAGTTGTTTTGACGAAGTCTACTAGAGCGAAGTGATCTTAATGGAAATAACTCCCCGAAGTGGTTTTGACAAAGTCTGCTATGGTAAAGTGGTCTTGATGCGATCAATTCCCCGAAGTCCTTTCTACGTAATCTATTAGGACGAAGTTACCTTGATGCGATAAACTCCCAGAAGTTGTTTTGAGCAAGTTTACTAGGGCGAAGTGATCTTGATACGATCAACTCCCCAAAGTCGTTTTGGCGAAGTCCACTAGGGCGAAGTTATTTTGATGCGATCAACTACCTGAAGTTGTTTCTGCGAAGTCTACTAGAGTGAAGTGATCTTAATGGAACTAACTTTTGGTGCGAGCAACTCCCCAAAGTTGTTTTGATGAAGTCTATTAGTGCGAAGTGATCTTGATCCGATCAACTGCCCGTAGTCGTTTAGATGAAGTCTACTAGGGCAAAGTTATCTTGATGCGATCAACTACCTAAAGTTGTTTCAGCGAAGTCTATTAGAGTGAAGTAATGTTGATGGAACTAACTCTCCAAAGTTGTTTCACCAAAGTCTGCTACGGTAAAGCCGTCCTGGTGCGATCAACTCCCCGAAGTTGTTTTGACGAAGTCTACTAGGACGAAGTTATCTTATTGCGATCAACTATCTGAAGTTGTTACGACGAAGTCTACTAGAGCGAAGTGATCTTAATGGAACTAACTCTCCGAAGTTGTTTCACCAAAGTCTGCTACGGTAAAGCCGTCTTGATGCGATCAACCCCCCGAAGTCGTTTCTACGTAATTTACTAGGGCGAAGTTATCTTTATACGTTCAACTCCCAGAAGTTGTTTAGATGAAGTCTACTAGGACGAAGTGATCTTGACCCGATCAACTCTCCAAAGTTGTTTCGACGAAGTCTACTAGGGCGAAGTTATTTTGATGCGATCAACTCCCCGAAATCGTTTTTTACGTAATCTATTAGGACGAAGTTCCCTTGATGCGATCAACTCCCAGAAGTTGTTTTGAGCAAGTCTACTAGGGCGAAGTGATTTTGATCCGATCAACACCCCAAAGTCGTTTAGACGAAGTCTACTCGGGGGAAGTTATTTTGATGCGATCAACTAATTGAAGTTGTTTCTGGGAAGTCTACTAGAGTGAAGTGATCTTGATGGAACTAACTCTTGGTGCGATCAACTCCCCGAAGTTGTTTCGACGAAGTCTACTAGGGCGAAGTTATCTCGATGCGATCAACTACCTGAAGATGTTTCGGTGAAGTCTACTAGAGCGAAGTCATCTTGATGGAACTAACTCCCCGAAGTTGTTTCAAAAAAGTCTGTTAGGGCGAAGTGATCTTGATGAGATCAACTCTTCGAAGTTGTTTTGAACAAGTCTACTAGGGCGAAGTGATGTTGATCTGATCAACTCCTCGAAGTCGTTTCCACAAAATCTTCTAGGGCAAAGTTATGTTGGTGAGATTCAACTCCCCGAAGTTTTTTTGAGCAAGTCTACTAGGGCGAAGTGATCTTGGTCCGATCAACTCCCCGAAGTCGTTTTGACCAACTCTACTACAGCGAAGTTATCTTGATGCGATCAACTACTTGAAGTTGTTTGACAAAGTCTACTAGAGCAAAGTGATCTTGATGGAACAACTCCTTGAAGTTGTTTTGACAAAGTCGGCTATGGCAAAGTGATCTGATCCGACCAACTCCCCAAAGTCGTTTTGATCAAGTCTACTAGGGCGAAGTTATCTTGATGGAACTAACTCTCCGAAGTTGTTTCAAAAAGTCTGCTATGGCAAAGTGGTCTTGGTGCGATCAACTCCCAAATTTGTTTTGATGAAGTCTATTAGTGCGAGTGATCTTGATCCGATCAACTGTCCGTAGTCGTTTAGATTAAGTCTACTAGGGCGAAGTTATCTCGATGCGATCAAGTACTTGAAGTTGTTTCGTGAAGTCTACTAGAGCGAAGTGATCCTGATGGAACTAACTCCCGAAGTTGTTTTCAAAAAGTCTGTTAGGCGAAGTGATCTTGATGAGATCAACTCTTCAAGTTATTTTGAACAAGTCTACTAGGGCGAAGTGATGTTGATCTGATCAACTTCCGAAGTCGTTTCCACAAAATCTTTTAGGGCAAAGTTATGTTGGTGAGATTCAACTCCCAAGTTTTTAGCAAGTCTACTAGGGCGAAGTGATCTTGGTCTGATCAACCCCCACGAAGTCGTTTTGGCCAACTCTACTACAGCGAAGTTATCTTGATGCGATCAACTACTTGAAGTTGTTTAACGAAGTCTACTAGAGCAAACTGATCTTGATGGAACAACTCCTTGAAGTTGTTTTGACAAAGTCGGCTACGGCAAAGTGATCTGGATTCGATCAACTCCCCAAAGTCGCTTTGACCAAGTCTACTAGGGCGAAGTTATCGTGATGGAACTAACTCTCCGAAATTGTTTCAAAAAAGTCTGCTATGGCAAAGTGGTCTCGGTGCGATCAACTCCCCGCAGTCGTTTTGACCAACTCTACTACAGCGAAGTTATCTTGATGCGATCAACTACTTGAAGTTGTTTGACAAAGTCTACTAGAGCAAAGTGATCTTGATGGAACAACTCCTTGAAGTTGTTTTGACAAAGTTGGCTATGGCAAAGTGATCTGGATCCGACCAACTCCCCAAAGTCGTTTTGATCAAGTCTACTAGGGCGAAGTTATCTTGATGGAACTAACTCTCCGAAGTTGTTTCAAAAAAGTCTGCTATGGCAAAGTGGTCGTGGTGCGATCAACTCCCCAAATTTGTTTTGATGAAGTCTATTAGTGCGAAGTGATCTTGATCCGATCAACTGTCCGTAGTCGTTTAGATTAAGTCTACTAGGGCGAAGTTATCTCGATGCGATCAAGTACTTGAAGTTGTTTCGGTGAAGTCTACTAGAGCGAAGTGATCCTGATGGAACTAACTCCCCGAAGTTGTTTCAAAAAAGTCTGTTAGGGCGAAGTGATCTTGATGAGATCAACTCTTCGAAGTTATTTTGAACAAGTCTACTAGGGCGAAGTGATGTTGATCTGATCAACTTCCCGAAGTCGTTTCCACAAAATCTTTTAGGGCAAAGTTATGTTGGTGAGATTCAACTCCCCGAAGTTTTTTTAGCAAGTCTACTAGGGCGAAGTGATCTTGGTCTGATCAACCCCCACGAAGTCGTTTTGGCCAACTCTACTACAGCGAAGTTATCTTGATGCGATCAACTACTTGAAGTTGTTTAACGAAGTCTACTAGAGCAAAGTGATCTTGATGGAACAACTCCTTGAAGTTGTTTTGACAAAGTCAGCTACGTCAAAGTGATCTAGATCCAATCAACTCTCCGAAGTCGTTTTGATCAAGTCTACTAGGCGAAGTTATCTTGATGGAACTAACTCTCCGAAGTTGTTTCAAAAAGTCTGCTATGGTAAAGTGGTCTTGATGCGATCAACTCCCCAAATTTGTTTTGATGAAGTCTATTAGTGCGAAGTGATCTTGATCCGATCAACTGTCAGTAGTCGTTTAGATTAAGTCTACTAGGGCGAAGTTATCTCGATGCGATCAAGTACTTGAAGTTGTTTCGGTGAAGTCTACTAGGCGAAGTGATCCTGATGGAACTAACTCCCGAAGTTGTTTCAAAAGTCTGTTAGGCGAAGTGATCTTGATGAGATCAACTCTTCGAAGTTATTTTGAACAAGTCTACTAGGGCGAAGTGATGTTGATCTGATCAACTTCCCGAAGTCGTTTCCACAAAATCTTTTAGGGCAAAGTTATGTTGGTGAGATTCAACTCCCCGAAGTTTTTTTAGCAAGTCTACTAGGCGAAGTGATCTTGGTCTGATCAACCCCACGAAGTCGTTTTGGCCAACTCTACTACAGCGAAGTTATCTTGATGCGATCAACTACTTGAAGTTGTTTACTGAAGTCTACTAGAGCAAAGTGATCTTGATGGAACAACTCCTTGAAGTTGTTTTGACAAAGTCGGCTATGGCAAAGTGATCTGATCCGATCCAACTCCCCAAAGTCGTTTTGATCAAGTCTACTAGGACGAAGTTATCTTGATGGAACTAACTCTCCGAAGTTGTTTCAAAAAAGTCTGCTATGGCAAAGTGGTCTTGGTGCGATCAACTCCCCAAATTTGTTTTGATGAAGTCTATTAGTGCGAAGTGATCTTGATCCGATCAACTGTCAGTAGTCGTTTAGATTAAGTCTACTAGGGCGAAGTTATCTCGATGCGATCAAGTACTTGAAGTTGTTTCGGTGAAGTCTACTAGAGCGAAGTGATCCTGATGGAACTAACTCCCCGAAGTTGTTTCAAAAAAGTCTGTTAGGGCGAAGTGATCTTGATGAGATCAACTCTTCGAAGTTATTTTGAACAAGTCTACTAGGGCGAAGTGATGTTGATCTGATCAACTTCCCGAAGTCGTTTCCACAAAATCTTTTAGGGCAAAGTTATGTTGGTGAGATTCAACTCCCCGAAGTTTTTTTAGCAAGTCTACTAGGGCGAAGTGATCTTGGTCTGATCAACCCCCACGAAGTCGTTTTGGCCAACTCTACTACAGCGAAGTTATCTTGATGCGATCAACTACTTGAAGTTGTTTAACAAGTCTACTAGAGCAAAGTGATCTTGATGGAACAACTCCTTGAAGTTGTTTTGACAAAGTCGGCTATGGCAAAGTGATCTGGATCCGACCAACTCCCCAAAGTCGTTTTGATCAAGTCTACTAGGGCGAAGTTATCTTGATGGAACTAACTCTCCGAAGTTGTTTCAAAAAAGTCTGCTATGGTAAAGTGGTCTTGGTGCGATCAACTCCCCAAATTTGTTTTGATGAAGTCTATTAGTGCGAAGTGATCTTGATCCGATCAACTGTCAGTAGTCGTTTAGATTAAGTGTACTAGGGCAAAGTTATCTCGATGCGATCAAGTACTTGAAGTTGTTTCGGTGAAGTCTACTAGAGCGAAGTGATCCTGATGGAACTAACTCCCCGAAGTTGTTTCAAAAAAGTCTGTTAGGGCGAAGTGATCTTGATGAGATCAACTCTTCGAAGTTATTTTGAACAAGTCTACTAGGGCGAAGTGATGTTGATCTGATCAACTTCCCGAAGTCGTTTCCACAAAATCTTTTAGGACAAAGTTATGTTGGTGAGATTCAACTCCCCGAAGTTTTTTTAGCAAGTCTACTAGGGCGAAGTGATCTTGGTCTGATCAACCCCCACGAAGTCGTTTTGGCCAACTCTACTACAGCGAAGTTATCTTGATGCGATCAACTACTTGAAGTTGTTTAACGAAGTCTACTAGAGCAAAGTGATCTTGATGGAACAACTCCTTGAAGTTGTTTTGACAAAGTCGGCTATGGCAAAGTGATCTGGATCCGACCAACTCCCCAAAGTCGTTTTGATCAAGTCTACTAGGGCGAAGTTATCTTGATGGAACTAACTCTCCGAAGTTGTTTCAAAAAAGTCTGCTATGGCAAAGTGGTCTTGGTGCGATCAACTCCCCAAATTTGTTTTGATGAAGTCTATTAGTGCGAAGTGATCTTGATCCGATCAACTGTCCGTAGTCGTTTAGATTAAGTCTACTAGGGCGAAGTTATCTCGATGCGATCAAGTACTTGAAGTTGTTTCGTGAAGTCTACTAGAGCAAGTGATCCTGATGGAACTAACTCCCCAAAGTTGTTTCAAAAAAGTCTGTTAGGGCGAAGTGATCTTGATGAGATCAACTCTTCGAAGTTATTTTGAACAAGTCTACTAGGGCGAAGTGATGTTGATCTGATCAACTTCCCGAAGTTGTTTCCACAAAATCTTTTAGGGCAAAGTTATGTTGGTGAGATTCAACTCCCCGAAGTTTTTTTAGCAAGTCTACTAGGGCGAAGTGATCTTGGTCCGATCAACCCCCACGAAGTCGTTTTGGCCAACTCTACTACAGCGGTTATCTTGATGCGATCAACTACTTGAAGTTGTTTAACGAAGTCTACTAGAGCAAAGTGATCTTGATGGAACAACTCCTTGAAGTTGTTTTGACAAAGTCGGCTATGGCAAAGTGATCTGGATTCGATCAACTCCCCAAAGTCGCTTTGACCAAGTCTACTAGGGCGAAGTTATCGTGATGGAACTAACTCTCCGAAGTTGTTTCAAAAAAGTCTGCTATGGCAAAGTGGTGTCGGTGCGATCAACTCCCCGCAGTCGTTTCGACGAAGTCTACTACAGCTAAGTGATCTTGATGGAACTAACTCCCTGAATGTGTTCTGACAAAGTCTGCTACGGCAAAGTGGTCTTGGTCCGATCAACTCCCGTAAGTTGTTTCAACGAATTCTACTAGAACGAAATTATCTTGTTGCGATCAACTATCTGAAGTTGTTTCGACGAAGTCTACTGGAGCGAAGTGATCTTAATGGAAGTAACTCCCCAAAGTTGTTTTTTATTTATTTTATTTATTTATTTATTATAACGACTCACACAGATAACATGATTCAATTATGGAGTCACAGAAATAAAGTATTACAATAATAAAATACAATATAAATAAAAACGAGGAATGGATAACAGTATTATTAGCATAGCAGAAGAAAGAAAAATAAGAAAACAGTGATAATGTTAGTAGAGAGCATCTAAGATGGTTAGTCGGAAATGTGAGGGAGGAAGTGAGAAATCTAAGTCGGCAGAATACTTATTGAAGGAGCTGGACATTCTACAAATAGGAAAGTGTTTATAAGAGTTCATGCGTGCAAAATTGGGGTAAAAAGTGGAGCAGTTTCTACTGGGCCTCGATGGTGCATGTAGGTTAATAAGAGATAGGCTAACAGGGTCATCAATTAAATAATTTAAAAGTTTGTGAAAGTGATTAATATCCAATAATACCCTCCGTTGATGTAAGAGAGGAACATTAAATTCAGTGATTAGGTCTAAATAAGGATAACCATTCAGTGGGTACAAATGATGTTTTTTATGGTATAAGAATTTTAGGAATTTACGTTGAATTTTCTCGATTCTAGTGCTGCTATTGTTATAAAAAGGTGTCCAGATCTGAGAACCATATTCAAGAGTGCTGCGAATTAAAAAGAAGTATAGGGTTTCGAGACAATCCAAATCAGTAAATAGTGATGTACCACGCATTAGGAAACCTAGAGTCTGCAGAGAGCATTTGTCAATGTTATTTATATGACAATTAAAGGAGAGAGTTTCATCAAATGTAATACCCAAGTCATTAATAGTAGATACACGAGAGACTAAACTGGTGCCTAGGTAATAATCAAAGAGTATTGGGGTAGCATTATTACTATAGTAGAAAACAACGCATTTATCAAAATTAAGACATAATTTATTTGAATCACACCATCGGAGTAATTGGGTAATATCTGTTTGTAGTGATTCACAATCGGCAGTAGAGTTAATTTTGGTAAAGATTTTTAAATCATCAGCAAAAGAAGTTTATTATTAGAAAATATTTGAGTAATGTCATTTATATATAGGAGAAATAAAAGAAGTCCTAGTACAGATCCCTGGGGGTACTCCACTGGTTAGGAGAAGATGTTTGGACTGTATGCCATTAAACTCAACGAACAATGAGCGGTTTGTCAGATAAGACAAAGAATGTTAGCAAGTTATCAGAGAAATTAAACTGATGTAGTTTGTGCAATAAGATGTTGTGGTTAAGGACATCAAAAGCTTTAGTGAAGTCGAAATAGATAACGTCACACTGGGATCGAACATTCAAACATTCCAATATGAACTGTGTAACAAAACATAGGTTAGTTACTGTAGATCGCCGCTTTATAAAACCATGTTGGTATTCGGACAAAAGTTGTGAAACTTGAGGAAATAGTGATTCAAAAATAATTATCTCAAAGACTTTGCAGACGTTAGAAATAATAGAAATTGGACGGTAGTTTTGAATAATGGATACATCGCCATTTTTGAAAATTGGTTGCACATGAGATGATTTCCAGATATCAGGAAAAATGGATTTAGTTAAGCACAAATTAAAAATATGAGTCCAGGCAGGACTAATTACAAGAGAGGTATCTTTGAGGACTACTGCAGGTATGCCATCGGGCCCATAACAAAATGATGTTGGTAATTTTTTGATGGATTGTATTACAGCTGATTCAGTAATTGTAGGAATGTGTACAGAGTAGCTGACATTTTGAAAGACTATAACGTTTTGAGGAGTGTACGGTGAGTAGGTGCAACATGAAGCGAAGAACAATGTAAAAGCTATAGCAATGCTTTTTGAATCAGATCGGTACTATTAATATATTCTTTATAAGCTTTTTTGATCGAGAACTTCAGATTTAGCACGAAGTTCCTTGAATTTGTGGTCGAAAATTTGAGAATAGAGGCTATCTTATGATTACGAGCCCGAGAATGATATAAACTTTTCTTTTTAAGACCAATACTAATTTCTTCAGTGTACCATATTGGATAGGATGATTTGTAATCTTTTGTCATAGGGACGGTAGTTGAAAAAATACGAGATAAATTATTTACAAGCAAGTCTGTAGCTAATTGGGAAGTAGAGAGAATGTTTTGTCAAGAGGATTTCCCAATAAGATCATACATAAGACAAAAGTTAGCTTTTTTAAAATTAAATTTGGAAGAGCGTGGTTTATTGAGTATATGACAAGGAGTAGAGTGACTGGTACATAAAGATAAAGATAAGATCAACGCTGGATGGTGAGGGTCTTTGGCGACTAAAGGCGTATTAGACCTGACAGTGTTGGCAGATAGGTTGTTTGAGAGAAGACGCACGAATGAAAGATAAAGCAAGACGCCTCTATGGTTAGGAATGGAATTTATTTGATCTAAGTTATGAAAAGATTGAAAGTCATACAATAGTTTTGCATTTTTTGATGCAGTCGAATTACCACTATTGATGTAATCGGGCACGTTGAAATCACCCATAAGAATAATATTGTAGGGTATTTTACTAATTAGGGCATCAAGGCATTCAAGCACAGTACTGCAGAAAGAAGAAATAAATGGCGGTAGGTAAAGACCATGACAGGTGAGCATTTTTCACAAAAATTATGCCCTCGTTCGGATGAGAGGTTAAATGGAGGTTCCGTGTGTGAGTGTTGTCACGCACGTTAAAGATCCCTACCTTGCCTTGAACGGCAAGGGTTCGGCAAAATTCTAAATTTCCAGGCAACAAAAAACTCGCCTCCTGGCCAATGTAGTACCTACTGGTGGAGCATTGGAAATATAAAAGCACGGTAGGTAAAGACCAATAATTACATAGCAGCGATTGAATAGGGTGATTTTAACAGCTAAGATATCTACAGCCGGATGTTCAAAAAAAGCAGTTCTAAGATCAAAGAGTAAGGATATAAGTTAACTATTACAGGAGATTAGTACACCGCCGCCTCTGATGCAGTTACAACTATGGAAATCACGGTCTTTTCTATAGGAACTGAAGCATACATTGAAAATCTCAGCAGAACATATTCTCGTTAAGCCACGTTTCAGTCAATTAAAATATCTGCATCGAGAAAGGTAAGGTAAAGAGTATCCAACTAGTACCAAGACCACGAACGTTTTGATAGTATATATTACAAAGATGTTTGCTATTTATTTTACCGGGAACGAAAGGAATGTGGGTCCTGAATGACACCTGTCGAAGTATTTTTGTGAACAGAGTCAGTATTTTTTGTTGGTGCAGACATAATAGGCAAAGTCTTGATAATCTTAGACGTTAGTAATGGGAGTATTGGTTTATTTATTTATTTATTAATACTCTACAGGACAACCCAAATGGTATATACCGAAGAACAACACACTAATCATACAATCATAATAAAATAGTATAAAATAGTTTCTAAATAAGTACTATTCTAACAAGTATACAGAAAAATATCAACCCTCAGTCAGTATAGACTGTATACATCATTTACCAGTTGTTCATTGATCCTTTTTTTATAGGTATCGAATGAAACACCAAATATGCTACTATTAGAAAGTTTTCTTTGTGCTTTGTTAAAATTAATGGCAAGTTTTTCAGTAATAGCAGTACAACCATAATTGGTGCGATGACACTGTACATAAAAAGTTTGGGCAGAACGTGTTAAGCGACTTGGCACTCTGAGCCATACCTTAGAAGGCAGGTATTCACAGTCAATAAAATTGTTTAATAACTTGTGTAAGAAGAATAGCATTGCTTTTTGTCTTCTCATTTCTAGGCTTCTAATACCAGTGAGTTGGAGCCTAACACTATAGGGTACATGTTCATAAGGAAAATGCAGCTTATATAAAAGAAATTTTACAAACGTATTTTGTACCCTTTCTAAATGATATTTATGTCATTCATACGAGGGAGACCAGATAACACTATTGTATTTCAAAATACTTCGCACTAAGCTGTTGTAAATTATTTGTATCACTTTTACATCGTTAATATTTTAACAATGTCGCCGAATAAAACCTAGCATTCTAAATGCCTTAGCAGTAATGTTGTTGATGTGCTCATTAAATGTAAGAAAACAATCAAACATTACACCTAAATCACAGATCAACTCAACGGACTTAATTGCAGTTTTTTGTATTGTATAGGTACATAATATTGGCTGTTTAATGCGATGAAAACGCATAAATTTACACTTAGCAGTGTTTAAGGCCAGACCATTTTTGCTACACCATGTCGACACTTCATTTAGATCCTCTTGAATGTTATCGCAGTCTTGTGGGCATTTAACTATTGAAAATATTTTCAAATCATCTGCATATAATAAGCATTTACAGTGTTAGAAAATAGAGACTACATCATTAATAAATAGTAGAAATAGTATAGGGCCGAGATGCGATCCTTGTGGGACACCAGAAAGCACATTAATATCTGAAGATTTGATACCGCATAAATGTACGTACTGCGTACGACCACTTAAGTATGATTTTATTCAAGTAATATATACACCAATTATTCCAATTGCCTTCAATTTTTGTAAGAGCATATCATGGCAAACACTGTCAAATGCTTTGGATATATCTAGGTAGATTACATCTGCCTGCAATCCGTTTTCCATGTTTGATATTAAAAAATTTTGTATTATCGCCAAATTAGTAGCAGTAGAACGTCTTTTAAAGAATCCATGTTGCTCGATAGCGATGTAATGTTTGTAGGTGGAGAATATTTCATCTGTGACAATAGATTCCAATATTTTTGCCATAATACATATTAAGGAGATACCTCTATAATGTTCAACCTGATCTTTTGCCCCTGATTTAAATATAGGGTAAAGAGGCGAACGTTTCCATAATGTGGGAAAGCATCCCTCATTGAAGGATCTTTGAAAAATATTGCATAAGGGTGTTAATAACGAGTTTTTACATTGCTTGATAAAAACAGATGGGATACCGTCTGGACCCGCACTTTTGTTACAATTCAAAGCATTAATCTTACTCAGAATTTCATCTTCTGTGAAATTATGCATAGATAGCGTATTATAATTTGGAATACTAATGTTTGGTAGTAAATCAGGGTGACGCTTTTGATAACAAGACTCAAAATGCTTTGCAAAAGAGGAGAGTATCTGTAGAACTCTCCCGTTTGACTCCTTTGTAAAACATTATTTTAGGTATCCCAGTATCCTTTTTGAGTGCTGAGATGTATGACCAGAAGTATTTCAAGTTTGTAGATATCATTAACTCTGTGTTGGAAACAAACACTAAGTAACACCAATCTATGAGGAACTTAGTTTCTCTTCTTGCAATGGAGTACTGATTATACTCATACTCTAAACCTGTTTTCTTATATTTTTTATACAGCTTAGTTTAGTTTGAATACTGTATTTGTACTTAGTAAAAAGAATTGAACAAACCACCAGAGAACTAACCTTATGGAGAAGTAGTGATTTACCTGAATTATTGATGTGGAAACTGTATTTGGAATAGTTAAGGTCGGTTAAGATATTCAAGGGATCAATAAAGAATGCACAAGACTTGAAGATGGAGTATAACGATAGATTATTATTTTTGAAGATAATGTTATTGAAATCAAAATTATTATGCCAATAGGGAGGAAAAATAAAAATAACATTTGTATGGGCCAAGCGGTTGCATAAGGTACTAAGAAATTTCCTGTTTAAGATGCCACCTTTTAGAGCATCATTAGAGCCAGTAAAAATAACAATGAAGTCCTTAACTGAGAAACCTTTAGATAATTGGTCAAGGTCAGCGACAACTTGTTCAAATGATGCATTAGGTTTAAAGAAGGCAGAAATATCAAAATGCATCTTATTAAGTAAATTGTGAAGTAACTGACCACAATTATGACCTCGTCTGTCACTTAAAAACAAAATTTGTGGTTCAGAAGATATGGAAATAGGTAATTGCGGAGTAATGTCCAAAGCCAGTGTAGAATTTATGACAGTAGAATTTTTAGTATAAATGGGCGAATAACCAAACATTATTGAGAACCACTCATCAAAAAAAGATTTATTAGGATCACTATTTAAGTTAGGGGAGAGAGGTGTTGCGAGGTTAGGAGAGTCGGAGAGTCGGGTTTAGGCTAAAAGTTCAAACGTACGTTGCATAGACTGTTTTGTGGCAGAAAAGTAAGAGAGAACTAAGGATTTTCTGGGAATTGTCTATTTTGCAGCAACGCGGCCGACTTACGTGTTAAAAAAGTTCAACGTAAATTTTTTAAATACTTAAAACTGAAAGATACTTTCCGAAAAGAGCCCAAAGTTGTTTCATCAAAGTGACCTTGTTCCGATCCACTCCACGAAGTCGTTTCAACAAAGTCTACTTGGGCGAAGTCATCTTGCTGTGAACAACTCCCCGTAGTTGTTTCATTAAAAGTCTACTGCGGTGAAGTAGTCTTGGTGCGATCAATTCGAAGTTGTTTCGATGAAGTCTACTAGAGCGAAGTGGCTTTGATCCGATCTACTCCTGAAGAGGTTTCAACAAGACCTGGTAGGGCGAAGTTATCTTTCTGCCAACTACTCCTCGAAGTGGTTTCAACGAAGTCTATTAGGGAGAAATGATCTTGATCCGATCAATTCCCCGAAGTCGCTTCTACGAAATCTACTAGGACGAAGATATCTTGATGTTGTTACATGCCGAAAATCGGCTATGTATCATATTTAGTTTAAGTTTAAATTTGTGAGTAAATTCCCGCCATTATTTCATTAGACTTGTGCATTTCGAACAGTTGCGTTTGCGCAAAAAGGAATGCGCAGATGCGGAGTGATGGCGCAAGCGCAGTGTCTGACACGGCATTATTAGAAAATGAGACGTCGAACGAGGCGTTTACCTGTGTCGTTCCTTTGTCTTTTCTCTTTCAGAATGTAGGTTTCCTATTTATCTGGCTTTATCGTTCCTTACCTGGTTTTTTCTTTCGTCTTACCTACGAACAAAGAAGAGGGAATACGTTAAATCTGGTTTCAACGAGGGCATGACGTATCCCACGCCAAACGAGATACATGGAAATCAACATGGCCCCTGCGCAAGGATAACCGCAAAATCGTCAAGCGTTCCACATTTTTAAGTAAGTACTTTTATTTTTTTTTTAATGTGCAACTTGTCTCACTGGAAACATATTTGGCATGTGATACAATTTGGCACGAAATTATGTCGTAATATCTTTGTTATGCAATAATGTAAACGTGGATAATATTAGTGTTGCCATCTGTAGAAGTGGCTTTGAACACGCAGACACAGGAGTATAACAATGTAATCAACTCCCCGAAGTTGTTTTGAGCAAGTCTACTAGGGCAAAATGATCTATCCGATCAGCTCTTTAGAAGTCGTTTCGACAAAGTCTACTGTGGGGAAGTTATTTTGATGCGATTAACTCCCCAAAGTCGTTTCTACGTAATCTACTAGGGCGAAATTATCTGATACGATCAACTCTCAGAAGTTGTTTTGAGCAAATCTACTAGGGCGAAGTGATCTTCATCTGATCAACTCCCCAAAGTCGTTTTGACGAATTCTACTAGGGCGAAGTTATCATGGTGTGATCAACTACCTGAAGTTGTTTCGATGAAGTCCACTGGAACGAAGTTGTTTTGACAGTCTGTTATGGCAATGTGGTCTTGGTGCGATCAACTTCCCGAAGTTGTTTTGATGAAGTCTGCTAGGGTGAAGTGATCTTAATTCTATCAACTCCCCGTTTCCACAATCTACTAGGGTGAAGTTATCTTGATGAGATCAACTCTCCGAAGTAGTTTTGACTAGGTCTACTGGGGCGAAGTTATCTTGATGTGAATGAACAGTTCCTTGAAGTTGTTTCGACAAAGTCAGCTATAACAAAGCGGTCTTGTTGCGATCAATTCCCCGAAGTGGTTTTTGACGAACTCTACTACCTGAAGTTGTTTCGGCGAAGTCCACTAGAGCGAAGTGATCTTAATGGAACTAACTCCCCGAAGTTGTTTCAACAAAGTCTGCTAGGGCGAAGTGATCTTGATCTGATCAACTCCCCAAAGTCGTTTTGACCAACTCTACTAGATCGAAGTTATCTTGAATGCGATCAATACTTGATAGTTGTTTCGACGAAGTCTACTAGAGCGAAGTGATCTTGATGGAACAACTCCTCGAAGTTGTTTCAAAGTCAGACGAAAGTATCTGATCTAACTCTGAAGCTTTCAAAGTTAGTAGGCAAGTATCTTGGTGCGATCAACTCTGAAGTTGTTTCGACGAAGTCTAATAGGACGAAGTGATCTTAATGAGATCAACTCCCCGAAATTGTTTTAAAAGTGATCTTGTTCTGATCAACACCCTGAAGTCGTTTCGACGAAGTCTACTACAGCTAAGTGATCTTGATGGAACTAACTCCCCGAAGCTGTTCCGACAAAGTCTGCTATGGCAAAGTGGTCTTGGTGTGATCAACTCCCCGAAGTTGTTTCAACTATATCTACCAGGGCGAAGTGAACTTGAAGAGATCAACTCCCCAAAGTTGTTTTGAGCAAGTCTACTAGGGCGAAGTTATTTTGATGCGATCGACTACCTGAAGTTGTTTTGACAAAGTATGCTACGATAAAGTGGTCTTGGTGCAATCAACTTCCCAAAGTCGTTTCGACGAAGTCTACTAAGGCGAAGTGATCTTGATTCGATCAACTGCTTGAAGTCCTTTGCGTAAAATACACTACGGCGCAGTTATCTTGATGAGATCAACTCACCGAAGTTGTTTTGAGCAAGTTTACTAGGGTGAAGTGATCTTGATTTGATCAACTCCTGAAGTGTGAAGCACAGCACTGTATGACTGTGAAATATGGACATTATAAGAAGCAGGAAAAAGATGAAGCCTTTGAAACATGGTGCTACAGATGCAAGATCGAGACGTCATGAACAGACAAAGTCAAGAACTAAGAACAAAAGGTTCTAGAAATGGTAGGGGAAGAAAACAGTAAAAAAAAATAGAATAGACATGAGGATTGGACACGTTTCAAGACACGAGGGAAGAGTGCAGGATATATTAGAAGTAGAATAAGGAAAGAAAGAGACAGATAGACCTAGATTAGACTTTTGAACACAAGTTGTGAAAGATGTAGGCTGTTGGAATTTTAGGAAAATGTATAAGTTAGCGCAGAATAGAAATCAATAGAGGTACGCATTCAATCAGTTCTAAGACGGAAAGCTTACAGAAAATTCCCAAGTAGCAGACAAGGAACAATAAAACGAACGCAACAGAAATTTTTATTTGGACGGAACGATGTATGTACAAAATTAATTCAGGGTCAAACCTGTGTGTGCATGAGTGCACACGTGCGTGAGTTCGCGCGTGTGGTGTGCATGTGCGCACATGCATGCAGACGAATGTTTGTATTGGACCGCTGTAGTCGCCTCTTACGACAGGCAGGTTGTACTGTGGGACTATTCGAATCCAAACCCACACAGGGACAAATCGATCTATCTACTATAAAACATAATTAGGGGCGTCTCCCCTAACTGGCAGCCACACAAAATATCGAAGCGGAAGCGTGTGGATATTAAAAAAGAATCCCAAAACGAACGAAAACATTTAGCAGGGCACAATGGAACACAACGAATTACTGTTTAGAATAAGTTTTACAAGAACAAATCGATCCATCCAACTATAAAGCGTAATTAGGGGCGTCTCCCCTAACTGACAGCCACACAAAATATCGAAGCGGAAGCGTAGGTATATACAAAAAGAATCCCGAAACGAACGAAAACATTTAGCAGGGCATAATTGAACGCAGCAATATAAGGCCAAAGGTCTAGGACTGTAACTAACAATACTTGAAGCATAATTTGTAATGTGGGACTACCATTTATAAACTACTGTAATGAACTAGGTTTAATGTGCAAACATAATGTTAGGTTTTCAAAAACCTTACACTATTGAAAATCCAGCGCATCTTACTACTTGTCGTTTTTAGTTACTCACTGTTTGAACACTAATGAATAATCAGTTTTAAACAATAATTTACAAGTTACATTTTTACTATATTAAATATTTTTAATTTTATAAATCACTTCAGAAGTGCAATATTTCCGTGACGTTGCTGGACAATAGTCAATATAGTTTTAACGATTATATACTTGTTTTTAGATAGTCACATACCATTCTCAAACACCGAGAAAGGAAACACGAAAAGATGAAAAAATAATTACAGAGCTTTCAGTTGGTCCTGTTGCACCACATGGTTCTAACACTTGGAATCAACCAATGTCTATACCGTCCATTCCACCTTCAAATCTTGTTAATTGTAACTTAATCGACTTGGATTACGAATTATATGTAAGTAAATAGTATACTTAAACATATCTAATAGTACAAACTGTAGATTTTGGTAAATATATCCGGTTGTCATAGTAACGTTGATGCAAAAATCCCTATTACAATCGGTACAGTGCCTTTGACCCTAGCAGCAGCACCATCTGCTACTGCACCACCGGCTGATACTGCTGTGATCAATATAAACCTTCCGCCTTCTAACGACCAAGCAGCTGGTATTGGTTGGATTGGAAATGGAGGTTCGGGTGTAAGTAGTAATGTAAGATATCCAGGTAATATCGAAAACGGTTGATGTTTCTTGCTGAACTGTTTGTTTATAGTTGTGCCATCATTTGCCCAAAGTGTATTTGGAACAACGTCAATAAAGGAAAAGGGCGAAAGCGATTTTGTTATGTACTCGAATAATCAAACAAATTACTCACCGATGTATCCGGTATACAAAATGTAAATGCTCAGCAAAATACAAATGTGGTCTACCTCAATACTAAAAAAGAATAAATATTTTAAGAGATTTTTGCAAATGCTTATTCTTGCTATCAACTATATACATACGTTTTTGTTTTATTATGCATGGGTTTCTCGAATACTCATTTTTAAAGTGTATACAAGCTTTAAAATTTCAAATAGGCCTAGATCTGCATGCGCAAATGATATTATATTGAAGTAATTGTATGTGATTTTATTTCGGCTTTAAAATAACGTGTAGTACTAGTTTTACAATTGTTTTTAATGTATATGCCGGTGTAAACGTTTTTTGATATGTATTGGAAATTTAGGATTTTATATGTGTATGTGAAAGTATTTATTATCAATATATATATACATTTTTCTAGACTTGTTTTGTAGCGAAAATATTTTATCGAGTATTGAAACTCTTGGATTACACGAAAAAGCAAGCAAAGTTTAATGAAGGGTTGATAAGATAATAAGCAACGTACCACAGGTGAATATGGAAATGGCTGGAGTAGGAAATAGGTATCATCAACAGAGAGGTGAGCCTGGAAGATTCCGAGGAAATGGTGCACAAAGGCAATAGGACACTGGGCAGCATAGTTCTGGGTATGGAGATCATATACGTCTGCAAAAAACCGGCAGGAATGCTGCAGTGCACAACATTAAGGCATAAGAAGATTAAGGGTGAGCAAATAAGATCGAGGTGATGGAGATTCACGAGGCCATCTCAGGAGAAGAAAAACTCCAATTTATTAAAAATTAGGTGTTAGACGTGGGTATAACGGTTAGTTTGTTAGATGATGTGTTTCAATAAAAATAGTTTGCCTTTTATTTATATTAGTTTAAATGATTGTAAATACGTTGCATTAGTTGATAGTGGGTCACAGTTATCGCTGGTGAAGGAGGAAATAGTATTGAAACATGCTATTAAACCCCCGTAAACGAGGTACGTGAGCCACTAATGACAGTTGGTAGCGATATTACATAATGTGAAAATTGACGTGCAAATTGTTGATGACGTCACACAATATGCAAATTGATACAACATAATTACACAAATTTTAAAGGAAATAAATTTTAAAGAAAACCCCAAAGGATTACTCCATGATGGCGGCGGCTTTCTTCAGGATTACTCCATGATGGTTGACCGTGGCTTCGCTAATCTTCCGTGCGTCGGTTACTTCGCTAATCTCTCGGGCGTGGGAATTCTTGAGCCAGGTTCAATCCAAATTCGATTGTCTTCTTCCTATGTAGAGGGAACAACGGGAAAGGGTATGAGGAACGATAATCATTGAAGTAAATGCTTGTTGCACTTCCTCATTTATTCCGGTAATATTCATTTATAATCGCTTCAGTAATTATTTAACTTGTTCCCGTAATCATATAGACTTGTCTCCAGCGATTCTTTAAAGCTGTCTCCCGTAATCATTTAGAATTGTCTCCAGTGATTCTTTAGAGTCCTTTTTATTAAGGTTAATATTAGAATTTAAATTAAAACAACGTTTAGTTACTTACGCTTTTTCTATTTAAGGATAAAACGACAAACCCATCAATTTTTCATATTCAGCGGTATTATTTTACACTTCACAATTACTCACTTTACGTAGATATTTTCGTTTTCAGAGACGTGAACTATACTTTACTTCATGATGAACTGATTTGTTTACAAATCTGGTCATATTTAAATGCACCGTCTATCTATTGACAAGCGCGAAGTTCGTTGTTTGTATAAACTTACATACCAGGTTTTCGGATATCACATGGTATTATTGTTGTATATTAACATCAACGCGTTTTTCTTATCACGTACGATTTCGAGTTAATAGCATTGATCCGCTTGGATTTTCATACTTCTAGATAAGTAAACCATCGTTTGTTCAAATAAATTTGCTGAACTTTGATTTTAATTAACATGCTATGTTTGTTTTCAATAAATCAGGTGTCGATTTTAATTCTCTAGTCACGTAGACATAATACAATGTATGTCTTAAATTCTATGCGTTTGCTATCCTACGCATTATTAAACCTGCTTGTTTTAATTGGGATTCTTGATGTAATAATGTTGCGTTATCTACGCGTCGCGTTTCAGCTTGCAATTATGTTATTTAACGACTTGCGGATTTCTTTTATTCTAATAAATCTTCAAAATAATTTCCTTAACTGAATTAATTATGATTATTAATTATATACAGAGCGTTTTTTTTTTTGATGAAGACTGGATTGCTTATTCTTGTGATGCGATGTTTAAGTGCTAAGATGGTATTGATTTTGTGTTTGTTGCAAGGATTGGATTTGTAGTTTATATATCTTCCAGAGTTAGTTGGTTTTTTGTAATAATCAAAAAGTAAATTGTTGTTTTCTGATCGAATGGATGAACAACAAGATTGAAAGAAGCATAAACAGGTTCGATAGAACTATTCTCAATCTTGAAATTAATATCACATATATCAAATTAAATTCATTAGAAAATTCTACCAGGATTTTTAAAGAATCCCTTAAGGATTATTTACCTCCACAAGTGTTCATGAATTCTCAAAAACATAAGATGTATCCTTTAAAAGAATTTATATACATATCAAAAAAATTCACATCAAAAAGTTTAACGTACTTATACATAAACAAACGCTAAGTTCTCAAATGTTAAGTGACAACAGCAAATGGTTAATTAATCTAAGCAGTGTTACAATTCCAGAAGATATCAAAAATTTTCTCTCATTAGGACCTAAATTTAATTTAAAGATCAATAGTTCTTAAATTCACAGGCAGACTCTTAGCTGATATTGAAACAATCATAGAAAATTTTGAAAATTACCACACGAGGAGAAAAAAACAACACACGTGCCAGAATCACAAACATAATCACTAATTTTCTAAAAAAACCCTAACTACTACAACAACAGTTCAACACACAAAGTTTTCTACAAAGCAAAAGAGTTCTTTAAAAAACTCAAAGAGTTATTAATATTAAAAGCAGATAAAGGAGAAGTCACAGTCATAGTGGAAACTCAAGATTATAAACAAAAATCTTTAGAACTACTTTCAGATACTAACACTTTTAAAATCTTAAAAAAAGATCCAACCACTACAATTCAAAAGAAAGTTAACGAACATATAAAAGTACTTTTTCAATATAATATGATATCAACAGAACAAAAGAAAACACTAATTAATAACAGGTCCAATCCAGGAAAATATTATGGTCTACCAAAGATACACAAACCGACTCTTTCTTTTAAGACTAATTATTTTATCAATAAATACTTTTACTTACAATATAGCTCACTTCTGTGCAGATATTCTAAAACAATCTTCTCCTCTTGAAGGTTACAACACCAAATATAGCTTCTCCTTCGTAGAAACTTACAATTTCAAATTACCTGCAGATCATATACTCATATCACTGGATCCACATCTTTATTTGCTAACATTCCAACACAACTAGTATTACGAATCATATCAGGACAATGGAACAAAATTGAACCTCGTTGTAATTTATCAAAAAATATGTTTATAAGTACCATTAACTTAATATTCAACAACACATACTTCATATATGAAAAAACAATGCATCTTCAATGTTTTGGTACACCAATGGGTTCACCACTGTCACCGATCATAGCTGAAATAGTTATGGACCTTTTATTGGATACAATTATTCCCAATCTTTCTTTTCAAATGAGTTTTTTGGTAAAATATGTTGAGGACATAATTTGCTCTTCACACAACCAAATAGAAGTAACTCTTAAACATTTCAATGAACACATTAAATTCACAATAGAAAAAGAAGTTGAAAGAAAAATACCATTTCTTGATACACTAGTTATTCGATCGGAAAACAACAATTTACTTGTTGATTATTACAAAAAACCAACTAACTCTGGAAGATATATAATCTACAAATCCAATCATTGCAGCAAACACAAAATCAATACCATCTTAGCACTTAAACATCGCAGCACAAGAATAAGCAATCCAATCTATCTAAAAAAACTTCAAAGAATTGAAAAAAGTTCTCGTCAATAATTGTTGAAACTGCAGTATGATCAGTCATATGCTTCTTAGATTTGTACTATAGTTGAAGTTCCGGTTTCCTTGGTTTTTTTTAGTTGTTAATAAAGAGATATGTCAAAGTATAAAGAAGTTATATAGTTTTTAATATTCTATTAAATATTCTAATAGCATAATCTATTTCTTACAAGTGTTGTATTATATCAAAAGGTATAGACAAGCGTGTTCTTATTGTTGGCTTAATATCCACTTTTAATCTCATCAGGTTATGGGCCCAGATATGCCAAACAATAAGTAATAGAAACTGAAATTCTTATACATGTGCGTAAGTTTTATGTTAGTACTCCAAAATGTCTAATCAAGAAGGAAGTACAATAGAGAAGCTCAAAGGAAGCGAAAACTACCGCACGTGGAAATTTGCCATGGAGAATATGTTGGAATTTCATAGACTTGAAAAATGTATAACAAATCCTTGCACAGAAACTAATGAGTCTAAAATCAAAAAGGCAAAAGCTCGAATAGTGTTATCAGTTATTGAACCGCTGTATATTCAAACGTTAAATACGGCATTGGAAATATGGCAGGCACTAAAAAATCTGTTTGATAATCATGGATTAACTCGTCAGATAAGTTTGTTACGTAAATTAATCACAGTACGGTTAAAAAGTTGTGAATGAATGTCAGACTACGTAAATGAAATAATTGGAACAGCGAACAAGTTAAAAGGTGTCGGTTTCAGTATAACTGAAAAATGGATTGGTGCTATTTTATTAGCTGGTCTTACGGACGAATTCAAATCTTTAATAATGGGAATCGAAAGCAGTGGCGATTCAGTTAAAGCAAAATTATTATAAGGTGATTATTCTGGATTTGAACAAAAGGCTTTTTTAGTAATAAAAAGTTTGCGAAAAACGCATCAAAGAAAAGGGCTATAATATGCTATAATTGTGGCAAGAAAAACCATAAAGCTTCTGAATGTTTTGCTAAGCAAAAAAATGACAACAGTTTTAATAAAGGTGAGAAACCCCAAGCAAAAGCAGCATTTAGAGCAACATTTCTATCACGAAATGAAAAACCTAAAATATCTGAGTGGTATATAGACAGTGGTGCAACACATCATATGACACCCAAATCAGAAGTTTTATGCAATATGCGTGGTTCAGGTATTGAAGAAATAACAGCTGCAAATAACGGCAAAATGAAGGTCACTAGTGTGGGTGATACAACATTGTTGTTGGATAATCATGAAATTGCAGTACAAGATGTCTTACTAGTTCCCGAACTTACTGCAAATTTATTATCTGTTACTCAAATAGTTAACCATAATAATACAGTTACGTTTAATAAAGATGGTTGCAGTATCTACAATAAAAACAATGAACTTGTAGTAAAAGCCGAACTCTGTTCAGGTGTATATAAGTTGCAAAGTTTTGAAGCTTGTAGTGCGGTCGCCAGCTCATCAGATAATGAGATATTTACTTGGCATAGACGTTTAGGCCATCTAAATTTTAAAGATTTGCAAAGACTCAAAAACGTTTGCGATGGTATTAAGTTTACTAATAAATCAGTTGATCTTAAAATGTGTGAAGTTTGTATAGAAGGCAAACATGCACGTGCATCATTCAAAAATTCGGCATCACTTTCAAAAGTTTTGCTTGAATTGATCCATACCGATTTATGTGGTCCCATAGAAAATCTATCAATCGGCGGTGCAAAATATTTTTTAACGTTTATAGACGATTATTCAAAGAAGATACTTGTTTATTTTTTAAAATCAAAGTTTAAAGTATTGGATTATTTTAAGGACTTCAAACATATGACAGAGCTACAAACAGGGTTAAAAATCAAAACAGTTCGTTCTGATAATGGTTCAGAATATTGTTGTCATGCATTGAAGAATTACTGCAAACAGAAAAGCATAATTCATCAAACTACAAATATCTACACTCCTCAACAAAATGGAATTGCAGAACGGGCAAACCGTACAATTGTAGAAAAGGCCAGATGCATGTTACTTGATGCAAAACTGGAAAAGCCGTATTGGGCAGAAGCTGTAAATACAGCTGTTTACATAATTAATCGATCAATAAACTCAACCTTGGTGGAAAACACTCCAGAAGGAACATGGAAAGGGTCTAAGGTTGATTTAAGTCATTTAAAAATATTTGGATTTCCTGTAATGATGCATGTCCCAAAGCAAAAGTGAAAGAAATGGTTACAGTGAAACAACAAAAGGTTATCGCTGTATAAACCCTATTATTGGGCGGCTCCGTGGCGTAGTGGTATGTGTGTGACTACTACGCCCAAGGTCCCGGGTTCGAATCCTGACACGGTCCGCTTGAAAAATGTTAGGCGAACATTTTTTGCAAAAATACACCCTCGTTCGGATGAGAGGTAAAATGGAGGTCCCGTGTGTGAGTGTTGTCACGCACGTTAAAGACCCCTACCTTGCTTGGAACAGCAAGGATTCGGCAAAATTCAAAATTTTCTGGGTAAAAAAAACTCGCTTCCTGGCCAATGTAGTACCTTCGGGTGGAGCATTGGAAAATCACATGTGATGTATAAACCCTATTGAGATTAGAGATAGGAGATTGATAAATATAGGGAAAGGGCGTGAAATTATCGAAGATATTCATCTTGGTAATAGAAAGGTAGAACGAAAGATCGTTGTATCGGAGTTGGGACACCCGGCCGATATTAGAGGAATCGAGTTTGTAGAAGGCGATGGGGACGCGACGGGTATCAGAATTTATACGGACGGCTCACGCATGGATGACGGGCAAGCAGGCGCGGCGTTTGTCGTGTATAAGCAGGAAAGGGAGGTGTTTCGGTTTCAAACCAAACTCGCAAACTGGAGCACTATTTTCCAGTGCGAATTGGTAGCCATACGAGAGGCAGTCGATTACGCAATAAACCACGTGGGCAGAGATGAATATTATATAATCAGCGACAGTAAATCAGCGCTGACAGCTTTAACAAACATGAACACCTCAACAGACCTTCAGGCGGACGTCTGGAGGATAGCGCATACGGCGCTCGAGTTTCGACGTTTAAAGTTCTGTTGGGTTAGGTCGCACGATGGTAACGTAGGGAACGATAGGGCTGATGAATTAGCTAAAGAGGTCTCGACGGGCGACTTTCGGATATCACGTTCGTCGATACCGAGGTTCCATATTAAAAGGAAACTGCGCGAAAAGTCAATTCAACAATGGGAAGAGAGGTGGAACAACGCTGCCACGGGCAGGTTGACTCACAAATTCATACCGAGCATAGAAGCTAGAGGTAGGATCGAGGTTAAGCTCGATCAGAAAATGGTGCAGTTGATAGCAGGACACGGCGCCCTGAAGGCGTATTTACAGAGGTTCGGTTTAACCAACAGCGACCGCTGCGAATGTGGCAAAGGCGCGAAAAGCGCAGAGCACGTGCTCTTCGACTGCCCGCTTGAGGCGGAAAATCGAGGGTTGGCTGATAGCAAACTAGCTATCCTAGGTCTGGCATGGCCAAAGAGCCTAGAGGAAGTCGGGGAAGTGGTCAACCAGAAGGCGTTCTGGACAGCCTTAAAAGAATTTGCGGGAAGGGTCGCGAGATTAGACAATGACAACTGCGTGTAAAATTCGGTGGGGTTGGTGGGAGAATTGAAAAATTTTAGATGGACTTGGCGTGAGTAAGGATACGAGCATAGATATAACCAAAACCTGATAAAAAAAACAAAAGAAAACGATAATTATACCCAAATGTCCAATATGCACGAGAAACCCCCACACCATTAATACAATCACTGCCTATCTTTATAATTACGTGCGGAAAATCGGGAAATGGGGAATAAATAATAACAAATAAACAATAACAAATATAGATGTAGGCAGACGACCAGATCTTCAGATGCTGGAGAATTTTATTATCGAGGTAAGACTTAAATTGTGGCGGCTGTACTCGTACAAGCATTGATTTACATTAATTAGTAGTTTTTGAAATAATTTAACAAGCACGTTTTGTGCGTAATGGCGCTAGCCGACATAATGCTTGTGCGAGTGCACCTGATAAATAGCGTGATGCTTTTGCTATTTTGTGCACTGCTATATGCTTAATGCTTATTAGACATTTATTTATATATTTATATAATTATATTTATTTATATTTTATATTTACACTTTATATTAATTAGCATGTATTGTAGTATTTTGTGGCATATTTGTTTTGTTTGACGTTTTGTCGCCATTTTGGTTGCAGTATATATTTGGGAAGAAAGAGTAAAATAGTGAAGATTGTAATCATAATATAAATCAGTTAGGGAATGATAGGGAAAGCTAGGGATGGATTTAAATTAGTTAGCTAGATTTGGATAGTTTTAAGACGACCCTTCAGGTCGCACTGGTAAGCAGAGCCGGCGTCTGCTATCCGGTATTACGGATCCCTCCCCCTCTCATTTTTGCTTGTGTCTCGTTGATTGGGTACACTTCAAGGTCAGCGCTAGGGATACCATTATTTAAACCCTGTTTTTAGTTTTTGTTTCAGTTTGTCAGATTTTTAGGTTCGTTAGATTGTTAGAGTTTGTTAGGTTTGTTAGATTTTAGGTTTGTTAGATTTTTGTTTAGGGTGGATTAATAAGGATTAATAAGAAGCACGGTTATTTTCGCGTTTAAACCCAATGTAGTACCTCCGGGTGGAGCATTTGGGACGTGGCCGCAAGTATAGCGGCCCTTATTCAAATTATAATGTATAAACCCTATTACAAAAGGGATAGAAATAAATAGGGACGTAATTTTTTTGGAACCACAATTGAAAATGGGCCAAAATCCTATAATTTCTGACATACAGGTTAACGTTTCAGTGGGAGATTATGAAGACGACTTAACGCAAGTAATAGCAAGTGACGAAAATTCTATGGATGAATCAGTTGAAGAAGATTAGAATGATATTTCCGATGAAAATATTGTAATACCTATGGAAGCTACTAAAAGAACAGAACGTACCCAAACACCTCTTAGGCTAAAGGATTACGTGTATACTTCCACAGCAGAAGCAGAGGGTAGCGATCCAAATTCGTTAAATGAAGCTCTTTCTAGAATCGACGCTAAGAAATGGGATTTGGCTATAAAGGCAGAACTGAAGTCATTGGATGAAAATAATACCTGGAATTTGGTCGAATTACCGCCTAATCGCAAAGCAATAAAATGTAGATAAGTATTTAAAACTAAAAACAATAGTAACAACTTATGCTATAAAGCACGCCTAGTGGCAAAAGGATGTTCACAGAAATATGGAATTGACTACACAGAAACGTACTCACCGGTTGTTCGATACATTTTTATTCGATACTTAATTGCTTTAGCTGCAAAATATGAGTTAAGCATTGACCAAATGGATGCAATTACATCATTTTTACAAGGTGATCTCATTGAGGAAATTTATATGGAACAACCGGAGGGATATGGCAATGGTAGCCGCAAAGTGTGTAAATTACATAAAGCAATATACGGATTAAAGCAAAGCGGTCGACAATGGAATTTCAAATTAGAAAAAATGTTAAAGTTATTTGGCCTCCAAAAATCATCTGTTGATCCATGCGTCTTCTACAAGCAAGATCGCCAACTGATCGTTGCAATGTATGTCGACGATATCTTGATTTTTTGGAAAAATACAAAGGAGCGCGACGAACTAAAAAGTAAGCTCAACAAACATTTTCATATGAAAGACTTAGGTAAAGCCAAAAGTTGCATTGGCCTGAATATTACTTATGATGGTAATAATGGAATTCAACTGGATCAAACAAGATATATAAATGAGATCCTGGAAAAATTTGGAATGTCAAATTGTAAGCCAGTGACTACACCATGTGATCCTAATCAAAAGTTGTCAATTGAAATGTGCAAAAGCTGTGACTTGGTAGGGCAAGTTCCGTACCAAGAAGCTGTTGGCAGTTTGTTATTTTTGGTGCAAGGAACGAGACCTGACATTGCATTTGCAGTTAGTGATGTTAGTCGTTTCAATAGTAAACATGGCGAAGCACATTGGAAGGCAATTAAAAAAATTTTTAGGTACTTAAAAGGTACTGCAGACTTAAAACTTTGCTATTCATGATCTGAAAATTTAACTGGTTACTCAGACGCAGACTGGGCATCAAACGTGGACAAACGTAGATCATGCTCAGGATATATTTTCAAATTGGCTGGTGGTGTTATATCTTGGTGTTCTAAAAGGCAACCTACTGTAGCACTCTCAACTACAGAGTCAGAATATATGTATAAACGAGCCTTACAAATAGTTCTATTCACCGCTGGCGTACTTATAGTTACTGTGCATTGATGTGATTTTTATTTAAAATGAATGTATAGTCGAGTAGCCTTACCTTGAGTTACTGTCAAAAAAGTATTTTTGTTGTTAGAAGCTGTCAATCAGTGGAAAAGATACTTGTAAATTTTAGCGTTTAATAAAGGATTTAACTGAAATATAAATCAACGCTCAAAGTCCTTGTACTAATCCACGGTTTTCTAACAATATGTCTTTGGCTTCCGCTACCCAGGAAGGTATTTGGCTCAAACATTTTGGAGAAGACTTAGACTCTAGCATTAAAGGAAGATCCATTGCGATTCATTGTCATAACCAAAGCGCAATCAAATTAGCTGAATTAGATGGATATCGAGCCAGATCCAAACACATCGATATACGATACCACTTCATTTGTGATCGAGTTGAGGATGGAACGATTACCGTACCATATGTAATGACTGAAAGCATGGTTGCAGATAGCTTAACGAAAGCTGTTACAGTCAAGAAACAAGAACTTTGTGTGCAAGGAATGGGACTTTCGCGTGTTAAATCTTCGACAAGTGCATGTTTTAATATTGTATTAAGTGGGAGTGTTGAAACTGCAGTATGATCAGTCATATGCTTCTTAGATTTGTACTATAGTTGAAGTTCCAGTTTCCTTGGTTTTTTTTAGTTGTTAATAAAGAGATATGTCAAAGTATAAAGAAGTTATATAGTTCGTAATATTCTATTAAATATTCTAATAGCATAATCTATTTCTTACAAGTGTTGTATTATAATAAAAGGTCTAGACAAGCGTGTTCTTATTGTTGGCTTAATATCCACTTTGAATCTCATCAATAATGACTATCCAAAACAACCTTTAGACAAAATAATTAACATCAACATCATCCAACAAGAAAGAACAACTACACCAACAGTATTCCACAAGCTTCCATACATTGAAAAGCTCACGCCTCTAATCACTCGAATCTTAAAGAAACCCAATATACAAATTGCATATTTTACTATACAAAATCAATCAAAGAACTATTTTCACCACTAAAAGATAAAACAGACACTCAAATGTGGAATAACGTAGTTTACAAGATTCAATGCAGTTGCAACCACCACTACATAGGTCATACCAGTTAATGGCTGAAGTTGAGATTAACACAACACCGCAATGATGCAAAATTGGGAAAAAACAACTGTGCCCTCTCTGCACACGTATATACTACAAAACATACACCAGCATTTAATGAAACAAAAATTTTACAAAAAGAAAACAACAATAAGAAACGCCTATTTCTTGAATCCCTTCACATAAAAAAAGAAGAAAAAAGCATAAATAAATAACAAACAATTTGATGAGATTCCAGTATGATCCTGTTACAGATTGTTCAGTAAAATTTAATGACCGCTTTGAGTTTTATGAGAAAATATCTCTAGATAGTTATCCACAAAAACCAGATCCTACAAATCCTGCAAATTACACTCTGCATGCAGTTCTAGTGCATTCAGGAAATAATCATGGTGGCCATTATGTTGTTTTTATTAATCCTAAAGGTGATGGTAAATGGTGCAAGTTTGATGATGATGTTGTTTCTCGATGTTCTAAACTAGAAGCAATTGAACATAATTATGGTGGTCATGAAGATGACATGAATATGACTGTTAAACATTGTACAAGTGCATACATGTTAGTTTATATCCGCGACTCTGAACTACATCACGTCCTTCAAGAGGTTACAGATGCTGACATACCAAGTGAGTTAGCATTTAGATTAGCAGAAGAAAAATTAATTGAACAACTATGCCAAAAAGAACGCAACGAAGCTCATTTATATATGACTGTAAATATTTTATTGGAAGACAGCTTTGATGGTCATCGAGGCAATGACTTGCATGATCCTGAACAAGCATCATACAGAATTTTAAGATAAAACAGACTGCAACATGTAGTGAACTGATGGAAATGCTTACGGATGGTTTTAAATATCCATTACATAAAGTAGTTAGACCTAATTGTATTGAAAGAATTACAAATGTTAACGAAACACTTGAAAAGGTCTTAGACGAATTAATGAATGGTGATATAATTATTTTTGAAAAAGATGAAATGGAAGAAAAGTCTGATCTTCTAAACTGTATAGACTATTATAAAGATTTGTATTACCGAGTAGAAGTTAACTTTGTGGATAGATGTATTCCTAATGATGTTGGTTTTATTATGGAATTGTCACAGCGAATGACTTATGATCAATTAGCTCGGGCCGTAGCACAGAGGGTTGGTACAAATCCGTATTTATTACAATTCTTCAAATGTCAAAGTTATGAAGATAGTCCTGGTCATCCATTAAGATGTACATAAGAAGGTACATTAAAAGATCTACTATGTTCGAAGTTTTATAAAACACCAAAGAAAATTTCTTATCAACAGCTTAGCATTCGAGTTAATGAATTAGAAAATAAACGACAATTTAAATGTATATGGGTGGGAATGAAGTTAAAAGAAGAGAAGGAATTAACATTATATCCCAACAAAGGAGGCACTGTAGGAGATCTTTTAGAAGAATCTAAAAAACAAATAGAATTTAGTGAAGGCGGTAGTGGAAAATTAAGGTTAGTTGAAGTAAATTGTTCTAAGGTAGCTTATGGGCCAAAGGAAGATGCTCCACTGGAGTCGTTATCTTTTGCAGGAAACAAAACATACAGGATAGAGGAAATACCTATTGATGAATTAAGACTCATGGATGACGAGATGTTAGTTTCATGTGCTCATTTTCAAAAGGAAATATTTTCCCTTTGGAATACCATTTTTTATCAAAATTAAACATGGTGAACAATCTAATAAAGTGAAAGAACGTATACAAAAGAAACTGTGTGTACCAGAAAAGGAGTGGGAGAAGTTTAAATTTACTATTGTTTCATTGGAAAAACTTCTTTTTATTGACGAAGATGATTTTCTTATGAATTTGATAGATTCTAGAGATAATCCTACCACCAATGCTAATGCAAAACCTTGGTTGGGATTGGAGCACGCGAATAAATCTCCAAAACGAGCAAGATTTAATTATTTGGAAAAGGCTATTAAGATCTACAACAAAGAATGGTTCTATAATGCAAGCCAGTGGTGATTGTACATTATTAAAGTTGGCATCAACCAACCACCATCATAATTATTGTTTTGATTGGTTTCGCTGTTTCCTAACAATTAGAATGTAATATTTTTATTTATATGTAATTATAGAAATCTATTCAGTAAAAAAACAAACAAGATCACGATAACTTAAGTGTGGTTTACTCTAAACTATATAAACATTAAACTCGGTGTTATGGACTTTTAATTCTATCTTCTACTTTCATAATTTAAAATCAAAGTTACATTTATTTTATTCTAGTTACAAGCAAAAACAATTTTATTCTTGTCAAATTGTATATCCGTCAAAAAATCTTGTAATAGTTTTATAAATAGTATCAATCAAATTTAAATGTAAGTTATACACTGATTTAATGTTATCTTATTACCTTACTTTTTAGACTTATGATTAAGGTCTGAATATTAGACCGAAACGTCAAGTAATCTTAAATAAAAGATTAATTGACATTTATTCTATTCTTGACCAAAATTGTCCCAAAAAATAATTACAACTTACTATCGAACATTGATTCCTGGTCAATAAGTGGAGGTATATTATATACATATATATTTATTTATAAAGCATCCATTATTAATTAAATAAAAAAAGCTAAACCATTGCTTAGAAACGAAAATAATAGACACAATAGTATATATTAATACATTTATATAATACGTACATAGGTTAATTCCTAAGACGTTTGATATACGATAAAATAGTAAATTCCTATAATACGAACATGCATCTTACATCATTATAATAAACGTATATGAAGAGATGAACGTCTAAACATATATAGTCGTTACATAGAAAGCTACACAGTCTATTTAAATTTTACAGTGACATGGTACTTAATAAATACAAACTAATAATAAATAGCTACTTTAAAACGAATTATATCCTTAACATGTTCAGAAACTTGTAATTTTTTAACAAATTCGTGAAATTGGTACGGATATTGAAATTTACAGCTACTCAATGTGTGTTTCCTAAACGCATTTCTACTTAATTCTACTAAAGACGGTACATTTGGAACTTTATCAAGCATAGAACACACCATTTCATGTTGTTGTAATTGTGATTTTGCAAAATTACGCAACTTGCTAATCATATACTCAGGCAATGCAAAATATCCTATTGAATTTAATAAATGCCTATCTTTGCGAGTCCAAAGCAAGTTATACGTTATAATTTCCTTTTGGTATAGATCAAGTATATAGGTTTGGCTGTAATTATCTTCGCAACCAAGTATAAATATTGGCATTAATAAAAATTCAATCTTGCTTTGCATAATTACGTCGTAACTTTTAATATTGTACAGTATTCCTTCAAGTTCATCGCTAAAGCCAAACGTCTGGAACACTACATTAAATTCACTGTAAGTTGTAATCGCACCTAAAGATAATAGGGTGTAAGTGATGCAAATGCGATCCTGCTTGCTTATCATCCTGTTACAAAATACCTCTATCAGTTCATGTATAAAAATTGCTTCACATAATCTATGTGATGGTTGAAATTTTATACATGCTTCTAATAAATCACAAGCTACAGGACTGCCCAACAGTGTATATAAACATTCGACCCATTCTTCTATTGGAAAACGGCAGTGCATAATATAACAAATTAAGAAAGGAACTTTCTTTATATCTTTGATGGATCCTCCGCTGCAATCAAAGCAAAAGTTACAGAATTCAGGATATTGTATATTAAGTGCGTCGTAGTCTAATTTTGACCACACTAATTTAAATAATTCAGCGGATTCATAATTTAGTGAATGGTATAAAGCAGCTGTTTGCAAGTAATAGGAATCAGATGTGGAATCAGATATCGAACAACCAGCCTTTAACAGATCAATTGCTATCGGACTGCGATGGTATGCAGATACTAAAAATGCCTTAATACCATCAGAGCTCTTTAAAAATTTCTCATCAAAATAATCGATTAATATTTTGGCACCGGAGTACAATACATGAACATTCAGTGGTCGTGGAAAACGTGTACCATTTGTATAAATGTGTGAAAACGGGTTGTCATTGTAAATATCAGAAACTATAACATCAGCTCCGTGATACAATAGCATGCAAATTACTTCTATGTCACCCTCAAACATTGCATAATATAGGGGTGTTCTCTCATACTCATCTAATGCATTTACATCAACGTCAGTTTGTAAAAGTTGTAGAACCTGCTCTGTTGATTTACTAATAACAGCGTTATGTAAATCTGACCGTGTATTATGCTTCTTTAAAGCACAATCAGAATCATTAGAGACTGAACTTAGCCATCGATCTGTTTTATCCAAGAAAGAAATAGTACGTCTGCAACAGACTTGTAATGAAATCTTCGCGATTAAAATATTTTATACTCACTTGTAACAATGATGCAGAACTAACATGGAAGTGGTCTTCACATATAAATCCATCTTGTATTGTAACACGAAGGAAGTATCAATATGATACTGGATTAAAGGAGGGTGATAATATACATTTCTGGTTATGCACAAATGAGCTAGTTATTTATAAAACGAAGCTGGTGTGTTTAGAAGGGTGTGTACGCTTCACATTGCAGGGGTATTGATTGGGTCTATACTATGGTATTGATTAGCCTGCCATCTTTAAAACTACCCCAATCGCTTTACACCTTATTTGCGGAAGGGCTAGTAATTAACAACGATTATGAATGATACCTCTTGTTATCTAGGAATCCCCCTGGAACGAATGCAATAGTCTAAGTAAATCATTCATAATTCCTAAGGCTTAAGAGAGCGCCATCAGGTGGACTATAGCACTAGTACAATAGTAATGCAGGGGTTTAAAGAAATCTATTGAGGACGAGGTTTAGATATTGGATATGGTTTTGATCCGCAAATAGTTGTATTGTTATCCGGCAGGGTTTTCCGCAAACAATTAGGTTTGATTTTTATTCGCCAGTTTCGGATGTAACAATTACATATATACAAGGGTGAAACATTTATTTATTTTATTTATTTTTATTTATTTATTTCCCAAAACAGCTTATTTGGTATGGCGCCTAACATTTTAAACCATACCGTTCTATGCCCTATTGTACATGTGCTATATTTGATGTTTTGCTGTTAGTTTTATTTTAACTTAACCTATTTTACCTACTTAACTGCTACATACTATTGTAACACCTTACGAGACCCCGACCTTCGGCAACCTGAGGTTGGAGTAGGATCAAAATGTTTCAGTATTGCTGTGTTTGCGTGTGTGTGTGTGTGTGTGTGTGTGTGTGTGTGTGATGGTGTGCGAGTGTGTGTGTGTATGTGTGCGTGTGTGCATGTGTGCGTGTGTGTGTGTGTGTGCGTGTGTGCGTGTGTGCGTGGGTGCGTGCGTGCGTGCGTGCGTGCGTGCGTGTGTGTGTATGTGTGCGTGTATGCGTGCGTACATGTGTGTAATGTCTTAGGTTAGTCCACACAACCACAATGTGAGTTCGGAGTACTTAGTACTCACCTTGCGTGTTATGCGCACTTTCCCTTTACCAGATGCTTGGCTCTGTGTGCGTTTATGTGTGCGTGTGTGTGTGAGTGTGTGCATGTGTGTGTTGGTGTGTGTGCGTGTGTGTGTGTGCTTAGATGTGAGTATATATTAATATGTTAATATTTTAGTTTTCATACTTGTATTATTTGATCAAGTTATTGGTTGTTTGTTATTGTAATTTGTTAGGAAGTGTTCGTCCCTAATCTGGCTAAATTTTATTTTCCCTCCCAACCAGAAATATTTGGTATCACTGGTTGTATCTTGCCTTTCTTGTAGGTAGTCCATCCCGGATTCCGGAAGAAGATGTTGCCATATCTTCCGGCTTTGGTTAGACTCATAAGTAGGGGATGTTTTGTTATCCACTTGAATGTTGTGATCTGGTGGGTTATATTATTCTTCTGAGATGCCGTATGTATTCGTCATGAGTCTTTTTGGTAATAATTTGTGTAGCATTATTTAGGTGAGCGGTCATTTCCGGATCTCGTAGCAATTGGTATGTTGTTTTGTCCCTTATACTGTTTCGTATTCCTTGTAGTTCTTGTTGCAGTCCAGGACACTCCCTCAGTAGATGTGTTACGTTACGTAATTCGTGGCAGCCACGTTGCTCGGGCTCAATCGGAGATTAGAGGGGGTTGTAGAAAACAGACTAACATATAATGTATACGGCGGTAAGGAGTTAGTGACAATACCTGCAAGAAAATTGTTAAGCAAACCTGAAAAAAAAGAATAAGCATAGCAGCAGTGATAAGTCTAAATTATTCAGTACCTTGTAGAATGTAAAAAAAGAACTGTTTGAATAATCTCTATAATATAACAACGGTAAAAGCAATATAAAAATTTTTAGTACAAAGTGAGATACTATTGGGGAGTAGCAGAAACGTTTCCTCACACACCAATTAAACATAAATCAGACAAAATATTAACAAAAGATAAATAGATAAGACACCATTGGTATGAGTAATTCAGTAGTATTAATTTCTTTTTCTTTTTCTTTATTTTTTTTTCTTAATAGCAGGCAAGTCTATTGTAAAAGGTATCAGAACGACAAAGATATGGCAAAGCAACGGATAGATATTTAAAGTAATAACAAGTATGAAATAGTTCAACTTACAAAAGGTCCTTCAGTAACGCTTCCTTACAATTGAAGTGTGGGATTTACAATGTCCTGCACTAACGAAGCACTTCACCCTTGACTGTGCGGATGTTGATGGAACTTATCACACGTTACACTAATCACACCTACGTATTTCACTGGTGTTAGCAGCAGACATTATTACGCGTCGGAACTAGGTAGCCTTGATAAATTTCGTGGTAATTCTATTTCCTAAAACAATAAGTTCGAAATATTCGGTAGCACTAGTTTAATTTCAACTGGGACCAAATGTATATTATTTTTGTAAACATCCCAAAAAGCAGTGAGAAACTTCAACCAATACCTTTGTAAACCGGTAATCTGTTATATTTCGCAAATAACGAAATTTGCGCAAGCAATGATCTATTTTAGATTCTTTGTTGTTAGAAAATGCAGAAACTACAGTATCCACTGTATTTAAATAATCCAAAGTATGCACTAATCTGATAAAACAAAGGGACACTATACTAGATCGCACACACATTAATCTTAAAGAAAGAATCGGTCAGTTTAGCAAGTTCTACGACTATTATTTCACAAGACAAACAACTAAAACCACAAATTAGTAAAGTACGCGTATCACTAAGTAAGTCCGTCAATGTTCCTTAAAGCATTTGTCTCACAAGAAAAACAACTAAAAACAATTAGTAGGCACGCGTAAGCAATAAAACCGTCCGTCACTGACCTTACCACAACACTTGTTATTTCAAAAAGACACTCAACTAAGAAAACAATCGGTAACAGCACGTGTGGTTGAGTAAAACACTTTTGTTTATATAGCATCATTCCTTCAAAGCAATCAGAACTACACTGCCTACAGGTAATATACAACTAAAATCGCGTCGTGCTTGTTCATGAAGGCAAAAAAAAACAGTCCCGCATTAATTCTCACTATTCTCAAAAGCAAAAAGCAACAGTATTTTTCAACGTAATTAATGCATAGGAACCAAGAACGGACTACAACTCTTCATCTGGTTATCAATTCGTCGCTATTACAACTTCTTATCGCCTCTTATCTAGACTTGTATAGCCACATAAGGAACAAAATTTATATTTACGGCAAGACAAGAACGATGCAATCTATAATTAATAATACGATGCACTCGCTTAAGGAGTTAATAAATATCAAATAAAAAAATAAAAAAATAGTAATTTGTAGAAATGTATTTATGAATGGAGGATAGCGTAAAATGTTAAATTACAAAAATGCCCGTTACAAATTCCCCCCTAGCAAAATAAAGACGTCGGGGTGGAAGGAGAAGAAGGAAAAAAAAACGACAGACAGGAAACCAAACAAAAAAGAATTATCCGGTTTGAAGGACCAACACTTGTATAAGAAAAAGAACATTTTTTTTTTCAAAAGAAGACAAAGTCATCTATCGTAACCAACAACGACAGACTAGGTAAAGAAAGTATTAAGTAAACACCCAATGAGGATTAAAGGTCTTAGCTACTTTCAAAGACGTCAAAAGACGGATGTCCCTAAAAGGGACATTCCTGTTTTCCACCTCAAAGAAAAGTTTTGGTTTCCCGCGGAGAAATCAAGAGAAAAGAAAAAAAACCGAGGAAGAAAACTCGTAGCAAAACTGTCACACTCAAGTGTGCAGCAAAGAAAGAACCAAGACAAAGTAAAGGACAAAGGCAAGCTAGTACACAATTTAGAATACTTCCAACTAAGGTAACACAGATTCGTATGAAACGATTACTCAAGCCGAATATGGCTAACAGACCTACAAAAGCAACCAAGTCGAAATATCTAAAAGAAAAGAAAATAGATCTGAAGCCTACCTCAAGGAATGGATGTAGAAAGCGACTATAATAGTCAAATAGTGAACAAATAGTAAAACTAGCCAGAAGAAAAAGTCACGGGATGGGCTAGCTACAAAAATATGAATAGGAATACGAAATAAAACTATACCAATCCAATCAGAACCAACACACAAAAAAAAGAAAAAAAATTTTCCGGCTCAAAGGACCAAAATGTCGGACAAAACTAAGAGTAAAGAAATCCACAGGGAAAGATAATTAAGTAGTAGCAATCGAAGAGGACCAAGGTGTAAAGGCATAAACGCTGCCAAATTCGTCAAAGGACGGATGTCTCTTTAGAAAAGAAACAGCACGGTTTCCAACCTCAAGAAATTGGTTTCGCGCGCAGAAACCAAAAGAAAAGAAAAGTAGCGAGGAAGAAAACCAACAGCAATAGCACACATAAAACACAAGTGTCAAGCCTCAAGTAAGCTAGGGAACGTCAAACGGAAAACTGGGAAAAGTAACGAAAGGCTTCAACTGTGGTATCAAGAAGAAAGAGAAAAAAAAAGTCGTATAATACAACCAGATAAGAAAAGTAATCTGCTAATAGACCCAAAAGTCGACAGAGTCGTGTTTCCTAAAGGACAGAAAGTAGGCCTAAAGAGCAACTACCACAGGAGCAGATACAACGAGTGATCGAAGTCAGTACATCAACTAACTCGCAAAGAAAACCAGTCAGGAAAAAAATGGACAGGAATATGGAATTAAAGAAAACCCGGAAAAAGTAGAAAAAAAAATAAAAGTCATCACACAATACTACAAAATATGTCAAATATCACAGATAAAGCTAATGAGTTGAGGGAATCGTATAACGTAGGGGGACGAGTGGATTACGGACGAAATTTGCGGCGCTTGCGTCGCCAAAAGGACAACAGATCTCGATCGGGGACATTAGGATTATATTTAAGTGAGGTAGCGAAAGTGACGTGAAGAAAAGAAAAAAAAAGGTGGTGTAAAGAAAACTTGGGCGCCAGTGTTTTCCAGAACCAAATTACCAGCGAAAACACAACTCTGATAATTCACAAAAAAAAATTAAAATCAAGGAATTTCTATATAGCGGAGGAAGAAAAAAAATCAAGACTACACCACAAAAAAAATTAGAGCCAGCCAATATAGGCAGAAAAGAAAGTCGAGCCGATACACCCGAAAAAATTAATGCCAAAAAAATCATCAAGGTCATAAAAAAATTTAAAAAAAGTCAAGAGCAAACAAAAAAAAATCGAGAGCAGATCAAAAAAAATCGAGAGCAAATCAAAAAATCGAGCAGGAAAAAAAAATCGAACAGGAAAAAAAAATCGAGCCCCACGTTGGGCGCCAAAAATGTTACGTTACGTAATTCGTGGCAGCCACATTGGGCGCCAAAATTTATCCTACGTTAGCTCGTAGCCGTGCGTAACACAAAGATAGTCAAGGAATGACCCGGGCTCAATCGGAGATTAGGGGGGGTTGTAGAAAGCAGACTAACATATAATGTATACGGCGGTAAGGAGTTAGTGACAATACCTGCAAGAAAATTGTTAAGCAAACCTGAAAAAAAAGAATAAGCATAGCAGCAGTGATAAGTCTAAATTATTCAGTACCTTGTAGAATGTAAAAAAAAAACTGTTTGAATAATCTCTATAATATAACAACGGTAAAAGCAATATAAAAATTTTTAGTACAAAGTGAGATACTATTGGGGAGTAGCAGAAACGTTTCCACACACACCAATTAAACATAAATCAGATAAAATGTTAACAAAAGGTAAATAGATAAGACACAATTGGTATGAGTAATTCAGTAGTATTGATTGTTCTTTCTTTCTTTTTTTTTCTTATGTTTTAAAATAGCATGCAAGTCTATTGTAAAAGGTATCAGAACGACAAAGATATGGCAAAGCAACGGATAGATATTTAAAGTAATAACAAGTATGAAATAGTTCAACTTACAAAAGTCCTTCAGCAATGCTTCCTTACAATTGAAGTGTGGGATTCACGATGTCCTGCACTAACGAAGCACTTCACCCTTGACTGTGCGGATGTTGATGGAACTTATCACACGTTACACTAATCACACCTACGTATTTCACTGGTGTTAGCAGCAGACATTATTACGCGTCGGAACTAGGTAGCCTTGATAAATTTCTTGGTAATTCTATTTCCTAAAACAATAAGTTCGAAATATTCGGTAGCACTAGTTTAATTTCAACTGGGACCAAATGTATATTATTTTCGTAAACATCCCAAAAAGCAGTGAGAAACTTCAACCAATACCTTTGTAAACCGGTAATCTGTTATATTTCGCAAATAACGAAATTTGCGCAAGCAATGATCTATTTTAGATTCTTTGTTGTTAGAAAATTCAGAAACTACAGTATCACTGTATTTAAATAATCCAAAGTATGCACTAATCTGATAAAACAAAGGGACACTAGACTAGATCGCACACACATTAATCCTAAAGAAAGAATCGGTCAGTTTAGCAAGTTCTACGACTATTATTTTACAAGACAAACAACTAAAACCACAAATTAGTAAAGTACGCGTATCACTAAGTAAGTCCGTCAGTGTTCCTTAAAGCATTTGTCTCACAAGAAAAACAACTAAAAACAATTAGTAGGCACGCGTAAGCAATAAAACCGTCCGTCACTGACCTTACCACAACACTTGTTATTTCAAAAAGACACTTAACTAAGAAAACAATCGGTAACAGCACGTGTGGTTGAGTAAAACACTTTCGTCTATATAGCATCCTTCCTTCAAAGCAATCAGAACTACACTGCCTACAGGTTAATATACAACTAAAATCGCGTCGTGCTTGTTCATGAAGGCAAAAAGAAACAGTCCCGCATTAATTCTCACTATTCTCAAAAGCAAAAAGCAACAGTATTTTTCAACGTAATTAATGCATAGGAACCAAGAACGAACTACGGCTCCTCATCTGGTTATCAATTCGTCGCTATTACAACTTCTTATCGCCTCTTATCTAGACTTGTATATTCACATAAGCAACAAAATTTATACAAACGGCAAGACAAGGACGATGCAATCCACTCATTATAATACGATGCACTCGCCTAAGGAGTTAATAAATATCAAATATAAAAATAGTAATTTGTAGAAATGTATTTATGAATGGAGGATAGCGTAAAATGTTAAATTACAAAAATGCCCGTTACAGATGCTCCGGGTCTCCTTCTGCTCCGCATGAGCATGTATTGTTTTCTACAAAGTTCATCCTATGTCTATATGTGGGGTATGGTCCGTGTCCCGTTAGGAAGTGTATTAGTCCGTCTGAGGGTTTAATGTGCGTCATGTCCAGTCTTTCTTGTACATTTGGTAACAGTGCATAAGTTCGTCTTTCGGTTGTAGCATTATTCCAACGTAGTTGCCATTCTTGTATTATTGCTGCATTTATGTCTCGTTTTGTGTGCGTTTCCAGACCTAATATTTTCCTGATTTTTGTTTGGTCTTCTCTTTTTAGCCAGTATATTGCGGCCCTTTTTTTAATTTGCAGGTCTAGAGCAATCGTTCCTAGCACGACTGACAGTGACTCCAAAGCCGTAGTTCGGTACGCTCCTGTCAGTCGTATTAGGATCGCCCTTTGGGTTTGGTTTACTTTGTTTCTTGGCCTTACCAGATTGAGTCTGTGGGCCCAGCAGCTATCAGCGTATGCCATTATTGTTGTTAATATTGCATTTAGGTAAAGGTGTACCCGTTTCAAGGGTAGTCGGTATTTGTTCTGTGCTATATTTACTATAGTGAACATGGCAGTTTTCGTCTTCGCACACGCTGTTAAAATATGTTGCCAAAAGTTTTGTTTTTCGTCAATGTTGACTCCCAAGTAGGTGTTTGTTTGCGTTCTTCTAACTAGTGTCCCTTGTGTGTGAAATCGCGGTCCCACTGTCAGTGTCCCTTTCAACAATGTGTAGGTTACTTTGTGTTTGGATGTCTGTAATTTGTTGTCGTCGCACCATTCGTCTACGAGCGTCATGCAATGTTTCGATTTTCGTTGGAGTTCCGAGCGAGATCTTCCCCCGACAACAGCGATAATATTGTCTGCATAAGCATACGCAGCCAACACTTCCTCTGCTCCTCCGAGAATCTCAAGCAGTTCCTCAACTACTATGTTCCAGAACATGGGTCCGCAGACAGATCCTTGTGGGCATCCTTTCGTTAATAGTTTTTGTGCTTTCCCGGTAGTTCCTTGTAGTGTCGTGTACCTGTCTTGGCAGTATTGTTTTATTGTCATGTAGATGTTGCTTGGACAGTGTATGTGTTGTAGTCTTGTCAAGAGTGATGGCCACCAGAGGTTGTCAAATGCTCCGCTTATGTCTATGGATATTGTGACAACATATTTGTCATTGCTGGTTTGTACTGTATTAAGAGTTTCATTTATGGCATCCTCTGTAGATTTTCCCGTCCTAAATCCGTATTGGTTGGGGTGTTCACCAGTTTCTGTCGTGTGTTGTTGTAGTCTTTTGCAAATCAGTCGTTCCTGTATCTTGCTTAAGTTGTTTAGGAGGCAGATTGGTCTGTATGCTGCGGGGTTGGCGATTTCCTTAGCCTTTTCCTTTTCAATTATTATTGTTAAGGATTGTTTCCAAATGTTCGGTACCTTTTTCTGCTGCAAACATTCGTTCATTAATGAGGTAAGTGGTTTTAATAATTTTGTGCGTAAAACTTGTAAAGTCTCGTTGTGTATTCCATCCGGTCTGGGTGTTTTCTTTTTCTTGCCTTTCATCAGTGCATCCAGTACTTCGTTTTCTGTAAATTCTTCTGCTTGTTTGTTTGTTGAGTATCTGGTGGTTGATTGTTCTCGTTTTTGTTTTTGTGCCTCTGTTTCGTTGTATTGGTTGTCATCTGGTAAGAGCGTTTCTAGAAGGGTATTTGCCGTGTCGTTCCAGTTTGTGGTCTGTGTGTTGTGGTTTGTATTTACGGTGGAGAACATTGGTGGTGGTCTAATCTTTGATCTAGCGATCTTATAAGGTATTCTCCAGGGATCCGTGTCCAGGTGATCGGTGAAACATATACAACAATTACAATCTAAAAAATAACATACACAAGGGTGAAATATATACAAAGGTCTAAAAGGTATTGTTCGTTCTGCGTCGGTCCACGGCGTCTTGGTACGCCTTCCTCACAGCGAACCTCCCGAGGTCGTCCGGATAGACGAGTGTTGGTTCTACGCCGTTGTACGGAATTCGGTTGGTGTCCAAAGGGACGGCTTGCCACTCCACGGGTGGTGGTGGTAGTGGTGACACTGGTCGTGGTGGAAAAGGCGGTCGCTGTAGTAACTGGCGGAGTAAGTGTCGGTCTCGTAATCGCTGTTGTCGTTATTTGTTCCCTCCTTGCTTTTGCCGCACGTGCTGCTCTCGGCGTCGTTAGCGCCGCCCATGCAGCGCTGCGGCGTCGATCTCGGACGGCTTTGGACTAGCGAAAGCGCCATAGCGTCGGCGTCGTCGTGCTGCCTCAGGCTTAGAGCAGAGTCGAGGTCTTCTTCGACGATGCCCCAGGCTAGGAGAAGCGCCAGAGTCTTCCGGTGGTTCCTCAGGCTAGGAAAAGCGCTAAGGTCTCGACTGTTTCTCCACTAAGCTAGGGGAAGCGCTAGAAGATCGAGTCCAGTTGTAACATACTGTTTTAATACGCTCTAATTAGGTCTATGATTTCTAAAATAGTTATTTTCTAGTTTAATTTTAGCATTCTAATTATTAGAATGAAGGTCTTGGAGCTAACTGCTTCAAGACTACTTAAGTAGCGTCCTAGCGAAGTTTCCAGGAAGATCTAATCCAAGAGTCAATCAGTTTTCTAAAGGCACTTACTTTAAGGGCACTAAACATGTCAGATCAGTTGCTATCTATGATTAGATGTCAATCATGCTTTAGGATCTTATTTATGTCAGGGTGGTCTGAAGCAATTTTTCAATTAGCGGAGCACTCAACTAAAATTAGTTCCGAGATCTACTTGTGTGGCTATCTTAGGCAATGGGCAGTTTAATTAATCTTAAAGATTTACGACCGGCGTATCCTAAGCCGAGTATGAGAGCCAAGAAAGGGGTTATTTTTCAATTAACTTAAATGTATATAAGGAGGCCAGCCGGTGGTAATCGGGGTTGTTTATTTCCAGACGCGTTAGAGTCTAAAAGCTCGCGGACTTGCAAGATTGAGTAAGTGTTTTATTTCTCTGAATTCAAGTGCGTGCCGTTATGTTCAAAGTTAGTTTATTTCTCTGAGTAAGTAATTATTATATATGGTATTATTATGAACTCAAGGCTGTGTTATGCATCATAAGTCATTTATTTGTTTAAATACAATATCTGTCGACTTTCATAGCATACAACTTCGGGTTAAAGCCCCGTTCCAGTAATTTAATCCCGTTAGGTTATTGTTAAAGACCGCATCTTTTGAAGGGTTTCTTATTTTATTGTGTTTCAACGTTGTCCGAGGCTTGTAATAACTAAGCCACGAATTCCGTTATTGTACTATTTGACCCTTGTGAAGGTCGTGTTTTTCCTGTTATTGATGACCCCAGGATTAAAGGAAGGTCGTTTCAGTATGCAAGTTAGTAGACTACGGTAGCGTTAATTAATTATATGTATTGGGGTGTTTGATCCCAGAACTGTTGTTAATATTCATAAAATAAGGACTTTAGAATTGTCTAGTTAAGTTGTGTTTGTGCTAGCCGGAGACTTAATAACATTTATTTGCCCCTGTGAAGTGACGTATTTTCTGTCCTGCAATCTTAGTTCATCGCCACGAACAAAGTGCGACGAGAGCTATTACCGCGATCGGTCCATGGGCCGTTTAATTCCCATGGTGGCGCCCTATTGTAAATAATGTTTAATTACTGTATAATTTTGTATGCATATGTAATTAGGTTAAGTTAGTTAGTAGTCCGTTTAATAAAACAATTGGAATTTTGTCTTAGTGTGTTGTTGTTTAATGAACCTCCCCTTCTCACCGACTGCAGCAGCTGCGAGGCAATGTCCCGAAACGTGAGAGTACTATAGTGTTAGAGGTCCTTCCCATTTATTATTTATTATTAATTGGATACCCTCACGCGGTAGGTAAATATTATAATTACACAGTGACGGTCTGGTTTTTTTTTTTATAGTGGTAAAAGATTTTATATCCGCTGTGTGGGACTCTTCCTTGTCGGAGCAAGGACATACCTACTAAACATCCACTTTGATATCGGACTCGAGATCCTTTGTCATAGACGTTTATAGAGATTCTGTGACTAGCATACCTGGACTAGGTCCTTCACCGCCGTCGCAAATTGGAAAAAACATGGCGTTACGCGCAGTTTATTCCCTTCGGACGTCTGATGTAATCGCATTGCCGGAGCATCGCACTGGAGTTTTTATGACGCTGCCATAACGCATGTCCATACGCGCCCAGGGCTAGTATGAGCTGGTTTTTGTGATCTTCCAGAGATCCGTAAAACCTTTCTACGTTCATTGACGGTTTGAAGATTTGCCTCTCTGTGAAGCTGAGCGTTTCAAATGAACTAGGGAGCTGCGAAGACTCCCCTTAAGGCCTTGTTCTAGATCACCTGGAGTTTCCGCATGCACGTTTCCGCTACGTTACCCCACACCGCTGATGCGTATGCAGACGTCGATCTAGTTATCGCCTGGTAAAACCTAAGCTTGTTTGAATCGTTCAGCCTACTTCGGCGACTGGTCAAGGGGTATAGCTAAGCCATAACACCCGTGACCTTGTTTGCCGCATGCTCGATGTGAGCTTTCCAGGTGAACTTCGAATCAAGGATCACCCTTAGATACTTAACGTCTGAACACCAAGGTATCGGTTCGTCGAATGCTCTGACGTCGTCTCCAGGTCGGTGACGTCGCTTCAAGAAGAAAACGGCCGTGCTCTTTTCTGGATTGACCTCGACTTGCCAGGTCTTAACCACTCCTCGAGAGCTCCCATCGTCGTTTGAAGCCTCTGCATAATGAGGTGCGGAGCACGGGGCCTAGCTAGAATGGCAGTGTCGTTGGCGTATAGTGCCATCCTGGTGTCTGCCGTTTTCGGTAGGTCGCTCACGAAGATGCTGAAGAGTGCCGGCGAGAAGAGAGAGTCTTGGGGGACCTCAACCCTGACTCTCCACCTCGTCGACCGCACTCCGTCCAGCCTGATGCAAAACCATTTGTTGTGAAGATAAAATCTTGTCAGTTGGACGAGATCGCGTGGTAACCCCCTCTCCAGCATCTTGTAGAGTAGGCCGTAATGCCAAACCTTGTCGAAAGCTTTGGACACGCCCAGGTACACTGCGCCTGTTGACTGTCGCCAGTTGAAGCCTTCCGCGATGTGCTCCACCACTCGCAGTATCTGGTGAACGGTGGAATGCCTCTTACGGAACCCAAACTGTTCGTCCTGGATCACGTCGTACTCCTGCATCGCTGCCTGGAGACTCCTTAGGGAAACGGCTTCCGATATCTATCCAACCACCAACAGCAAGCTAATTGCCCGATAGTAATGTGGGAATGTCGCAGATTTACCTGCCTTCCGGAGCACTACGACGTCCGCCGTCTTCCACGTGGATAGGATGTGGCGGAGTCTCAGCATGGCATTGATGATTCCGGTTAACATCCGGAGGGCGTTTTCCGGCAGCGCTTTCAGTGCCCGGTTGGATATTCCGTCCGGTCCAGGAGCCTTTCTGACCCTAAAGGCTTTGATGAAGTCATTGACTTCTTCAATCGTGGTAGGGTCGAATTCCTGAGGGTCGTCGCCCTTAGTCTCCGTCGGGCGTCGCGGTGAACCTGTTCGATATGCCGAAGGTCTGCGTGAGCATAGTTCGGCTCGAACTGACGTTCCTTGCTGTCTGCGAAGACTTCTGCCTTTTCAGAGACTGAATAAGCTAAGCCTGTTTCGCTATGTATAGGAGGCATTGGGACGTCTTGTTCCTCAGTACTTTCAACATCCTCCACAGAGAGTTGTCTTCGGCTCGTAGGTCCTCCAGTCTGCTTTCCCAAGCCTCGTTTCGGTGCCGCCGAATTGCTGATCGCATTTCGGCGACCAATCGTTTATACCGGAGTCGTTGCGCAGGATCCCAGGTTTTTTGCCACTGACGCCTGGCTTGGTTCTTCTTTCGGATGAAGTCATGGATGTGCAAAGGAGGATGTTCTTCTTATCCGCTACCGGTCTCATGGAAGTGCCTCTACTGACCGAGGTCTATATGCACTCCATGGGCGGTCCACTTGCGCCTCCAGCGCGTCAGCCGTTGGTATGTCATTCGACATCCCTTCGACCGACATCGCTAGACGCCAAATGCCGGCTACGAAACCTTACGGGTTTCGTTAATGGCCGGGGCTCGCTCCCCTCCGAGATGAAGTAGCACGGGGTTGTGGTCAGAACTGAGGTCGTTGACAGCCCAGATCTCCGCATTCAGCATCACTTGATCGAGTATCGCGACGTCTAGTACATTTGGCCTGCCTTTATTGCCGTAGTGAGTAGGTGCTGCTGGTCCTAAGACCTCGACCTCACGTCCGTCAGCAAACTGTTATAGTATGCGTCCATTGCGACTCGCTACCCGACTGTTCCAAGACGGATGTTTGGAGTTGAGGTCCCCTGCAAAAAGCACAGGTTCTCTCGCCATCTGGTCGGTTATAAACCGAGACCAGGCGTAGAAGGCCGAAACCTTCTAGTACTATGCATACTGCTGTCGCTTCAAGTCGTTCTAAGTCTGGAAAGTCCACCACGTAGTGCTCCAGACTTACCTTGACGTACGTCGCTGTGCCTCTTCCGACGCTATCACGATTGTTGTGAAACAGCCTGTAGTTGGGAAGCCTAGGTTCGTCTCGTGCGCTGAGGTACTGTTTGTTGACCAGGACAACGTCTAGGGCGTGTCGCAACGCAAACTCCAGCAACTCAAATCGCTTTCCCATCAGCTCTCGAGCGTTCCAGAACGCTATCTGCAGGGTTCCTGGATTTCGGCGACGTCTATCCATTAAAATGGAAGAGTTCGCTGAGATCCTTGCCGCAGGCAATTAAACCCATGACTAAATCGCCGAAGTTTTTGGCTTCGGCGATTATAGGCAGCAGCTTTCTGCCAATCGCAGTCAGCTTCTGGAAGTCGATTCCAGCGAGGAGTCGGATGATTGATCGCATTGCACGCCCCCACAGGACGATGGCTCACTGGCTGCCGTTCTACCGCTGGGGGTGGGTTGGGCTGCCTGGGAGTGACGTTTGGGCCGAAATGCATCTTATTTTATACTTATTCTTGAGGATGATGGGCGAGCTGCAGCCAATCAGCGTGCGCGATTTTTATGTTGGGGGTTGTGGTCATCGTAAAAGGGGCGAGCCGTGTTAAAGTATATATGCAGGTGTTGTGACATATGTAATTTTCCAATGCTCCACCCGAAGGTACTACATTGGCCAGGAGGCGAGTTTTTTGTTGCCCGGAAATTTTGAATTTTGACGCACCCTTGCCGTTCTAGGCAGATAAGCTTCTTTAACGTGCGTGACAACACTCAAACACGGGACCTCCATTTTACCTCGCATCCGAACGTAATTTTGTGAAAAATGCTCAACTACCATTTTTCAAGCAGTCGCCGTGTCGGTATACGAACTTGGGACCGTGTTGTGACTGTGCGCCCTTCTTGTAAAGAGATACATTATCAGGAGACAAGGTCGGTACCCCATCGAAGGGTATAGTCGGGGAAGATGGAGTGGTATATGCTGTTGGCAGCTGGCCGTGGTCGCTGTGGGGCTAGTCGTAAATCGTCTATATAAATTTTGGTCTCTAGTCCTCTTTTAATCTGCATCCAATAGTTTGTGGGGCTGGCTTCTCTGAGGATGGTGTGCGGGCCTGTCCATTTTGTTTCGCACTTGGATCTAGTGATCGGGTGTGCTCAGGCCAATACTTGATCGCCGATTGTTAGTTGTATTAGCTCTTTTTCTTCGTCGGTGTATTTCCTTTTAAATCTTAGTTCTTTAAAGTATATCCTGCAAATACGTTGCTGAAGGGCTTCCCCTTTGTTATTTGCTGGAGCTCCGCCCCAGTCTCCGGGACTTGACAGCTCGTAACCCAAAAGAGCTTGGCTCGGCGTGGTCCCTGTGGCGGCGTGGCGAACAGAATGTCGGGAATGGCTGTGTCCTATAACTCGGATGGGTGACCTGTAGCGAATACTCTTACGTTCTTGATTCCACCTCTCGATAGGATTGGCTCGAGGGTGCCATATCGGTGTGGTCCAGTGATGAGCGTTTCAGCAGCGTAATGCCGTGCCAAGTCGGTTTTAATGGAACTGCCTCTCGTTGTCGGACAGTACGGCCTTTGGGTAACCAAATCGTTGGAACACTTCCTCTCTAAGCATCCGATGATCGTGGCAGCGATAGCTTCGATTACTGGGAAACTTTCCACCCATCGACTGAAAAAATTTGTGGCGACTACCATCGTTCTGCAGCCATGCCTGGTTGGTACATAAGGGCCCATGACGTCGATCGAGTTTGCTTCCCATGGTTTGGCAGGTTTGTGTGGCCGTAGGGGAGCTTGATGTTGCAAGGCCCTTCTTTTTGTAGCGGAGTAGACCCAGCATTGTCGCACGTAAGCTCTAACTAATCGTTCGCTCACTGTCCTGTAAGTTTTGTCGACACCGGGATGTCCAACAAGTGTGGTGTCGTGGAATGCGTAAAGAACGCCATCTTGTACTGCGGGCGGTGCTAATAGACGTTTTCGGATGGTTTCTCTTCGGTATAGGTATCCGTCTTCTACGAAGTAGTCGCGTAGAATTTCTTCTTCTCGTGGTCTTTGGGGTCCGTTGGCGTGTAGTGTTTCCCACGTATTGATCAATCGGCCAACGGCAGCGTTGTCTCTCTGGGCGGCTTTCACTTGGTCGGCGAGTTCGGCGAGTTGTATGTTAGCTACTTGTATTCCACCGGTGTGTTCCGGCGGTGGCATACGGTTTTCGTCGGTGGAGTCCTCGGGAATTTTGTTATTGTTTGGATGGCGGCAAAGGTGATCAGGCAGCTCGTTACGTGTTCTCGGACAGTGCTCAATTTCGAAGTTAAATTCTTGTAGGAGTAGTGCCCATCGGGTAAACTTGGATTTTGCATCTTTGGTGCGATCTAACCATAGTAGTGCTTGGCTGTCGGTGCGGAGAATAAAGTGTTGATCCTCCAGGTAGGGGCGGTATTTCTTAATAGCCCATATGACGGCTAGGCATTTCCGTTCGTTGATATGGTACTTGGTCTCGATTTCGTTAAGTTTAACGCTCGCGTAGCGGATGATGTGCTTGTTGACATCGACCTCTTGATATAGAACGGCGGCGACACCCAAGCTGCTGGAGTCCGTCTGCTTGTAGAAATCAGGCCGGTGGAGTTTCAAGTCTTGTTGGTTGGCAGTTTGTATGTTTTGGAATGCGGTTTCGGCTTTGTTTTTCCACTGGTAGCGTCGTGTAGCAGGTCTGTGAAAGGAGGTTGGACTTTGACACAGCGTGGAATGTAGTCTATTAACCAGTTGCACAGTCCAAGAAGGCAACGTAGCTGACGGCGGGTTTTTGGTCGTTCGGCTTCCTTGATTTGTTCAATGTGTCGTGGTAGAGGACGATTGCCTTTAGTGGCTATGATGTGGCCCAAATATTTTAGAGTGTTGACTCCGAAGGTGGGCTAGGTGTAGCCCGTGTTGCTGAAGTCCCTCGAATATCAGGCGTATGTGCATTAGGTGCTCTGCCCAATTGCGTCCAGGTAAACGATAACGAATTTTCTGAAATATCCAGGTAGCACCTCTTGGGTCACTAGTTTTTTTGTAAGCTGGCTGGTGTGTTTTGAGACCAAACGGGTTTACTTTAAATTGGTAACAGGTGCCATCTAGAGTGGTAAAGGCGGTGCAGTGTCTGGAGGTCCTTTCCATGGGTATTTGCCAATATTCAGATTTCAAGTCGATGGTGGAGAATACTGACGCTGTTCCCAGATCTCGTAGGGTTTCAGTATGACTGGTAGATGCGAGCTCTCATCCTTGGTGACTGCATTAAGCTTGCGATAGTCCACGCAGAACCTGGCTGGTCCGTTTTTCTTCTCGGCGATAACTATTGGGGAACTGTTGCTCGATGTGCTGGGTTCGATGATTCTCTGCGCCAGCATATGCTTTACTTCGGTTGCGATGATCTCTTTCTTGGCAGGAGAATATCTATACGGCGGTGTGCAGAAACGTGGGTTGTGGTGGTGGTGATATTGTGACTGCGTTTGCTAAGCATGAATCGGAATTCTTACAGGATGTTTTAAAATTCGGGTATCAGGGGTGGGGGGAATTGATGTTTTGGTGTGACGATTGGTTGGTTGTTGGTGACGTCGTTATTTACTCGTTCCCAGTGCATCGTGCGTCGTTGGTGGATCCCAAAATGGATACATCCTCGATCATAATCCAACATGGCCTTATGCCTTACGAGCCATGGCTGTCCCAGAATTACTTCTTCCACGAGGTCGGTCACTACCATGAATTCCTCGGTGTTCGAGGTTTGCCCAATGTGGAATGAAATGGTTACAATGCCTAGCACGTCCATCTGTTGTCCATTCCTTGCTAGTAGTGCGGCTGTTCGGATTTTCTGGATGTGCTGCTGGAATTTTGTATGTGTATGGGGATGTCGGTAATGGTAGGAAATATTCGGTCGGTGTATCTGCCGGTTTCAGAGTGAGATCATGATTCTTGCCAGGAATGAAGGAGGGAGTTGTAAATACGGGTCATGATATGGGTATGTGTCTGGGGATGATGTTTCATTGTGAGGATGGATTGTACGAAGGAATTTTAGGTTGCGCGTTTAAACGAAGTGGTGTAGCTGGATGTCTAGAAGGAGGGGGGATTTTTAGAATTGTGTATAAGGCTGCGGTAGAGGTGGTGCGGAATGCTCGGGAGACGTATATAAGGTAAGGGCGTATGATCGGATTTAGGATTCTAAGCGAGTGGGGGGTTGTCTGGGGATACAAAGATTAGGGGGTGTTTCCAAAATGTGGATAGTAGGGCTTCGGCGAGAGTCGAGGAATTCTATTAGGAGCAGGATTTTAGATTTGGTAGGGGAGAAGGGTTGTTTGTTAAGGTTGGACCATTGTTCGATGTGTTAGATTAGGATTTTTGCAGTAGATTGTAGTTGAAGACGAGAGGTTGCCGTGGATAAGGAATGAAAGGTCGTCTGCGTAAGCAAAGGTGTCTATATTAGGGATGTTGAGGTCAAGAAGAGAGTTGATGGCTAGGTTCTAAAGGGTAGGGGAAAGAATAGATTCTTGAGAACAGCTTTGTGATAAGTTCGTGGTGGAAGAGAAATAGTTTGTTTGGAGGGTTGCCGTACGGGAAGTTGGGTATGATTGGATGATTTTGAAAATATTGGAGGGGAAATTTAGTATCTTTAGTTGGTTAAGGATATTGGGCCACCAGAAGAAATCAAAAGCAGGGTGAAAGTCAAGGAAAATTGTTAGAACATATTTAAATTGTGATGATTGGACTTTGGAGATTAGGGAGTGGATAGTTTGTTCAGCGCTGTGACCTTGTCGGAAATCGTGTTGGTTGTTGGAAATTAAGGAATTGTTTTCAATATGGAACTGGAGTTTGTGTAGGATTAGTTGTTCTAGGAGTTTACCGATTGTTGGAAGGAGGGCGATTGGTCGGTAGGAACGTGAATCTTCGGGAGGTTTTGCTGGTTTTAGAAGAAGGATGATATTTGCATATCTGAAGGTGTTAGGAAAGGTACCGGGGGTTAGATATTTTTGGAATAGCTTGTGGAAGGTTGACGGATGACTGGCCATGACTTTTGGATAATTATGTTGGGGATATTATTAGGACCTGGAGATTTATAAGGATTTAATTTGGAGAAAGTCGGATATTATCCGCGGCGTGCCGAATCACTTTCCTTCGTCTACAACTATCGTGGCGGAGGTCGTCGGCATCTTCCCACAGATGACCGCGTGCGCCTTCCTCACTCAGAACTTCAAGAGTTCCAGCTCATCGAGGTCGCTAGCAGCAATGCTACCGTTGCTGACAGTCGACGTCTTACGCTGGGCTTTTGAAGTTGAGGGCAATTCTAGCGCCGCAACCACTGCAGGAGGCTTCGACTCCCATGACACGACCGCCGCATGAGCAGGCCTCTTTCACTAACGCCTCTACCTTCTTCTGAGACCCTAGCATAACGTCTGTCAGTGTGACCTTTTTTTATTTGTCCCAACGTTTCAGTAGTCTGCTACCTGAAATTTAAGCAGACCTGGCTTGCCCCCAGGAAATAACCGTGAGTAAGTTGTGTGTGTGTGCGCGAGCGCTTGAGGGCATGTGTTGTATGTGTGTGTGTAGTATTGATATCCGTGATGCCTTTCCTTTCTAGGACCAGGACCATCGGCAGCCGGATATCCCAGTCGTCAAGAAAGAATACTCAACGGATATTGCCATATCAGTCCGGACCATCGGCAGCCGGAAATGTAGATGTTGAAAAGGCAATGTAGGTGTGTATATATGTGTTTGTGTTTGTAGTGTTTGAGAGGTGCTTTGTGTGTAATTTGGATCCGCCTTGCATATCCCCCCTTAGCACTAGGACCATCGGCAGCTGGAAATCCAGTCTTCGGGAAATAATGCTTAACAGAAGTACTTGAAGTGTTTGAAATGTTAATTTGTGTTTATGTTTGCCCAGGTTACCAAAAGGTTGGATTGAATTGGTATAATTTTGTACATGTTTGAACTTATACCTGGTCGTCAAGGATGGAACTTTTGGAATTTCAGAAAATTGGTCTCCGAGGCAGAACCTCATTCCGAGGAGAAGTAGTGGTACCTTTATGTCTCTGTTTGTGTCCTCTATCCGTCAAGATAACGTTGGTGGATGAGTGCCGCGGTTTTTTATGTGAGTGCATTTAAGTGTGGAAAAAGGTTTTCGTCCCAAATAATCGCGTGTAGGGTCTTGTTTAATAATGTATGTCTATGTGCGTAGTCATTACACTCGAATACTAGATGTTCCGGTATTCCTATTTCTCCGCACGCGCATATGTTGTTGTCAACTAAATTTATGCGTTCTGTGTGTTGGATACGGTCCGTCGCCAGTTAGGTAATGACTAAATCTTCGACTGGGCACCAGGTATGTGGATTTTTGGCGGTCTTTGATATTTGACCTTAAGCTCCCTCCTCCCTCAGCCTCCGACCTAACAAACTCCGACCGATCACCCCTCTTCTTCTTCGGCAACGCCTCCTCGTCTCAGTTGGACCACAATGCTGACAAAACTAATGACAGAAGAACAACCAACGAAAAACGCAACTCAAAAAACGACACGACCGTTACGACGCTAAAAGAAAGCAAAAATAAGATAAACCTCCAAACGTCACAAATATCAGCAAGGCGAAATACAAACGTTGCTCTAATAAAAATACTTTGATTAAAAATAAACCGTATTTATTTATTTAAACTTGAAACAGCCAAATTAAATTTCAAATTTATCAAAAATACGATAAACACTAAACGTCATAATAACAACTAGGACCAAATAAAAAAATACTGGATTAAAAATATACTGTAAACAAAACTTTATTTATTTATTTAAACTGCCAAATCAAATTTTAAATTTAAATAAGCTAAATACTTGTAAACATCAAATTTATAAAATACTGGATTTTAAAATTAAATATAGAAACAAACAAATAAAAACACGTGCTATTGGAACGTGGAACGAGTAACGCACTTATCACGTGGATACTCGGTGCCTGGTACAAACTTCAAGTGTTATACCACTAATTATACTAAAACTCGACTTTATGGAATATTTAAGTACGCGTGTACTTATAATATTGAATATTTTTATTTAAATTCAAAAAGGGCATAGATTTTGGTTTTTAGATTGTTATTTTATTACATGCACACTACAGAAGTTTTCTGAATTTATTCTGGTTTTACGCGGTTGTTAACCCGATTTACTCAATTTCTTTAATAAATTTATTAAAAACGCCTTTTAAATTATTTTGGGTGTTTGTTTATTAGTTTTTTGGTTTATTGGCCCGAAATTTAATTTAGTTTGTTTTTGAACGCGGATTTTAGTTTGATTTATTGATTTATTTTTTAATAAATTAATTTGTTTTTATGATTTTAATTCCTTGCCCTGTGTTTAAAAATTTATATCGCACAATAATAAAAATAAAATACAATAGAAGGCGAAGCTTCAAATATAATAATATAAAATAAATAACCCTGTATAAAAACTTACAAGTAGCCTGGTATCCGGGCGCTCCGTGAAACACGTACCCTCACTTCAACCGCTAACTAAAAAAAGTACTGGTTACCTCCATTACATGTGATTTTCCAATGCTCCACCCGAAGGTACTACATTGGCCAGGAGGCGAGTTTTTTTTACCTGGAAAATTTGGAATTTTGCCGAACCCTTGCTGTTCCAAGCAAGGTAGGGATCTTTAACGTGCGTGACAACACTCACACACGGACCTCCATTTTACCTCTCATCCGAACGAGGGTGTATTTTGTGAAAAATGCTCGCCTAACATTTTTCAAGCGGACCGTGTCGGGATTCGAACCCGGGACCTTGGGCGTAGTAGTCACACACATACCACTACGCCACGGAGCCGCCTACACTGGTTACCTACAGCATATAAAAGCAAACGGTGCGGTAAGGATGAAAGATACGAATGGATGATGGTCGCGTTGTTTTTTTAGATTGTAAACCACTCCTTGAGCGTAGCTCGTTCTCCTTGATCGCAACAATGATGTTTATCTCTTCAAATCGTGGGTAACGTGTACGCCGCAAAATACATAGCAATTATAATTCCGCGAGCAGTATTGAGAACTCAAAATCGCATTTACTTATAATAAAAACTAATTAAAAAAGTTTCGAGTATAAGTTTGATTAGTTTTTTAGTTTATGAACCCGAAATTTAATTTAGTTTGTTTTTGAACGCGGATTTTAGTTTAAAATTTAACGAAAAACGCGATTGATTAATTATTGAATAAATTACTTTTATTTCTCGATTTTAATTCACTGCCCTGTGTTTAAAAATTTCTGCCACACAATAATAAAAATAAAATACAATAAAAAATAAGGCCTCAAATATAATAAAAAAACCCTATATAGAAACTTACATGTAGCCTGGTATCCGGGAGCTCCGTAAAACACGTCCGCTCACTTCAACCGCTAACTAGAAAAAGTACTGCTTACCTACAGCATATAAAAGCAAACGGTACGGTAAGGATTAGAGATACGAATGGATAATGGCCGCGTTTTTTTTTAGTTTGTAAACCACTCCTTGAGCGTAGCGCGTTCTCCTTGATCGCAACAATGATGTTTATCTCTTCAAATCGTGGGTAACGTCCACGCCGCAAAATACATAGCAATTATAATTCCCCGAGCAGTACTGAGAACTCAAATCGCATTTACTTAAATAAAAACTAATTCAAAAAGCTCCGAGGATAATTATGGACCTCATTTTCTAGCTGAATTACACCGTGTAATTACTCTAGATGCTAAAACGATTTTACACAGCTACGTGTACTCGTTTTAAATTAATGATTAGAAGTCCCCTATGATTAATTATTAAAATAAAATCGCTGTGAAGGCAATGAGGAGTAACAATCACGTCTGAGGAACTCCTCAATAGCTAGAGTAACCTCTATTTTCCGTGACAACACAATAAATAAAACAACTAAATTAAAAATATTTTTTTACTGGACCTTTTTTTTGTTTCATTTTGCAATAAGTACAACAAATAAAATATTTTACTTAAGATAGAAATTTCCCAGTTTGGACGAAAGTTCCCAAATTCATATTAAAAGATGTATGCCAAACACAGACTGTATAAGATCTTCGGTAAAATATACAAGAATCCAATGGTAAAAAAAATTGTAAATTACTCCTTGAGCGTAGCGTATTCTTTTTGGTCAAAACAATGACGCGTATCCCTTCAAACCGTGGGAAATATCCACACCGCAAAGCACATAGCAATTATAATTAATTCCGCGAGTAGTACTGGGAACTCAAAACCGTATCTACTTATTAATGAAAATTAATTCAAAAAGCCCTGAGGATAATCACACAACTTATTTTCTAGCCGAATTACACTGTCTAATTATTCCTAGATGCTAAAACAATTTTACACAGCTATGTGTTCTCGCTTTAAATTAATGATTAGAAGTCCCCTATGATTAATTATTAAAATAAAATTGCTGTAAAGTCAATGAGGCGTAACAATCGCGTCTAAGGAACTCCCTAATAGCTATAGTAATTCTATTTTCCGCGACAACATTAAATAAAACAAATTAAAAATATTTATTTACTAGAATTTCTTTTGTTTCAGTACAACTTATAAAACTTTTTACTTAAGACAGAAATTCCTGTTTTGACAGCATTCCCCAAATACGCGTCACAGAAGATGTATGTCCAAACACAGGCTGCATGAGGTACTTCAGTAAAATATACAAGAATCCAACGGTGAAAAGAAACTTCACAATTTTATCAACAACCCACATTCTAAAAAAGTCTTGCTTCATAAAAGAATAACCTTCATATACTTACACTTTCATGTGCAGACGTGCAGTTGGTAGCCCTTCATCACCTTCTTTCAGCAAGTATAGTCTTCCGGCATGTATGGAATTAGTGAAGTACTCCACATAGTCCATACCTTCATCATCAATTTTATAGATGCGTTTCTCTGTCTCGTTCAAAAGTTCCCTTGCGGCCATTGAAGTATCGTTGTTAAACTCCCATTTGTGGTTTATAAAATAATCAAAAGCTTCCATACCTTTGGTTATGCGTTGCTGAATTTTCCATAACCTAAAAAATAGGTGAGTCTAGCTTTGACCAATGTTGGTTGTACTTACACAGGTTTATTCAAGGTTAAAATTAAAAGAGTATCAACTAGAACTGCTGGCACATAATGAAATAATACCACGCAAACGCTGTTGATAAACCTGCTCGTTTTGATAGAACCACCAGGGTACCACACCACCCAATTTGCCGGATATTGTGTTTCGATTATTTTCCTCCCCATTTCCAGTACCTCTCCCCATGTTATTTTATGTAACGAGGAAGTGGTAATGTTATAAATATGTCTTTCTCTGTAAACTAAAACATCACCAGAAGCTATTATAATGGCATTTACAGCTATATCGGCAGGTATAAAATCAGCGTGACCGTCTGGTTGACAATAAATGGTTCTCAAAATTCCTTTACCAGCAGCCAAAAAAATTCCAGGAGCACCGTTGAGACTGTCGCTCCAACCGGGTAATGGTTCCCTCCAGATTGGTATTACTGAAAAAGCTACTATGTACAAATTGAAAGATTAGATATCAGTATATGAGTGACGTCTTCGTTTAAGAGCCTCTTCCGAAACTTAAGGAGACGTTTCTTCATTTACGAGGGTCGATCAGAATGTTCCTGGAATTCCTATTTATGTATTTTGTTATCTGCAGTTTGACAGCAGTGTAGCTAAAGGTAGGAATGTGTGATCAGTTGGCGCGATGTCGAAGTTCGACCGACCGTCGAACATCGAGTTCATGTGCAGATTGGGGAATCTGCTTCAGAGATCTTGATAGCCTTACAAACACGGCGATGATGCTTTAAAAAACAACAGTTTACAAATGGGTTTCAAGATTTGAAGGTGGACATGAATCACAGGAAGACGAGAGCTACAGCAACAGACCTTCAGCCTCCAGAAACGAGGAAATTATCGAGCAAGTGAAACAGTTGATCAGACCGTCGATGAGTTGGTACAAAAAGTGGGGATCTCTCATGGATCTATTCACACAATCATGTCCGATAATTTGAAGATGAAGCATGCCACTGCAAAGTCGGTCCCGCAGCTATCAAACCCGGACCAAATCGGCAGTTGACTGCGTTCGAATGTTTTAAAAAAGCCACAGAGGACCTGATGTTTCTTGGGACTATCGTTACCGGTGATGAAACCTTACGATCCAAGAGCAAAAATGCAGTTTTCCGAGTGGCACACAACGTCCTCTCCTCGACCAAAGAAATCACAGGTCAAATCCAAAACCGAAGTGATGGTCTTTGTGCTTTTCGACAACAAAGGTGCGGAGCATACTGAATTTGCATAGGCATTGCCTTAGAAATCAACCAGACATGGTTACTTTGGTTCGTTAGGGTTTAAGCTTTGATCGAGAAAACGTGCAGATAGAAAAGCGATTTTGGTTTTCTAAGCAGTATTTGCGACCACTGAAAACCAACCCGTTGATAGTGGTTTGGAGGATGGCACCGATTTTAGATTTTTCGTAAATTACGCGAGAAGTGAGAGAATTGTCTAAAAGTGAGGGAAGCAAAGGGGAATAAATCGTAAAAATTTCAAAGAAACCAGACCAAGTATAAGGGCGGATAACAACAATTCCTGGTAAGGAGATGATCATGAGGTCCCAGAAAGGTGGTGGCCACAAACAGGAGCGGGGTGCCAATGGATAGAAAAGGAAAAAAGATTAAAGATTGCGTGATTAAGTGACAGTAACAATAAGAAACGAAAACATCACCAATTGAGACGTTGCAAAGTGGTTAACCACTAGGTAAACAAACCAGCCATACACACTATAGATCCAGAAAATCTCAACACCCCTAGTAGCCGAATAAGATCATAGAACTAAGCTGCAGACACCACTATACTACAACCATCCCCTAGGGAAGAACTTCAATTACAAGCCACAGGAAGGGGCCCGCTCTCCATCATCACACGACTCGCATTCTCGACCAGTTCGGAAAAGACTTGAGGATGATGTACCAACTTCTCTTTAAAATATCAGCATCATAAAGAACAGGTCCGTGAAGTTAGCACACACCTAAAAGCACTAACGAAACATTTCCGGTAGTTTTTTAGTGCTTTGTTAATGCTCCTAAGTGCTTCATATAAAAAGCAAGCACCCCTAACATTTTCAAAAAAAGTGAATTTGGAAAGGGCGTGCTAACTTAACGCTTCGTTAAAAGCACTAACGAAAACTTTCAGACATTTTTTAGTGCTTTGTTAGTGCTTCATATAAAAAGTCACCTTGCCCACGCATTTTCAAAAACTCGAGTTTGAAAAGGGCGTCCAACCTTCACGTTACGTTGAAGGCACTAACGGAAACTTTCCAACTGTTTTTAGTGCTCGTTAGTGGTTAAAAAAAAGTTAGCACATCCACGCATTTTCAAAAAATCGAATTTGAAAAGAGCATTTTAACTTCACCCTACGTTGAAAGCACTAATAAAAACTTTCTGACGCTTTTTAGTGCTCATTAATGGTCCACATAAGAAGCTTTTAACGATGCGTGAAGATATCATACCCTTTGCAAATGTGACTTTTTTGAAAATGCGTAGGCGTGCTTACCATTTATATAAAGCACTAACGAGTACTAACGAAGCACTAAAACCGCCGGAAAGTTATCATCAGTATTTTCAACGAAGGGTAAAGTTTAGACGCCCTTTTAAGATTTGATATTGTTGAAAATGCTAGGGCTGCTGGCTTTTCCTATGAAGCACTAACTAGCACTAATAAAACTCTACAAAACGCCTGAAGGTATTCGTTAGAGTTTTCAAAGGATCATGAAGTTAGCACGCCCTTTTCTAATTCGACCTTTTTGAAAATGCGTGGGCGTGATTACTTTTTATATGAAGCACTAATGAGTACTAACAAAGCACTAAAAACCGCCGGAAAGTTTTCGTAAGTATTTTCAACGCAGGGAAAAGTTTGGACGCTCTTTTAAAATTTGATACTGCTGAAAATGCTAGGGCTGCTGGCTTTTCCTATGAAGCACTAACGAGCACTAATAAAGCTCTACAAAACTGCTGGAAGGTTTTCGTTAGCGTTTCAAACGAAGCATGAAGTTAGAACACCCTTTTCAAATTCGACCTCTTTGAAAATGCGCGAGCGCACTTACTTTTTATATGAAGCACTAACGAGTACTAACGAAGCACTAAAAAACCGCTGAAATTTTTGACAGTATTTACAACGAAGGGTGACGTTCGTACACAATTTTTAATTTCGATATTTTTAAAAATGCTAAGGTACTGGCTTTTCCTGTCAAACACTAATGAGCACTAATAAAGCTCTACAAAACTGCCGGAAAGTTTTCGTTAGTGTTTTCAAAAAAACATAAAGTTAGCACGCCCTTTTCAATTCGATCTTTTCGAAAATGCGTGAGCGTGCTGACATTTTATATGAAGCACTAACGATCACTAAAAAGGTACTAAAAACAGCCGAAAAGTTTTCGTTAGTGCTTTCAACAAAGCGTGAAGTTAGCACGCACTTATAAAATTTGATTTTTTTGAAAATTTGTGCGAGTGGTAGCTTACGCCCCTTTGAAAGCACCAACAAAATTTTTTTAGCATTTTAGTGTCTTTTAGTGCTTGTTAGTGTTTTATATAAAAAATCAGCACGTCCACGCATTTTCAAAAATCAAATTTGAAAAGGGCTTGACTTCATGCTTCGTTGAAAACACTAACGAAAACTTTCCGGCTGTTTTTAGTGCTCGTTAGTGGTTTATATAAAAAGTCAGTGCAACCAGGCATTTTCAAAAAAATCAAATTTGAAAAAGGCGTTTCTTAGTGCTTCGTTAGTGCTTGCTATTACTTCATAGATAAAGTCAGTACTAACGAGCACTAACAAAACTTTAAAAAACAACCAGAAGGATATTGTTAGTGCCTTCAACCGAGCGTAAAGTTAGCACGTCTTTCTTTAAAATACATTTTTTCGGAAATGCGTAGGCGTGCTGATTTTTTCTATGAAGCACTAACAAGCACTGAAGCACTAAAATACAGTCCGAATGATTTTGTTAGAGTTCCCAACAAAGCGTAAAGTTAACATTCCTCTTTAAAGTCGATGTTTTCGGAAATGGGTAGCCGTGCAGACTTTCTCTATGCAGCACTAACAAGCACTAACAAAGCACTAAACACAGCAGAAAGATTTTTATTAGTGCTTTCAACGAAACGTGAAGCTAGTACACCTTTTTCAAGGCTGATCTTTTTAAAAAATGCGTGGTCGTGCTGACCTGTTCCATGAAGCATTAACGGCCACTAATGGAGCATTAAGAAAATGCCAAAAATTTACCATTAAATTTGTTTTTTTGAACATACTTGGGGTGCTAGATTTTTCAGAAGCACCAACGAGCACTAATGAAGCACTAACAACTGCCGGAAGGTTTTCGTTAGTGTTTTCAATGAGACGTGAATTAAGCACGCTTTTTTCAATTTAGACTCTTTTGAAAATTGCGTGGGCATGTTGACTTTTTATATAAAACACTTACAAGCGCTAATAAAGCACTAAATACTGCCGGAAAGTTTTCGTGAGTGCTTTCAGCAAAGCGTGAAATTATCACGCCCTTTTCAAATTCGATGTTTTTGAAAATGTGTGAGCCCGCCGACTTTTTATATGAAGCACTAACGAGTATTAACAAAGCACTAAATCTACCAGAAAGTTTTTGTTAGTGCTTACAACGAAGTGTGAAGTAAGTACGCTCTTCCCAAATTTAATGTTTTTGAAAATGTGTGTGCGTGTTAACTTTACGCTTTGTTGTAGCACTAACAAAACTGTCCAGCAGTTTTTAGTGCTTTGTTAGTACTCGTTAGAGCTTCATATAAAAAGTTAGTTCGCTCGCACCTTTTCAAAAAGATCGAATGTGAAACGGTCGACCCAATTTCACGCTTTGTTGAAAACACTGACAAAATTTTCCGGCCGTTTTTTAGTGCTGTGTCAGTGCTCGGTAGTGCTTTATATAAAAAGCCAGCACGCCCAGGCATTTAAACAAAAAAAAGAATTTGAAAAGGGCGTGCTAACTTCAAGCTTCGTTGAAAACATTAACGAAAACTTTGCGACAGTTTTTTAGTGCTCTGTTAGTGCTTGTTAGTTCTTGATATAAAATAAGCACGCCTACGCATATTCAAAAAAGTCGAATTTGAAAAAAGCTCATTAGCTTCGCATTTCGTTAAAAGCATTAACGAAAACTTTGCTACAGTTTTTTAGTGCTTTGTTAGTGGTCGTTAGTGCTTCATATAAAATCAGCACGACCACGCATTTTTAAAAAAATTGAATTCGAAAAGAGCGCATTACTTTCGCATTTTGTTGAAAGCATTAACAAAAACTTTTCTGCAGTTTTTAGTGCTCCGTTAGTGCTACTTAATGTTTCATAGAAAAAGCCAGCTCGGTCACGCATTTTTAAAAAAATCGAATTTGAAAAAGGTTAGCTAACTTCACGCTTTGTTGAAAGCGCTAACAAAAACTTTCCGGCAGTTTTTAATGCTTTTTTAGTGCTCGCTAGTACTTCATACAGAAAGTCCGCACCAACAAGCACTAACATAGCATTAAAATGCAGCCAGAAGGATTATGTTATTTTTACTTTTTATATGAAGCACTAATGAGTACTACAAAGCACTAAAACGCCACCAAAAAGTTTCGGTTAGTGCTTTCGACGGAGGGTCAAGCACTTTTTCAAATTCGATCTTTTTGAAAATACTAGGGCGTCTTGGCTGATACTATGAAGCATTACCGATTACTAATGAAGCACCAAAAAACCGCCGGTAGGTTTTATTAGTGCTTTCAACAAAGCGTAAAGATAGCACGTCCTTTTCAAATTCGATTTTTTGAAGGAGGGGGTGTGCTGACTTTTTATATAAAACATTAACGAAGCACTAAAAAACTCCGGAAAGGTTTCGTTAGTGCTTTCAGGTGCGTAATAACCTCATGAACCTATAAAGAACGATGTTACAGAATTCGTAAATAGAGACAACAAAATCACCGTTACTTATCGCAAACAAAGCTATTCAATGGTACAAAATCACGAAAGTATAAAACTGAACACCGTTTGACAATGTACAGACACCGTCCTGCAAGCAGCCGCCTAGGTACCCACATCTCCACAAGCACCGACGCACATGCTTCTGCAATTCTTCAAAAACCTATTTTTCAACATGCATTCTGATCCCGACTACCTTCTAAAGTCATCACTTTGAAGCTCACTAACTCCGATACCACACCGAATGAACTAAACGTTATTAAAATCACCCTTCGGCCATGTCTCCCCAACTTAAGTATCCAAAGCATACGTCCTATCAAATCATTCCTTACCATCCAAACAAAAACCCACTGATATCAATCTTACACAAAACTTCTTTAATATTCACCTCTCTAAACCCAAGTTACCTCAACTAATCATTTTCGATTTGCACAAAAACATTTCCACCACCGACGCCCTGAATTACACATATCTACAAAACGCCCCAGGCACCCTAATTCCAGAAAAGTGCTTTAGATCCAAATCTCCGTAGCTATCCGTCGTCCCAAAACTGACTATTCCTACAACTTAATTCTGAACATTTCCCCCAGATTTGGATCTATCCCGCCACAAGTACCCATACCTTTTTCGGATACGAAATTTGAAGAGTCAGGAACCTTGTAGCAGTCATTCGTTCACCAACTGCCAGCGTTTCGACCAAACGTTCAAAGCCTGTAGACGTTGTGCCGCATCCCTTTTTACCAGAGCCTGCCTTAATCCCACCACTACCGCTCCCAAGTGTGCCAATTGCTTCGGAATCAATCTCTCACACGACCACACAGCCACTAACTTTGAATATCCTATCTACAAACAATGCTAGCACATAATCAAATTAAGCACATACTATGTGTTTTAGACACCAGAACTAGCTTTACAATTCCACCCTAAATTACGAACCATTCAAATAAATCATCAACATTCCCACGCAGCACCCTAGTACTTTCTCACGCCCACCAAGACCGTCAATTCTACATTGCACTAGCCCAAGAACTATACTTAATCAGCAACAAAATCCCATATCTCCCTCCTAATTACTACTCCTAGAGTCACCCTAAGTCTACGGGCCCAAATCATAACTCCCCCATTATCATATCCGATCCGCACCTGGACGCATCTTACCGTGCTTCTCCTTCATCTCTTCAAATCACAGTAATTGAACTCTATTGGAAAACAGGTATCACTTTCATAGTCTCCGCCTACTTGCAATACAGGAACGAGATCAACACTTAATTACACCAACTGAAAGTGACAAGCAAACAACCATATTAGCTTTTGACCCCAACTGCATGGTTTAAAGACGACACCGACGAAAAAGTAACACTAGTAATGTTCCGTTTTCGTCGGTGTCGTCGTTGGGAGAGTAAGAAGATTTGCTTCACCATTATCACCTCCACATCCAGACTCTCCCCACTTTGTCCCAACTTGGGAATCATTGTATTTCAATGGAGACCTCACATTTACCGTTGCATCTGCCACCGGAATTCCACATCCACCAAGGTAGCTACCATAGTACCATTACCTTTAAAAATCCTCACCAACCTTCCACCTACAACTCACCACAAAACGCCAGCTTGAACCACAGAAAGACGAGAGCCGCAGTGACAGACCTTCAGCCTCCAGAAACGAGGAAATTATCGAGCAAATGAAACAGTTAATCAGACCGTCGATGAGTTGGTACAAAATGTGGGAATCTCTCATGGATCTATTCATACAATCATGTCCGAAGTCCACGTCCAAAGTTGGTCGCGCAGCTGCTGATCCCGGACCAAATCGGCAGCTAACTGCGGTCAAATGCTTTAAAAAAGCCACAGAGGTCCTGATGTTTCTTGGGACTATCGTTACTGGTGATGAGACCTTACGATCCAAGAGCAAAAATGCTGTTTTCCGAGTGGCATACAACGTCCTCTTCTCGACCAAAGAAATCACATGTCAAATCCAAAACCGAAGTGATGCTCATTGCGTTTTTCGACAACAAAAGTGCAGAGCATAATCAATTTGCATAGACATTACTTTAGAAATCAACCAGACGAGGTTACTTTGGTCTTTTTCGGTTTAAGCTTTGACCGAGAAAACGTGCAGATATAAAAGCGATTTTGGTTTTCTAAGTAGTATTTGCGACCACTAAAAATCAACCCTTTGATAGTGGCTTGGAGGATGGCACCGATTTTAGATTTTTCGTAAATTACGCATAAACGGGACGACCGCGAGAAGTGAGACTTGTCGAAAAGCGAGTGAAGCAAAGGGGAATAAATCGTAAAAATTTCAAAGAAATCAGACCAAGTTTAAGGGCGGATAACATTTTCAGGTAAGGGGGTGACCACGAGATCATAGTAAGGTGGTAACCACAAAAAGGATCGGGGTACCGATGGATAGAAGAGGAGAAAGAGATTAAGGATTGCGTAATTAAGTAATTGTGATCAACAGTAACAATAAAGCTGCATTTCTAATCACTTCGACAGCCAAGTCAAACTTCGGCACGCATCATGAATTGTGCCATAGTCATTTTCAATGCAGCACACTTCACTTCAGTTTGTGACATGCGTAATTAAACTTCGTTGTTTTCTAATATTATTAAAAGATATTAATGAATCGCTTAAAAGTACTTCTTGTAATAAATTTTCATTAAAGCCTTGCGTTTTGCGGACAATAAATATTAGATGTATACCAAACCGTTTCTACTTTCTAGTCTTTTTCATTAGGTTTTTTTTTAGTTAGTAAATACAGACTTCCCATCGATAATAAATTTAAGTCATTAATATTTTCCTCCATTTGTAAATAGGTTTTTAATTTTGAACTCCACAAAAGATATGAAAAACTCAAATAAAAACGACATTTTAAAAACATTTTTAATACGCATGTCCCATACACGGCACGCAGCACGAAAGTTTGCAGTTTGCAAACTTTTACGTTCCGTGCTGACGTGCATTTTGACAGTAAATTCATTATAAACGACTACATTCAACTTCATATACCTAGCAAGCGTGTCGAAGTTCCATTTCGTCCGTGAAGTAATTAGAAATGCAGCTTAAGAGACGAAAACATTACCACTAGAGACGTTGCAAAAGAGGTCAATTACTAGGTAAACAAACTAGCTATACACACTACAGATCCAGAAAAGCCCGACACCCATAGTAGCCGAATAAGATCACACAACTAAGCTGCAGACACCACTATACTACAACCACCCTCTACGGAAGAACTTTTATTACAAGCCACAGGAAAAGGCTCGCTCTCCATCATCCCTCAACTCGCGTTCGAGAACATTCTCGACCAGTTCGAACCCAACCAAAAGGCTTGAGGATGATGACGAATCACCAAAGGATATTTCTGTACCATCCTCTCTCTACAACATCAGCATAAAAAAAACAGGTCCGTCAAGTGAACACACACCTGAAAGCACTAACGAACCCTTTCCGGTAGTTTTTAGTGCTTCGTTATGTTCCTAAGTGCTTCATATAAAAATTAAGCACCCCTAGCATTTTCAAAGAAAGTGAATTTGAAAAGGGCGTGCTAACTTAACGCTTCGTTGAAAGCACTAACGAAAACTTTTGCGTGTTTTTTTAGTGCTTTGTTAGTGCTTCATATAAGAAGTCAGTTTGTCCACGCATTTTCAAAAAATCGAATTTGAAAAGGGCGTTCTACCTTCACGCTACGTTACAAGTACTAATGAAAACTTTCCGACGGTTTTTAAATGCTTTTTTAGTGCTCGTTAGTGGTTCATATAAAGTCAGCACGCCCATACATTTTCAAAAAATCAAATTTGAAAAGGGCCTTCTAACTTCACGCTACGTTGAAAGCACTAATGAAAACTTTTCGACGGTTTTTAGTGCACTTTCAACGAAGCGTAAAGTTATCATAATCTTTGCAAATTCGATTTTTTAAAAATGCGTGGACGCGCTTACTTTTTACATAAAGCACTAACGAGTACTAACAAAGCACTAAAAAAACCGCTGTAAAATTTTCGACAGTATTTTCAACGAAGGGCGAAGTTCGGATGCCCTTTTTAAATTCGATATTGTTGAAAATTCTAGGGCTACTGGCTTTTCCTATAAAGTACTAACGAGCACTAATGAAGCTCTACAAAACTGCCGGAAGATTTTCGTTAGGAATTTCAACAAAGCATGAAGTTAGCACGCCCTTTTCGAATTCGATCTTTTTAAAAATGCGTGCGCGCGATTACTTTTTACATAAAGCACTAACGAGAACTAACAAAGCACTAAAAAAACCGGCGAAAAATTTTCGCCAGCTATTTCAACGAAGGGCGCAGTTAGCACGCCCTTTTTAAATTTGATATTTTAGAAAATGCTAGGGCTGCTGGCTTTTCCTATGAAGCACTAACAAGCACTAATGAAGCTCTACAAAACTGCTGGAAAGTTTTAGTTAGTGTTTTTAACGAAGCATAACACGCCCTTTTTAAATTCGATCTTTTTGAAAATGCGCGAGCGTGCTAAATTTTTATATGAAGCACTAACGAGTACTAAAAAAGTACAAAAAAGCCGAAAAGTTTTCGTTAGTGCATTAAACAAAGCGTGATGTTGGTATGCTTTTTTTAAATTCAATTTTTTAAAAAATTAATTTGTGTGCTAACTTTACGCTCCCTTGAAAGCACTAACAAAAACTTTTCAGTAGATTTTAGTGCTTTTTTAGTGCTCGTAAGTAGTTTATATAAAAAGTCACCGTGCCCACGCAGTTACCATAAATCGAATTTTAAAAGATTGTTCTACCCTTCACGCTACGTTGAAAGCTCTAACGAAAACTTTCTGGCGGGTTTTTAGTGCTTTTTAGTGCTCTTTAGCGGTTTATATAAAAAGTCAGCACAGCCATGCCTTTTAAAAAATCGATTTTGAAAGGGGACGCTAACTTTGCGCTTCGTTGAAAGCACTCACGAAAACTTTCCGGCAGTTTTTTAGTGCCTTGTTAGTGGTCGCTACTACTTTATAGAAAAAATCAGCGCTAACGAGCACTAACAAAGGTTTAAATACAACCAGAAAAATCTTGTTAGTGCTTTCTACAGAGCGTGAAGTTAACACGTCTTCTTTAAAATCGATTTCTTCGGAAATGCGTAGGCGTGCTGACTTTTTATAAAGCACTAATAAGCACTGAAGCACTAAAATACGGTTTGAATGCTTTTGTTAGTGTTCCCAACGAAGCTTGAAGTTAGCAATTCTCTTTCAAAGTCGCTGTTTTCGAAAACGCGTAGACGTGCTAACTTTCTTATGCAGCACTAACAAGCACTAACGAAGCACTAAAAACAGCAGGAAGATTTTTCTTAGTGTTTTTAACGAAACGTGAAGCTAGTACGCCCTTTTCAAAGTCGACCTTTTTGAAAAATGCGTGGGCGTGCTGATTGGTTCAATAAAGCATTAACAGCCACTAATGAAGCATTAAAAAAATGCCGAAAAGTTGTCGTCAGTGCGTTCAACAAAGCGTGAAATTAGCACGCCCTTTTTAAATTCGATTTTTTGAACATATTTGGGCGCTGGATTTGCTGATGACGCACCAACGAGCACTAATGAAGCACCAACAACTGCCGGAAAGTTTTCATTAGTGCTTTCAATGAAGCGTGAAGTTAGCACGCCGTTTTCGAAAATTGTGCGGGCATGTTGACTTTTTATATGAAACACTAACGAGCGCTAATAAAGCACTGAAAACTGTCGGAAAGCTTTCGTTAGTGCTTCCAACGAAGCGTGAAGTTATCGCATCTTTTAAAATTCAATTTTTTGAAAATGTGCGAGTTTGCTGACTTTTTATATGAAGCACTAACGAGTACTAACAAAGCACTAGAAACTGCCGGAAAGTTTTTGTTAGTGCTTACAACGAAACGTGAGTTAGCACGCCCTTCTCAAATTTATTTTTATTAAAAATGTGTGTGCGTGTTAACTTTACGCTTTGTTGTAAGCACTAACAAAAACTTTTCGGCAGTTTTAGTGCTTTGTTAGTATTCGTTAGCGCTTCATATAAAAAGTCAGCGCGCTCACACATTTTCAAAAAATCAAATTTGAAAAGGGCGTGATAACTTAATGCTTTGTTGAAAGCACTAACAAACTGGTAGTTTTGAGTGCTTCACTAGCGTTCGTTAGTGTTTCATATAAAAAATCAGCGCGTCTAGGCATTTTCAAATCGATTTGAAAAAGGCGTGCTAAGTTCACGCTTTGTTGAAAGCACTAACGAAAACTTTGCGGTAGTCTTTATTACTTCATTAGTGCTCGATAGTGTTTCATTTGAAGTCAGCACACCCACGTATTTTCAACCAAAATCAAATTTGAAAAGTACGTGATAACTTAACGCTTTATTGAAAGCACTAACAAAAACTTGTCGCCTGGTTTTTAGTGCTTTATTAGTGCTCGTTAGTGCTTCATAAAAGCTAGCATGCCCTAACATTTTCAAAAAAATCAAATTTGAAGAGGGCGTGCTAACTTTATTGTTCGTGGAAAGTACTAACGAAAACTTTTAGAGGTTTTTTAGTGTTTCGTTAGTACTAAATATCCTTTAAAAAGATAGCATTATACTTATACATACCTAACGATGGACGAAGAATTGCGACCAAAAGGTTTTCCATTTCATCAGCAACCAATGATTCAGCGAGTGCTTTTGAGAAGACGTAAGTGTTAGGACTTTTTCCAATTATGCTAAAACAGACAATCTTCTTACTCTCACTTGCTCTTTTTTTTTCTCTCTGTATATACGTGAGCGGTCCGATAAGTACCTAGCCTCACCGCCTGATGGCGCCACTATCTCAAGAGAAATTTATTATCGTGTAGTACATTCTTGCAGACGGCTACTGTCGAAATTTTAGCCGAATCGGACTCGTAATTTTGTTTTGATCGGATGTGGAAACGGACGTGTCCGCGGATTTTAGAAAAATGGAAAAAGAGCAATTTCGGTTGATGATTCGATTCTTGTTTTTGGAAGGGAAGTCACGCAGCGAAATCAAAGAGCGCTTGGATGCTGTGTACGATGACTCTTTTTCTTTGATGGCGACCGTCAGAAATTGATTTAACGAGTTTCAACGTGGTAGCACGTCAGTTTTTGATGAGCTACGCTCAGGTGCCCCAAAAACGGCTACCACGGAGGATAACATGACAAAAGTCTGCAATCTCGTATTGGCAGGCGCGCCGATTAAAAGTGAGATAGATGAGACAGTAGGCATCTAAAAAGACCGCGTGGGTCATTTGCATGAAGTTTTTGGCATGAGAAAGCTGTCGGCGCGATGGGTGCCGCATTTGCTCGTTCCGGACAACAAGCGCAACCGCCGTCGCTACGGCTAAATTGGTCGAACTGCTACGAACTGCTGCCCCATCAACCGTATTTTCCAAATTTGGCCCCGTACTATTTCTTTTTGTTTTCAAACTTGAAAAAGTCACTCGCCTGGCAGAAATTTGTATCGAATGAGAAGGTATTTTTCAGACTGGTTAAAAAAGTTGCAGCATTGCTACGTCAAGTGTATCGCGCTAAAAGAAAATTATGTTGAGAAATAGTCACTTTTCCAAAATTTTTTTTTTTTTTTGTAGGCTAAGTACTTATCGGACACCCTCCTGTGTATGTATATATATATATATATATATATATATATATTGCTTTCTTAAAAGTTTCACATACCACTTAATAAATTAAAATACATTCCTTATGCTTACTTAAAATCACAGGAGTTAGTATTACACAATTGTTGACATTTATAAATAATAATAATTAAGAAAGAAAGAAAATTTGTTTAAGAAAACTCAAAGAAAAACAAAAAAAAAACAAAATCAAATGATATACTGCTCGAAATGCCAATATATATAAATAGGATGAACCACAAAAAAATTTGCTTAAGAAAACAAAAAAAAAAAAAAAACACTCCAAAATCAATAAAAGAATCTTCATCCGGCTCGAAGAACCAAGGTACCGGACAAAACCGAAGGAAAGGATTGCTAACTAGACCTAAAGTCGACAAAGTCGTAGTTTTCGAAGAAAAGAAAAATGGACCAGAAAGCACCTACCACAGGAAGTGGATCGAAAATCAAACCAAGTCAGCACGAAGACCGACAGAAAGTAAGACCAGCCACAGGAAAAGGAAGAGGAATGTGGAACGAAAGGAACGAGGAAAAAAAAGAAAACTAAAAAGAACACAGTGGTGTGTACACGAAGAGTTTACAGCGAACGGAAACGACAATTATGCTTGATCGTATATAGAAAGGTAAATAAATCTTAATTCGTTTAATAGCACAAATTCATATCCATGCCGGCGTTATCAAACATACCAAAAGGCGATTAGAAGCTGTAGACACGCTATATCAAATAAGTACGACCAATCTTTAGGTTGGAATAGTGTCAGCATTAATTACGTTCTATAGTAATAGGTGTCAAGCCGGCTGACACCTAAAACAAGATACCAACTATTCGATTGTAGAAGAGTCAAAAAAATAAACAAAACAAAAATTCGCTTATGAAAACTTAAAGAAAAGCAAAAAAATCCAACAAAAATCAACTGACATCCGACTCGAAAAGGCAATATATACGAATAGGATGAATCAAAAGAAAATTCGCTTAAGTAATCTCAAAGAAAAAGAAAAACAACAAAATCAACTGATATCCGGCTCGAAAGACCAATATAATCGAGTAGGATAAACTAAAAGAAAATTTGCTTAAGAAAACAAAAAAAAACACTCAAAAATCAATAAAAGTATCCTCATCCGGCTCAACGATCCAAGGTACCGGACAACACCGAAGAAAAGAATTACTAACTAGGCATAAAGTCGACTAAGTCGTGGTTTTCAAAGAATAGAATAATGGACTAGAAAACACCTACCACAGGAAGTGGATCGAAAATCAAACCAAGTTAGCACGAAGACCGACAGAAAGTAAAGCCAGCCACAGGAAAAAGAAGAGGAACGTCAAATGGAAGCAACGAAGAACAAAAGAAAAAAAACTAAAAAGAACACAGTAGTGAGTGCACGAGGAGTTTACAGCGAACGTAAACTACAATTAAGCTTAATCGTATATAGAAATGAAAAAGAATCTTAATTCGTTTAATAGCACCAGTTCATATCCGTGCCGCTTTTTTATTACAGAACCGTGGAAAGATTGATAATTGCTCATTTACGCATGTTTCGACGTCGAAATCCCATGTTATTAATTTGTGCTCAGAGAACGTGACCTAGTCCGACATTAACCCCCAATTTTCGATTGCCCCTAGCAAACCGTGCGAAACTGCCGTGATATCAATAAAACTACTCCCTATATGTCATTCGAACGTGGATGAATCGCTGTTAACGACACTAAGATCTCACTCCGTCAAAAGATTGATGACCTGCGAACCCCTATCATCTTCTTGCGGACTACCCCACAACGGCGACTTGGCGTTGTCCGCCGACGATCAGTTTCGATTTCGACCGACCTTACGAAAAACGACTTCGATTTGATTAATTAATCCTTCGGTTTGGGGATTTTCCACCGGGAGTAGACTGGCGGGAGGTATACGCTAATTACTATTATTGTCTCTAATCCTGTTTTTATTTCTGCCGTTGTTAAAAATTCATTCGATAAATTATTTAGAACTATTCCGGCACACGTCCCATTATTTATTATTATGCCGCTACGCGGCGGTTCGCTGTTTGAGTTTAATACTGTGACCTCCCTCCCGAATCCCACTATTTTCTGGTCCTTCAGGTGCGGTTCCTGTATGAAACCGATGTCGATTTTATTTGCGTTAAGTAATTTAACAAAAATATTTGTGGCCCTTTTGCCTTTACCTAAATTAATTTGCGCACATTTAGTCTTCATGCTTTTCGAAACATCGTCTAATGGCTTAGGATGTTCCTGGTGATGACTGCCTTCAGACGCTGTATCGTGGGGCACCTGGTCGACTTGGCATCGTGACGCGTGTCGACCCTGACGCTGCAACCCTGTCGTTCGACTTCGCACAGACCACACAACAAGAAACTGCCCGCCTGCAGTTCTTGAACTCATGCCGTAGCTCGGCGCAGTTACCGCAAAACTGCACCAGCTCCTTGCACTCCGTTGATCTATGACTGAACTTGTAGCAACGATAGCACTGGATCATTGAGAAATGATCTCGTGCCCAGACTCTACGCCACCCCAGGTTGACTGCGTCCGCCAAGAAACATCTAATCTCCGGTGAGACCTCTAAAACAACGTTGGCCAATGGATCCCTCGGTCCCTTGTCGACGAACCGAAACTTCTCCTTGACCTCGTTTTCGAACCTAAGCCCACTGAAGCGAGGGTTCTGAGCAACCAACCCCTAGGTCTTCGTCCCCTCTCTATCCCAGGGAGCACAATGCGCGGCCTCCTCTTTTCGATGGTCCTTGCCGTGAGATCCTTATAAGCCCTGCTTACCGTCGACTGCAACCTCCTAGAATCCTACCGACCAGCACACTCTACCACAACACCACCCTCACGCGTCCGCCGTGCTCCTACCACAACAAACCCATCCTCGCCCAGATCAACCTTCTTATTTAATGTCACCATGACGTCGTCCTTTACCCCTGGATTAGCGTCGATTCGAACCGCGAACGTCGATGCTGCCTTGCTGCCTGGGGCCAAGCGACTTCTTGATCCCCCTGCTTTATCACCACCTGCCCCGTGCGGGCCACTGCTACTGCTAGTTCTCCCACTGCCTTCTTCACCTTGCCCCGCACCAACCTGAGACCCCTAACCAACCCTAAGAGCTGATTTGCAACGTCTCAGAACACGTCCGCGGTGTTGCAAATCACCCTCCTGTCGTTCACAGTGATTGTTGCCGAAGTTGCAAGGACCCGCTTGTGAATACAGCCGTGTGTCTTCCACGCCCTGAACATCAAGAGATCCAGCTCGTCTAGATCATTCGCCGCAACGCTTTCGTTGCTGCTAGTCGACCCACGACGCTGGCCTGTCGACGTTAAGGGCGACTCAGACCCGGCCCCCACACACAAGGGGCGTTGGCCCTTCCGATTTCACCATTGCAGACCCAGGCTCCCTCTGCGACGCAACTACTTCCTCGTCGGGCTGCAACACCGACTTCTCCACCCTAACGACGAGCTCTTTTCCTCCGACCTTCACAACCGACCAGCCTCCGACAACTCGCTCATGACAGACTCCGGCCGATCTCCCCTCTTTTCCTTCGGCAACGGCTCCGCATCTTGGTGGACCACCATGTTGACAAATTAAACGACAAAAATAACAGGAACAAACAAAAATCCAAATCAGAAAGGCCCTGCCGTTTCGTCGTTAAATAAACTCTTAGATAAGATGAAACGCTAAACGGCGCAAACAACAGCGAGTACAAAATAAAACGCTGGTCCAATAAAAATACCTAGATTTAAAATGAACCGTAAACTTTCCTGTATTTATTTATTTAAATTTATTTAAATTTCAAACCGCCAAATAAAATTTTAAATTTATCAAAGATGAAATAAACACTAAACGTTAAAATAACAACCAGGACAAAATAAAATCGCAACCCAATAAAAATATACCGTAAACAACACTATTTATTTATTTAAATTATTTAAGCCGCCAAATCAAATTTTAAATTTAAAAACTAATTACTTCTAAATATCAAATTTATAAAATACTGAATTTTAAATTAAAATGTAGAAATAAACAAATAAAAACACGCGCTATTGGGACGTGGTACCGGTAGCGTAGTTATCCCGTGTAAACTCAATACCTGGTACGAACCTAAGTGTTACACCACTAATTAAACCAAAAGATCAGCTTTAGGAGTCTATAAGTTCTTTTATTTCAAAATTTAAAACTTCTAAGTTATTTATTTAATTTAAAAGAGGCATAAATTTTGGTTTGCGAATTGTTATTTTATTATACGCGCACTATATAATTTTTACACACTTATTTGATAGCATATACGGCTGTTTATTCGATTTACACGGTTTTTGTTTCAAATTTATTAAAAACGCCTTTTTAAATTATTTTTGGGTATTTATTTTTGGATTTTTGATTTATTAACCCGAAATTTAGTTTTGTTAGGTTAAACGCGGATTTTAGTTAGAATTTAAGTTAAAACACGATTTATTTATTATTTATTCGATTTAAATTTTTGTTTTTAATTTTATTTACTGCTCCGTGTATTAAAAATTAATGCCTCACAATAATAAAATTAAACACAATAAATAACAAAGCTTCAAATATAAAAATATAATAAAAAAACCCTATATAAAAACTTACTTGTTGCTGCAGAAGTGGGAGTTCCGTGAAACACGTCCGCACGCTTCAACAGCTAACTAGAAAAAATACACAACATCGATTATAATTTGAATAAGGGCCGCTATACTTGCGGTTGCGTCCCCAATGCTCCACCCAAAGATACTACATTGGGCTTAAACGCGAAAATATAAACGTGCTCCAAATTAAATCTAACTTCAAAATTAATTCATCTTAAATAGAAATCTCACAAACTGGAACAAAAACTAAAAAGAGTGTTTGAACAACATCGAACAGTTGAAACAAAGGATTACACCCGCCTTAGAGAACACTACACCTGCTACTTGCGCAATGTTTTAGGGTCACGGTGGAATGATGGAACCTATGAGCGGATGGGCAAGCGGGACTGAATTGTATTAAAGATGGGTTCTGCTTAGATTCGTTCTATGCATTATGCAATAGATTCAATGAAACGGGATTATCACCGAGTAGTGATTTTATATTCATCCTGTGCGTGCGCGCGTGCGTCTCTCTTTCTCTCTCTCTCTCTCGCTCTTTCTCTCTTTCTCTCAACTTACTCTTTTGTAATCTTTTTAATTGCTACATCATCAAGAGTTTCCACTAAATTTATAATCTTGTGCGGATCAGCAGGGGGAGGATAAACCTTCTCGTGCAAAACCTTCTCTTCCACGTGACAATAGGCAGTGGATATATACACAAACATCTGAAAAACAAACGAATAAATACAGAAATACAAGGCATGCATGTGTATTACTATAAGCCGTTTCATCTGTTTTGCCAGCTCCAACATTAACTTTGTTCCTCTTGTATTTAACAATATCGTCTTCTTTAACGGTTCATCGAAACGTACTGTAGCGGCCATATGTAAAATGCCTTCAACTTCTTCAATTAGTGTTTCTCGGTCTTCGTTCGATAAACCTAAATCTAGAAGTTCGCAATCACCCGAAATTGCAACCACTTTTTTAAGGATATCAGCGCCGTGTGTTTTTTTTATTAAGTTGTACAGCTGAAAAATAAAATATTATTAAGAATTGTAGAAACTGCCTGCATTTGCCAATTGTCAAGATAATTTTATGAAAGTTTATCACACAAACAGTTGATATTAAAGAACTAATTGAAACGAAAGTCAAAACTGCTAATGTATCATGAAATTCCTCAAACGAATATATTCAATTATGGCTAGATTTATTGCGATAGCAGGCGTGTATGAACTCACCCGTGCGTCGAGTTAGACCGGCCTACTGGATCAAAAATATTTTTGCACACGCGAGAGTTGCGCAAAGTTCCGTATTACCGTAGATAGCGCGAGAAGGCAATAAAAAGAACAGTGTAATGGTTAGCAGACGTATGGGTTGCCATGCGCTAGGTGCTTTCTCTTGTGGGAACAGGCTTAGTTTGAGAAAGAATAGCTTTGCTGTTTGCGCTAGTTGTCCCCAACGTTATTGTTAACGCAATTTTAAAGACGCTAACTATGCTCTATCCATGAAAATATGATTAAATTTAACGGGGGCGTCACACAATAAGACACAGCAGAGTAGAAATGTTTAAACAGCTGAAGAAGAAAATTTCATAAATAGATAATGAACTATTTATTAATAAATACGCTATCATAAGTAATAAAATAATGGCAAATATGTGTAAAAATGAGACTCAAAAAGTATGATAAAAATATCCACGGTGCGTTGTAAAGCCGTAGATTATCCATTCATGCGTTAGAAACTCATAAACCATAAAAATGGAAAACAAAGCAATATCTGAGACATGAGGCGTCTTACGTTTAAACATCAATAGCGTGTAAAAGTTAAAGTATACAAAATTTCAGTTGCAATATGTGACTAAACAGGGGAAAACTTGTACGCAAGGTATGCGTTATTGAAAAATATAAAACAAATGACATGAATAGCGTACGTACCACCAAGCGTGCAGAAAACGCAAGTACGAATGACATTATAATAAAACCATAGCGTCAACGTATTGTCAGAGGGAACACTTATAAAAATTAAGTTTAAACGGAAACCAAGGCAGTTAACAAGAGACAGCTCCAACGTTTACGTAATTGAATTACTCGATAAACTTGGGGATTTACCCCACAAATATTTTGGACTTTTGTATTAAGAAAGCAGAGGTAGCTTCAGAAGAAAATAGATTATGAAAAGTAGACGTCCTTAATTCTTACAGATTGTAACGGGCATTTTTAATAGTTGAACATTTTACGCTTTTTCTCAACTAGTAAATACCTTTCAGCAATTACTATTTCTATATTTTATTTATAATGAGGGGATCGCTGTTTGTATAACGTAAATTACTGTCCAACTTATCGGAAATGATAAACCGCTGTAATTAATTATTTAGATATGAAGGCTGCATTCATTTATTGGATGTTCCTTATGTGGATATACAAGTTTAGATAATAGTCGACAAGAGTTTTTGGTAACAACGAGTTTGTATAAACAGTTTGAGTTTGCTCTTCGATCCAACCGATTAATTACGTTAAAAATAGTGTGTGCTGTTTGCTTTGAAAAGGGTCGGATTGTTTTAGTGATACGCGTAGCTTTACTAATTGTTCTTTTTGTTGCTTTTCTGTTGAAAAAAAAAGTGATAGAACTTGTTGACTCGACCGCACGTGCTTGTTTTACGGAACATTATTTTAGTGATACGCGTTGCCTTACTAATTGTTTTTAGTTGTTTTTCTTGTGAGATAAATGTTTTAAGGAACATTTGACGGACTTGCTTTAGTGATACACGTGCTTTATTCGTTATGGTTCTTTTTAGTTGTTTTGTTTTTTGATATCGAAACGGTGTGTGCGATCTAGTTTCGCGGTCCTTTTCTTCTCAGAGTAGCGCATACTTTGGATTATTTAAATACAGTGATACTGTAGTTTCTGAATTTTTCTAACAACAAAGAATCTAAAATAGATCATTACTTGCGCAAATTTCGTTATTTGCGAAATATGGCAGATTGCCGGCTTACAAAGGTATTGTTTGAAGTTTCTCACTGCTTGTTGGGATGTTTTTGAACATAATATACATCTGGTCCCAGTTGGAATTGAACTAGTGCTGCGGAATATTTCGAAATTATTGTCTTAGGAAATAGAAATTTATCAAGGCTACATAGTTCCGACGCGTGATAGTGTCTGCTGCTAACACCAGTGAAATACGTAGGTGTGATTAGTGTAACGTGTGATAAGTTCTATCAACACCCCCACAGTCAAGGGTGAAGTGCTTCGTTAGTGCAGGACATCTTTGATTCCCACACTTCAGTTGCAAGGAAGCGTTGCTGAAGGACTTTTGTAAGTTGAACTATTTCCTACTGGTTATTACTTTAAATATCTATCAGTTGCTTTACCATATCTTTGTCGTTCTGATACCTTTTACAATAAACTTGCAGGCTATTTTAAAACATAGAGAAAAAAAAAGAAAGAAAGAAAAATTAATACTACTGAATTACTCATATCAACTGTGTCTTATCTATTTATCTTTTGTCAACATTTTATCTGATTTATGTTTAATTGGTGTGTGAGGAAACGTTTCCCCAATATTACCTCACTTTGTACTAAACATTTTTCTGTATTGCTTTTATCGTGATTATATTATATAGTTTATCTAAACAGTTTTATTTACATTCTACAAAGTACTGACTAACTTAGACTTTTAATTGCTGCTATGCTTATTTTTTTTTTTCAGGTTTGCTTAACTAATTTTCTTGCAGGTATTGTCACTAACTCCTTGCCGCCGCGTACATTATGTCAGTCTGCTTTCTACAACCCCCTACTCTTCGATTGAGCCCGGTCATTTCTTTGACTTTCTTTGTGCAACGTAGCATAAATTTGGCGCCCAACGTGGCTGCCACGAAAAAAACGTAACAGAAATTTTGGCGCCCAACGTGGGGCCACGAAAAAAAACGTAACAAGATGAACCGGAAATTAAACTACGAGTTGGATTAGAACAACTTGTCCATTTTGGTACGGTGAATTATGTGCTGGAACCGACCAACATTGCACGCTTCAATAACCACTGCATGCATCACAGCATCAATTCCCCTTGCCATGTTTGCCAGGGTTCCAAGATCTTCTACGAGAGTTTCAACCAATCTTTAATGGTCTACCTCACAACGCTAGTACACAGCATATTATCTGAATCATTTCACATACACCATTTTAAACAATACCCTATCCATACTCTCTGGCCAAAAAGGAGGTGGACTAAATGTTGGCCAATAGAATCATAGACCAAAGCACATTTAATTACTTCCTGATAGTCGTTGTGGAGAAATACGGGGGGTCTAGGTTCTGCGTTGACTAACACAAACTCAAAGCAGTCACCAAGGACGAAAACTCGCACTTACTCCTTACATAAGACTCTTTGTAACTGACAACAGGAACAGTGTTCTTCATCATGAACATGAAATCTGGGTATTGGCAGGTGGGCGGCTCGGCGGCATAGTTGGTATGCTTGTGACTATTATGCCCAAGGTCTCGGATTCGAATCCGAGAACAACCGAGAACAAACCAGAACAACCGAGAACAACCGAGAACAACCGAGAACAACTGAGAACAACGAAAAACAACCCAGAACAGCCCAAAATAACCAAGAGCAACCGAGAGCAATTGAGAACAACCGACAACAATCCAGAACAACTTGGAACAACCAAGAACAACCGATACATCTGAGAACGATTGAGAACAAACGCGAACAAACGAAAACAAACTAGAACAAAGTAGAACAAACAAGAACAAACGAAAACAAACAAGAACATAGCAGAACATACGAAACCAAACGAAACCAAACGAGAACAAACGAGAACAAACGAGAACAAACAAGAACAAACGAGAACAAACGAGAACAAACGAGAACAAACGAGAACAACGCGAGAACAAACGAGAACAAACGAGAACAAACGAGAACAAACGAGAACAAACGAGAACAAACAAGAACAAACTAGAACAAACCAAGAAAACGAGAACAACCGAGAACAACCGAGAACAAACAGCACGAACAACCGAGAACAACGAGAACAACGCGAGAAAACCGAACAAACGCGAGAACAAACGAGAATAAACGAGAATAAACGAGAACAAACGAGAACAAACGAGAACAAACGAGAACAAACGAGAACAAACGAAAATAAACGAGAACAAACTAGAACAAACGAGAACAACAGAGAGCAACATAGAACAACCAGGAACAACTGAGATTAACCGAGAACAACCCAGAGAAACCGTGAACTGCTAACAACCGGGAACAACCTAGAACAACCGAGAACAACCAAGAACAATCGAGAACAACTGAGAATTACCGAGAACCACCCAGAACAACTGAGAACAGCCCAGAACAATCTAGTACAACTGAGAACAAACGAAAATAACGGAGAACAACCTTGAACAACCGATAACAACCAAGAACAACCGAGAATAACCTAGAACAACCAAGAACAACCGAGAACAACGGAGAATAACCGAGAACAACCTAGAATAACCGAGAACAATCCAGAACAACTGAGAACAAACGAGAACAGCCGTAAACAACCAAGAATAATCGAGAACAACCGAGAACACCGAGAACAACCGAGAACAACCGAACAACCGGAACCGACTAGAACAACCGAGAACAACCGAGAACAACCGAGAACAACCGAGAAACCGGAAACCGAGAACAACCGAGAACAGCCGAGAACAACTCGAGAACAACCTGAGAACAAACCGAAGAAAACGGAACACTTAGAAAACCAAACACCAGAACACCGAGAACAACCGAGAACAACCGAGAACAACCGAGAACAACCGAGAACAACCGAGAACAACCGAGAACAACCGAGAACAACCGAGAACAACTGAGAACAACGAGAACAGCCGAGAACAACCGAGAACAACCGAGAACAACCGAGAACAACCGAGAACAACCGAGAACAACCGAGAACAACCGAGAACAACGCGAACAACCGAGAACATCCAAGAACAACGGAGAGCAACCTGAGAACAACCGAGAACAACCGAGAACAACCGAGAGCAACCGAGAACAACACGAGAACAACCGAGAACAACCGAGAACAACCGAGAACAACCGAGAACAACCGAGAACAACCGAGAACAACGAGAACACCAGAACAACCGAGAACAACCGAGAACAACCGAGAACAACCGAGAACAACCGAGAACAACCGAGAACAACCGAGAACAACCGAGAACAACCGAGAACAACCGAGAACAACCGAGAACAACCGAGAACAACCGAGAACAACCGAGAACAACCGAGAACAACCGAGAACAACCGAGAACAACCGAGAACAAGCGGAAACAACCAAGAACAGCCGAGAAAACCGAGAACAACCGAGAACAACCGAGAACAACCGAGAACAACCGAGAACAACCGAGAACAACCGAGAACAACCGAGAACAACCGAGAACAAGCGGAAACAACCAAGAACAGCCGAGAACAACCGAGAACAACCGAGAACAACCGAGAACAACCGAGAACAAGCGGAAACAACCAAGAACAGCCGAGAACAACCGAGAACAACCGAGAACAACCGAGAGCAACCGAGAACAACCGAGAACAACCGAGAACAACCGAGAACAACAAAGAACAACACAGAACAACCGAGAACAACCGAGAACAACCGAGAACAACCGAGAACAACCGAGAACAACCGAGACAACAACCGAGAACAACCGAGAACAACCGAGAACAACCGAGAACAACCGAGAACAACCGAGAACAACCGAGAACAACCGAGAACAACCGAGAACAACCGAGAACAACCGAGAACAACCTAGAACAACCGAGAACAACCGAGAACAACCTAGAACAACCGAGAACAACCGAGAACAACCGAGAACAAGCGGAAACAACCGAGAACAACCGAGAACAACCGAGAACAACCGAGAACAAGCGGAAACAACCAAGAACAGCCGAGAACAAACGAGAATAATCGAGAACAACCGAGAACAACCGAGAACAAGCGAGAACAACCGAGAACAACCGAGAACAACCGAGAACAACCGAGAACGACAGAAAACAGCCGCGACCAACCGAGAACAGCCGCGAACATCTACGAACAGAGAAAAACACCGAAAAAAAGTCCGAGAGAAAGGCCGAGAGGAAAGCCGAAAGAAACGACAAAGAAACGCCCAGTAAAATGCCGATTTAAAACTCCGAAATAAACGCTAATAGAAACGCCGAGCGCAACGCTAAGGGAAACACCTAGCGAGAAATGCCGAGAGAAATCGTGAGAAATGCCGAGAAGAGCAGCGTTATATTTCTTACGTTAAATAGCTTACGTTATACTTCTACGTTATACTTCTTACGTTATATTTCTTATGTTACACTTCTTACGTTACACTTTTTACGTTATACTTCTTAAGTTACACTTCTGGCGCTATACTTTTAACGTTATACCTCTTACATTATACCTCTACGTTATAGCTTTTATGTTATACCTCTTACATTATACCTCTTATGTATACTTCTTACATTATACTTCTTACATTATACTTCTTACATTATACTTCTTACGTTATATTTCGTACGGTATATTTTTTGAGGTATACTCCTTACTTTTTAGTTCTTACGTTATACTTGTTAAGTACTTCTTACGTTATGCTTCTTACGTATACCTGTTACGTTACGACTCTTACGTTATACCTTTTACGTTATACTACTTGCGCTATATTTATTACATATACCTTGTACGTTATACTTCTTACGTAATATTTCTTACGTTATACTTCGTACGTCATACTACTTACGTTATACTTCTTACGTTATACTTCTTACATATACCTCTTACGTTATACTTCTTACGTTACACTTTTTACTATACACTTCATGCGTTATACTTCTTACGTTATACCTGTTACGTTATACCTCTTACTTTATACTTCTAACGTTATACCTCTTATGTTATACCTTTTACGTTATACTTCTTACGTTATACCTCTTGCATTATACCTCTTACGTTATACTTCTTACGTTATACCGCTTACGTTATACTTTTTACATTACACCTCTTACGATATACTTCTTATGTTACACTTTTGAAGTATACTTGTTACGTAAACTTCTCACGTATACCTTTTACGTTATGCTTCATACGTTATTCTTCTTACGTTATATTTCTTACGTTATACTTCTTACCTATTACGTATACTTGTTACGTTACACTTTTTATGTTACACTTCTTACGTTATACCTTTTACATTATAAGTTTGACGTTATGCTTTCAACGTTATAGTGTTATGTATTATAGTTTATACGTTATAGTTGTTACATGATAGTCTTAAAGTTATTGTTTATACATTATGTTTACGTTGTAGTTTCTACGTTTCACTTCTTACATTAATATTTTTTGGCGTTTTCGTTAAACATTATAATTTTTACGTTATAGTTTTTACGATATAGCATTTAGGTTACAGTCTTTCTGTTATAGTCTACGTTATAGTGTTCATATTGTAGTATTTACGTTATAGTGGTTAAGACTTCTTACGTTATAGTGTTTACATTATAGTAGTTAAGTAACTATTCTTAGGTTATAGTGTTTACTATATAGTTTATACGTTATAGTTAATGGTTTTAGACTGCTTGGCAAAGAATGTATAACAACCTCGACCATGTTTCCTAACGCACTTCGGTTTATCAAAGTTATGGAAATGAAAACAAAAGTTGCTTGCTATTGTTTAATTCATATGTAATGAATGTACTTGAAAATATATTAAAAATACCTGCTCATGATAATTTCTTCTATAGTCGTAAAAATTTAAAAGAATATAACCGTGTTACGTTCATTTTCGGCAATAATTGGTTCTTTTGTTTACATAAATTTCTTTTCTAGTATTAAATTCTCCAACAATACCTGATATATTGTACCTGTCCAGATAAGCTCGCATTACCATAATTTTCAACTCAAATCTCTTGTTAATTCATTATCCGTTCGTATAAATTCCATGTCTATTGTTAAATCCTTCAGAATAATTAATAATAAATACTCTTACTAAGAATTTCTCAACGTAAATCTAGTTGTTTTGAAACGACAAGTTTATGCTACAATTAATTAATCAAGATCCTGTTTAGGTATCCGTGAGCGCGTTATGCCTTCCGATAGCATATAATTGCGTTCTAGTGGGTTTCCCATCTAAAGATTTGTCGAAATAATATATCCTACTAATCTCCGGTAAAACCGTGTTTTCCAGTTTCAATCGCGTTTCGATAACGCGGATGTTTGCTTTTCGAGTTTGTGTTATTTTGAACTCCTTTTAAATTTTGATCCTGCAGCTTGTGCGGTGATACACTTGTAAAAACTACCGTTCTGTTACTCCAAGAGCGATGCACGTTTCTCCTCTATCAAATGTGTAGATTTAGTGTGTATCGGTAAGCGCTCCTGAGTTGTTAATATTAGTAAGATTTTCCTCTTTTTTAGTTCTTAGCTGGGGGGCTAAATTGCTTGTTGCGTAGCCCAATTATTCTTTGATGTAGATCAACTGTTCTTGCATGTAGACCGCCGTTGCAAAAAAAAAATTATGTAAAATAGAAGGTATTGGTTGTCGTTATTGGCACACGGCATACATTCATGATCGTTTGCGATAATTCGGCCGCTTTCATTGCCTTTTGTCAAATTAATTATGTAATTTTTTCTTTAAAAATAGACCGTGAATATAAAAAGCGATACATATTTAGATGCGTAATCAATTTAAAACACCAAAAATTTATATTAAGTATTTTATTACCATTTTTTTTTAATTTCGAAATTAATTGTGTCACTAAAGATTTCGATGGTGCTTACTCGTGCGACTACGACTGTCTTCGTAACCGATTTTGACAGTTCTCGATAAAATTTTCTAAACCTTACGAATAATTCGTAAAAAAGTATAGAGCCTTCGCGCTAACGGTACCGAAGCCCGGTTTTACGCCGACACCCGTGTCTTCTAGTATATATTAGGAATATTTTGGGACCAAGTCGATCATGCGTCTTTCTCATACCACTACAACTCGATACGTTGCCGGCACTTTCGCACTCGACTGCTTCGTTTTGATAAATTTAGACACATTTGAATTTTTAACTGCAAAATCGACAAATCTCAAAAAATTCTTATTTCTTCTTAGCACTTCAACTTTTGCGCCACAAAAATCTAACTCAGCAATGTAGGTCCAAAATCTAGGTTCAACCCCGCACCTTTCACCGGCACAGTACTTACCACCTCAGAGGAGATCCACGATTAGCGGCGTATTTGAACGTCTCAAGTTTGGATGGAAAGGCAGCTATCACGTTTTAATTTAGGGCGGGGGATTGAAATAGCAACATTTGTAACATACTGTTTTAAGACGCTCTAATAGTTCTATTATTTCTAAAAACAGTTATTTTCTAGTATAATTTTAGCATTCTAATTATTAGAATGAAGGTCTTGTAGCATAAATATGTCTGCAATTGTAAACGGCTGCAAGATTATCCAAGTAGCGTCCTAGCGAAGTTCCAGGAAGATCTAATCCAAGAGTTAATTAATTTTTCTAAAGGCACTTTACTTGAAAGGCACTAAACATGTCAGATTAGTTGCTATCTATGATTAGATGTCAATCATGTTCTAGGACCCTATTTATGTCTGGGTGGTCGGAAGGAATTTTTCAATTAGCGGAGTACTCCACTAAAAATTAGTCCCGAGATCTACTTGTGTGGCTATCTTAGTGCAATTGGCAGTTTAATTAATCTTAAAGAGTTACGACCGGCGTATTCTTTGTCGAGTATGAGAGCTAGGCAAGGGGTTATTTTTCAATTAACTTAAATGTATATAAGGATGCCAGCCGGGGGTAATCGGGGTTGTTTATTTCCAGACGCGTTAGAGTTTAAAGCTGGCGGTTATTTGCAAGATTGAGTGAAGTGTTTTATTTCTCTGAATTCAAGTGTGTGCCGTTATGTTCTAAGTTAATTATTTCTCTGAGTAAGTAATTAGTATATGTGGTATTACCATGAACTCAAGGCTGTGTTATGCAGCATAAGTCAGTTATTTGTTTAAATGCAGTACTTGTCGACTTCCATAAAATACAACTCCGGGTTAAAGCTCAGTTCAAGTATATTGATCTCGTTAGATTATTGTTTTTGAGACCACTTCGCTTTAGAAGGGTCTCCTATTATATTGTGTTTCGACGGTGTCAGAGGCCGTTAATCACTACGCCACGAGACTACCCGAGTATGCAAAGCTCAGGTCAGGAGTCACGTTACTGTACTATTTGACCCTTGAGAAGGTCGTATTTTTGCTGGTGTTGATGACCCCGTGGTTAAAGGAGGGTCGTCGCCATATGCAAGTTAAGTAGACTACGGTAGAATTAATAAATTATTGTATTGGGGTGGTTTCACCCAGAACTGTTATTAATATTCATAAAATAAGGATTTTAGTTTTGTTTAGTTAAGTTGTGTTTGTGCTAGCCGGAGACTTTAAAAGATTAGCCCCTGTGAAGTGATTTATTTTCTGTCCTGCAATCTTGGTTCATCGCCCCCGAACAAAGTGCGACGAGAGCTATTACCGCGATTGGTCCATGGGCCGTTTAATTCCCATGGTGGCGCCCTATTGTAAATAATGGTAATTACTGTATATTTTTGTATGCATATGTAGTTAGGTGAAGTTTTAGTTAGTAACCCATTTAATAAAACAATTGGAATTTCGTCTTAGTGTATTTGTTTAATGAACCCCCCCTCTCACCGATTGCTGCAGCTTGCGAGGCAATGTCCCGAAACGTGAGGGTACGATAGTGCTAGAGGTCCTGCCATTTATTATTTATTGTTAATTGGATACCCTCACACGGTAGGTAAAAATAAGTTATTACACATTATTAAATATAAACTAGCTAAGTTTCTAAATTTCACAGACTCCTTTTGTACTAAAGGCTGAAATTAATAAACTTTCTTCCACTACTTGAGTAATGCTCTGGTTTGTTTGATTTTACAGGAAGAGTTGTTGACATGGTATCTCAAATTTTTCTTCTTTGAAGCGTTGCCGTCGTCTAAGTCAGATCCCGCCAGCTGCAGCCATGTTTCAGCAACAAACTTGGAGGAAAAATTAAGAGAGAACGTATAAAATAGCGTTGCAATAGGAAACATTTATTTTCATATTCTACTTACAAAACTGCAACTATACGACCTTTTTAAGATATTTATGGCCTTGCTTTATGAATCTGATTTTTTTAGAACGTACATAGTCACCATCGAATTCTCTTTTTCGCTAATCCAAGGCAATCCATCGTCGTGTTTTCCCAATGGCTCGTGTACATGTAGCAAATGCAAACCTGACTTTAAAAAAGCCTCACAGTAGTCTTTATGCGTCCAGTAATAATGGTGTACAGTAAAGTTATTATGTTTAAAAACGAGTTTGACTTCATCCCCGCTGACGGCGTTTTCGTTTTCACTGAAATCTGCTTTTATGTATAACCATTTATACTTGTACAAATTCTCACTAGGCATAACTGCTATATAAGTGCCTCCTGGTTTTAACACCCTTCAATTTCCTTAACTATTTCAATCATTTCGAATTTGGAACTAACAAAGTGTAGTACAAAACGTGCGTACACAAAGTCGTACGGTCCATTTTCTGATGGTATATTGGCGCTTTTAATGAGCTGGTATTTTCCACTAGGGTCTAGTTGTTCCGCCAAAGCAATCATGTGCTCACAGATATCAACGCCTTCTACTTCCAAACCAAGATTTTTTAAGTAAGTGGACGAATGTCCAGGACCACATCCGTAATCAAGAGCTTTTTTACCTTCTACAAATTGATTCACGAGTTGTGGTAAGTCTCTGACAGTAAGAAACATCGGCCCTACCTTAGGAACGTTTGCATACCTTTCAGCTAACAGTAAAGGATTTTTCGTTTGTTCTTCCATGGTTGTGGTATGTTATCGTTTCAGATGCTGCTTACAATTATAAATAAATCGTATACTATTATTAAAAGCTAAACTTTTAGGTTACTGATTGATTTTTAATCCATTATCTTCGTTATATATTTGTAGTTTAATGTATTACAATCATAGAGAATTGATAACGATTAAAAGAATCAAAGGTCTGCCAAATGTAGGATAATAGTAAAGTTATCTAGACCTTTGACTTTCTGAGAGTGGTTATATACTTACAGTAACGTAAGAGTTAATTGGTGCGCCGGCTATCTTTCAGTGGTGGGATGGGATCTATGAAAGCAAATATATTACTCATAGAAATTTAGAAGTTGTAACTCTTCTATTAAATACCAATAGGTTTACCTTTAAGTCTTTTATCATTTTGTTCTCGACCTTACCTAAGGTCGGTTTGACATAGCTCTAACTTCTTTTCTATTCTGTGAAATAGGTCTTGGGTCTCTTGGAGCGGATTTTTAAAAAGGCTTTTCCAAAAAACTCTTTTATCAATTTATTTGAAACAGAAGTTATAATACTAGTTTTTAATTACAGGTACGTTATATGCAGTAACGTATTGGGATTAAAAATATTCTAAGATGACTTTCACTTTAAATTCACTAAAATTAGGGTGAGTAGCTGAACAACCAACAATGTTAAAGTTATGAAGCTCGAGACTGACTGGCCATCTTGGGCTCCTGAGGGTATGTATGCTATCCCTGCCCCCTCACATGGCTTGTGGTAACTGCAGAGCTCATGTCTGCTTATTTCTTTATTCAATACAAAGTATTACATTTTTATAATCTTAATTCTAATAATTGCTGTCTTATTGTCTACTGTAACCTGCACCTGCAGTGTCATGTTACAGCTGGAATATAAAGTATTGACATCCGTTCTGATGCCTGGTTTATGAACTTCCATTAACTTTTGTAACATGTTCTTCAATTATTCATTGTAACAATCTAACATAAGATTTAATAATTCCATTTGATTACATGTATATTCTAATTTGGGGGATATGTAACTTGTGCTAATCTAAAAATTTCTACATACGCTTCACGATCTAAATTTCTAATAATTTTTCTAATATAGCTTGGTCTAGGTCTTCCTATACTCTCCTATCTTTTTCGTATCTACCTGGCTCGACATAGATATTAGCACCCTGATGGTTATTAAAAAACTCCAACATATTTACATGATTCCCATTTATAAGGAAATGAAATATTACCTGGTTAAACCTGTTACGTTAATTTGCGGCTGGCACGTTGCGCGCCAAAAATCTATGCTACGTAACACAAAGAAAGCCAAAGAAATAACCCGGCTCAATCGGAGAGTAGGGGGGGGGGTTGTAGAAAGCAGACTGACATATGATGTATGCGGCGGTAAGGAGTTAGTAACAGTACCTGCAATAAAAGAAATTAGAATAGCAAACCTGCAATAAAAAGATTAGTCCTGCAAACCTGAAATAAAGAAAAAGCATAGCAGCAATGCATAGTCTAAATTATTCAGTACTTTGTAGAGTGTAAAAAAAAAGAAACTGTTTAGACAAACTATATAATGTAACAACGGTAAAAGCAATACAACAATTTTTAGTACAAAGTGAGATAATATTGGGGAGTAGCAGAAACGTTTCCTCACACACCAATTCAACATAAATCAGACAAAATGTTAAAAAAATAAATAGGTAAGACACAATTGATATGAGTAATTTAGTAGTATTGATTGTTCTTTTTTTTCTTTCTTTTTTTTCTTAAAAGCAGGCAAATCTATTGTAAACGGTATCAGAACGACGAAGACATGGCAAACAACGGATAGGTATTTAAAGTACTAATAAGTAGGAAATAGTTCAACTTACAAGAGTCCTTCAGCGACGCTCCCTTGCAATGGAAGTGTGAGATTCAACGATGTCCAGCACTAACGAAGCACTTCACCCTTGACTGTGAAGGTGTTGATGGAACTTCTCACACGTTACACTAATCACACCTACGCATTTCACTGGGGTTAGCAGCAGACAATATCACGCGTCGTAACTAGGTAGCATTGGTAAATTTCTTGGTAATTCTATTTCCTGAGACAATAATTCCGAAATATTTTGTAACACAAATTGTAAAGAAAAATAGTAATAAGAATTTAGAACCACGTGCTTTCAAGGCACGATGTAATGCATGTCATCTGATAAGTTCTGGCATTATACTAACAGTAATGTGAGGTGTTTTATTTGCTACATTTGGTAACAAAGAAAAATCTAATGCTTTTTAAATAACGAAACTCACGCAAGCCATGATCCATTTCAGATTCTTTGTTGTCCGAAAACTCAGAAACCACAGTATCACTGCATTCAAATAATCCAAAGCACGCGCCACTCTCACAAAAAAAAGGGACCACGAAAACTAGATCGCACATACAGTTCCAAATATAAAAAGACAAATCAACTAAAAAAACAATCAGTAAAGTAACGCGTAAACAATAAAACCGTCCGTCAATGACCTCAAAACCCGTGCGGTCGAGTAAACACATTCTACAGTTAAAATACACCTTTTATTCCACAAGAAAAACAACTAGAATCGTGCCGCGTTTGTTCATAAACAATTCGAGAATTAATCTCGCATTCATTTTTCACTATTATCAAAGCAAACAGAAAGCAATATTTTTCAACGTACTTCACATATCGGAACACAGAACAGAACTCTTCCACTCGCCGCTATTATAACCGCTTATCGACTATTATCTACTTCGCTAATTACATAAGGAACCTCTAAAACGTAAATGTAACAATCGTATCTAACAATTAATTACAGGCTGTTTATCGTTTTCAATAAGTTGGAATTTATTTATTAATGAGAATTAATCTTCAATTTATCTATCTTTTAAAATTAATACACGCGAGTTAAATTGCATACAATATGAAAAATATTCGGACGTATTTACTCGACACAAACAGCAATTCAAAAGAAATGATGCAATCCACTCATTACAATATGACACATTCGCCTAAGGAGTTAATAAATATTAAATATAGAAATAGTAATTTGTAGAAATGTATTTATAAATTGGGAAACAGCGTAAAAAGGTTAAAACTACAAAAATGCCCGTTACAAACCCTCCAAAAAAAGAAACGTGTTAAATTATATGTTATGGTAAGTAAGGCTCAAGCAACAAATCGCTACCAACATACCAGACCGCTAACTAATTGTGAGTTATTTCATGGTGACATTTAGTTAACTGATTTTTATTTACTAATTTTTTTTTGTTTTGTTTTCGAACTTACTTAGGGTTGGTTTGACGCAACTCTAAATTCGTTTCTATTCTAGGCTAGTCTAAAGGTCTACATACTCTTTACAATCTAGATCTCTAATATTTTGACTAATACAGCTTTGTCTAGGTCTTCCTACTCTATTTTTATTTGGTAGTCTATAATATAAGACTTTACTAAATAGTCCCTCATGTTACGGTTTTTTCGTGGCAGTCACGTTGGGCGCCAAATTTATACTACGTAACACAAAGAAAGTCAAAGAAATGACCGGGCTCAATCGGAGAGTAGGGGGGGGGGTTGTAGAAAGCAGACTGACTTATGATGTACGCGGCGGTAAGGAGTTAGCAACAATACCTGCAAGAAAAATAGTTAAGCAAACCTGAAAAAAAAGAATAAGTATAGCAGTAATGAAAAGTCTAAATTGTTCAGTACTTTCTAGAATGTAAAAAAAAACTGTTTAGATAATCTATATAATATAACAACGGTAAAAGCAATACAAAAATTTTTAGTACAAAGTGAGGTAATATTGGGGAGTAGCAGAAACGTTTCCTCACACACCAATTAAACATAAATCAGACAAAATATTAACAAAAGATAAATAGATAAGACACAATTGATATGAGTAATGCAGCAGTATTAATTTTTTTTTCTTTTTTTTTTTCTTAATCGCAGGCAAGTCTATTGGGAAAGGTATCAGAACGACGAAGATATGTCAAAACACGGATAGATATTTAAAGCAATAATAAGTAGGAAATAGTTCAACTTACAAAAAATCCTTCAGGAACGCTTCCTTGCATTTGAAGTGTGGGATTCACGAGGTCCTGCACTAGCGAAGCACTTCACCCTTTACTGGGAGGGTGTTGATGGAACTTATCACACGTTACCCTAATCACACCTACGTATTTCACTGGTGTTAGCAGCAGACATTATCACGCGTCGGAATTCGAATAAGATCGGGAGCTCTTTCTACCTCTGTAGGAGCAACAGTGATCACGGAATTTTGTTTTTCGTCCAACAGTATACAAGAATTAAACACCTAGGAATATAATTGAATAGGTTATGATTACCAATTCAAACTCCGTGCCAACCACATAGACATGTAGAACGACCTCGTAAAAAAATGAAGATAGGTTCACAATAAAAAGAGCGATTTTGCAGATTTCACATTTGGGTACCCCAAACGAGTAAATATTACTCATACACAAAACCACTTTAAATACACATTATAAGCACTTTATAACAAATTATATACCGTTCTTTGTATTTTATCACAGTTTATTTAGTGACAAAAAACGAGCTTGGCTTCAACAAACAACATCGCATTTTTCCACACTCTTCAAAGCAAAAGCAAACAGTACACACTATCTTTAACGTAATTAACTTGTCGGATCGAAGAGCAAACTCAAACTTTCAAAGCAAACAGGAAAGCGTATCTTTTAAGTTATTTCTGTCTAGGAACAAAGAACCAAACGACAACTGCTCGTCTGTAGATATCAATCGTTGTTATTCCAACCGCTTATCGCCTATCAACTAAACTTGTATATCCACATAAGGAACATCCAAATAAAAGAATGCAGCACTCCTATCTACATAATTAATTACAGCGGTTTATCATTTCCAATAAGTTGGGAAAGTAATTTACGAATAATCCAATTTAAATTCGTTCCTCGCAATTTATTTATGAATGAAAATCAATCCTCAACTAAACTACTTTTAAAATTAATACACGCGAGTTAAATTGCATACAATTCTGAAACCTATGCGGAAGTATTTCCTTTATACAAACAGCGATCCACTCATTATAAATAAAATATAGAAACAGTAATTGCGGAAAGGTATTTACTATTTGAGAAAACGTAAAATGTTACACTTAATAAAAATGCACGTTACATAGTGCTCTATCATTCTATCTCTCCTGCCCTTTAACTGTTTCCACATATAGGGTTCCTCACCTATTCTTCTATAAACTTTCTCATTTGTTATTCTATCTGTCCGACTAATCTTTAACATCTCCTATAACAACAAGTTTCAAAAGCTTCTATCTTTTCTTTAAGAAACTTTTTCTATTATCTAAACTAATGCCATTAGCTATTAGTAAGTTTTTCTTTTTTAAAAACATTTTTCTAGCTTGAACTATTCTAGCTACTATATCCCTTCTGCTACGTCCATCCTTTGTAATTATACTACCTAAATAGCAAAATTCATCTACCTCCTCTAACTCGGTATTACCTATTTTTAATTTTGGTTTAGAGCTAGGTTGTAACTCAATTGTCGTTATCCTTGTCTTTCCTGAGTTCATTCTCATACTATAGTTACTCTGTAGGTTCTCATCTAAAATATTTAAAAACTCTCCTAGCTATTTTCTAGACTCTGTTATAATGGCTATATCATCTGCAAAACGAATCATGTCTATTTTCTGTCCCTGTACACTAATACCTATCTCCTTTCTCTCTCTAGCTAAGTTTAACGCTTCCTCAAAAATAAACATTAAAAATTAAGGGAAATAGTATACAGCCCTGTCTAACACCATTTATAATCTTAGCTTCCTTTTCTATTTTATTAAATCTAATTACTACGCTTTGGTTTCTATATAGTAGTCACCAACAAAAGACAACAAAGAAGAAAGAAAGAAAAATTACCCGTGTAGCTTAGTCGGTAGAGCACGAGACTCTTAATCTCAGGGTCGTGGGTTCGGGCACCACGTCGGGCGCCAAAATTTATGCTACGTGCAGCGACGTAGTTAACAAAAAAAGACAACAAAGAAGAAAGAAAGAGAAATCAATCGGGCTCAAAGTAATATTGTTATCAAAACGCGATTAAGAAACTGGAAAACACGGTTTGCAACCTTAGTTCGACGAGTCTGTAAACTGGAACAATAAAGAAAACCATTATACGTTATCGGAATGATTAACAAATTAAAGGATGCCTTAAACAAGGTATTGACTTATTTAAAGTTTATTATAAACTTGTCGTCTCCAAGCAAATAGATTAGCTTGAAAAATTATTGTAAAGCGGGTTTATTCTGAACAGGTAAAATATACAGGATGCTGATGAAGGATTTAAGAATAGCAACGGAAAAAGGAAAAAGGGGTAATTAATTTATCCTGAAAATAAACGTAACAAATCCTCCCCCCCCCAAATTAACAAGTTGGGGTAGGGAAGCAGAAATACGGGAGTGGGCAGTACCAAACAAAACAAAAATAAAACCCAGACAACAAAAAAAAATTCGCTAAAGAACTAAGAGAAAATTCCTCACGAAAACAAAAAAAAGAACACCCAAAAAAAGAACTCTCATCCGGCTCGAAAGACCAATAGTGGTAACGATCGGACTACCAGAGAAAATGACACAAGACACTCACTGGAGTGAACCGAGTACTAGGACAACAGAAAAAAAGAAGGGAACACGGGTAATAAGTAAGCAACGAGGACTAAAATGGAACGGCATCGACACTGCTAAAAAGTCATCGGAAGACGGATATTCCTAGTGAAGAAACAGTTTTCAACCTCAAGAGAAGAAATTGATTTCTCGCGAAAAAACCAAAGTAAGAAAAGGAACGAGGAAGAAAACTAACAGTACAAGCCAAAACAGGACCCGAGGGTCAAGTTTCAAGTATACAAAGGAACAACAAAGGAGAACGAGAAGAAGAGAGGAAGAGCGCTGATAAAAGAAACGATGTACTACAAACTGTGGTAACCAGAAATCGCAACAAGCGAAGAACCAAAAAAAGAAATGCTAACTAGTCCTAAAGTCGACTAAGTCGTGGTTTCCGAAAAAAATAAAAACGGGCTAGAAAACACCTACCACAGGAGCGGATGGACGAAACACAATCGGTATAAGAACCCACAGAAAAGAAAACCAGCCAAAGGAAAAAGGAAAAGAATGTGTAACGAAAGGAACAAAAAAAAAAGAAAAAACCAAACAGAATAATACGAAGCACCAAATACAAAAACCATAAAAAATCCCTAAGAATCGCACAAAAGAAAATAAAACATAATCCCAGTGTAGTTATGTATGAGTATGTGTGTGCGTTTGCGTGCGTGTGGTGTATATGTGTGTGTGTGTTGTTGTTGTATGAGTAGATGAGTGTATGTGTGTGTGTGTGTGTTTGTGAACGGTGTGTGTGTATGTAGTCTGCGTGTATAAAGTGTGCGTGTGTGTATGTGTTGGACCGCTGTAGTCGCCTCTTACGACAGGTAGGTCGTACCATGGGGCTACTCTAATTCTGGACGCACACGGGTGCAAGGAGTACAAGGGGAAAATGAAAAAAAGGAAAACCAAGTAAAACTGTGTGTTTATGAAGTGTGTGGGTGTATGTGTGTGTATGAAGTGTGTCGGTATGGAATGGACGTGTATAAAGTGTGTGTGTGTGTGTGTGTGTATGTGTTGGACCGCTGTGGTCGCCTCTTACGTCAGGCAGGTCTTACCATGGGGCTATTCTATTCTCGGACCCACTCTGGTGAAAAGAAAAAGAAAAAGAAAGAAAACCCAGCAAACAAGGGAGTAAATAAAAAGAAAACTTAAAGTCTAGAAATCAAGACCTAAAGAGAGCAAAGTCGGCATGAGAGTTTGGGGCACGAAGACTAGATATTGGGCTTAAGGCGTTTACGCCGTCAGAAGGAAAATGAAACAAGATTAAGGACATTAGGATTTCGCCGACATATATTCTCAGGTTTGGAATGGGCATAGGCTAATGTCTGCCTCTTTTGGCCAGTTTTCTACCAAACTAGAACAGCATTGGGTGTAGTAGTTGTAACACAAGGATTAGGAGGTGGCAAGGGTAGTTTAGGTAACTCAAAACGTGTCCTAGAAGGACGTTGTTTGTTGTTAGAATTGGTGGTAGGAAAGTAAGCGGCAGAAAAGGAAACATCATGGGTTGTCGGAATATCAACGGTAGAAAAAGAAAAAATATTGGCTGTAAGAAAATCAACCTTACAAAAAGAAACACAAGCAGAGCACACTTCAGCAACGTTAGATAAAGAGACAGAAACAGATAAAATTTTATCGATGTTAGATATAGGACTAGAAGTATCACAGTTAGAAAAGAAGACAGCTGTAGGAATATCTATCTTAGGAAAAGGAGCAGAATCCGATATCTTTTCAACCATATTACATAAAGGAACAGAATCAGGTAGAAGTTCATCAACGTTACAAGAACAACCAGTATCCAGTAGAACTTCGCCAATATTTGATAAAAGAGTGGAATGCAGTTTATCACCATGCAAGAAAGGAGCAACACCAGACAAAATTTCATCAACTTTACAAATACAAACAGCATCAGGTAGAACTTCATCTACCATAGATGAGGAAGCTGAATCGGGCTGACCTTCGTCAACATTAGATAACAAGACATCAGCTAGGATTTCACTAACCTTATATAAAAGAACAGAAACAAGTATCATTTTATCAGCACGAGAAAAATGAGTAGGAGTAGGTAACGTTTTATCAACGTCCGATAAAGGAGCAAAATTAAGCAAGACTTTATCACTGTTAGACAACGGAGTAAGAACAGATAAAACTTCAGCCACAATAGGAACAGATTCCTTGACCTTAGTAGATAAAGAAACAGGGTCAGGCAAAATTTTGACGACAATAGCAACAGACATTAGAGATATAGGTTCATAAACTTCAACAGGACCCTCTTTGACTGACTAAGAAATTATCGTCACTTTAGCGACATTTGTGCTTGCAGACACGACAAGAATTTCTTGGGTAGAATCGTTTAAGAAACCGGGAACAAATTCTTGAGAAGCTACATGCAAGTCACTAATTTAAAGTATGGATTGCACTGGTGGTAGATGCATGGTTTGGGGTGGAAATGAATAAGTAGGGCGAGCAGAAGGAGGAGTAGAAAAGGATGTAGGACTAGAGACGGAAGAAATTTTGTTTGATGTTATATTTGCCGAAGAAGAATAGGTTTTGATAGTAGTAGCAGGATGATCTGGATGAGGTACCGATGAGGAGGTAGAGTTAGAAGCAGAAGACGTTTAGCTCCTAGAGCTGATAACAGAAGTTGAAGTATTATTTAGACCTATTAGTAGTAGAATGCCAGGTGAAACAGTCCTGGCGAGAAACTCCCTTATATCCGCAACCATAACAGTGGAGTATTTGAGGACGAGTACAACGTGTTGTAATATGACCAGGTTAGTCGCAATTAAAGCATACGACCTTACGAGTAGAAGTAGAACTAGGAAGAAGAACATTAGAACGTACGGAAGAAGTATCGGATCTACCCGTAGGCGTGGGAGAAACCTTAGCAACTCGTTTATGTGAAAGAAAAGTCTTTTCCTCGATAGTAGCGACGTATAAGCAAAATCCGAGGGTTCAAAATGTTGAATCAGTAAATTAGTCAACGACTTCCAGTCAGAAAACCTATGCCGGTAACCACGATACTAAAGTAATGCTGTAGCCTCGAACAAGTCCACTGCAGACTCAAATAATTGCAACTCTGACACATGGTGAGTTAGTCGGAGTTTCTCGACCCGTCCCAAAAAATTATGTACGGTAAGAGTATTTGGGTCACCAGAAAATTTCAACCTCCCACACAGGAGGGTCTTGGTGGGAAGCCGAAAAAGGAGTAGCGACTGACTTAAGGCACTGTAGCAGGGACTGCTTCCGGTTCAGCAGTAACAGTATGTTGGTCGTGACTAGGTGATACGGAATTATCGGCCAGAATCTTTGCCGGATCTAACTTCAAACATTCGGCCTTTAATTCTTGCAAGGAGTGGACGGTAGGTAAATGGGTTCTATAAAATGGATCAAGGCTACGAAGCTAAACGGACAATTGATCAACTAAAAGAACCATAGATCCCACACAGACCTGTCATACACGCGAAATACTTAGTTCTGCCGTCTCTTACAGATTATATTAAACACCACCAACCTATGATCAGTCATTTTTAGTAAGAATAAAAAAGAAATTGGGAGAGAATAACTAAGGAAAGGCTAACCGTAACTCGATAAAAGCTCCAAAAAAAAGATTATTACATATAAAGAAAAATTTAAGCCATATCCGACGGATAAACTTCAGAAACACAAATAGGAGCCAAACAACAAAATAAAAATTAAAAAATAGGGCGCCAGCGTTTTCAACGGACTAAAATTATCGGCAAAAACACAATTCCGATAATCTGAAATGAGCCAACCAAGTATTAAGCGATCAAGAAAGAAAACAAATTAAAATTTTCTTACGTTTAAAGGCGATAATTACCGTTAAAGAGTCGATACGTTTTAAAACGCCGATAAATACATCGCGCAAGCGCGAAATAAGAAAGCGACGTCACGGGCTGTTAGTAACGCTAACCTTATTAGATTTTGCGCGCCCAATTGCCAATGACGTCACCAATGCACAATTTATATTGCGCAATAATCGGAAATTTATATAAATTTAAGACAATAGATAATACAGCGAACAAACTAAATAATGGAGTACTTACATCAGAAATCCGGCGTCCCGCGGGGTTGAGCTTAAGTTGGCTTCTATTGAAGACCATTAGGGCTCCGGAGGGCCCTTTTCAAGCACTTAAAGATGGTACGCCCAACGCTCTTACAAAGCGTTCAGACCAGCTTTGGCAATCATGGGCTCGTTCATCCAGGGTCGTGCAGTACGGTTCGCCGAAGGCTGCAAATTATCTCTACCTATGCAGCGAAAGACGAAAACATGGTAAAGGGCGACAAACAAAGATAAACAGACAAGGAAATCTACATAGATAAAAACAAGGCACGATACGATACCTCAAACGTCCACTCCACTAGAAGGTTCGGGCAAAAAAACCACGTTACAGAGAGCACAGGAAACTTGTCCCCACTTTTCTGTCCTTTTTCGCGTCGGCGCAAAATTATCCGTCCAACCCACTCGCGTCGCGCGATCTAGCGCAAACGCACTGTGACGTAACGGAAGTACGCGCACCGCGTCTTTTGAATTTATGGCGCGAAACTTTCGCACATCAAAATTAACCTAAAAACATGTTTAAGTGCCAATTTATTGGCACGCAACAATTTAAGAAAATCGAACCCACACAAGAAATAAAGAAAAGAAATAAATACCAGTTCGAACGTAAGGGAAGAAAACATAAATAGCATCACGTCGAGAAATGCGGGTTATGCAAGAAATTGGGCAGTAAATCGGACCAGAAATTAAGCGAAACCAAATCGGAACACAAATTACCGAAAACCAAAATCGAAGCAAAAAAATTAACTACAACAAACTCGGAGCTAAAAATTAACTAAAACAAAATCAGAGCCCCACGCCAGGGCGTCAAAAATTTATGTTACGTGCAGCGACGTAGTCAACAAAAAAAGACAACAAAGAAGAAGAAAGAGAAATTGGCCGGACTCAAAGTATTATTGTTATTAAGACGCGATTAAGAAACTGGAAAACACGGTTTTGTCGCAAAACCCTGAACATAACAATCTAGTTAACCCTATCAAATGCTTTTTTTAAATCTAGAAACGCAAAATGGGTCTTTTTATTTTTTGTAACCTTTTTTTGATAATTACCCTAATCATTAGTATCGGTTTTCCAGTCCCTTTGTATTTACGAAAACCATATTGGTCTTCGCATAAATAATTCTCAGTCAAAGCTTCTACTCTATTTTTAATTATTATTGTTAGTATTTTGGAAGCGTGGAAAGTTGAACTAACCGTTCTAAAATTCTAACACCTAATCAGCTCCTGACTTTTTTAGGATTGGGATAATAATATTTTTTTCGAAATCTATTGGGACCTGACTTGTGTCATATATATTACTTTTACTACTTCATATAATCTGTCTAAAGTTTTTTGACTTGCATATTTTATTAATTCTGCAGGTATATCGTCTATCCCTGGCAACTTATTTAGTTTAAGTTCCCTAACAGCTCTATCAAATTCATCTCTTAATATCGAAAACCCTACTTCTACAACCTCTTCTTGGCCGTTCTCTAACTTATCCATATCGTCTTCCTTATATAAATCTTCTAAATATCTTTTCCATCTATCAGCTACCTCAACTTTATTTATTAGAAGCTCATTATTCTCGTCTTTAATACCATTATATTTTTTCCTATCTTCCCCGAAAAACTTTTTAACTGCTCCGTGAGCCCTGTCTGTTTTACCTACTCTTAAATCATCTTGAATTCCCTTACAATTCTCCTCCATTCAATTATTTCTAGCTTTTCTACACTCATGTACTATCTTATTTCTAACCCTATTATATTCTGCTTACTTTCACTATTCAATTCTCTGAAAGGTTTAAGTTTTCTTCTATTCTCTATTAAATCTAATATCTTCTTTGTTACCCAGGGTTTTTTCGTTTCTACTTTTTTTACCTATAGTCTGTGTTGCTGTATCATGTACAGTCCTTTTTATTTTTTTCCATGTCTTTTCTACGTTCCTTCCTATTGTAATTTGTATATTTACCTACCGCGTGAGGGTATCCAATTATCAATAAATAATAAAGGGGCAGGATCTCTAGCTCTATAGTACCCTCACGTTTTGGGACATTGCCTCGCAAGCTGCTGCAATCGGTGAGAGGGAGGAGTTCATTAAATAACAACACACTAAGACGAAATTCTGATTGTTTTATTAAATGGGTTACTAACTAAAACTTCACCTAATTACATATGAAAACAAACATATACAGTAATTAACATTATTTACAATAGGGCGCCACCATGGGAATTAAACGGCCCATGGACCAATCACGGTAACAGCTCTCGTCGCACTTTGTTCGTGGGCGATGAACCAAGATTGCAGGACGGAAAATAAGTCACTTCACAGGGGCTAATCTTTTAAAGTCTCCGGCTAGCACAAACACAACTTAACTAAACTTAACTAAAAGACTTATTTTTGAATATTAATACAGTTCTGGGTGCAAACACCCCAATAGCAAAAATTAATTAACACTACCCTAGTCTACTTAACTTGCTTAGGGCGACGACCCTTCTTTAACCACGGGGTCATCAACAACAAGAAAAATACGACCTTCACCAGGGTCAAATAGTACAGTAACGGAACTCCTAACCGGAGCTTTGCATACTCAGGTAGTCTCGTGGCTTAGTGATTACAGGCCTCAGACAAACGTCGAAACAACAATAAAATAGAAGACCCTTCTAAGGCGATGCGGTCTCTAAAACAATACTTTAACGGGATTAATTTACTAGAACTGAGCTTTAACCCGACGTTGTATTTTATGGAGATCGACAGGTACTGTATTTAAACAAATACGGAATTATGATGCATAACACCGCCTTGAGTTCATGTTAATACCACATATACTAATTACTTACTCAGAAAAATAACTAACTTAGAACATAACGGCACGCACTGGACTTCAGAGAAATAAAACACCTCACTCAAACTTGCTAGTATCCGCCAGCTTCAGACTCTAACGCGTCTGGAAATAAACAACCCCGTTTTTCCCCGGCTGACATCCTTATATACATTTAAGTTAATTGAAAAATAACCCCTTGCCTAGCTCTCATACTCGACAAGGGATACGCCGGTCGTAAATCTTTAAGATTAATTAAACTGCCAATTGCACTAAGATAGCCACTCCGCTAATTGAAAAATTCCTTCCGATCACCCTGACATAAATAGGGTCCTAGAACATGATTGACGTTTAATCATAGATAGCAACTAATCTGACATGTTTAGTGCCTTTCAAGTAAAGTGTCTTTAGAAAGTTAATTAACTCTTGGATTATATCTTCCTGGAACTTCGCTAGGACGCTACTTGGGTGATCTTACAGCCGTTAACAATTGCAGACATATTTATGCTACACGACCTTCATTCTAATAATTAGAATGCTAAAATTAAACTAAAAAATAACTATTTTTAGAAATAATAGAACTATTAGAGCGTATTAAAACAGTATGTTACACTATAACTATCTCTTTGATTTTATTCTTCTTTTACCTCGTTATCATTAAGCTTACCTAGATCCCATCTCTCTCTTTTAACCTTTCTCAATTTTTTAAATTTTAGATTACACTTTATTTTAACTAAATTATGATCGCTATCTACTTCAGCCCTTGGATAACTACGACAGTTTTTTAACTTGGTTTCTAAATCTTTGTTTAACTAAAATACAATTTATTTGGTATCTGGTCCTATCACCTGGCGCTTCCCAGGTATATCTTCTTCTAACATTGTATTCGAATAGGGTGTTTACAGTTACTAATCTATGTTCCTGGCAAAACTCATCTAATCTTTCTTCTCTATCATTTCGTCTACCATATCTACATTTTCCTACCATTTTTCCCTCATTACCTTCTCCCACTGACGAATTAAAATCGCGCATAACTATTAAATTCTCATCTCCGTTTACTTTTTTCACTATACTATTTATATCCTCGTATACCTTTTCTACTTCCTCATCCTCGTACTGAGTTGTTGGCATGTAAACCTGTACTAAAACAATGTCTGTGTGTTTTGTACTCAATCTAACCATAATTATTCTATCACTAACTTGTAAGTACTCTTTAACTTTACGTCCTAATCCTTTACCTAACACTATTCCTACCCCTGCCTGTCCATTAGTTGAAGAAGTTGTAATTATTCTATAATTATCTTTCCAAAAGTCATTACTATCTGTTTTAAATTTTTATGATGACGAGCCCTAAGTACCGCCACCCGAAGATCAGAAGGGGGGGGGTATTTAACCTTCGGACAACCGGACAAGAACTTTACTTGTGCGCTCTCCATCATACATAGTTTGAGTTTTAGGCCACGCAGGTTATGTATCTCTCAATTGAATTGTACATAAAGAAATAGAATAAGTTAGGAAATTATTAGAAATATTAAAAAATGCGCTAAGTGAATGCAACATTGTAAATGAAGGACAATTCATACAGTTTATTAACGTTCATGTGAACGGAAACGCTACTTTGTAGCACAGACGGTAAGTGACACTGCAGACGTCAGGTCAAACGGTCACGTACCAAGATTACTTAGAATTAAGATCACAACAATGTATTAATGAATAGAGTTAAGTGTAAGCAGACATAGATCTACAAGTTCCCACAGCCATGTGAGGGAGTAGGGATATTATAAAAGGCCCGGGAGCCCCAGTCGCAGACAGTTAATCCATCGTTCAGCTTTAACCTTGCAGTTCGTTAGATTACTATTTTTTTGTACAATTAATTAATGTATTTTCAAGATTGTCAAAATTCCTGGTAAATTCTGTATCAAGAAAAAATAAATTGTTAAGAAGTTTGGACATGTCTTTTTAAAAAGGGCGCTCCCAAGCCACGAACCTTAACTCGCATACTTGGGAAATATTGTTGTAGGTTCCCATATCGTTCCACAACGCAGTTTTTAAAGATTCTAGCAAAAACCCGTATCTGTCTCGGCCAACCGCCAACAACCTTGTAAATTATTGATGATCGTCCGAGACCAGCCTACTCTTCTCCAATATCTTTTAGCCAGCAAGGCTGCTGCTCCTTGCTGCGCCTTTTATTCGCCTTTTACGATAAGCAGGCTTGCTATAGTAATATTCTTTGTTCCCTACTGAAATTAATGCTTGTTTTTCCACTACTTAATGTGTCCTCAAGTAATGCGACAGCGTTGCAATTAGTTAGTTTGCTTTTACAAGAAGAGTTGTTGAAATGGCATTCAGAATTGTTCTTCCTTGAAGCTATACCGTTTAGGGCAAATCCCCCAGTTGCTGTCATGGCTCAGTAACAATTAACTTGGAGAAAAAATTAAGAGAGAACGTGTATAAAATACCATTGCAATAAAAACATTTATTCGCATTTTCAACCTACAAAGCTGCAACTATACTAGCTTTTTATGCTACTTTTCTCCTTGCTTTATGAATCTGTTTTTTTTAGAACGTACATAGTCGCTATTGAATGCTCTTTTTCGTTAACCCAAGGTAATCCATCGTCGTCTGTGCCCAATGCCTCGTGTACATGCACCAAATTCAAACCTGTCTTTAAAAAGACTTCACGGTAGTCTTTCTGCGTCCAGTAATAATGGCGTATGGTAAAGTTTTTATCTATAAAAACAAGTTTGACTTCATCCCCGCTGACGGCATTTTCGTTTTCACTGAAATCTGCTTTTATGTGTAACCATTTATACTTGTACATATTCTCACTAGGCATAGATGCTATAGCAGTACCTCCTGGTTTCAATACCCTTCCAATTTCTTTAACCAAGTCGATCATTTCCACTTTGGAACTTACAAAGTGTAGTACAAATCCTAAATACACAAAGTCATACAGTCCATTTTCGGATGGTATACTTGCACTTTTGATGACTTGGTACTTTCCACTAGGATCCAGTTGTTTCGCCAAAGCGACCATATGCTCACAGATATCGACGCTTTCCACTTCCAAACCAAGACTTTTAAGAAAATTGAGGAATGTCCAGGACCACATCCATAATCAAGAGTTTTCTTACTTTACAAATTCTTTCACGAGTTGTGGTAAGTCCCTGACAGCAAAAAACATCGGCCCTATCTTTGGAACGTTTGCAAAACTTTCCGCAAACGTTAAAGAGTTTTTCGTTTGTTCTTCCATAGCTGTTGTCTGCTATCGTTTGAGATGTTGCTAACTATTACAAATAAATCGTATTATTACTAGAAGCTAAGTTTTTGGGGTTCTGCTTGATTTTTAATCGATTAAGTTCGCGTTATATATATCTGTAAATTGAGGTATTCTAATCCTAGAGAAGAAATACAATAATAAAAACCAAAGTATGTCAAAGATAAGATAAGAGTAAGATTATCTAGACCTATGACTATGTACGTGTTATTATTATCGACATACCTATGAAAATAAAAGTGTGTCTACTGTAGCTGCGTGTAATCTGTCTACACGCATCCCATTGATTATTTACATATGCAAGGTATTTTTAATGGCTTGAAACAAATTTATTCTGTTGTATTTTACACAGTAGTTGCTGTTTCTTGTTAAATGTAGCACGTTCTTGTGTTAATCTCTGTTTTATATCTTTTGCACTTTTTCCATCTTGCGTTATTTAGCTTCCTAGGTAGCAGAAATCCTTAACTTCTTGTAAATTCTCGTTTCGTATTTGTATTCTAGTTTTTCATTTATTTTCCCCTTCCGTACAAACATGTACTTTAGTTTTATTTTTGTTAATTTTCATACCGTATCTCTCTGTTTTTTTTTTGATAGTTATCCAAACCCAGTGGAGTGGAAAGCTTGGTACGACCTGCCTGTCGTAAGAGACGACTACAGCGGTTCAATACATACACACACCCACACTGTATACACCCACAATACATACACGTACACTTCTTACACTCTTTCTCACACACACACACACACACACACTTACACACACGCACCACACGCGCACACTTACTCATAGATAACTACACTGGGATTCTGTTTTATTTTCTTTTCTACAATTCATAGTTTTTTTGGGTTTTGTACTTGGTGTTGGTGTTATTCTTTTTGGGTTGTTCCTTTTCTTCGTTTCTTTCATTCCACATTCCTCTTTATTTTCTTTTCGCCGGTCTTCCTTGCTGTCGGTCTCTATACCGATTGTGTTTCGTCCATCCGCTCCTGTGGTAGGTGCTTTTTAGTTCGTCTTTCTCCCTTCGGGAACTACAACTTAGTCGATTTAAGAACTAGTTAGCCTTTCTTTTCTTCGGTTCTTCGGTTTCGACTACCACAGTTGAGAGTACATCGTTCCTTTTACCAGCGTTCCTTTTCCCTTCCTCTCGTTCTCCCTTGTTGTTCCTTTGTTTGCTTGAGGCTTGACCTTTGGGCCCTCTTTTGGCTGGCACTGTTAGGTTTTCTTCCTCGTTCCTTTACTTCTGTTGAGGTTGAAGACTGTACTGTTGATTCACAAGAAATATTCGTTCTTTGACGACTTTTTTAGTGTCCAGGCGGTTCCATCCTAGTCTTTCTAGATTGTGTACGACCTGTCTTTTCTTCCTTTCTTCTTTTTTTCCCCTTCTTTCTCTTTCTGCTATTCGTGGCTTTGTTACATTTATTGTGAACATCCCTTACAAAATTTCTTATTAACAGAAAAAAGTTTGCTTGAAAACTAAAAGAAAACTCGTTACAAAAATAAAGAGACTAAAAAAAATCGAAGAAGGAAAAAAAGGATACCCCAAAGAAATAAAAACTCTCGTCCGGCTCAACGGACCAATAATAGGAAAGAGAAAGAAACAAGAAAAGAACAAAAGAAAGGAGAACCTAACAAAAATGTGTGGATGTATAAAGTGTGTGCGTTTATGGAGAATGTGTATGTGTGTATGCGTATGTGTTCGGCCGCTGTAGTCATAAGCCAGAATGAATATTAATTTCGTGTTCTTAACGAACGAATACACTGAAAAACCTACGTTATCGAAGTAAGAAGCGGATAGCGCACGACCTTATTTTCTACAAGTTACGTTGGGACAACAGAGAAAACCCATTCTACGTGGTTGTAATATCTAACAAATTAAAGGTTCCCTAACGACATGCTACGAATTATTACATTATCGCATAACTTTCATTCTAACGCAAATACGTTTGAAGAATAGCAAAGTAGTTTATGTAACAAAATTTATCGTACAACGGACTTATGATTAGCAAAGCAAATTTTACAGAATGTAAACTATTAAATTTTTGTTTTTAACAAAAAGGGGTTTTAGGTGAAAATTATTAAACAGCGTATTGTTATTCACAGGTTTAGGAATTTATAAGCGGAGCGGAATTGATTGAAGTGAGATAACCAATGAAACGACGAAAATAAACGTAACACCCCCCCCCCGCAAAATTAAAAGGTCGAGGTCGGAAAAACTTTTACTTCAATACCGAGCACTTATATAAAAGATTTTCCGAATTATATATTAAATGGTTTAATAACTCTGGACCCGAACTTATCAGATGCACAAGGAAACTAATCACCTTAGACGACCCTGACGAGATAAACGACGTAATTAGAAATCAACACAAAGACAAAACTAACCAACCAACCTGGAATCAGTGAAACACTAAAGCAACTTATAAGACGATACTACTTTATAAATATGAAAGAGTTAACCACAAATTTTATCAACCAATGTGAATTATGTGACAAAGCCAAAAACAACAGAACACACCTAAAAATACCCTTAATGTTAACTAAAATACTCGACAAACCTTTCCAAAAATTACTTGCAGACACTCTAGTATTAGAAACACAAAACTTTTTAACGATTGTAGACGCATTCACCAAAATAGGCCAAGCGATACCCATAACCTCCCAAAATAGCATATATGTACAATTAAATAGAAATTATTAGGAAATTATAAAGAAACTTAAGTTAGATGCAACATTGTAAATTTAAGGATAAATAAAGAAAGGTTATAACGTCCACAAGCAAGTTGTGAAAACGGATGTGAATACATTGTATTCCAGACGTTAGTGATACTGCAGGTGCAGGTCACAGACAGTTAAGAAACCGCAACTATTAGAAATAAGATTATTACTTTGTATTAAATGAATTGAATAAAGAAATAAGCAGACATGAGCTCTGCAAGTCCTCACAGAAATCTGAGTGGCAGAGACAACATACATACACCGGGAGCCCCAAATCAAATCAGCCAGTCTTGAGTATTTCAGCTTTTAGATTGTTGTTTGCTTAGGCTACTTGCCATAATTTAAATTCAATTATTAATTATTTCGACTTAACATAATTTTACACAGTTTGTCAAAATTCCATAGTAATATCTGTTTAATATATAAATTTGTTACAAAAAGTTTTGGAAAAAGACTTTTCAAAAGACAGCTCCCAAAGCCCGAAACGTAACTGACGCAGACGTACGGATCCAGAAGGGCACAACGAATCAAAAATTCTGAGAACTGGTGACCAATAGTTTCAATTCCCAATCTGGAAGAACCAAAAAAATTTGGACGAGGTACAAAAATCGACCGAGCGCAAAGAAACAAACTTGGACGTGGTACAAAAATTGACCGAGCCCAAAGAAACAAACTTGGACAAAGTACAAAATTATGTAAGTTCATTTATCGTAAACCGATTTGTTCTTTTTTCAAATTATTGATGCTAGCTAGTAAGAAATAGTTTTATGCACATAATTTTTTTTAACTATATTATCGCAATTTATGCCATTTAAGAAAAGAATTTACTCAATTACTACGAAAACTTATTTTTTTAAACAAGAGAAATTATGTTTTAAACAAGAGAACTGTAAAAGACGCATTTATATGCGCAGATTAGTACAAATTATTATGAATTATTAATACAAAACAAAACAAAACGATTTAATTTATTAAAACTGAAATTAAAGCATAAAAATAAAACGCAATTTTTATTAAAAGCAATTAATTGCAAGAAACAATTATTCCAAACATAAACCTTCATTAAATTCTATAAATTATACACTTCAGCACAACAAATTGACAGAAGTGCTTAATTGTAGACGCATTTTGTAATTTATTATTACATTAACTCAACATGCAAGTTTATAACGCGATTCTCACACATATACTAGCGGAAACATTTATTGAATATCAACCATTCAGAAAAAATCCATCTCTATAAAAGCTATAATTAAATATTTACAGCAATTACTAAAAATATTTATTCAAACTGACATATTTTATGATTAAATACTTCAGCACAATTAACTAGGTATATTATTATCTAAAAGACACAACTAATTTTTTACCGAAACTGAAATAAAACCTTTCAGCAGACTTAAAACTTTATAATTGGATATTGTACAATTATAAAAAAGCATTTACGCCCTTATCAAGGCAACACCTACCGAGACGAATATAGCAACTAATCATTACAGACGCTAATTACGCAGCAAGACCAAAATAAAGACGAACAATTATACCTACATAAAACCATTCAGAAAATAAAATTTAATTTGCAACAACTCTAATATCTACAAATATAAAAATACATTCAAGGCGACATTAATTGATTAGACATTACTAAGCAGAAATTCCTCAATATAATTGTATATAATATCGTATAACTACAGATAAAAAATAAGTAAAGCGATTCATTAAATAGTTCAATACAAACCAAACCGAAAAGTAAATCTCAAAATGTACAAAAACTTGAAATTAATTAGAACCGAAAAACAACCATTAACAACCATGAATTTCGATATGAAGATTTATATCAAAATATCCCCTAATATAAATGAGAGCACGCCCTCTTAGAAAACTTCATTACCGCCTGTGAAACATTTTTAAAAACCCGATGAAAGCAAACGCAATGTTTTACTTTTATGCCCGATAATTAATAAGCTATCACTAATTGCTAGCCGAGACGACATCATCGAATGGAACAGTTTCAAACGCACACTAATTGCATATTTTGGCGATCAACGCAACATCAAATGTCTAATCCGCGATCTAATAAACCTAAGTTTGAAAAGCAAACAATCTCCATATCAATTCGGAGAGAAATGCCAAGAGTACGAAGTTTAATTCTAATAAAACTAAAAATCAAAAAACCCGACTAGAATATCCGCTTATTAAAGACAAAAATGTATGACGAAATGGCACTGGACACCTACATAAACGCATTAGCTGAACGATTGTCATATAAAATAAGATTCCAACATCCCCAAAATTTAGAAGAAACAATGAATATGATCATAGAAGAAGAAAACGTTATGTATTACCGAAATAGACTATATAACCCCAACACAAATAAAAACTACTCACCAATAAAAACCATACAAGCCTCAAAACAAATAACCACACAACCAAAACTTACACCATTTAACACACAAATGAATCAACCGCGAATTAATAACCCAAATTTAAATAACACAAATTTCAACAATCAGTTTAGACAATTTTCCAGACCAACATTCAATTCAAATTTTACAAAACCCACATTTCCACCAAAATTCAACCAACACGTATGCTAACTTAAGAAACCCAACTCAAAACTACAAAGATGGAGAATTAGATTAGAGAAGTATGATTTCGAAATTATATACAAAAAAGGAATTTATAATAATAACACAGACGCACTAAGCAGAATACAACTTAGCACCATAGAAACCGAGTCAATTATAGGCAACTAGACGAAACAGAAATAAGAGAAGACCCGGAAAAAATAGACACCATAAACTCGACACAAAATGCAGAGCCAAAAACCGCCATTAAAATTTTAAACGAAGCGTATAAAACCAAATCAATTCATAATCACCAAAGTTTTGACAAACCCCAATCCCGTAAAATACACAAAAATATACAATAAGAAAATATACCAAATCCAAATAACTAAACATGACAACGAGGAACAAATAATTAAAAATTAAAAAAAAACGGTTTTACTTTTACTTTAATACCGAACATTTCTTTAAAAGATTTTTCGAATTATATATTAAATTATTTAATAACTCTGGCCCCGAACTTATTAGATGCTTAAGAAAATTAATAACCTTAGACGACCTTGACGAGATAAACGACGTAATTAGAAATCAACACGAAGGAAAAACCAACCATCGTGGAATCAGTGAAACACTAAAGCAACTTATAAGACGATACTACTTTATAGATGTGAAAGTTAACCACAGATTTTATCAACCAATGTGATAAAGCCAAATACGACAGAACACACCTAAAAATACCCTTAATGTTAACTAAAACAACCGACAAACCTTTCTAAAAATTACATGCAGACACTTTAGTATTAAAAGCACAAAACTTTTTAACGACTGTAGACGCATTTACCAAAATAGGCCAAGCGATACCTATCACCTTCAAACATAGCATATATGTACAATTAAATAGGAATTATTAGGAAATTATAAAGAAACTTAAGTTAGATGCAACTTTGTAACTTTAAGGATAAATAAAGAAAAGGTTATAGAGTTCATAAGCAAGTTGTGAGAACGGATGTAAATACATTGTATTCCACACGTAAGTTATACTGCAGGTGCAGTTCACAGACGGTTAAGAAACCGCAATTATTAGAATTAAGATTATTACCTTGTATTAAATGAATTAAATAAAGAAATAAGCAACATGAGTTCTGCAGTTTCCACAGACACGTGGGGGGCAGGGGCAACATAAATACCCCGGGAGCTCCAGATCAGTCAGTCAGTCTTGAGTATTTCAGCTTTTACATTGTTGTTTGCTTAAGCTACTCGCCCTAATTTAATTCCAATTATTATTCAATTTCGACTTAGTTTAATTTATACAAGTTTGTCAAAATTGAATTGGTAATATCCGTTTAACAAATAAATTTGTTAAAGTTTTGGAAAAAAACTCTTTAAAAAGGCAGCTCCTAAGGCCTAAGACGTAACTTGCGTCCAACTAGTTTCAAGAGAAAAATCTAATGACGAAAAAATAAGTGCACTTAAATCTGATGATTAATATAAACAACTTCAGGTGTGAGTTGTGAAATATTTTTAACTAATGTTGATTGTGCAACATGATATTTTGAAAAACTGTTAACGAGATAGGAAAAAAGAAGTAGAGGTAGACCGAGATCAGACTTTTGCACGCAGATTGTGATAGATGCAGACTGTAACAATTTCAGAGAAATGTGTAGGTTGGTTCGGACTAGGAAACAATGAGGGTACGCGTCTAACCAGTTCCAGAACTGAAGACTTAATGGTGATGATGAGTTGATGTGTTAAATCATACTTAAAGCCGGCCGTGTGAATAATTAAAGTGATTCGTTTAGTAGAATCAAGTAAAGCTCAACGTATATTTTGACCAAGAGTGCAGCCTGTTGTAAACCCGGGAAAAGTTCGTCGAGGGGATTCTACATTCACTAGGTACCTAAAGTCACATAATTGTTATGAACTGTCAGTAAAAATTATTGCTTATGTTTACCATATTAAATTAGACAAAAATTATATAGTAATATTACCAAATTTGGAAGTGTTTTGATATTTCATAGGTTAGTTTTGATGTTATTTAATTGCTTAATGTTGGTGTGTTTATGCAATTTATTCTTAAATTAATGATATTGTATTTAGGAATAAATACTATTTGAGCTCATTTTTGTTTATATTTTAATTCTATCTTTGTAGAAACCTGCGTATATATTCAAACAGTAGGTATTGGTATAATCTCACTCGACACAAATTTTGGTGCTAATTTAGCTGAAAATTTAACCGGGGCACTAGTGAGAACTTTATTGGCCCTCTAATCTTAAATTACAAACTTTCCTCTTAAATTTTATCGCTTACTAGCGGGTTCATAGTGCAAGATGTAAATTTTGTTGAACATGTTTGAAAATCTTTTGCAGCTAGTACTGGGAGCTCTCATCAACGTCAACCAGTTGGATTCTTGTTTTGAAGATAAGTGGAGTTAAGCGAACAAAAAAAAAAGTCGATTAAATTTTGTTATACAGCTTATAAACATCTTATGTTATTTGGTTTTTTGGTATTTAATAACTGTGAGAGGTGGTAATACTAAGGTGTGGGGTATGTTATGAAGAAGACTATTAACGTTGTTACACTCTTACTTAAAGCGTATTGTACCTACCGACTTCCCATAAAGATCCCATAAAGAGAGGCTCATTATTGTTTTCGCAAATAAGTACGTAACGTTCAAATTGGTTAAATTGCTTCTATTGAAAAGTTAAACTTCTTTTTTAGCTAAACGCATATTGGACCAACTAGAGAGAGATCTTAGTTTTCCTGTTGGTATTTACTGTTATAAAAATGTTTTACAATATAGGTTAGGTATGTGAAGTCTTTTTTTTTGTTTATTTTAAACTAGTACAAGAAAGGGTGTGTGCATGGCTCCATTAACCTGTAACCCTGGACATCTACCTTCTGAGTAGTAGCCTTTATTGGTGCTAGTTTTTGTCTAAATGGGTTGGCGCTAAAAACATTTACATAGAGAAAGAGAATTTAAAAACCTTTTAACAGAACGTTAAAGGTATTTAGTAGAAGTATTACAATTGTGCACCCTTAAAATATTACATTTGGTTTTATAGAATCCACTCTACACCACAGGAAAGCTAGCCGGTGCACTGATTTAGTGTTACGGCACTGCGCTCCCGGTATAGTAACATTAACTAAGAAACGTAACGTCAATTCTGCACGTAACAACGATAAACCGTTATATTAATTATTCGACCCCTTTGTTTAATTTTTCGTGACTGTGATAATTCGGTGCAACGTTTTGCGTCCTCTGTTATACAAAGACAGTAGCGGTCAACTAGAAAAAATAACAAATATTTATGCATTCATGGCAAAAGAGGACGGCTTCTCACAAAAAAGAAGACTAATTATAAGCGTATACAATTTTCAGGCTTTTAAACAGCTTCTCTACCTGAAAGATTTCTCGCAGGTTACCTAATCTCAAATTTAAGCTTGGGTGGACGTCAACCTAAGTTCTAGGTTTCAATACGTTTTGAAGTCAAATTTTCCAAACGGTTCCTCTGGTTCACCGGTGTTTTGGTGTGATGGAACCTAATGTTACAGAATTATTATCTACTAAGAACTGACACTTCCTCATACTTACAATCTATATTACATAAACAATACGCAATTGTGATTTTACAAGGCAAATCTTACCCCTATTATTCCAACTGGCAAAGTGTGCCTCGTCTAAAATAATCAAAATTGTGTATATATCTTCTCTAATGCAATCACACAATCTTCGACTATTTAAATACAGACGTCCTCGTCATGCTCTCTACAAGTCTATATCGGCTAAATCGCCATACTTAAACTACAACATCCTTTTGTTGCGTGTAATGGCCTGTACATACACAAATTTTCTTCTAATCCTAACATTTACACTTTGTGCTGGATTGACGTTACACTACTTACTTATATTTACTCTACAGGGACCGGAGTGACGTAACAGTTAATCGGTGCATCGGTCAATTGTCAGTGGTGCGAGGTGGCTTCTATGAAAGCAAATGTACTACTCTTATGAGTATACAAGTTGTGACTTGATATATCCACTAAATATTTATGTGCTTAACTTGAAAGGTTTTTAAACTTCTTTGTCTGTTTTGCTTTTGAACTCATATGAAGAAAATAATACAATTGAAGCCTACTCGGAAGTGAGTTTTCTAAGTAATTGTGCCATGGTTCTAACTGCTGTTGGAGGTTGATAGAGCCTCACTTACACGCTTCTCACCTTGTTCTACTAGTTTAAAGTAAACCAAATACTCTACGTCGCGTATACCAAACATATATTATATAACATGATTATAACAGTAAATAACAAAAAGAAAAATAAAACCGTGATCTACCAATTAGCCAAATGCGTTTAGCTAATAAAAGAATACTTAATTCAACTTTATAGAAATTTGAACTTTTTGAACTTTACGTGCTAATTGTAAACTCCTTTTTATGAAAAGTTTACTTTAAATAAGCGTACATCAACGTTAATAGTCCTTCTTGATAATAAGTTCCATACATCGTTATTAACATCAATCACAGTTATTAAATACTACAAAAAGGCATATGCAGTTATAAGCCGTATAACAAAATTTATACGAGTTACAGATTTTGTCCGCTCCAAAACTTCATTATCTCCCAAAGCAGGAATCGTTGCAGATATACATTCACTTGTCGTTGTTGACTAAGAGTACCCTAACACAGACAACTTTCACGCTCAACGGTATATTTATATCCGTGTCCGAAAACTTGTTTCTTTACTAACACTTTGAAGAATGAATACCGTTACGTAAACTATCGTACCTGGTTTCCGCACCACGATCCAATTTGTAAGTCTCAGTCAGCCCTCTGGTAGTAAACAATCTGATCTGATCGGCAATGCCCTTTTACTATCCGTAAGTTTTTAGAAGTTTTTCGTTGTTGCGTCTTTTTTAAAAAGGTTTCACGTTTATATTGTATTATTTAAGTTTAGGGGATTTTTATACCCTATAAGGGTAAATTTTTCATTACTACTGTATTTAGTATAAGCGTCACGTGTAAACCCCATAAAGTTTTGGTTCTCGCGGAAGTGTGGCGATTGAATTATGATTTGTGGTGCGGGAAACCACAAGGATAGCACTTCTCATTCTTAGAAATGCAGCTGTGTCTAACATTTTAGCCGGGGAACATTAACATACCCTTAAGGAGAACAATGGTTGATGGGAGCAGAGCGTCGAAACAAGCAGCACTTTTATTACCGGTCTTTCTGGAGTGCAGACGTGAAGAGTTACAGCGTATCGACAAAGTGATCCCTTTTCCTTTTGCTACTTGCCTTATACCGATTTGTATGTGTGTGTGAATTTAGTTTGTTTTTACTACACTCCTGCCCAATGGCCTGAGCATAGCCAAAAATAAAATTTATTTTGTTTTGTTTTCTCTTTCATTTAATGTCTTAGACTGCCTAAGGCTAGGATGGGCTGATGCCCATTCTAGCCTTTTACAGTCCAAGATATGAAATGAAAGACAAGACAAAACAAATAAACTTTAATTCTGAAGGTGTTCGTTGGAGTTGCTTCTATCTTCCGTTGACGTCAAAATGTCTATCCAGTTCAAGGGGGTATGTGCGGCCATTGAAATATAATTTGTGGCGTGTGAAACCGCAAAGATTGCATTTTTAATTCTTAGAAATGCAGCCGTGTCTAACATTTTAGCCGGAGAATATTAACATATCTTGGAGGGGAACGATGGTTCATGGGAGTCGATCATCGAAATAAGCAGCACTTTTATTACCGGCCTTTCTGGAATGCGGACGTGTAGAGTTCTTGAGTGTCGACGAAGTAATTCCTTTTCCTTTAGCTACCTATCCTATACTGATATGTATGTATGCGTGAGTGTGCATTTAGTTTATTTTTGGCTACATTCAGGGCCAATGGCCTAAGTATAGCTAAAATTAAAATTTGTTTGTTTTGTTTTCTCTTAGGTTGTAAAAGGCTAGGATGGACCAATGCCCATCCTAGCCTTTTACAGTCCAAGATATTAAATGAACGACAAAACAAAACAAAATAAATTTTAATTGTGAAGGTGTTTGTTGGACTTGTGTGTATCTTCCGTTGACGTCAAAATGTCTACCCAGTTCAGGGGGGGGGGGTGGAATTTCTGGTACTTCAATGTAGTTTTATCTTTAATCGCGTGTTGGAGGTTAGGGTGAGGGTATAGAAGGTTTGGTGTTTAATAATTCTTGTAGGAAATTATAGGAAAAATTGAGTGACTAGGCTGTTTTGTGAGTGGGCGGTTCTTAGAGCAAATTGTGCACGTGTGAGTTTGTACAAATAATTTCATTACGAATGATTATTTGCCGGTATATACCGTAACTTTTGAATTTAATACGAAAGGATGTAAAGTACCAATATTTATTACCGTTTGCATTTAGTGAACTGACTGCTTTTCTATTTCAATTCTTTATTTTAATTTAATATTATTGAAACAGAAACATTATTAAATGTAAACAACCACAACTTTAAGAATATACCGATATACAAATTACCGGCGCTTCATTAATAAAGAATAACTAATAACCAAAAATCAAACATCTCGACGCACCTCCTGAGAGGAAAGGTGTGCTGGGACTAGGATTCCCACGGTGTAAGTTTTAGCACTATAATTTGAGAATCTTTGACGCCCCGGGGGAAATTTAATACTGTATAAATCTAAATATGCCATCAATACTATATGATGTATAAGGATTTAGCGTTACAACGTCTCTAGGTGTATTGCATACTATTTTGGTTCTCATGAGTAATGCGTTTAGTCTAAACCGTTTTATTTTTAAGGCATTATTAGCCTATTCCGTGTGAATCCTCGCTCCTTCCCACAATCTTACATTGCAAAACCGATCGTCTATGTCATTTGTTACGATACCAACAAATTTTTAAGGCTGTTTTGTGAGTGGGCGGTTCTTAGAGCAAATTGTGCACGTGTGAGTTTGTACAAATAATTTCATTACGAATGATTATTTGCCGGTATATACCGTAACTTTTTGAATTTAATACGAAAGGATGTAAAGTACCAATATTTATTACTGTTTGCATTTAGTGAACTGACTGCTTTCATATTTCAATTCTTTATCCTAATTTAATATTATTAAAACAGAAACATTATTAAATGTAAAATACCAAAGCTTATACATTTTTCAGGATGCTTTTTTGCTGAAAGTACATGTAACGAATAAAACTTAATAAATTCTTTTCTACTACTACATGCTTTCTTAAGTAACGCCCTAGCGTTACAAATTGTTTTCGCCTACCTAAATGAATTTTATCGATTAGGCGCCGTAGGTGTTCCTCACACTGCTCGGAAAAAATCTTTTTAATATTGGAAGAGGGCTAATCCTTTCACACCCCCACCGTTAAATTGCTACTTTTGTTTTTTACGAAGAACTCTCTTAAATTCCGCAATAGCTTTTCTACTAGATCTGAATTAATAAAATCAATTGATAATAATCTGAGGCGAAGCAAAATCTCTATTTCTGTATACTTTAAAAACTTAAGACTTGCACCTTTTTCAATTCGTGATCGCCTAACAGTCTTGCTAAATTTACGCAATAAAATGTTGAACTTGCCTCGCCTTTCCTTTTACTTTTCAAAACTATTTCTAGTACTAAAAACTTTCTACTTACCGGTCCAGCGAATATTTCATCCAGCCTGTCTTGTGGCAATTTTCCCTTTTTCGGTCTCACTAATAGATAAATTTTGCTTATTTTTGGACATGTTCTTAGTAATTTTTCGACAAACACTTTTCCCATAAAACCCGTCCCGCCTGTTATTAGTATGGTACGCTCGTTGAATCCAATTTTAGAAGCAAAACGATTTGGGGGATCATATTCAGAATCCCATTCGACGTTTGAAATATCAACTTTCTCCCTCAGAACCATTTTAACGAAATGGAAAAGTGATAGTATTATGGCTTTTATATTCAATACTAATTTTGTGCTAATTTATGAAAGCGTGACGATGTAGTTATTTGTTTAAGGTAATGACTTGGACATTTTGTAATATTTAAATTTGATGATGGTAGAGGGCATTGATGCCGTTAAACAATACCTGATCAAAATAGGTTGAATATGCATAAGGTTAAATACAATGGTCAGCTTAAGTTGATGTTTCAATATAATAGTGTTGGAAAAAGCGGATTAAGGATTTGTGCAATCCAATGTCCTTGAATATTTTTCCGTAACTTACCTTCTGATTGCTTAATAGAACATTGTCTGGCGTATAATTTCTTTCCAGTAGTGACCTAAAATTAGGCGGTAGTTTCAGGTCTTCATATAACACATAGCAATATTAGGTTGGCAGCACTGAAATTGGATTTGAATTATCATAGATTGCAAAATCCGTTCTATGTCAACTAACGGGATTGACCCAAATTTAGATAGTCGGACATACTAATTTTAAAATGCACATTCAATGTTTGGTTAGCGTTAGTGAAGTAGTACCAGAATTATCACGCTTTTAGAAAAACTCTGCTACTTTTTTTTTTCGTGGCACTCACGTTGGGCGCCAAAAATGTTACGTTACGCTATACGTGCGTAACACAAAGATATCAAGAAATGACCGGGCTCAATCGGATAGTAGGGGGGGTTGTAGAAAGCAGACCAACATATAACGTACAGGGCTGTAAGGAATTAGTAACAATACCTGCAATAAAGAAAAGTTAAAATAGCAAACCTGCAAGAAAGAAAAATTAGTCCTGCAAACCTGAAATAAAGAAAAAGCATAGCAGCAATGAAAAGTCTCAGTTATTCAGTACTTTGTAGAATGTAAATAAAACGGTTTAGATAAACTATATAATATAATCACGATAAAAGCATTATAAAAATTTTTATTACAAAGTGAGGTAATATTGGGGAGTAGCAGAAACTTTTCCTCACACACCAATTAAACATAAATCAGACAAAATGTTAACAAAAAAATAAATAGGTAAGACACAATTGATATGAGTAATTCAGTAGTATTGATTTTTCTTTCTTTCTTTCTTTTCTTTTTTTTTCTTATGTTTTAAAATAGCATGCAAGTCTATTGTAAAAGGTATCAGAACGACAAAGATATGCCAAAACAACGGATAGATATTTAAAATAAAAACAAGTAGGAAATAGTTCAACTTACAAAAAGTCCTGCAGTAACGCTTCCTTGCAATGGAAGTGTGGGATTCACGATGTCCTGCACTAACGAAGCACTTCACCCTTGACTGTGAGGGTGTTGATGGAATTTCTTACACTCTACACTAATCACTACTCACTGGTGTTAGCAGCAGACATTCTCATGCTGATGGAACTATGTAGCATTGATAAATTTCTTGTTAATTCTATTTCCTGAGACAATAATTTAGAAATATTTTGTAACACCAATCGTAAAACATGGTAATAAAAAATTAGAATCACGGGCTTTCAAGCCACGATGTAATGCATTAAACTAACAGTAACGTGAGGTGTTATATTTGCTACCTATGGTAACAAAGAAAAATCTAATGCTTTTGAATAACGAAATTTGCGCAAACAATGATCTATTTTAGATTCTTTGTGGTTAGAAAAATTCAGAACTACAGTATCAACTGTATTTAAATAATCCAAAGTATGCACTACTTTAGAAAAAAACAAAAGGAACGCGAAACTAGATCGCACACACAGTTTAAATATCAAAAGACAAAGCAACAACAAAACACATTTAGTAAAGCAACGCGTAATCACTAAGTCAAATGTTCCGTAAAACGCACGACAAGTTCTACTACTATTATTTCACCAGACAAACAACTAAAGCCACAAATTAGTAAAGCACGTCAAATGTTCCTTAAAGCATTTGTCTCACAAGAAAAACAACTAAAAACAATTAGCAGGCACGCGCAAGCAATAAAACCGTCCGTCAATGACCTTAAAACACACGTGCGTCGAATTTAACAAGCTTTACCGCTTTTATTTCCAACAGAAAATCAACTAAATACATGCCGTGAGATCAAAATTTATATCGCATTAATTCTCACTATTGTCTAAGCACACGGAACAGTATTTTCAACGTAAATAATTGATAGGAACAAAGGACAAACTACAACTGCTCGTCTGTTTATATAAACTCGACACCGATAATAACATTATCTAATAATTAACAACAAGCTGTTATAATTCTCGATAAGTTGGAAAGTACTTTACAAATAATCCAATTTAAACTTCGTTCCTTGCAATTTATTTATTAATGAAAATCAATCTTCAATTAATCTATTTTTAAAATTAATACACGCATTCCCCTAAGGATGTTAATAAATATAGAAATAGTAGTTACAGAAATGTATTACGAATTGGGAAAAAGCGTAGCTATAAAAATGCACGTTACAACTTTTTAAGGTTACTGTCATTTTTGATAACCGGAAGTGTTTCAGAAGTGGTTAAATAACAAATCCCCACGTTTTTGCTTTAAATACACATGTGTAGAATTTGGTTGATTTGCGCCAAAACGTTCTCGGGTTTGTTAAGTTCTGAATTGACGTTAAGTACCCGAATTAATGTTGCTCTACTGGGGCGAAGTAACACTTGATTAGTGCACCGGATAGCTGTCAGTGGTGCGGGATGGGTTTTATGAACGCAGTAGGGTATATGGGTTATTACGCTTGCCTTGGAAGATAGTTAAAATCCTTGTATATACAGAGCCTTTGAGCGCCAATCCACCTGGATAAAACCCCAAATTCAATTAAGCCCGCTCGTAAGGCTGACGTCTCGAGTACCTATTTGAGCGGTTTTAATGCTGCTAGAAGCTGATGGAACCTCGATTACACCTATCTTACCTCTCACTAATTTTAATAAATAAAAAGAGAACTCCACTCACTCCGGGTGTATCCAACCTATACTACAACACATTATTTTTAAAACAGTAAATAGCAGCAACAAAAACTCTACCCGCTTCACGGGCAAAACTCCTGACAGGTAAAACTAAACCCCGCTGTGGTTGATAAAAGCTCCCTTATACTTACCCTACGTGCCCAGTATATGAAATCCGCGTTAATCGCGTTCAAAAAATTAACATACAGTCCAGTATCGTGCCGTACCTGTCGCTCGCACTAATCTATTTTTATTATCATCGGGGTTTTATAAGTTATAACGTCCTGGGGTTATGGCCTGATGTCATCGTTCTCACGGATAGTGTATCTTACGTTGTCCTGTTGTCGAAATTCGTATGTGATCGGTTATTTTGTTCCACGTTTGTACCTCGGATGCCGAACCTACGTCATTTGTTTGGTTCACAGAACATTTTTTATACTTGTTGATTATGAGTATATGATTATTGGAGTCGATTCCCCAAGACATGTTTGACCTTGAGCCATACTCTCTACTCTCTAACCTAACTAGCCTTGCTATAAATGTTCCCTTACCACTAAATTATTATCTTCAGCAAATCCTTGATAATAAATAACTTATGCCCATCTCCTGTCCTCAAAAGTGCGGTCTACTAAATATGAGAAACTGCAACGGAGCGAAGAATAAACCACCTGCCGCAACACAAGCAACTTATTGACAACATCTACAAGAAGAAGAAAGTCAAATTCTACCCACTCAAAACTAGGAACTAATTATGTTTTTCTTATTACCATTTTAGAATATAACAGACTAGAATGTACTAAAAGTCAAAGTATAGCTATGAAATAAATTGAATATATAGACACAAACAACATAAACAAACATAAAATAAATCAATATAACAAACATCAATAAAATATAACATAAATACAAAATAACAAATAATAATAAAAATAAATAAAAATAAAATAATACATACTAAAATAATACATAACATACATAATAATAATAATAATAATAAATACATAATATAAAAAATACATATAATAATATATAACATATAATAATAATAATAATATAAATAAATATATAATATAATAATAAATATAATATATATACATAATAATAATAATAAATAAATAATAATATAATAATAAAATAAATATAATAATAATATAATAATATAATAAATATATAAATAATAATAATAATATAATAACATATAATATATAATAATAATAATAAATATAAATATAATAATAATATAATATATAATAATAATAATAATATATAATATAAATATATAAATAATAATAATATAATAATATAATAATATAATATATAATATAATAATATATAATATAATAATAATATAATATAATAAATATAATATATAAATATAATATATAAATAATAAATAATATATAATATAAATAATAAATATAAATATATAATATATAATATATAAATAATATATAATATATAATAATAAATAATATATAATAATAAATAATATATCATATATAAATAATATATAAAATATAAATAATATATAAAAAATATATAATATAAAAAAATAAATAATATATAATATATAAATAATATATAATAATAATATAATATATAATATAATAATAATATAATAATATATAATAATAATAATAAATATAATAATATAATATATAAATATAATAATAATATATAATATAATAATAATAATAAATATAAAATAATAATAATATATAATAATAATATATAAATATAATATATAATATATAATATATAATATATAAATATAATAAATATATAATATATAATATATAATAAAATATATAATATATAATATAATAATAATAATAATAATATATAATATATAATATATAATAATATAATATAATAATATATAATATATAATATAAATATAATAATATAATATATAATATAAATATATAACATAAATAATAATATAAATACATATAATATATAAATATATAAAATATAATACATAATATAAATAATAATATATAAATAAATAATAATAATATATAAAATAAATAATAATAATATAATAATATAAATATATAAATACATATATAATATATAATAAATATATAAACTATAATAATAATATAAATATTAATAATATATAATATAATAATAATATATAATATATAATAATATAATATATAATATATAAATAATATAAACATAATAATAACATAATAATAATATATAATATATAATATAATAATATAATAACATATATAATATATAATAATAATAATATATAATATAATAATAAATATATAATATATAAATATAATAATAATAATATATAAATATATAAACACAAATACATACATACAACATACATAACACAAATGTAATACACATACAATGTATAATGTAGAATGCATCAACACACATCACACAACACCTAACACATAAACACACACAATATTTAACGAACAACGCACAACGCACAACACACAACACGATCCACGCAATGCGCAACACGCAACACACCCAAACACTACACACAAAACACAACATACAACACAACATACAACGCACAACACACAACACTCAACGTACAACGCACAACAGAAAACGCACAACAGAAAACGCACAACTCACATGGTATAACGCACAATGCGCTATGTACAACGCACAACGTACAACGCACAACGCGCAACACCGCACACGAAACACAACACACGACACACGCCTACTACCTACGACATGCAACACACAACACTCAACACACAACACTCAAAGCACAACACACAACGCATAACGCAGAACGCACAACACACATCACACAACACTCAACACACAACATTTAACGAACAACGCACAACGCACAACACACAACACGATCCACGCAATGCGCAACACGCAACACACAACACCCAAACACTATACACAAAACACAACATACAACACTACAACGCACAACGCACAACACAACACTCAACGTACAACGCACAACAGAAAACGCACAACTCACATGGCACAACGCACAATGCGCTATGTACAACGCACAACGTACAACGCACAACGCACAACGCGCAACACCGCACACGAAACACAACACACGACACACGCCTACTACCTACGACATGCAACACACAACACACGCTCGTAAAAGCTACCCGACGATACGCCACTTCGTTCTTTGTGGAGCAAATTAACGCAACACGCAACACACAACACAACACACAAAATTAATTCAGATACTTAATATCAATTCAGCATGTAACAGAACGGCTAGTCAAATAGATAACATTTTTTAGAAGATTTACAATGCAACCATGTTCAAAGACGCAATAATGACTACAAACTACGCGACGATCCGAAATTCTACTGTCCAATTGTTCTACTCCCTACCTTATGCAAGCTTTTTGAAACAATCGTTCGTCAACAATTCAAATCCCACATACATCAACATTCACTTCTCTCACCAAAGCAGCATGGCTTTAGAACATGACTCAGTGCTGATTAACTCGGCTACTCGTTTATATCAACGGCTAAATCGTCTCAGTCGTAATACGTACTTACGTTCCTCATAGATTTCCACTCCGTCTTTCATGCCCTTTGGTGGCCGAACATCTTAGATCAACTCAAACAAGCCAACCATTACGTACCGAAATAACTTTACCTTGCTTAATTTATTTGACTTTACTGGGTGCTAAGTGATGTAACAGGTAAATGGTGCACCAGCTGGCTTACAGTGACACTTTTTCTAAATATCTGTACGCTTACCTCAAAAGGTTCCTGTCGGTGTTAAAGCCTTTGACCGCCAACCCTCCTGAAGGAAAACAACACAAATAAAGCCTAATCTGAAGGTGGGTGTTACGAATAACCCTTTAAAGGTTTTTACAGCTGCAGAAGGTTGATGGAATTTTGCATACACCTTAAAAAATTCTCACCTCCTTTTACAAATTTACAATAAAAACTTGAACTTGTTACGTACATTGACGTATCCTATAAAAAAACCAAGAAAGAGAAAGAAAGGATGACCGGGCTCAATCGGTGAGTGAGCGGGGTTTTATACCTATAGATAAATTAAAAAAAAACCTGAAATAAATAGAGAGAAAATTTATATACACTCACTCATTTACACTCAGAACAAAACATACAAAGGAAAAAAAGAACTTATAAGTAAACAAAATATTTACAGAACACAATATTCCCAAACCCAACTCAAAAAAGTTAATGTCCCCAATTTACATATACATTATGAGAAACCCCCAAACATTCAAAAAAATTACTCATAAAAATGGCGAGCTGTAGTTTTTAGGTAATTACCCCCTGACAATTGTAATAACAAATATTTACCTACCGCGTGAGGGTATCCAATTAACAATAAATAATAAATGGGAAGGACCTCTAACACTATAGTACCCTCACGTTTCGGGACATTGCATCGCAAGCTGCTGCAGTCGGTGAGAAGGGGAGGTTCATTAAACAACAACACACTAAGACAAAATTCCAATTGTTTTATTGAACGGGCTACTAACTAACTTAACCTAATTACATATGCATACAAAATTATACAGTAATTAACATTATTTACAATAGGGCGCCACCATGGGAATTAAACGGCCCATGGACCGATCGCGGTAATAGCTCTCGTCGCACTTTGTTCGTGGCGATGAACCACCAAGATTGCAGGACAGAAAATACTTCACTTCACAGGGGCAAATCTTTTAAAGTCTCCGGCTAGCACAAACACAACTTAACTAAACAATTCTAAAGTCCTTATTTTATGAATATTAACAACAGTTCTGGGAGCAAACACCCCAATACATATAATTAATTAACGCTACCGTAGTCTACTTAACATGCATACTGAAACGACCTTCCTTTAATCACGGGGTCATCAATAACAGGAAAACACGACCTTCACACGGGTCAAATAGTACAGTAACGGAATTCGTGGCTTAGTTATTACAAGCCTCGGACAACGTCGAAACACAATAAAATAGGAAACCCTTCTAAAGATGCGGTCTTTAAACAATAACCTAAAGGGATTAAATTACTTGAACGGAGCTTTAACCCGAAGTTGTATGTTATGGAAGCCGACAGATACTGTATTTAAACAAATAAATGACTTATGATGCATAACACAGCCTTGAGTTCATGGTAATACCATATATAATAATTACTTACTCAGAGAAATAAACTAACTTTGAACATAACGGCACGCACTTGAATTCAGAGAAAGAAAGCACTTCACTCAAGCTTGCAAGTCCGCGAGCTTTAGACTCTAACGCGTCTGGAAATAAACAACCCGATTACCACCGGCTGGCATCCTTATATACATTTAAGTTAATTAAAAAATAACCCCTTTCTTGGCTCTCATACTCGACTTAGGATTCGCCGGTCGTAAATCTTTAAGATTAATTAAACTGCCAATTGCACTAAGATAGCCACACAAGTAGATCTCGGAACTAATTTTAGTTGAGTGCTCCGCTAATTGAAAAATTGCTTCCGACCACCCTGACATAAATAAGATCCTAAAACATGATTGACATCTAATCATAGATAGCAACTAATCTGACATCTTTGGTGCCTTTGAAGTAAAGTGCCTTTAGAAAAATTGATTAACTTTTAGATTAGATCTTCCTGGAAACTTCGCTAGGATGCTACTTGGGTAGTCTTGCAGCCGTTACAATTGCAGACATATTTATGCTACAAGACCTTCATTCTAATAATTAGAATGCTAAAATTAAACTAGAAAATAACTATTTTTAGAAATCATAGAACTAATTAGAGCGTATTAAAACAGTATGTTACACAATATTTATTAAAAAAGAACCAAACGCAACCCTAAAAACCACGGCTCTAGATCATCGTAAATATAAACTTAACCTATATTTACAAATATAATGGCAATAACATTTTCAAATGTGCCAGCAAGCCTTTAAACCGTTTTTACCTTAATAAATAGTATATTTTTAGTTATTTATAAACAAATAGTAAAGCATTAATAAAAGGGTTCAATAATTTTCGTATATAAGAATTAAATTTGAAAATGCCTGATATTTAAACGGTAAAATTCCAGGCGTTCTGGTTCCAAAGTAAATAGCGAATACAAAGAAAAACTCACCCTAGAGTTGCTGACGTCGAGGTTGACTCAGTAGCTGGTCCACATCAGCGAGTAGGTAGGCATACGACCAGGAAGAACGCGTTTGGCCTCCCATTACCAGAAGAAGCGACAGCTCGAGGGATTAACGTGTCCGCCGCAGGAAGCTAGAATAATTGCGAACAATAGATTAATTTATTAAAACCGAAAAGTCGCGTTTTATAAACCCTAAATACTTACCACGCTATAATGCGTGCCAGCAATTCGCATAATAAAAAACGGAACGAAGCAAAACAGGACGGATGTTTTCTTGTTGCTATTCGAACAGAAAGTGAATATTAAATTTGTTTAGCTAAAGCACTAAAGCTCACAGTAATCTTGTTAAAGGAAAAACAGGCAAACACGAATTTATTGAAATAATTTCGCCGAATTCTTTTAAAAAGGGAAAACACGCCAGCATTAATTAGTGAATACTTGTAAAGACGCCTATCTAATTATAACGCAAATTCCACGTTAAGGAATTCTTAGAAAGGATATTTATTTTTAATGAGCAGAAATATATAGGATATTTATTATTAATTACAATACAATTTTTAATACGCGAAAGGGTTATTTTAACTTACGAAATTAATTTTCGTGTTTAACGCTAAAGGAATTTAAGTTAAAAATTATTGTACATAAACTAATTTGTTACGTATTTCTAGTAGGCCCCACGTTGGGCGCCAAAATTATGTTACGTATTTCTAGTAGACGCCACGTTGTGCGTCAAAGTTATGTCACGTTGGCTCGTAGCCGTGCGTAACAAAAGAAAATCCAAGAGAAAAAAACAGTGACCGGGCTCAATCGGAGAGTAGGGGGTTGTAGAAAGCAGACCAACCTAGAAGGGACGCGGCTGTCAGGAGTTAGTACCAGTACTTGCAATAGAGAAATTAGAATAGTAAACCTGAAAGAAAAACAAATTAGTCCTGCAAACCTGAAACAGAGAAAAAGCATAGTCTATGGATCAAGTATAAATTGTTCAGTACTTTATAGAATAAATAAGAGCAACTGTTTAGATAAACTCTATAATCTAACAACAGTAATAGCAGTACAGAAAAATTCTGAGTACAAAGTGAGGCCATATTGGGGAGTAGCAGAAACGTTTCATCACACACCAATTAAACATAATTCAGGTAAAATGTAACAAAAAAATAAATAGGTAAGACATAATTAATCTAAGTAATTTAGTAAAATTTGTAGCAAAGACATAAATAAGTAGATAAGCACAATTGTTCTGAGTCATTCAGTATGGTTGATTGTTCTTTTTTTTTGTTATTAAATAGCGGGCAAGTCTATGGAAACGGTATCAGAACGACAAGGAATATTGCAAAAACAACGGGTAGATATTTACAGTAAGAACAAATAGGAAATAGTGCAACTTACACAAGGTCCTTCAGTACTGCTTCCTTGCCATTGCAGTGTGGGATTCACGATGTCTGGCACTAACGAAGCACTGCACCCTAGGCTGTGAGGGCGTTGATGGAACTTATCACGACTTACCCTAATCACACTGACTGATTTCACTGGGGTTAGTAGCGGACCTTATCACGCGAAGGAGCTATGTATATTAGTTGCATAACCACACAAAAAGCAGCGAGGAACTTCCACCACTACTTTTCTATACCGGTAGTCTGTCACAGTCTAAATATCACCAGACAAAGCAAGCAACACAAGCCATAATAAGTAAAGCACATGTATTATTAAAGTAAGTCCGTAACAATGTCCTTAAAACCCGCGTGCATCGAGTTAAAAGCAGAACGAAACAGTATCTTTAACGTAATTCCTATATCGGAACCAAAGACCAACTACAACTCCGCGACAGTTAATTCTACGGCTTTTCTCCATAAGAAATACGACTAAAAACGTTTAGTAGACACGCGTAAGCAATAAAAGCCGTACGTCGAAAGTTCTTGGAACACACGTGCGTCGAGTTTGACCAGCTCGACCACTCTTAGTTCCACCAGAAAAACCGTATCTTTTACTTAATTTCTGACATCTCGCAAGCAAGAACAAAACACGACCCTTTTTGTTTATATTTACTGCTGCTAGTACAACTTTTGGTCGCCTACCTAGACTTGTATAACCACATATTAAGTACAGCGGTTTTATTTATTAATGACAAGTGGAAAGTAATTTTACGAGTATTCCAATTTACAACTAAACCATCTTCTAAAATTAATACAGGCGACTTGCATATCAATCTGAAAACTAGGCGGAAGTATTTACTTGATACAAACAGCGATCCAAAAACGATGTATTTTAAGAATTAAGTAGACTAAAAATGTTAGGCCACCAAAAATGCACGTTACAAATTAATTATTTACGAAAATGAACGTAACAAACTTCACTTCGGGTCCACATAACCTATGTTACGAAATACGATTTCAACAGTAATTACAATAAAAAAAACATCAAACTATTACACACCAGCAAGCAACTTCTCAAAACACGATCGTAGTGCAAGATCATGTTTAAAAGCTAAGGGACAGTGATCATAAACCAAGGCAGGCCGGGGTTAGACAAACCCTCAGATGCGACTAAACCCTGATATTACATACCGAACTCGTGAAAATGTCACCAGTGTTTTGAGAGCTTTCAATCAATCATCACAGGTTGGAATTTTACTTGCAAAGAGTTTTGCCCGTTGAAGTGGATGCAGATTTGAAGGAATGCAACAATAAAGAACCCTATAAGTGAATTGAAATATCATCACATGCTGGTTGTTGTGTTTACACTTTGTAATTGATTGTTAACGTTGATGGAACCTCGCTTACACATTTCTCACCTCTTACCACTAGTATAAAATAAACACAACTGTGTGCTAGATCGTGCTGTGTAAATATCATAACCTTGCTAGTCCTGTCCTAATGAGCCCCAAGTAAAGCGAAAAGCGTCAGCAGGATGCCCTTGTGGATTAGATTGACTCACCTGCCATTAAATTTTCTTATTTTTGATTGATGATTGATTTAAGACACATTATTTTTCTTTTTGTTATAATAATTTTTGGCCAAAGGAAGTTGAGTCGCCTTCCGTGCCAACTGTTATCAAGGGACAAAACCTGCAGTGCCAGGTGAAATATCACGAAAAGCACAAACTGTGTGCTAGATGGTGCTGTATTAGTGTTACAACCTTGCTAGTCCTGTCCTAATGAGCCACAATTAAGGCGAAACGCGTAGACAGGATGCCCTTGTGGATTAGATTGTGTTATTTGTCATTAAATTTTTTTAATTTTTGATCGATTTAAGACTCATTATGCTAGTTACTCTTATAATTGTAATTTTTGGCTAAAGACAGTTGAGCCAGATTTTCTCCGTCCTAACTGTTATCAAAAAAACCCTGAAATGCCAGGAAAAATAACATAAAGAGCACAAACTGTGTACTAAACGGTGTTGTATGTGTTACAACCTTGCTGCTCCTGTCTCGACGAGCCCCAATTAGGCCGAAACACGTCGACAGAATGTCCTTGTGGTTTAGATTGAGTCATTTGCCATCAAATTCTCTTACCTTTAATTGATTTGAGACTTATTATGTTAACTATTCCTATTATTATAATTTTCGGATAAAGACAGTAGCTCCGAATCTCCTCCATCCCAACTGTGACTATAAAAGAACCTGCAATGCAAGATGAAGTATCACGAAACGCACAAACTGTGTGCTAGATCGTAGTGTGCAAGTATTTTACAACCTTGCTACTTCAGTCCTGATGAATCCCAATCAGAGCGAAAAGCGTCGGAAGGATGCCCTTGTGGCTTAGATTGAGTCATTTGCCATTATATTCTCTCTTTTTTAATTGGTTTAAGACGCATTATGTTACCTTTTCTTATAATAATAATATTTGGCCAAAATCAGTTGAGCCGGATCTCTTCCATTCCAACTGTTATCAAAAAACCTGAAATTCCAGGTGAAATAACACGAAGAGCACAAACTGTGTACTGGATGGTGCTGTGTAAACATTACAACCTTGCTACTCTGGTCCTGATGAACCTCAATTAGAGCGAAAGGCGTCGGCAGAATGCCCTTGTGGCATAGATTGAGTCACTTGCCGTTAAATTCTTTTATTTTTGATATATATATATATATATATATATATATAAAGTAAAAGGAATTATTGGCAAGTGACTCAAATTCAACCACGAGGGCATCCTGTCGACGCTTTCATGGCTCATCAGGACAGGAGCAAGTTAAAATTTAACACAGACACCTTATGGGAATACAGCATCACCTAGTTCACAATTTGTGTCTTTGTGTCGTTTCACCTGACATCGCAAGTTTTAACAACAGTCGACACGAAGGAGATCCGGCTCAACTGCCTTTTCCATAGCCAAAGTTATATTTAAGAAAAGTAGGTGTAATAGTCATAAATTAAACAAAGTAAAAGGAATATTGCAGTGACTCAAATTCACCACGAGGCATCCTTCGACGTTTCAATCTCATCAGGACAGGAGTAAAGTTGTAAAATTTGAGTCACTGCCAATAATTCCTTTTACTTTGTTTAATTTAAGACTCATTAAACCTACTTTTCTCTTATATATATATATATATATATATATATCTTTATAAAAAATGCTACCACGATATGATGAATGTTTCAAATGCTCTTCATATATTTTACAAACCTTAATTTAGCGATTATTATTTATAAACTGTATAACTAAATCTTCCTTAATATGTACAAAATTTACTTGGATAAGTCATGTAATTTAATATCCTCCCCTCTAAACCTCGTTTTAAACTTATCTGAGATTAGCTAAGTTCAATAATTACCTTGTATAATGGCGAAAACCGGTATCGTAGGTTTGCCAACCCTCTAAATTAAATTATCTTGACTTTTACACACAAAAATCTCATTATGTAACCTTTTTAGATTTTTAAACAAGATATTTTATTTTATCATTACAGATCTGCTTGTTGTTGGCTTTTCCAGAACGTAATTATAAACCTATGCTCCAAAATAGATCAAATCGTTTCAAAAAGTAAGCCTTTGCATGGAAATTGATCCATATAACATATTTACAATCATATATGCTTTACTCTAATGAAAGAAACTATCTTGCAGTAGTTTTAATTATTTTTAATTGTCTGCGTCGGCATTTTTAATAACACTGATTTTCCATAAAATTTTTATATATAGTGATATTCAGGTAAATTCCCTTCTATCTATCTTTTGAATTTGGAAAGGTCCCCTGCGCTAAACGCATTTAGGTTACGAGGTGAACCCGTTGTACTGCCTTGCTTACACTAGCCTGGTCTTCTCTCGCTAAGTCACCTGACTTTATTACACTTAAGGATATTGAACCAGGGTGTGTTTCTAATTCTGGCTCTATCGGGTCAGAAGTCTCCTAGCATAGAACCTAGAAGTCTGGCGAAAGCCGGACAGGAACACAGAATGTGAGCCGCCGTCTCTTCAATTTGTTGACACCCACGGCAAGTAAGGTCACCAAACAACCCATTTTGTGTATGTGTTTTGAAATTACCATGCTTAGTGAGGATTCCCACGAGTAATCGTAGTTTCTGTCAGGGCAGGTTAATGCAATATCTTCCGTTTTTGGTCGCAGGGGACGTGATGCACAATTTTGCCTGTCGGCAGCTCGTCAAGGTAACCCACCTCTCCGTATGACAGCGGAGGGTTGACTATGTTTAGCATGGAAACCACATTGCCGAAAGCGAAATGGGAACCAACGGCTCAGGGCCGATAAAGCAGTGAGCCGAGCTTCCCTTTGTCAGATTGTCCACGTGCTCGTTACCATGCGTTTCCGAGGGTCCTTTGATCAAGACTAGCTGGAGGGCATTGTGCAAGAAACAATCTCTAACGTGTGGTGGCACTGTAGTACCACCCCCTGAAAGGAGTTTTTGTTTGTAAATTTTCTTTTACAATAGATTTTTAAAATTGCTTATTGTTCATTTTAATGTATTTAAATAAATTTCATTAATAAATAATGTACATTTTATGTATTTCTTTATACTATATGACGCAACTATCTAATTAGGTCGTCTGCATGTCGACGTTTCAACCAAAAATAATTTTTTTTAACACTCATTGGTTTTTATAAAGGCAAGCCTCTTCTTACGTAGACTTCGAGAATTTTCGTGGTTTATCTAGTGGGTTGTTTCCGCATTCTTATTTATTTGGTGAGGTGGATATGTTAATCGGTCACCATTCCTGTTTGTTCTAAAAGGCCTGTCGTGTATACGTTTGCTACCACCATTCGAAACTTTCTCGTAAGCAGTTGAACGGGGCGGACTTGTTTTGTGGAGCTCCTGGATTAGCATCTAGAAGTAAGTTTTTATATTTTTTATCTTACAGTTTTGATTTATATTGTGTTTATAATAATACTGTGAGGCGGCATTGGTTTTTCGAAACCGGGGCAATGAAATAAACTCAAAATAATAAATAAATAATAAAATAAATAAATAAATAAAATAAATAAATAAAAAAATAAATAAATAAAAAAAAAATAAACTCTAGAATGTAATTGATTAAATAATAAAAAACAGCGTGTCTTTGAATTTTAGCTAAAATTCGCGTTTTAAACCAAACAATATTTTGGCCTAATAAATCAAAAACTTCATAAATTAGCACCCAAAAAATTATTTTTAAAACAACTTAAAAGGCGCTTGTAATAAATTTGTAGTTTTTATAGCAAAAATTGCGTAAATCGAGCCAAAAACGGTGTAAAACTAACAAATAAACTTGTAAAATTTTGTAAGTTTAAGTAAAATAAAACAAACTAAACCTACGCCCCTTTTTTGAATTAACTAAATAGCGTAAAAACTGCAAATAAAATATTTTAAATTGTAGATCCTCCTGTACTTAAAGTTTAATAAATGGAGGTTTTGGTACAATTGGTGGTGTAACAATTCAACCTTGTACCAGTCACCGAGTAAGCCAGTAATTAGTGGGTTTCCGGTACCGTATTCAATTGCATACCATTCACGCGTGCTCGAATCGTTCGTTTGAATAGTTAAATTTGAACGGACCAATCAGAATCAGGGATTTTATCTTTGTGTTGTTTAAGCGTCGCGATGTTTACGTCTTTTTTTGAGTTTTTTGTTGGTTTCTGTTGTTTTTTTGATTCTTTTGTTATCATGGTGGTCAACCAAGACGACGAGCCGTTGCAAGGAGGAAGAAGGGTGACAGGACGGAGCTAGCTAGGTCGGAGACTGGAGGCGCGGTCGTAAAGAGGCTGAAGGTGACGCAAAAGGACGTGATGTTGGAGACTCAAGAGGAGGTTGAGATGTCGGAGAAAGAGACTGCTCCTACTGTTGTTGAGTCAGAGGAGTCGGAGATCCTTGTGGATGTTGCAGTAACATCGAGACAACATTATAATTTGAATTAGGGCCGCTATACTTGCGGCCACGTCCCCAATGCTCCACCCGGAGGTACTACATTGGGTTTAAACGCGAAAAATAGTCGTGCTCCTAATTTATTCTTACTTCATAGTTGATTCACCCTAAATAAAAACTAAATAAAAATCTAACAAACCTAAAAATCTAACAAACCTAACAAACTCTAACAATCTAACAAACCTAAAAATCTGACAAAATCTGGAACAAAAACAAAACAAAAACTAAAAACAGGGTTGTAAATAATGGTATCCCTAGCGCTGACTTTCGAGTGTACCCGATCAACAAGCAAAATGAGAGGGGGAGGAATCCGTAATACCGGATAGCAGACGCCGGTTCTGCTTACCAGTGCGACCTGAAGGGTCGTCTTAAAACTATCCAAATCTAGCTAACTAATTTAAATCCATCCCTAGCTTTCCCTATCGTTCCCTAACTGATTTACATTATGATTACAATCTTCGCAATTCTGCTCGTCCTTCCCAAATATATACTGCAACCAAAATGGCGACAGAACGTCAAACAAAACAAATAAGCTACATAATACATGCTATATATAAATAAATATAAAGTGTAAATATAAAATATAAATAAATATAATTATGTAAATATAAAATAAATGTTTAATAAGCGTTAAGCATATAGCAGTGCACAAAATAGCGAAAGCATCACCCTATTTATCAGGTGCACTCGCACAAGCATTATGTCGGCTAGCGCCTTTACACACCAAACGTGCTTCTTAAATTATTTCAAAACTACTAATTAATGTAAATCAATGCTTGTGCGAGTACAGCCGCCACAATTTAAGTCTTACCTCGATAATAAAATTCTCCAGCATCCGAAGATCTGGTCGTCTGTAACTTACTTCTAAAGGTGGGACGGGTGCACTGCTAAAGTCCTGGTGGGTATGCACTAAATGTTTTTGGGGATCACAATCACTATCACTATCACTTCACTTTCAAGTCCTGGGGATGCGCGGTTGCACTCTGTTTTATTATCCTTGTTTACTTTATTGATTTAATTTAATGAAGGTTTATGATTTATTTGTTATTGTTTATTTGGTATTATTTATTCCCGATTTTCCGCACATAATTATGAAGATAGGCAGTGATTGTATTAATGTAGTGGGGGTTTCTCGTGCATATTGGACATTTTGGTATAATTATCTTTTTTTTTTTTTTTAATTTAATATCAGGTTTTGGTTATGCTCGTATCCTTACTCACGCCAAGTCAATCTAAAATTTTTCAATCCTCCCACCAACCCCACCGAATTTTTACACGCGGTCGTCATTGATTGTCTAATCTCGCGACCCTTCCCGCGAATTCTTTTAAGGCTGTCCAGAACGCCTTCTGGTTAACCACTTCCCCGACTTCCTCTAGGCTCTTTGGCCATGCCAGACCTAGGATAGCTAGTTTGCTATCAGCCAACCCTCGATTTCCCGCCTCAAACGGGCAGTCGAAGAGCACGTGCTCTGCGCTTTCCGCGCCCTCACCGCATTCGCAGCGGTCGCTATTGGTTAGACCGAACCTTTGTAAATACGCCTTCAGGGCGCCGTGCCCTGTTATCAACTGCACCATTTTGTGATCGAGCTTAACCTCGATCTTACCTCTGGCTTCTATGATCGGTATGAATTTGTGGGTCAACCTGCCCGTGGCAGCGTTGTTCCACCTCTCTTCCCATTGTCGAATTGATTTTTCGCGCAGCTTTCTTTTGATTAAAGACCTCGGTATCGACGAATGTGATATTCGAAAGTCGCCCGTCGCGGCCTCTTTAGCTAATTCGTCAGCCCTATCGTTTCCTACGTTACCATTGTGCGACCTGACCCAACAGAACTTTAAACGTCGAAACTCTAGCGCCGTACGCGCTATCCTCCAGACGTCCGCTTGGAGATCTGTCGAGGTGTTCATGTTTGTTAAAGCCGTTAGCGCCGATTTACTATCACTGATTATATAATACTCGTCTCTGCCCGTATGGTTTATTACGTAATCGATAGCCTCTCGTATGGCTACCAATTCGCACTGGAAGATAGTGCACCAGTTCGCGAGTCTGGTTTGAAACCGAAACACCTCCCTTTCCTGCTGATACACGACAAACGCCGCGCCTGCTTGCCCATCGTCCATACGTGAACCGTCCGTATAAATTCTGATACCCATCGCGTCCTCATCACCTTCGACAAACTCGATCCCTCTAATATCAGCCGGGTGCCCTAACTCAGATACAACAATCTTTCTTGCAATTTCCTATTACCAAGATTAAGATCTTCGATAATTTCGCGCCCTTTTCCTATATTTATTAATCGTCTATCTCTAATCTCCTAACGACATATTCGATAGGGAGAGACCTACTGATCACCAGGACAGCCTCCGTGGAGGTGGTCCTGTACGCCCTCGCTGCTTTTACCGCGGTTATGCGTTGTACGCTCGTCAATTGACGCATCTCCCGGACTTTACAACCTTCTGCCCATACAGAAGCTGCGTACAGTATTGCCGGCTCAATTGCTCCGGCATAAACCGTCCTCAGCGATTCGCCCCTGAAACCCCACTTTATTTTAGCCGCCGCCATCATTTTATTTGATATTTCGCCGCCCTTACTTTTTACGTATTGTACGTGCGCTTTCCAATTTAATTTATTGTCGATCTTGACGCCGAGGTAGGTAATACAATCTTTAAACGGGATTTTCTCCCCTCCTAGCTCTAACCTAGGAGGTCTCTGTCCTGGTTTCGTGCCGAAATAAAGCGCCTCTGACTTCGCCGTGTTAAATTTTAATTTTACCGCCTGCGACCATTCGTGTAATTTATTAAGCGCCTCGTTCGGTTTTGTGCGCATATCCATTAGCAATCTCGATCTTATAATTAAAAGTGTGTCATCTGCAAACCCAACGATTGAGCATCCTGCGGGTAACTTGACCCTAAAGATGCTCTCATACAACAACTTCCAAAATGTGGGACCAGAACATGACCCTTGCGGGCATCCCCTTTCCACCTCACGCGACAGAACTTCACCCGGAATTTCAATCTGTGCTAATCGCCCCGAGAAATAGCTCTTGACCAAAGACATCAAGTTTCGCGGACAACCCCTACGATCTAACTCGCAAACGATTAATGGCCACCAGGCAGCATCAAATGCTCCTGAAATGTCCAAAGCAACAACGACACAGTACTCTTTGGCATCTCTTGCCTGCTTAATTTCCCCGACAACGAACTCTAACGCGTCGATAGTCGACTTGCCCTCCACGAAACCAAACTGTCGGTTATTAAAACCGCCGCTGTCTCGCACTAGGTGTTCAACACGCGTAGTCATAACGCGATCTAAAACTTTCCCCAGCACCGGTAACAAGCTAATTGGACGATAGCTGCCCGGATCTGACGCATCCGCCTTTTAGGTTTGGGTATAAATTTCACATTCTGGATTTTCCAGCAACGCGGAAAAACGCCCCTTTCTAAACAAAGATTAAACAACCCAACAAAGACACACGGGGCTAACAGGCACGCCTGCAGAGCTGCGTCTGAAGTGATTCCATCATGCCCCGGTGCCTTCTTAGGGTTCATCCTCCTAAGAGCCCTGACGACCTCGTGAACTAGGATTGCCTTATCGGCACCTGTTCCTTGCGCCTTTGCAGATTCCCGACGTATTAAATCGTGCGACCCTTCATCCCCCTCGGGATTAACCGATGGGAAAAATTTCTCTAGTAAATATTCCGCTGTGGTTTTAAAACCTTCCGTGTATTCGCCATTTGTTTTCTTTATATTACTGAGCGCGATTTTTTGTTGTTTTCCTCTAATTACGCGGTATGCGGTTCCCCAGGGTTCTTTCTCTGAGTTTTGCGTGCAGAATTCTTTAAATTTATTCGTTCGCGTTTCTTCTATTAATATTTTATATTCGCGGTAACTTTGATTATATTCTATTCTCCGTTGTTCTCTTATATCTCCCGAGGCGCGTTGATAGCGGCGCCTTAGGTTACGCGTTTCTGCCCGCTTGGTGGTTAGTTCCCGGGTCCACCAGGGTACGCTGTCTTTAAATGTTTTCTTTTCGGCATGGAATACGACGACGCGTCTACCACCGCGTCGTTTAATTTTTCGCGAGTGTTTCTACTTCGTCTGCCTCTCGGCAGTTAAATAGCTCATTTTCGAGCACAGGAATACTTTCGCCATATTTTTGTTTAAATCGCTCCCAATTTGCTTTTTTATTACAGAACCGCGGAAATACAGTTAGCTGCTCGTTTGCACTTGTTTTGGTTTCAACGTCCCATGTTATTAATTTATGATCAGAGAGCGTTTCCTCGTCCGACCTTAATTTCCAATTACAAATCGTTTCTAACATTTCGTGCGAGACTGCAGTAATATCTATAAAACTGCTGCCTCTATGCGTCTCAAACGTAGGTAAATCATTAGTGTTTATCACACTAAGATCCCATTCCGTAAAAAGATCAGCAACCTACATCGAGACAACAGCGCAAGACGTCGTCTAGCAGTAACGGAAGCGTTACTGTCAGTGACCCCGATGAGCTGGAGCGCTTGAAGTTCATGTCGAGAAAGGTGCACGCTGTCATCTTTAGAAAGTTGTCGGCGACTTCCGCCACGATTGTCGTGAACAATAGGAAAGTGATTTAGCACGTATAGGATGATGTACGCGACGTAACCAATCAGCTAATTAGCATAGTTAGGGCGTTGCAGCTTTGTGTAGGGGATTCTGGTAGATTGAGCGTTGATGGGGGAGGTCTAGCGGATTCTTTAGCTGTTTCAGGGTTTTAGAAGTCAGGAAGTATCGGTGCCGGGAAAGGTATTGTATGCCGTAACAGTTGCAGAGGCTACGTCTACGTTTGCCATTAGGGTCGACGCCCAGTCAGTATATAAGAATAACGTCATGTCGATCTTAAAGAAGAAGGTTGATCCCGCACGTGATTGGTTTGTTGTCGTCGGAGCTCGAAAGACTCGTAGACGAGATATGGTGTCGAGTGTGCTGGTCGTGAGAATGCAACGAAGCTGCAGTCCAAGGTCAAGGGAAATACACAATACGAACACCATCGAGAAGAAACGTCCAAGCGTTGTTCTTCCGGGGGTCAAAGTGGAAATGAAGGAGAAGAGCTCGTTCGATTAATCGCGATCCAGATTCTCAGTTTCGGCGATTTTTATGCTAGAAGACTATCTGAGAGAGAAGTTCAGCTTTGGCGAAAAAGGCCCTAGGGATCCCTTCGCCAACGTCGTTTTCGAAGTCACCCCTACACTTCGAAGGTGCATATTAGCTAAAGCTATAAACCTCAGGTGACGAAGAGTATGGGCCCGGGACCACTTCTCGATGACGCAGTGTTAACGGTGCTACGGGTGCTACGAGTACGGCCATCGATCGATGGAATGCAGGGAGAAGGTACAGTGGTGCGGTAACTGTGCCGAAGTCTGACATGTATTCAAGAATTGCCGGAAGGTAGTCCCCTGCTGTATGGTTTGCGCTAGGGCAAACGAGAGAATAGCCGGTGGCGCTAAACTCTATACGCAGCATGAGCTTAAGTCGAACAGATATTCCACGATGCTACGTCTAAAGAAGAAAATCACACACAATATCGATTATGGATTGTGAAGACCAAACGAGATCTAAAAGAAGTAAGAAAAGGTTTAGATGTCGGAGAAGGCACCTGCGACTACGGTGCTTAAGTCTGGGGAGTCAGAGTCTCATGTGGATGTTGTAGTATCGAAATTGCCCTCAAAATCGAGTAACAGAAGCGTAGCTGCTAGCAAACTCGACTAGCTGGACATTTTGATGTTTAGGGTGAGAAGGGCGCATACCGTCATCCACAATAGAGAGCCGACAACTTCTGCCACGAATGTTGTCTACGATATGAAGGTGATTTCGAACGCCGAGGACGTGTTCCAAAACGTTGAAAATCAACTAATTGGTATGGTGGGGGCGTTGCAGCTTTGCGTAGCGGATGCTGAGAGGGCAAGCCTTGTAGCAGGAGGTCCAGCGAAGATCGGTGTTCTTTCAGTCAGCAAGATTATAAGAGTCAGGGATCGTCGGTGCCGGGCAAGGCATCGTACGTTGCAGCAGATGTGGGGGCTACGTCGACGTTTGCTGTTCGGGTCGATTCCAAGCCAGGAGAAAAGGAGGACGTTATGTCGACATTTAAAAAGAAGATCAATCCCGCTCGTGATGAGTTTGTTGTTGTAGGAGCTCGAGAGTATTATTGTTGAGCGTGATGGTTGTGAAGATGCCTAGAAATTACGGACCAACGTCGGAGGGGACTGCAAGGAGCTCGTAGCAAAAACCATGGAGAAGAGGCGTCCACGGATCGTTCTCCCGGAAGTCGAAACGAGGATATAGGCGGAAGAGCTTGTACGGTTGATTGCGAGCCAAAATCCCCGTTTCGGTGACCTGATAGAGAGTTCTGGGTTTGGAAGAAAAGGCCCCAGGGATCTCTTCGCAAACGATATCTTTAAATTGACCACCACATTTCGAAGGCGTTAACTAGCTGATGCTATAAACCTCAGGTGTCGAAGAGTATGCGCCTGTGACCACTTCTCGAAGACGTAGTGTTACCGCTGCTATAAGTACAGCCATCGATCGATGGACTACAGAGAGAAGGTAGCTGTGCCGAAGCATGTATTCAAGAATTGCCGACACGCAGTCCCCTGCTGTGTGGTGTGCACAGGGCAAACGACGGAGCGAGCGGTGGTGCGAAGGTCGATCTGCGCTATGACGCCAAGTAAACAACAAAACATCGCGCTCGGTAAAGTCAAAAAAGATAATGGGGACTATAAGAAGAGATTTAAAACGAGGACGGAATATTTGTTGGAAAATTTTTCCCATCGGTTGATCCAGAGGAGGATGAGGGGTTGCGCGAAATGAAACGTCAATGTGCTACAGAGGCGCAAGGTATAGTTGCCGATTAAGCAATTCTTGAGCACGAGGCGTAAGAGCTCTTAAGACGATGAACCATAAGAAGGCACCGAGACATGACGTAATCACCTAAGACGCAGCTCTGGAGGCGTGCCTGTTGATCCCGCGAGTCTTTACCGGGTTATTTAATCTTTACTTGGAAAAGAGCGTATTTCTATGTTACTGGAAAGTCCAAAACGTGAGATTTATTCCTAAACCCAAAAAGGCAGATGTGTCAGACCCGAGCAGCTATCGTCCAATTAGCTTGCTACCGGTACTGGGGAAAGCTTTGGATAGAGTCATGACCACATGCGTTAAGCACGCTGTGCAAGACGGCGGCGGTTTTAATAATAGGCAATTTGGATTTGGATTTGCAGAGGGTAAGTCGACTATCGATGCGTTAGAGTTGGTAGTCGGAGAAATCAAGCAGGCGAGGGAGCAAAGAAGCATTGTATCGTCGCGGACTTTCAGGGGTATTTGATGCAGCCTGGTGGCCATTAATCGTTTGCAAGTTCGAACGTAGGGATGGTCCGCGGAACCTGATATCATTAGTCAAAAGGTATTTCTTGCGACGACTGGTACAGGTCGAAATTTCGGAGGAAGTTGTCGCGACCGGTGGAAATCAGATTCCCACAGGGATCATGTTCTGGTCCCACATTCTGGAAGTTGTATGAAAGAATCTTTAAGGTCATATTGCTCAAAAGATGCTCTATTGTTGGGTTTTGCGGACGATACACTGTTGATCACCAAATCGAGATTGCTAATGGAGATAGAAACAAAACCGAACAGGACTTTCAACAGGTTGTATTAATGGTAAAGGGAGGTCAAGTTGAAATTTAACACAACAAACTTGGAGACGCTTTATTTTGGAACAAAACCGGGACAACGTCCTCATAGACTAGAGCTAGAAGGGAAAATAAACCCGTTCAAGGAAGCGATTATTTATCTCGACGTTAAATTAGACAACAAATTGAATTGGAAGGCGCACGTGCAATATGTCAAAAGTAAGGGCATCGAAATATCCAATAGAACGATGTCAGTAGCAAAGATAAACTGGAGACTCAGAGGCGAATCGTTGAGGACAGCCTGCGCCAGAGCACTACAACTGAAGATGCTGTATGCGGCATCTTTTGGGCGGAGTTTTGTAAGGTCAAGGAAGTCGGACAATTGACGAGCCTTCAGCGCATAACTGCTGTCAAGGTGGTGAGGCATACAGGACCACTTCCACGGAGGCAGTCCTGGTTATTAGTTGAATTCTCTTAATCGAATTTGTCGTCAGAGAGATGAGAGATCGAAGACTCGGAGATATAGGAAAAGGGCGGGAGGTTGTTGAAAGTGTGTGTCTTGACAGTAGGGAGGTTGAAGAAAAGATTGATATTTCTGAGTTACGCCATCCTGCTGATGTCAAGGGGATCGAGTTTGCTGAAGGCGATAAAACGCGACTGGGATCAGGATCTATACAGATGGTTTGCGTATGGAGCGGCGTTTTTTGTGTTCAAGGACGAGAGGGAAGTGTTTCCAAACTAAACTTGCGGATTGGAGCACAATTTTTTAGTGCGAGATGGAAGCTATATAGGAAGCTATTGAGTACGCCTTCGACCACTGGGGCACAAGTAGATAGCAAATCCGCCCTGACTGCGCTGGCAAATATGAACACCTCGATAGATCTTCAAGAGGCGTTTGGAGGATTGCGCACACGGCACTTGGGTTGAAAGATTTGAAGTTTTTTTGGGTTAGTTCACATGACGGCAATCGAGGAGGCGGCAGAGCGGATGAGTTGGCTAAAGAGGCAGCAACAGGGGAGTATCTTACATATCATTCATCTGTACCGAGGTCGTTAATTAAGGAAAAGCTGACAGTGAGAAGAGAGGTAGAACAACGGTGCAACTAGAGGTTAACACATAAATTTACACCGAGTATAGAAACTAAAGATAAGTTGGAGGTGAAACTCGATCATAAGATGGTGCAGCTAGTAGCAGGGCGCGGGGCCGTAAAGGTCTGCCTGCAAATGCGGCGAAGGCACAGATAGGGCCGAGCACGTGTAATTCGATCACCTACTCGAGATGGCAAACAGAGTTAGCAGCTAGAAAACTGGCCGTTGAAAAACTAGAATGGCCTAAGAACCTAGAAGAAGTCCAGGAAGTAGCTAACCAGAAAGCGTTCTGGGTAGTTTTTAATAAATTTGTAGGAAGGGTTAACAGACTGGACGACGAGAACCGCGTGTAAATTGGAGGGGGTGGGGATTGGAAAAATAAAGTATTGGCTTGGTATAATATTTGAGCAATTATCTGGCAATTACTAAAGAAAAGCAGGCGTTTGCTATTTTACAAGGCACAATTCACCTCAAACACGCGCTGGAAATATTGATACCACTTCCTATAAAATAGTTTAGAATATTCGTTTCCTAGGTGTGTTCCTATATAAAAATCAACTTGGAAAATTCACATTAACGACATTTCAAGTAGGTGAGAAAAGATATTAAATTTTCTTAGAATTTGTACTAAAACATGGTGGGGTGCTGACGTATATGTTTCTCTGGGTTCCTAAAAGGCGTATTTTAGGGCTGCTTTAGATTATGCCTGTATTGTATAAGGCTCCGCCAGTAACAACGCTCTTCGTAAGCTGGATATTTTGATTAATAAAGCCTTAAGAATTTGCCTGGATAATCATGAGTAATACCATTATGAACAGCAAATAAAATGTCTATTCTTCATAGCAGCATCAAAACTAATTACGAAAATGGAAAACTATACCTTGAGCTATTGGCTTTGTGCTGGTATCATCTTGTAAATGGAAAAATGCGGCTGCATTCCTTTATGGGATGGACGATAGAACCACAAACTTAACTCATATTAGCACAGAAAGTATTGTAAAAATGCGACTTTACAACTTGCCTCTTCGGCAAGAAAATGTTGTATTTAATCTTGTTTTTCAAAGCACGGTCCCTATTTTATAAGGAAAAAACAATGTATGGGGGTAGATATTTGGTTTTCAAAGATATCTCCAAAGAATCAAGTGTGCAGAATTCCCAGACAACAACTGCCGAAATACAAACTGTAACAGTTTGCCAACAAGGAGATAACGCGTATAACAAAGGATTTTTAGACAAAGGAAAGCAATCTTATTACTTTGAAACATCTTAACAGCTGCAGAATAAAAGATAACAAGCCCATTGCAAGTGTTGATTTACTAGACCGATGGTTAAGTGGCCTTATCTTTTAGAAGAAAGCTGTATATTTACGTGCAACTGTAACTAAATGTGCTCACATCAGGTGGTATAATTTATTTGTAGCAACTTTGTAATGTAAAGTTTTCTAACCAGTATGATTTTTTAATGCAAAATTTATATAGAGTAATTGCTTGAGAAATTTTATAAATTAACACTAATTTCAAATGGTAGAAAATCGAGCTTCTTGAAAATTTTTAGGGTGTTTTAAATAAATGCAGAAAAAATTACTTGTCGGGTTTTGAACGTAACAAAGTCTTCAAAATCCTCAACGATTCCTTAATTTTGCGATATGTCACATGTCGATCTTGATTGATGAGCTTGCGCACAGCATGGATGTCTCTCTGAGTGACTGCTGTTTTTGGAGCACCTGCTCTTGGATCATCGCTAAGACTAATCCAGCCACGTTTGAATTCTCTATCATCGTCGTTAAGTGTTCAGTCTTGGAACTGGTTAGACGCGTTTCTTATTCTGAGTTAACCTACACATTTCCCTAAAATGCCCTTTCACTATCTGCACGTAATAGTCTCTCTTTTCTGATCTCTTTTTATATATCTGTGTGTAGTATAACCCGCACTATTCGCCAAGAATGCCTTAGAACGTATCCTGCTTTTCCATTTCTTCTATTTTTTTTCTCCACAAATCTTCATTCTCCCACTATTTCTATAACATCTTTGTTATTAACTTTGTCTGTCCATGCTATCATCATCATACATCTGAAGCATAACGTTCCAAAGGCTTTTGATTTTCCTGTCTATTTCTCTTACTGTCCCTATTTCTTAAGCGTACAGTGCTGTGCTCCACACATATGCCCCAACAATGTTTTTTCTCTTTGTAGTCTTTGAACATACCCGCTGCTGTTTCTTGTTAGATACCGTTCGTTTCCCCTTCTATTTTTTTGTAAATATATACCCTATTTCACCGATATTCAGAAGTATGTAAAGGGGGTTAAGCAGCCCGTGGCTACCAAGATGCCACATCACTTGAACATTTATCGAATTAATATGAATTCACTTTGGCAACGAGAAATTGTTGACTGATCTAATGCATCATTGCCGAAAATAGAATTCAACTCGACGAGGCATTCTTGTTGAGATAATTGTCTTCAAAAATTATAAAAAACGATTGCGTGAATATGGTCACGGTTTATTTCCATTTTTCGATTAACTTGTTAACTTTGACAGTTCGTTGTAGCTACTGAGCATAGTAGTGCTAAGAAGCAAGTAATTGTACTGTTAGCGATTAGCTGAAAATAAATCGTAAGGAGAGTTTTTAACAAATTTCATTGTAACTACTATTTGTCGAAAAGGCATGTATAGTCAGTTTGAAAATAAAAAACTGTTATTTGTGCAAATAGAGTTTTCGTTACACTAGTGTCAAGTAATGGAATAAAGGCTATAGAACAATTTCTGTGCATGCCTGTCACTTGTAGCAAAATAAAGAGTCAATGTACAACGAAATACGTTCTTTTCTAAAGGTTTTGTAAACCTATTGCATCTCTGGACTATTAATCAACGTATGACAAATGTTTGAAACAAGAAGTGTTTGAAAAACGTGTCTTATATAAAATGGACAGAACTGCAAAAGTAGCTGTAGTATTTATGGAAAAAGTAGGACATTTCGAGTCAAAGTTTGCTTAAGAAAAAAAAGTTTACAGGGGGACCTGGCATTTAATTAACAAAAGTCAAAATAATACTCACAACTATCTCCAAAGGGCACATAATCTATAACTACAACTAAAAATCTTTTAAAACTATTTTAGATCCGATTACACCTTAACTATTCAGAATTAACAACAAACATTTATTAAAATGATAAAACAATTTTTATTATCGCTTTTAAATCACATAACATGTTGATTCTTAATATTTAAATATGTCTACACATCAAGTAGCAATTGTTTTAAATATAAATTAGAGCAAAATACACGTTCCGTTTACGGTTGCAAAAATCCAATCCCTGTGTGCTACTGTTCGACCATGTCCAGAGGGATATCCAAGAGCACAACCGGCTGGATGCATATAACTTACAACACCAACATGGACATATTTATTGTCTTCTAAACCTATTAATGGCCCTCCACTGTCGCCCTAAAAAACTTGATTATTAGGTACAACTGCAGCCTTGGTTGTTGCGTATCAAAAAAGCGCTCTACAAATTATTTTCAGTAAATAATTATTTTAGGGGATTTTTAATATTTAATTTAGGTATAATTACATATATTTGTGTAATACAATTTTAGAAATTAGTTAAAGTGAATTATTTTGCTGTTTTTGTACCAACAACTTTATATACCGTGAGAAAGGAATGTTAACTATAATTTTTCACGGCTCGAAATGTTTATATACATATATATATATATATATATATATTGCTGTAATTATAGGGTTAATTTTGGGGGTAGGTTAAGTCATTGGAGTCGTAGAATTAACAAGAGAAACGCCCAAGTAACAAAAACATGGAATTACAGATATTAGAAGAGTAAATAGGTCATTATAAATAATATTAGTTGCAAGCACACTGTATATAGCAGTACCTACGCTTAGAACACATATCCAAGAGTAGCTACTTGCAAAGAGTAGAATTTAAAAATATAATTAAACGCATTAAAATTAAATCAGTGCAAAACCTGCATGAATTGGCTAGATAAACATTCAAAAAGTGTGTTAAGATATCATCGTAAACGCACGCAGAAATTTGCATGATTTAAAAGCGTACGTGATCTAAAAGAATCACACTTGTTTGAAAATCCAATTTATTAGGAAATAAACAAACACCAAATTTTTTCTATTTAGATTAGAATAAGGCCAACAAAAAATACTACGTGATCGATATGAACGAAAATTCCTGAAATTTCTGAAGTAGATGTAAGGTATGACATTTAAATTACGTGACTTAGAGCACCGTGTCATGCAACTAAAATACATACAATTAGTAAACTTTCCAAAATAACAAGTGATAATACGCTTGGCCTCGCCTAGCACGTAAAGCCAACGAATCACAAACAAAAGGGGGACGATCCTATAAATATCTTGAAAATTGAATATCGAGTTAGTATACTTTGAAACTGGGCAGTTACTATACTTGAAAGTGCTAAATATTTACGTGAATAATAAATTAAATTAGCAGTGAAATTCTAGAGTGTATAATTGTGCAAAAAATGCCGTACTTCTGGGACGTAAGTAGATAAGGTTTAGGAAATTATACCATTTCTAATAATAAATAAAACAGGACTCTCAATTACCATCTCAATTACCATCTGAATTACAATCTCAATTATCATCTTAATTATCATCGTGATTAACATCCGAAAACTACCATTTCCATCTTAAATTACAATCAAAATAATGTTACGATTCCTGTTAGAACTTTAAATTACGAGTCAATACGATCAGAAATACAATTTCGGAGAATGCTGCCTGTACAAGCAAATCGATGGTAAATATTGTATTGCGGAAATGAAAAACCTTTCATTGGAATAAACGCACCGATAACGATTTGGAGATCGACTTCAATTCTTAGGAGCACCTACAAAACCACCTCAGGTTAGAGATTTTTATATGACTTATTTTTAAAACTGTTGTATCTCAAATATTTTGGATATGATTTATTTTTTAAACTGTTTTATCTCAATAATAATTTAAAGTGTAAGAGCCGACAAATTGGGGTTGTGTAAATTTATGAAAAACATAGACATCTTGAAACGTTTCAATAGGTTTTTAAAGGTAATAAAAAAGCTCGTTTTGCTGGCTTGATTTTTTAAAAATTTGACAGATGTATATGATTTAAAAAGGGAGAAGATATTTAAAAGGGTTGTAAATATTCAATCATTATACTGTGTATTGTAGAAGTGCTTTATTTAATTGAATCAGCTAGTCGAAAATTATAAATAAACATTTTCACAAGTGCTTGAGTTGAAGAAGGGACTAACAGGGGTTAACACGGCATTTTATTGCACCCAATCGTAGGGACTGAGAGCGAGTAACACAGCAATATATACATATATATATATATATATATATATATATATATATATATATATTGCTGCGGTCTCTATGGATTTTATACTTATAACATCAAGCCCCAGCGTTGGGCCGTCATAAGATTGCTGTGGTCTCGGGGATTTAAAACTTTTTATCATCGAGCCAATGTCATCAAATAATTTTCATAAATGCACTACTTTAAAAAAAATTTCTTACCCTGTTACTTCTGCTTCAAAGATCTTCAGCAGTTTCCCTGGCTAGCTCAGCTGTGCCTCTTCTCGAATACCTAAATATACAACAATTCTTCCTTCACACGCGCACACCATTCAATAAAATCACCAAAAAATACAACAATCATACAATCTTTTATTTACCGCTATTTACAGACAAATTATTTACATGTATAAAAACAGTTTGGTACAGTAATTACAAACTCAAAATGTGATATGTTTTTAAAATCCTTAATTTTCTACTTATTTGCAAACAGATTTAATGAGATATGAGTAGATGGGCACCACATATTACCCTACATTGACAGTACACTGGAGTATGGTGAGCTCATAATAATCCAGTTTATTTAGTATATGCCTTTTACCTTGCATAGATTAATACAAAAGTTATAGACCCGTTTACCCTTACAACGTAATTTATATTCAGAATAAAATTTAGTAAGTTTTAAATACTCCCCTTTTCAATATTTAAACCCCAATAAATTGTCCATTAAATGTATCTTTTTCAATAAGTTTATATAACCATAAATAAACCCCAAAATTCACTCACACATTACCAATATTTCACAAAAGTTTATCACACAACAGAAATTTGAAATAAATTATCTGGAGAATGCTTCAGGCTTCCATTCCTTCAACGACGATCACTAGAACACCTTGGCTTCGTGACCATGCGCTGTGATACTCAGCTATTCACAGACAATAACCCCAATTTGCGAGCCAAGCGCCTCGTTTCAAAGTACCATTTCATATCAGCCTACACTCCTGGTTGTTTGTGAAGCTTACCCCACATATATGATACTTCCATTTATGATTTTGTAGCTTAGTATAGTACTAGCCAGACCTCTATTAATTTAATATACACTACACGTATTTCGCGTTAATAAATAGAAGGCCACTACTAATAATTTACACGTGCTAGCACTATATTTACTGTATTATAAACATATCTAATACTCACATAACCAAAACTCTACTATAATGTTAGTCTACTGTAATAAAGTAGTATAAAAGCGACGAGAAGACAAAGAGACTCCCAGTAACTATGCTCGAGTATATATATCGTTCAAAATGCTACCCCCAGACACACTTCACGTGAAAAGCTTATTTTCAAATTTAGATTCTACAAATTTTGATACAACCGTGTTGAAAATTTCTGAAATTTACTCCGTCTACGTGCCGTGCGTATCCGAAATCGCTCCCACTTGTCGCGTTTGTCTACGTTTGTAAAACTGTTTCTTCTTAACCAATGATGATATCCTCTGTTGTCATAAAGCTCCGCCTAAACTATCTTTATTTCTGTCTGATGCATGTCTGCTGTCGCGTTCAAAACCCCACTTGAGTTATAGAAAATCGATATTGCTGACAGCCTATCTTTGCTCCACGTAGATTAGTACGTGCGTTTCCAATATCAACGCTTTTATTTTTATCTCTATCTGTAGTATACAACCGATCGTGCAATTCCTTTGTTCTTTGAGAACTTTGTTAGCTTGTTATTCAAACCAAACTGACGTTTGAAAATATTTTTTATGAAGTCTTATTTTAATATGCTCATAATTTCAACGAATGTAATCTTTTTTAAAAACGCAGGTGTTCGTTAATTATCGACCGTTTCCCACAACAATTCTTAGATTTTATATTTCGTCGTATTTGTATAAAACTGACGTTTGTTTGTTACAACGAACTTTTGTCTTGGAATTATTGATTTTCTTCCCTAGTGGGGTTTCTTATGCTTTTACGTGTTGGAAAAATAAATTATAATTAATTATGCGTATTCTATTTGTTTTAAAACTGTTTCTCCTTATGTAGCTTTTAATCTTTCAATTATTAATTATAAAAATACGCCAATACTTGTCCGTTCTCTCTAAATGAAATGAATAAATTTTGCGCGTAAATAATTTGTTCTTTTCTCTATACAGGGTGGTTGAAATTTTATTGTTTACCCCAAATTTAATCCTTTGAATCCACAACTATATATATATATATATATATATATATATATATATTGGGCCTCTCTGGGTCTCTGCCCCACGCTTGGGCCAACATAAAATTTGCAGTGTATTTCTCTGGATTATACCCTTGCGAAAACTACCTAAATATTTTTTCTGGAAAACAAAAAATATATTCTAATTTCTGAAAAACGCCTCCTTTTTATTTCTGCATACCACGGCTAGCTCTAAAACCTGCTTCTTCATAGATACTTACGATCCTAAGTTTACTCTTTCTCACATATACTGCCAAATAAAATTACCACTCAAATAATGCAACGAAACATACAACCTTTTATTCATACAGATTAAAATTTTCCATTACCAAGTAAATATTTACACATTCGGATATACAGCTTTATAAAATATTACAATCACAATCATTAAATCCTTTAAAATTTTATGCCTTTAATTTATTTCGACAGTTTTTGTTTTATATGAGTAGATGCGCCCGTCTCGACACCCTAAATTGACTTTTACTCTAGTCTATGGTGAGCTCAGTATAAACCCAGTTACTCTAAATGTCTAAATACATCGTATCTTTGTTTTTAACAACCCTAAAGACCCGTTTACTCTTTACATTGAATTTTTATGTCATTTATGTACATCTTTAAATAATAAATACAAATTGTCCTTTACACATGCCCTTCAAATAAGCTTTTATGTTCATCAAGTACACACCCAATGATAAGTCGGTCTACTTAATTGGTGTAAACACAATCAACAGCTCGCTAAATTTGTAATTTTAAATAGTTTATGGCTGTAAATTTATGAGTACTTGATGGTGTACAAGTCCGAATAATTATTGTATTCAAATTTATATTATAGAAGAGAGTGGAATTATAATTTATATGAATAATATGGATAAAATTAGAAAACTTGACATTACAGGAAAAATCAAAAGTGACATACCTCAAAACCTAGAAAATGGCAATATATGTAAAATATGTAACAAGAAATTTAAAGGACACGGTTTACATTACGTGACCTCAGCTAGAGACTTCTACTTTGCGGTAAATACTTTCAAATACGTCTAAAATAACAAATCAACAGAAAAAAATGCGGGTTTTTGCGATTTATGCGTAAAAAACGAGATTTCTGTACCCAATTTTGAGGTTATGTAACCCGATTACGTGTTATTTTAATTTTGCTTTATTTATGTTTAGGGTATTAATTGTGATATAATAAAAGGGCGAACACATTTGGGTAGTTATTTCTGATAATCTGCTTTGAATACAACTCACACAAGGTTGGAATATTTGACAAAAAAAATTTTGCTTAACCTTTTCTAAGAATATGTTAGGAGTATAACTTAGTTATTTTGACTGTTTTATTTTTATCGCAAATGCACACCACTAAACTATTAAATACTTACGTTTTCGGTTACTATTATAGCTCATTACCATTTTTATTATAAGAATTAAATTTTATTTTTATTTTGTGAAGGTTTAAAGCATATTTCATAATTATTGTCCCATTCTGAGATGTTAGTGTATAAGAATAACAAGGATGTGCAATAATTAGGTAAAACATTGTTGAATATTACTTCACTAATATTATTTGTTGCCGAGGGTATCATCACAGATTGTCTGTGGTATCATTAAGGTTATTCGATGCTGACTGTCAACGAAACAATATAAACACAGTTAAAGTGAGGCGGGGTTAGGTTTCTGTAATAAAAGAGATTCTGTTATTGTTTTAATAGTTGCATTAATATTATTCGGAGCTTCAGGTAGAGCCGAATTTATTTAAGAAGAGCCTGTACGTCATTTGACATATGCGCAAACCTTGAAAGTCAGTGGCGTACCGGATTTAATAATTTTTATCAAACTCCATAGAGTAAATATTCTAAAATAAAGTTTTATTTTGTTGGTAGTTTAAATTTGCAGAATACGCGAATAAGCAAAGCATAAAACACAAAGAAATAGAAAGAAAACTATGAAAGCGTAAGAAATACATATAGAATATCAAAGTCTCAAATATCAATTGACATTTAGTATCAAATTATCTATGTTACTTATATGCTGCACGAACAGGATTATTTATAAATAATGGACTAATCTGACACCGTTTTAGCCGTGTGCGCATGATGACGTTCAGGCTCTTCTTAAATAAATTCTACTATTCGAGATAATCGAACAGGTGCATGAGTGGAAATAGTGTTAGGTATAAATAATGCTGAGGTGAAAATTGAGGTTTCAGCTTAGATTAGTAGTCGAAATGTTTTACTACTAAGAAGAAATAATCGAACGGGTGTAAGAACGGAATTAGTGTTGAGGTATGAACAGTGCTGAGGCAAAAATAGTGCTGATGTTTCAACTTAGGATAGTAGTCGAAACGTTTTATTAGTAAGACATTATAATTAAACGAGTGCATGAGCGAACATAAATAGTGCTGAAGCGAAAAGAGTGCTGTGGTTTAAACTTAGGTTAGTAGTCGAAATGTTTTACAACTAAAACAAAATAATCGAATGGGTGCATGAACGGAAAAGTTTTGAGACCTAAATACTGCTAAGGCGAAAATAGTATTGAGGTTTCAACTTAGGTTAGTAGTCGAAATATTTTACTACTAAGACACAATCGAAAGAGTGCGTGAGCGGACATAGTGTTCAGACTTAGATACTGCTCAGGCGAAAATAGGGTTGAGGTGTCAACTTAGGATAGTAGTCAAAACGTTTTACCACTAAGACAAATAATCGAACGGTTGCATGGGCGATAGTCTTGAGACATAAATAGTGCTGAGGCAAAAATAGTGTTGTGGTTTCAGCTTGGGTTAGTAGTCGAAATGTTTTACTACTAATACAAATTAATCGAACGGCTGCATGGGCTAAAATAGTGTTAAGGTATAAATAGTGCTGAGGCGAAAACAGTGTTGAGGCTTCTACCTAGGTTAGTAGTTGAAATGTTTTACTACTAAGACAAAATGCTCGAACGAGTGCATGAGCGAAAATAGGGTTAAGGTATAAATAGTGCTAAGGCGAAAACAGTGTAGAGGTTTGAACTTAGGTTAAAAGTTGAAATGTTTTACTACTAAGCCAAAATGATCGAACGGGTGCATAGGCGGAAATAGTGTTAAGGTATAAATAGTGTTGAGGTGAAAACAATTGTTGAGGATTTAACTTAGAGTATTTGAAATGTTTTACTACTAAGACAAAATGATTGAACGGGTGCATGAGCGGAAATAGTGTTAAGGTATAAATAGTGCTGAGGCTAAAACAGTGTTAAGGTTTTAACTTAGGTTAGTAGTTGAAATGTTTTACTACTGAGACAAAATGATCGAACGGGTGCATGGCCGGAAATAGTGTTAAGGTATAAATATTGCTGAGGCGAAAACAGTGTTGAGGTTTTAACTTAGGTTAGTAGTTGAAATGTTTTACTACGAAGAAAAATAATCAAACGGGTGCGGGCGCAGAAATAGTGTTGAGGTATAAATAGTGCTGAAGCGAAAATAGTGTTGAGGTTTCAACTTAGGTTAGTAGTTGAAATGTTTTACTACTAAGACAAAATAATCGGACGGGTATATGAGCGGAAATAGTGTTGAGGTATATACAGTGCTGGAGCGAAAATAGTGTTGAGGTTTCAACTTAGGTTAGTAGTTGAAATGTTTGACTACTAAGACAAAATAATCGGACTGGTGCATGCGCAGAAATAGTGTTGAGGTATAACCAGTGCTGAAGCAAAAATAGTGTTGAGGTTTCAAGTTAGGTTAGTGGTTGAAATGTTTTACTACTAAGAAAAAATAATCAAACGGGTGTGAGTCCAGAAATAGTGTTGAGGTATAAATAGTGCTAAAGCGAAAATAGTGTTGAGGTTTCAACTTAGGTTAGTAGTCGAAATGTTTTACTACTAAGACAAAATAATCGGACGGGTATATGAGCGGAAATAGTGTTGAGGTATATACAGTGCTGGAGCGAAAATAGTGTTGAGGTTTCAACTTAGGTTAGTAGTTGAAATGTTTGACTACTAAGACAAAATAATCGGACTGGTGCATGCGCAGAAATAGTGTTGAGGTATAAACAGTGCTGAAGCAAAAATAGTGTTGAGGTTTCAAGTTAGGTTAGTGGTTGAAATGTTTTACTACTAAGAAAAATAATCAAACGGGTGTGAGTCCAGAAATAGTGTTGAGGTATAAATAGTGCTAAAGCGAAAATAGTGTTGAGGTTTCAACTTAGGTTAGTAGTCGAAATGTTTTACTACTAAGATAATATAATCGGACGGGTATATGAGCGGAAATAGTGTTGAGGTGTATACAGTGCTGAAGCAAAAATAGTGTTGAGGTTTCAACTTAGGTTAGTAGTCGAAATGTTTTACTACTAAGACAAAATAATCGGACGGGTATATGAGCGGAAATAGTGTTGAGGTGTATACAGTGCTGGGGCGAAAATAGTGTTGAGGTTTCAACTTAGGTTAGGAGTTGAAATGTTTTACTACTAAAACAAAATAATAGGACGGGTGCATGCGCAGAAAAAGTGTTGAGGTATAAATAGTGCTGAAGCGAAAATAGTGTTGAGGTTTCAACTTAGGTTAGTAGTCGAAATGTTTTACTACTAAAACAAAATAATCGGACGGGTATATGAGCAGAAATAGTGTTGAGGTATATACAGTGCTGGAGCGAAAATAGTGTTGAGGTTTCAACTTAGGTTAGTAGTTGAAATGTTTGACTGGTGCATGCGCAGAAATAGTGTTGAGGTATAACCAGTGCTGAAGCAAAAATAGTGTTGAGGTTTCAAGTTAGGTTAGTGGTTGAAATGTTTTACTACTAAGAAAAAATAATCAAACGGGTGTGAGTCCAGAAATAGTGTTGAGGTATAAATAGTGCTGAAGCGAAAATAGTGTTGAGGTTTCAACTTAGGTTAGTAGTTGAAATGTTTTACTACTAAGACAAAATAATCGGACGGGTATATGAGCGGAAATAGTGTTGAGGTATATACAGTGCTGGAGCGAAAATAGTGTTGAGGTTTCAACTTAGGTTAGTAGTTGAAATGTTTGACTACTAAGACAAAATAATCGGACTGGTGCATGCGCAGAAATAGTGTTGAGGTATAACCAGTGCTGAAGCAAAAATAGTGTTGAGGTTTCAAGTTAGGTTAGTGGTTGAAATGTTTTACTACTAAGAAAAATAATCAAACGGGTGTGAGTCCAGAAATAGTGTTGAGGTATAAATAGTGCTAAAGCGAAAATAGTGTTGAGGTTTCAACTTAGGTTAGTAGTCGAAATGTTTTACTACTAAGATAATATAATCGAACGGGTATTTGAGCGGAAATAGTGTTGAGGTGTATACAGTGCTGAAGCAAAAATAGTGTTGAGGTTTCAACTTAGGTTAGTAGTCGAAATGTTTTACTACTAAGACAAAATAATCGGACGGGTATATGAGCGGAAATAGTGTTGAGGTATATACAGTGCTGGAGCGAAAATAGTGTTGAGGTTTCAACTTAGGTTAGTAGTTGAAATGTTTGACTACTAAGACAAAATAATCGGACTGGTGCATGCGCAGAAATAGTGTTGAGGTATAAACAGTGCTGAAGCAAAAATAGTGTTGAGGTTTCAAGTTAGGTTAGTGGTTGAAATGTTTTACTACTAAGAAAAAATAATCAAACGGGTGTGAGTCCAGAAATAGTGTTGAGGTATAAATAGTGCTAAAGCGAAAATAGTGTTGAGGTTTCAACTTAGGTTAGTAGTCGAAATGTTTTACTACTAAGATAATATAATCGGACGGGTATATGAGCGGAAATAGTGTTGAGGTGTATACAGTGCTGAAGCAAAAATAGTGTTGAGGTTTCAACTTAGGTTAGTAGTCGAAATGTTTTACTACTAAGACAAAATAATCGGACGGGTATATGAGCGGAAATAGTGTTGAGGTGTATACAGTGCTGGGGCGAAAATAGTGTTGAGGTTTCAACTTAGGTTAGGAGTTGAAATGTTTTACTACTAAAACAAAATAATAGGACGGGTGCATGCGCAGAAAAAGTGTTGAGGTATAAATAGTGCTGAAGCGAAAATAGTGTTGAGGTTTCAACTTAGGTTAGTAGTCGAAATGTTTTACTACTAAGACAAAATAATCGGACGGGTATATGAGCAGAAATAGTGTTGAGGTATATACAGTGCTGGAGCGAAAATAGTGTTGAGGTTTCAACTTAGGTTAGTAGTTGAAATGTTTGACTACTAAGACAAAATAATCGGACGGGTGCATGCGCAGAAATAGTGTTGAGGTATAAACAGTGCTGAAGCGAAAATAGTATTGAGGTTTCAAGTTAGGTTAGTGGTTGAAATGTTTTACTACTAAAACAAAATAATAGGACGGGTGCATGCGTAGAAATAGTGTTGAGGTATAAATAGTACTGAAGCGAAAATAGTGTTGAGGTTTCAACTTAGGTTAGTAGTTGAAATGTTTTACTACTAAAAAAAATAATCAAACGGGTGCGGGCGCAGAAATAGTGTTGAGGTATAAACAGTGCTGAAGAGAAAATATTGTTGAGGTTTCAACTTAGGTTAGTAGTCGAAATGTTTTACTACTAAAACAAAGTAATCGGACGGGTATATGAACGGAAATATTGTTGAGGTATATACAGTGCTGGAGCGAAAATGGTGTTGAGGTTTCAACTTAAGTTAGTAGTTGAAATGTTTGACTACTAAGATAAAATAATTGGACGGGTGCATGCGCAGAAATTGTGTTGAGGTATAACCAGTGCTGAAGCGAAAATAGTGTTGAGGTTGCAACTTAGGTTAGTAGTTGAAGTATCTTACTACTAAGACAAAATAATCGAACTGGTGTAGGGCGGAAATAGTGTTCAGGTACATACAGTGCTGGAACGGAAATAGTGTTGAGGTTTCAACTTAGGTTAGTAGTCGATATGTTTTATTACTAAGGCAGGATAACCGAATGTGTGCATGAAGGAGTATAGTGTTGAGGCATAGATAGTGCCAAGGTGAAAATAGTGTTGAAGTGTCTACTTAGTTTAGTAGTCATAACGTTTTACTACTAAGTTGCAATGATGAATTTGATACATGTGTGAAAATACTGTTGTGATTTCAATATAGGTCACTAGGCAGCACATTTTACTACAAGGCAAAATCCAAGATGGGTTCAACATTAACTGTATGGTACCGCAGCATAACCCAGCATTACATCTACGATTATGCTTTATAAAGCCCTCTCGTTACAAGTCCTCGACGATAACGGCTTTGTCGTGTCGAAAATACTCATATATATCAATGTCAAGAAGAACTTGCACACGCACCGACGAAGGTAACGTTCGGCAATTGATTTGTTTTGTAAAAGAGTTCGGAATAGTTAATACAATAAGTGAATATCAAATGAAAACATATAAACAAGCAATTGCAAAAGATACATCATTATACCAGAACAATTGCAACACAATTAGGAAGCCGTGCTAATTCATATGTTTGACATTTAATTACTGTGAAGTTTGTTATATTCGACTGGTTGTTGACGTTACATTAGTAACACTATTGTTGGATAAAAAATACGTATTTATTTTAAAGAAGAAACCATACATGTATAAAATCTGCAAAAACTCTGTTTTTAATTAGCATTTCATTTTATAGTCTGCTGTATTAGTTTTCAACTTTAGGCGTGGTCTGTGATTCCATTCAATAACCCGCAAAACTTCAATTGTATTATCAATAGCGAAATAAGATCGACAATTTCAGAACGAAAGATTGAACTGAATGCAGTCATTATTTTTTCACAAATTATGCTACGCCAATGATCTGTTCAAAAACTGACAATCTGTGTTTAAGGGTTATAGCTATTCTATGTATGTTTATGAATCAATTTTTGAGAGCCTTCGTTGTTGTGACGCGCATTGACATTTAAATTACAATTTCATACTGCAAGGAATATGTTATTGTTCTGTCTCAAATAGTGTCAAAAGCTCTTCCAACCGTCAAAACTTATAAAAGGCGAGGTTATTCTTATAATAGTATCAAGCGCGCTTTGTATATTCATTCGCGATCCATGGTCGCGTGACATTTCAGTAAAAAGTAGTTCCAGGTTTTGGAATTTATTAAACCAAATTTACTGAAAAACCCGCTAATTTTTCATTAGTATTTGAAAATGTACGTGTTTTTGTATGGTTTCTAATAATTTTTAATTATTTTTGACGGGTCACGTAATGTAAACCGGCACCAATTTAAAAATGAAAGAGGAGTTAAAATTCATACAAGAACAGCTCATAGAGAATTCAACAACATAAAAACAAATTTTGATGTGAACAAAAATCCAAGCGCTAACGACGAAAGTAGAAACCCACCGAGCGATGATAAGGAAATATGGAATCTGAATAGTGTTTTAGCATCCCTAAAACGAAACGGTAATGTAATAAAACGTATTCCAAAAAGTGTTAGACCGCAAGTTGCTATGAAATTAACTGAAGTCATAGATGAATGTGTAAAATTAAATTCAGTGTCAGCTTGGAAAGACCTTTTTGTTCCCATATAAAATATTGGCTATTCCAAATTTACGATCAAAAATAAATCAGATACCGTTACAAAAAATTTTTTAGATAATATAAAAAAATATTCTATTCCAGATCATGTTGAGACTCATACAAAAAAAAGTTTTACTTAATAAATGGATCTCAAAAAAAGTCATTTCAAAAGTTTCAGATGGTGACCTATCATCTGCTATCAAAATTTTGTGTTCAAATGAAACCTTTTCAGATTATGACAACGCTACACTTGAAAATTTAAAATTAAAACATCCAAAATCTACCACAACATACCCAAACTTCGACACACATTGTAATTTAGTCATTTCCGATAAAGATACTCTATTGGCAATAAAATCCTTCAAAACCAGCTCGGCTGGTGGTATGGATTCACTTCGCCCCTCACACCTACAAGACCTTATAAGTTTTTCAACAGGGATTCATGCACAGAATCTTTTGAAATCAATAACATCATTATGCAATCTGATGCTATCTGGAAATATAACAAACGACATATGCCCAATTTTATACGGAGCATCATTATGCGCTATAAAAAAGAAAGACGGTGGGATTAGACCGATTGCAATAGGTACTGTCTACCGTAGGTTAACATCTAAAATATGCTGTAAACACATAAATGAAAACTTAGGGAAATTATTTAGACCATTACAATTCGGTTTTGCAACCCTAAATGGCTGCGAAATTGTAGCTCACGCTGCTCGCATATGTTTAAATAACTTTCAGGAAGAAAAAATATTATTGAAAATAGACTTTAAAAACGCTTTTAATTCGATACATAGACATACAATTTTTGATAAAATTCATAAACATACTCCAAATTTGTCCGCCTATATAAGACAATGCTATGAACACTCTTCGTTTCTCTCTTTTGACAAAAATATCATTTATTCAGAAAGGGGACTACAACAAGGAGATCCTCTAGGACCGCCCCTATTTTGTTTAGCAATTAACGACTTAATTAAATGTATAAACACAGAGTTTAATGTATGGTATTTAGACGATGGTTGCATCGGCGGCAATATTATATCGGTTTTTGAGAACTTTAAAACAATAATTGAAAATTCCAAATCTATCGGATTAGAAATTAATTTTGAAAAATGCGAATTACTAAACATTTCACCAAAGAATAGAAAATACATTCAAGAGCTATTCAACTCTATTGCCCCAAATATTGCCATACCAGATAAAAATAATTGGACCCTACTTGGAGCACCTCTTTGTGCAGAATCAATCTCCAACTGTATAAATAAAAAAATTGATTCATTATCAATAATGGCCGATCGACTACGATCCAATATGATCCCGTCGCATATATCATTCTTCCTACTTAAAAATTGCTTTGCCATTCCCAAACTGACATACATTCTAAGATGTAGTCCAACCTGGATATACCCGGACATATTAAGTTCCTTCGACAATTTACTACACAATACTCTAGAGGAAATCCTAAACATCAAACTTAATCCAACCGAATGGGCACAAGCTTCATTACCTATTAAAAGAGGTGGGCTAGGAATGAACGGCCCATTCACTTGCGTTACCAACATTTTATCTTCAATTAATGCATCCTGGCTTCTAATTCAAAATATCTTTTTAAATTTCGAAAATGTTCCGAACGAAACTCTACATTTAGAGACAGAAAATTTATGGAAATCTAAAACAAAAATAACTAATATAACACACAACAAATCTATCCAGAAAGAATGGGACATACCTTTATTAGATATTGCTTCAAAAAATATGCTTGAATCTGCTTCAAATCATATACATAAGGCACGCATTCTTGCAGTTTCATCAAAATACTCAGGTATTTGGCTAGAAGCTCTACCGTCGGCTTCATTAGGGACTTTATTAGACAACAATTCTTTTAGAATTGCCGCAGGACTTAGATTAGGCGCGAAGTTATGCACACCACATACATGCATCTGCGGAACTGAAGTAAATGAATTAGCTATTCATGGACTTAGTTGTCGTCTTAGCGCAGGCCGTCACGTACGTCATAATATCATAAATGACCTAATTAAACGAGCGCTAGTTTCGGCTGACGTTCCTTCTATCCTTGAACCTTATTATTTATTCAGAGATGACGGCAAAGGCCAGACGGAATTAGTTTAATACCATGGAAGTTAGGAAAGCAGCAATTTGGGATTTTACTTGTTGTGACACACTTGCTCCCTCACATGTAACTGCTTGTTCACATAAACCCGGTTCTGCAGCAATTACCGGAGAAAACATAAAATTAAAAAAATATTCTTCCTTATCAGATCTTTATCTATTTTATCCAGTTTCGATCGAAACCTTCGGAACCTTTGGAGAACTAGGATTAAAATTCTTAAAAGAAATAGGTAAAAGAATTACACACAATACATACGACAATAGAGCGACTAACTTCCTGTTACAGAGGATTGCTTTAGCAATTCAAAGAGGAAACGCTATTTCTGTTCTCGGAACAATCCCACCATCTAAAAATCTAAAAGAATTTTCTTTTTTACCCTCAAAATCTTTAGATAATAACACGTACACTAAAAACAATAATAAAACATATCCAATCGTTAAACATGTATCTGATTTATTTTACTCAGATTTAATTAGAAACCAGAAGAATGACCATAGATCTCTTAGTATAAACAACCTAAAGGAAAACGTTAATGTTTCAAAAACAAACAATACAATGAATAATGAATTCACATCCAAAAGAGAAAGTATTAAAGATAAAAAAATGAGAGAAACAAAAATACAAAAAGAACTTAATGTAAATTTTCCAAGAACACGTGGTTTAAAAAATTTAGGCAATACTTGCTTTTTCAATTCCGTTATACAATGTCTTGGACAAACACCATACTTATTACAATTACTTCTTGAAAATTCAAATTCAGAACAATATTTCCAATCACCTAATTCATTTGATGAAGGTTTTGAAAAAGGGCACCCTTTAAAACACATTTTAGCACAAACGCTAAAAGAATTACTAAATGGTAAACCAGAAATATATAACCCCAGTATACTGCTTTCAAGACTTAAGCAAACAATGCCACAGTTTGCTGGAAACAAACAACACGACTCACATGAATTGCTACGACATCTGTTAGAAGCAATACGTGAAGATCATTTAAGAAATTATCAAGCAGTAATTTTACAAAAAACGGAACTAAATATAAAAATAAATCCATCATGTATTGAAAAATATAGAGAAGGTATACAAATTTATGAACAGCAGAACTTTGAGCTATTATTACCCACTGAACAGGTATTTCGAGGCACATTAATTAGTACAATTCAGTGCCAAGATTGCAACCACATTTCACATCGAGATGAACCCTTCCTTGATCTGAGCTTACCAATATCAGAAAACAAATTTCTCCATTATTTCATCACAAAATAAAAGAATTTGGCGAACATAAATCATCACAACACCAAATAAAGAAAGAAAAACTTATAATTAAAGAATCTCACAGAAAACAACAAAAGTGCTCTAATCAAGTAGGATCTACTGGCAACCAAACTGTCACCAGCCGAATTGAAAATATAAAGAAAGCAATCCAAAAGGCCAATCTTACATTAATAGAAGATACCATCGACAGAAATACATCCTTATTTAATGACAGCAAGCAAATACATAATGTCTATGAAGATTTTGATATATACAAAGATGAAAAACAGATGAAGAACATTATATAAACGATACATATAGAAATACTACAGTTCCAAAATATCAATTTGAAAAACTGATTACTCCGTACAATCTTGTTTAAACCAATTTACTGCATGTGAGTTACTTACCGGAAATAATAAAATAGTCTGTGATTGGTGCACAAAGAGACAAGTTGGACCTGATAAAAAATGTTTATACCAATGCCATTAAGCAAATTTTAATCAACATTCCACCTCCTGTATTGATTTTACATTTAAAAGATTTCAAACACTAAGGTTTCGGTCAACAAAATTGAATGACCAAGTATTGTTCCCTATATTACTGGATTTAACACCATTTTGCTTAAAGAATGTCAAAACCTTCAAGGGCTGAACTTTAATCAATCCAAAGTATTATACACATTATACGGAGTTATACAGCATAACGGTTCTATTCATCATGGACACTATGTCGCATATGTAAAAGTAAGAACGACGTTAGATAACGACAGTCACCGTTGGCAATTCCTACCTAAAAATAAAAAACATTTATTGTTTTCACAACTCAAAACCACAAAAAGTAACACTGACATTTCAATGGGAAAATGGTATTATATTAATGACTCAAATATTTCCGAAGTGCCTGAAAAAAAAGTCCTTGAGACACAGGCATATTTATTATTCTATGAACGAATATTGTAATGTTTTTACTTTAACTAATTGTATATGTATGTAATGTAGTTATTATTTAAAATAAAAAAATGTGTTAATTTAAAAAAAAAAAAAAAAAAAAATGTGTCAAATCACTTTAGCACAAAATAACAGCACAAAATGTGTAAGCAATAGCAATAGAAATCAATTTGGTTACCTGGAATAAGCTTTTTCGTCGTCACCTTTTAAGATGTTGTCCACCAAACCTCGTCGTTGCTTCCATACACCTCTATGATATGTGTAGATTAAACCCATTTCCAATCGCTATCCAAATCTCTGCAGACGCCTTCAATGTTTCTACCCAGATAAATGTCCAAACCAAATTAATAACTTTCCACATCTACCAAACACCAAGCATCCTCGTTCCAACAATTTCTCAGCACGCTTACCTTAGTAATATCCCTCCGTTAGTTCTTTGAATGTAAGTACAGCAACGTCTACAACATCGCATCCACTTGTGCAATTCACACTTTTATTTAACCTTCGACGGACTGTACTAACACTGTTTTTATAAAAATTTACATTTGGAAGTTACCGTAAAAGCTAAGCGAAATCAAAGAAATAAGCGAAATAAGAGCGGGCTTTTGACCGAGAGGATGGCTATTTGCCACAGGCCGCTCCATCGTCAAGTAGCTCGTCTAACGGGACTGACGGATGTGCATCCCCAACGACTTCACTTGTGTACCCATTTCTCGGAGCTCCGCACAGCTGGAGAACTCCCTCAAGTTATCACCGTTCCACTGCTCACCTTTGTTCGCCCGGAGGCGGTGGTAGATAACTGTTGCTGCTTTGGAATCTGGGCAGCAACTGCGAGCTTTACTGCATCTCCTAGTGTATTTATATCCGTCGATACACACTTCCTGCCCCTATTTCAGTTGAAAAGCTCCCCTACTGTAATTGATTAAAAAAATTTGTACGTAACAAACTTTGTAAATCTGCCAATTCTCATTACATCGTCGCTTTAGTCTGAAAACTGGTCAACAAAATACAACGGTCGCGAGCCACCATGGGAATTAAACGGCCCATGGACCAATCGCGGTAATAGCTCTCGTCGCACTTTGTTCGTGGGCGATGAACCAAAATTGCAGGACAGAAAATAAATCACTTCACAGGGGCTAATCTTTTAAAGTCTCCGGCTAGCACAAACACAACTTAACTAAACTAAACTAAGATCCTTATTTTATGAATATTAATAACAGTTCTGGGTGAAACCACCCCAATACAATAATTAATTAATTCTACCGTAGTCTACTTAACTTGCTTATGGCGACGACCCTCCTTTAACCACGGGGTCATCAACACCAGGAAAAATACGACCTTCTCAAGGGTCAAATACTCCAGTAACGTGACTCCTGACCTGAGCTTTGCATACTCAGGTAGTCTCGGGGCTTAGTGATTAACGGCCTCGGACACCGTCGAAACACAATAAAATAAGAGACCCTTCTAAAACGATGCGGTCTCCAAAACAATAATCTAACGGATCAATTTACTTGAACTGAGCTTTAACCCGGAGTTGTATTTTATGGAAGTCGACAAATACTGTATTTAAACAAATAACTGACTTATGCTGCATAACACAGCCTTGAGTTCCTGGTAATACCACATATACTAATTACTTACTCAGAGAAATAATTAACTTAAAACATAACGGCACGCACTTGACTTCAGAGAAATAAAACACTTCACTCAATCTGGGAAATAACAACCAGCTTTAACCTCTAACGCGTCTGGAAATAAACAACCCCGATTCCCACCGGCTGGCATCCTTATATACATTTAAGTTAATTGAAAAATAACCCCTTTCTTGGCTTTCATACTCGACTTAGGATACGCCGGTCGTAAATCTTTAAGATTGATTAAACTGCCAATTGCACTAAGATAGCCACACAAGTAGATTTCGGAACTAATTTTTAGTTGAGTACTCCGCTAATTGAAAAATTCCTTCCGACCACTCAGACATAAATAGGGTCCTAGAACATGATTGACATCTAATCATAGATAGCAACTAATCTGACATGTTTAGTGCCTTTGAAGTAAAGTGCCTTTAGAAAAATTAATTAACTCTTGGATTATATCTTCCTGGAACTTCGGTAGGACGCTCTTGAATGATCTTGCAGCCGCTTACAATTGCAGACATATTTATGCTACAAGACCTTCATTCTAATAATTAGAATGCTAAAATTAAACTAGAAAATAACTATTTTTAGAAATAATAGAACTATTAGAGCGTATTAAAACAGTATGTTACAAAGCGTTGATGCTCCATAAATAGACTGGTACCTCAAATCACATTATCTTTGTCTATCGCGTTTCAGAGCCAATTTCAATTACAGCCAGTGTTCGCTGCGCTAGAAGAGCAATACACTGATCGTTTTCCTTTCATGCCTGCTTCTAATTTAGCCCATCTTCCCGTAGGTTCGTACCATTTTGGTTTACGCTTTGATTGCCTGTTTAAAGCATCGTATCAATTCGTAAACCTAATGATAACAAAAGTATGTAGATATTAAAACTGCTTTACTGTGTTTAAAGTCCAGGTTTTTTTAATACACCTGAAGTAAGCAAACCTTGTTTTACTTACATGGCAAATACCAAGTTGTGGTGAGCTTTCACAGCATATGGTACTGTTTGTAACAAAAGCCGATTTATAAACGAGTGCACATTTGTCGTTGCTTATAGTTCGTAGACTTACATAATTCAATGTATTACTTATTGTGTTGCTGCCTAAAAGTGTAGGTTATTAAAAAATATAAAATACTTGTACAAATTTACGTACTATCTGTAGTTTTCCCCCATCCACTTACAGTTAGGTTGGTGCCATCAGGAGTATATTGGTTTCCTAAAGGAATTGGTTGAATTCTTTCTAAAAAGAAATGAAATAGATTCTAACGCTATCATTAGGTAGTAGAAATGAGTTTATTGATTTTAGTTCATTAAAGGAACTTTTACCACAAAAACAGCTTGTAATATTTAGAAGCTTTAATAGTGTACATTTATTAACGTTGTTAGTTCAATATGGTATGAAATTGGGATGAAGAATTAAAATAGGGACGCACTTAGTTTATTAAATACAAACAGTAACAAAAATCAGGACTTTCCACACCTTCGTTTTAAATTTAGTAAAATTACAAATAGACACTCGGGAAATAACCAGCCTTATTAAAGTTATTTCTACAAATTCACACGAATTCGGAAACAACCAGAGTTGTCACCATAATACCGTCCCTATATGACATCAGCTCCCTAACTTACAGATTTTATTTTCTAACCTGCCCACTCTTTCTTGAATGTCATGTAAAATTTCATCCCGGTCTGTGGTTGCTACAATTCTTCTAATGTGTATGACTTCAGTCAACCGGCTCTTCTCGTTAGTATGTTTTCGCCTGTCCGTTCAATAGCCTTCTGGACTTTGTTAACAATCTCTTCATCCTTGTCTACCGCAACCAGAAGTTTTCCGTCTCTGGTTTTAGTAATCCTCTATACAAGAGAGGCTACGGATTCATCTCTAAGGTTAGATTTAATTTCCTTTAGTACAGTTTTAAAATCCGTACCTGGCTTTTACACTACTATAGCAAATGTATTTTTCTCCCTAACCTCCATTTTTGGTCTCGCTCTTTTACGCAAAGTAGTGTATATGACTACTGTGGATCTGCTACCGTGGTACACCTACTCTGCCATCTTCCTGAAATTTTCGAGGCTCGTTCCTTCTACGTGGTGTAATGCCACCCAATATCGTCTCTAGTCTCCTCTTGGATGCGCATCAAGGTGTTCAATATACCAGTTGCAGTTCCATCATGCATTGCTTTAACCATGCGTTTCTTAGAAACCTCTTGGGTTCTTATTCTTGCGATATTTTCCATCATCTGTATTTTTCCGGTAAGATGCAGCAACTCGGGATATCTTACCTTATACATTTTTTGAATACTTTTATCCATTATCGGGTTACTAGGCTCTACCATGACCACTCTCGTGACGTTATATCTAGTGTCCAATTGGTTGCCCAGTACAATTTCTGTATTTATATATAGATTTGGTGCCCAATTTTTGGTACCAATACTCTGCCATTTGTCGTACGTGACAATCGTCGGCAAACTCTTGGCCTTTTCCTTCCTGGTTCCACGGATTTATTTGTGTGGATACATCTTTTGTGGAACCATGGCCCACTTGTGTCGTGACTATGTCCTGGTCTTGGATACTCCCATCTTCCAGTATGTCATCAGTATAAATACCATCTTTGAAGTTTCTATCCAAATGTTTAGCTAAGGAGTAAATATCCTGCGACCACTCTTTAATCGCCTATCCGGAGTTCTAGTTCTCTTTTGTCCGTTCGGACAACTCCTTGGTTCTGGTCAGAAGCTTCTGCATTATTTTCGTAATCGCCACGGCTTGCTCTACCTGTATCTTCGGAGGACTCTCCACCCGTCTGCGTTTACTCGAAGCCCGCATTGTTTCTCCCTGGGTATCAGGGTCTTCGTCCATCATTAGCTGATTCAGTTCTTCATCTTCCCACCCATTCTCCTCTGTGAGAAACTGACTTTGATTTTCTTTCCCACTTTCTAAAGCCGTTACTACGATATTTTTTGGCGTGTAAAAAACATCACCAACTAATTCCTGTACTGGGGACTTTGAGTCAAAAGGAGGTGTTCGACTCAGGGACGACCTTTTTAAGGTAGGATCTATCACCCTCTCCCAGTCATATGTACCAGTTATCTTCTTACCGCTTTCGGCTTCATTCTTTGCTGCCTTCTTTCCTTTTTTTTTGGAGGTAAGAGGCACATCTACCGGTTTGTACTAACGGAGTTTGAACTCCTTTGTCATATCGTTTTCACCATCAAAGGAGGTCTGTACCTCCTTCTTGCCTGCGATTCTCGACGTGCCACTCCTTGGCATTTGCGTGCTGGTCTTTTTCAAACTCCTAGCCTTGTCCTTTGCCGTGGTCGTTACCGTTCTAGAAGCAGTTCTTAGCGCCACGTCCTGGTTCCCTACCAGTGGTGCTGGGCAGTCGCTGCCTGACGGTCGGGAGAGACTTGCTCGCTCACCACCCACACCGACCGGTACTGGGGATCCGACGCCCTCTGCACCGTAGACGTATCTCTCAAATGTAACATTCTCATATACGTGCCAGCCTTCGTTCCTGCGCACGTCTATATTCACGCCAGGTTGTCATTATCGTTGTCGGTTTGGAAAGCCATTTACCTGTTCACATAGCCATTTTCTCTCTAGGTTGTCATCTTTGTAGGTAGTGAAAAGAGAAAGGTAGGAGCCATTATTAGTTGGGCGGTTGATGTAACCTCTATCTTTAACTACCTGAGAGGTAGTGCATTATAGATATGCGGTGACGTGTACCTTAATTCCTGTTAATTACCCTCTCCTATCTTTGAGTTTTAGAAACAAGACAACTTTTAGCATTCGCATTCGACCTAAAAGCGGTCATCTTTACGAAAGTGGACTTTCCCTGGCTTTTTGTTTAATTTTACACTTTAGTAATTCGGTGTAACGCTTGGCGCCCTCTAGTAAACAATTTTTTTATGGTATAAATTTTTTTTAGGAGATAGCACAATACAACTTCAAATTGAAGTACAATAATAAGTTAAATATTGAAACTATTAAATAAATATTTCTTCCATGGCAATTTTTGACTAAAAGTCCCTAGGATGCTAGATGCCATTCCACGTTGTATTGCTAGTGAAATCCTTTGGAATAAATAGTACTGCGCCTTGGAGTCTCCTGGTTCCTTAGCCAATATCGATCCTAATTTATCTAAAAATAATTTTGATTTCTTGCACTTTGGTCCTAAGGTTTCAAAAGCTAGTCCTTTGAAAATAAAATTGGATGTTTTCAGGTTTCTATATTTGTTGTGTTTATGCTGGCAAGTTGTCTCGGCTGCAGATCCGGGTGTCACTAATGTCTGTGGTAAGTGTGTATGGCAAGAATGTCGACACAGGTTATAGGACATACTAAACGTTTGCCTTTTGACCACGGAACAACGTTAATAAATGTACACTATTAAAGCTTCTAAATTTTACAAGCTTTAATAGTGTACATTTATTAACATTGTTAGTTCAATATGGTATGAAATTGGGATGAAGAATTAAAATAGGGACGCACTTAGTTTATTAAATACAAACAGTAACAAAGATCAGGACTTTACACAGCTTCGTTTTAAATTTAGTAAAATTACAAATAGACACTTGGGAAATAACCAGCCTTATTAAAGTTACTTGTACAAATTCACACGAATTCGGAAACCACATGCTTATAAATACGGCCATAAAAATATGTTGGGAATATGAGAACAACATGACCGTTCACATGGAAAAAACGACATTGTCATCGAAAGGAAAAGGCAGAAGGTAAATACGATAAGTACCAGAAAGTAGTATCGCTTCCATTAACGAGTAGAGTATTCAACTCCTAGAAAACGTAATCTTTTTGATTCAGGGTTTTACACCACTTTGCAAGCGTTGTTTCGTGCACGCTCGTTACTCAAAATTGAAAAAAAACTCGATTACACGAAAGAACAATCGATGTAAAATTTTATTTTCAACACAACTTAAAAAATCTTGTCATTCGCGTAAATGGCATGTACCAAAGGCAAGCAAATTTCCCCATTGTTATTTTTTATGGTTCAACCCTTACTAAATTTTACTGATGTGGAAAGAACAATAAGATCACATCGTTTCCCCTATTCCTCATGTTCAGAGGAACTAGGACATTATCATACTTAACAGAACAATAAGAGAAAAATTAACTTTTATATGATCAACGGACATTGCCTGGTTCATTGCTTCAGGAATAAAAGAATCATGAGCTTGGCTATAAATCTTCCCTTCCGCAAATGTAGGAACGCTACTTACTAGATGACCAAACTTTCCAAATTTGCGGTGGTCTAAGGTTGGGTTGTAAGCTTTTCCAGAGTCACATGTGCAGCTGTGGCACCTTGGCTTATGAAGTGACACCTGGATCTGCAGCCGGGACAGCATGCGAACATAAACACGACAAATACAGAAACCTAAAAACATCCAATTTTATTTTCAAAGGACTAGCTTTCAAGACCTTAGGACTGTGGTGCGAGGAATCAAAATTATTTTTAAATGAATTAGGCTCGATATTGGCTAAGGAATCAGGAGACCCCAAGGTGCAGTATTATTTATTCCAAAGGATTTCACTAGCAATACAACGTGAAAATGCAGTTAGCATCCTAGGGACTTTACCTGAGTCAAAAACTGCCATGGAAGAAATATTTATTTTATAATTTCAATATTTAACTTATTATTGTACTTCGATTTGTCCTAAAAAAATTTTATACCATAAAAAAACTTGTCTAATAGAGGGCGCCAAGCGTTATACCAAATTACTAAAGTTCCAAAATTAAACAAAAAGCCAGGGAAAGTCCACATTCGTAAAGATGACTGCTTTTAGGTCAAATGCGTATGCTAAAAGTTATCTAGATCCAAAAACTTAAAGATAGGAGAGCGTAACTAACAGGAATTAAGGTACACTTCACTACATATCTATAATGTACTACCTCACAGGTAGTTAAAGATAGAGGTTACATCAACCGCCCAACTAATAATGGCTTCTACTTTTCTCTTCTTACTACCTATAAAGATGACGACCTTGCGAGAAAATGGCTATGTGAATATGTAAATGGTTTTGTGAACTAGACAACGATGATGACGACCTGGCGTGAATATGGACGTGCGCCGGAACGAAGGCCGGCACGTATATAAGAATGTTACATTCGAGAGATACGTCTACGGTGCAGGGGATGTCGATTCCCTAGTACCGGTCGCTGTGGGTGGTGAGCGAGCAGGTCCCCCCGACCGTCAGTCAGCGACTGCCCAGCGCCACTGGTAGGGAACTAGGCCGTGGCGCTAAGAACTGTTTCTGGAACGGTAGCGATCACAGCTAAGAACTAGGCTAGGATTTTGGAGAAGACCAGCACGCAAATTCCAAGGAGTGGCACGTCGCGGGTCATAAGCAAGAAGGAGATACATACCTTCTTTGATGGTAAAAACGATATAACAAAGGAGTTCAAACTCCGCAAGTACAAACCGGTAGGTGTGCCTCTTACTTCCAAAAAAGGAAAGAAGGCAGCAAAGAATGAAGCAGAGAACGGTGAGAAGATAACTGGTACATATGACTGGGAGAGGGTGATGGATCCTACCATAAGAAGTGTTATAGTCCCGGCGTACGTGTTCAGCGCCACACCTACAGTTGGCAACACTGATACGATCCACGTTAACAATATTGCACAATAATGATATTATGGCATAATTACGTGTCAAATTGTATCACATACCGAATACGTTTACAATAATACAATTGGCACTCAAAAAGATAAAAAAAGCGAAGTACTCACTTAAAACGCTCATTGCAGTCCGATCTCAGGGCCTTGTTGTTTGGGAGTGGATTGCGTCATGCCATCGTTGAAATCAAATTTGTTCGTCTTCCCTTTTTGTGGTTCGTAGGTAGAGCGAAGAAATAAAGGTAGAGGTACTTGAAGATACAGGTAAAAGGAAATCTACATCCTAAAAAAGAAAATACGAAAAAGCAAAACAGGCAAACGTCATCGTTCGACGTCTCGTGGATAATAATAATCATGTCCTGTCGTGTCGCAAACCGGCCACTTCCTTATCACTCCGCGCCTGCGCATTCGTTTGCGCCAACGCAACTGTCCGGGATGGCGGGAATAACAAGTCTATTTTAAAAATAATGAAGGGAATTCATTCACAAATTTGAAAGTGTACATGTCTAAATTGGGAATGTAGCAGAAGGTCGTCGCTGAGTCGAACACCTCCTTTAGACTCAAAGTCTCCAGTACCGGAGTTAGTTGGTGATGTTTTTGACACGCCAAAGAGTAACGTAAAAACGGCTTTAAAGAGTGGGAAAAAAATGAAAGTCACTTTCTCACAGAGGGCAATGGGTGCGAAGATGAAGAACTGCATCAGAGTTTTATTTTTCAGCTAATGATGGACAAAGACCCTGATACCCAGGGAGAAACAATGAGGGCTTTGAGTAAACGTAGGCGAATGGAGAGTTTTCCAAAGATACATGTGGAGCAAGCCGTGGCGATTACAAAATAATGCAGAAGCTTCTGACCAGAACCAAAAAGTTGTCCGAACGGACAAAAGAGAGCGAGAACTCCGGAGAGGTGCTAAACATTTGGATAGAAACTTCAAAGATGGTATTTATACTGACGACGTACTGGAAGAAGAGAGTATCCAAGACCAGGACATAGTGGGACATGGTTTCACAGAAGATGTATCCACACAAACAAATCCGTGGAACCAGGAAAAAAAACCGGACAAGGGTCTGCCGACGATTGTCACGTACGACAAATGGGAGAGTATTGGTACCAGAAATTGGGCACCAAATCTATATATAAATACAGAAACAGGACACTAGAGATAACGTCACAAAAGTGGGCATGGTGGAGCCTAATGACCCGACAATGGATAAAAGTATTCAAAAAATGTATAAGGTAAGATATCTCGAGTTGCTGCATCTTACCGGAGAAATAGAGGTAATGGATAGCATCGCAAGAGTAAGAAACCAAGAGGTTTCTAAGAAACGCATTGTTAAAGCAATGCATGATGGCACTGAAGCTGGTATATTGAACACCTTGATGCACATGCAAGAGGAGACAAGAGACGATGATTGGGTGGCATTCCACTACGTAGAAGGGATGAGCCTCGAAAATTTCCGGAAGATGGCAGAGTGGGTGTACCACGGTAGCAGATCCACAGTAGTCATATACACTGCTTTGCGTAAAAGGGCGAGACCAAAAGTGGAGAAGGTTAGGGAGAAAGACACGTTTACTATAGTAGTGGAAAAGCCAGGTACAAATTTTAAAACTGTATTAAAAGAAATTAAATCTAACCTTAGAGTTGAATCCGTAGCCTCCCAGAGGATTACTAAAACCAAAGACGAAAACTTCTGGTTGCGGTAGACAAAGATGAAGAGGTTGCTAACAAAGTCCTGAAGGCAATTGAACGGATAGGCGAAAGTATACTAATGAGAAGAGCTGGTGTAGGACGGTTGACTGAAGTCATACACATTAGAGGAATTGAAGCAGTCACAGACCGGGATGAAATTTTATCTGCCGTTTGTTACATGCCCAAATTTGGCAAGGTACATTGTCAAATATGTAAATAAATTCCCGCGAATATTTCCAAATAAACTGGTCAATTTCCGTCGTCCCGGAGTCGCGCCTGCGCGGAGTAAATGGCGCAAGTGCGCGCGGTGTGATACGACGTTATTAGACTATGAGACCTGAAGCCGAGATCATCTACTTGTGTCGTGTGTGTTTCTTTTCTCTTTTTAGAGGGGGAAAGGGTAGGTTCCTTATCGTTCCTTCTGTCGTTCCGTCTACCTCGTTATCCTTCTCGTCACACCTACGAACAAGTATAGAGGATGGACGGATAAATTTGATTACAGTAAATTGCCATGACGTGACCCACCAGGCGATGGCCCCACGTTGGGCGGCACTGTTATGGTTCCGCGTTTCATATTATTGCGCAATCGTTAATATAACATTATTACGCGGCAAATTGTATCAAATACAAAACACGGTTAAAAGTGATACAATGATCAAATTTACATTTACAATATAAATAAAAGCAATGTACTCATTTAAATTGCACCTTATCGCCAAATCCCAGGGCCATCTCGTTGTGGGTCACGTCACGCCATTTGCTGAGATCAAATTTATCCGTAAATAAATATTCCATATTTTAAGTACACGCGTACTTAAAGATTGCTAAAAGTCGATCTTTTGGTGTAATTAGTGGCGTAATACTTGAAGGTCGTGCTAGACACTCAGTAAACATAGGGTAAGTGCGTTTCCGGTACCGCATTTCAATAGTGCGTGTTTTTATTTGTTTATTTTCACAGTTAAATTTAAAGTGCAGTAGTTTATAATTTTGATATTTAGAAGTAATGGGCTTGTGTATATTTAGAATTTGATTTTTCGGTTTAAAAATTTAGATAAATAAATACAGTGTTGTTTACGGTTTATTTTTAATCGAACTATTTTTATTGGGCTAGCGATTTTATTTGGTTCTAGCTGTTAATTTGACGTTTAGTGCTTATTGTACTTTTGTTAAATTTGAAATTTAATTTGACGGTTCGAAATTTAAATAAATACATAAATACAGGGTTGTTTACGGTTCATCTTTAACCAAAATATTTTTATTGTACCAACGTTTTGCATTTTTCTAGCGTCGTAACGGTCAGGTCGTTTTTTGAGTTGCCTTTTTCGTTAGTTACTCTTTTTTTCGTTAGCTTTGTTAGCATGGTGATCCACTGAGACGAGGAACCGGTGCCACGGAAGAAGAGGGGTGATCGGTCGGAGTCTGCTAGGTCGGTGGCTGAGGGCGTTGTTGCGGGGAAACAGCTTAAGGTGGTCTTAAAGGACGTTAGGTTGGGGACTCAGGAGGAGGTCGTGGAGGTAGGAAAAGAGCTTGTGTCTGCGGCGGTCGTGTCGGGGGAGTCGGAGCCGCGCCGCCTGAATTTCCCTCTACTTCAAGACGTCGACTAGCAGCAACGGTAGCGTTGCCGCTAGCAACCTCGATGAGCTGGAGCAATTGAAGTTTAGGGTGAGGAAGGCGCACGCGGTCATCTGCGGGAAGGTACCGACAACCTCCGCCACTATCGTCGTGGAGGGCAGAAAGGTGATTCGTAATGCCGTGGATGATATCCGCGATACGACTAATCAGCTTATAGGCATGGTTAGGGTGCTTAGACTCTTTTTAGAAAATTCTGGGAGAGCCAGCGTTGTCGGGGAAAGTCCAGCGGGAGTTCCCGAAACCAGGAAGTGGTGATGCCGCGCAAGATGTCGTATGCTGCAGCAGCTTCCGGTGCTACGCCCACGTTTGCTGCTAGGGTCGACGGCAAGCCTGGTGACAAGGAGGACGTCATGTCAACCCTGAAGAAAAAGGTCGATCCCGCTCGTGATGGTTTTGTCGTTTTTTTTTAAAATTTATTCTAACGTTACAATTAGTCTGCCACCTAAAAATTACAGCAAACCTGTTACTCCTTAGAAATCTAACGGAATAATTTGCTACCTTAAGTTATATTGGTTAGTCTTATATTATTTGCGTTTGGAAATACTCGTGTGTGTATGTGTGTGTCTGTGCGCGCGTGTTGGTGCGTGAGTGTGTGTTTTTTGTCTGTGGAAATGTCTTTGTGACTGCTATCCTTTCCAGCTTCCGACCGTCGGCAGCTGGAGATTAAAAACCAACAAGTTCGAATTCCTGTACGTGTTCTGGCCGTCGGCAGCCGTAAACCAGGGGGACCATGTACAGTCCCTGGTGTGTATGTGTGCGTGTGTGTGTCTGTGTCTGTGCGTGCGTGTGGTGCGTGAATGTGTGTGTTTTTCTCTGTGGTAATGTCCTTGGGACTGCTTTCCTTCCCAGCTTCCCAGCTTCCAGCAGCCGGAAATCAGAAACCAAGAAGTTCGCATTACTGTACGTGTCCTGGTCATCGGCAGCCAGAAACCAGAGGGACCATGTACAGTCCCTGGTGTGTATGTGTGCGTGTGTCTGTGTCTGTGCGCGCGTGTGGGTGCGTGAGTGTGTGTTTTTCTCTGTGGTAATGTCCTTGGGACTGCTTTCCTTCCCAGCTTCCGACCGTCGGCAGCCGGAAATCAGAAACCAAGAAGTTCGCATTACTGTACGTGTCCTGGTCATCGGTAGCCAGAAACCAGGGGACCGCGTCCAGTCCCTAGTGTGTATGTATATGTGTGTGCGTGTGCGTTTGTGTACGCGTACGTGCATGTTTGTGCGTGTTTTGGTGTGGCTGTCAAACGAATTTTTAACGACGGCCGAAATCAAATCAGAGAAAAATGCGTTCTACGTAATAAGTGCGTACCTCCCGCCGGTCAATTCCAGACGGGAAAATCCTCAAACGGAGGACTTAATAAATCAAATAGAAGGCGCCTTTCGAAAAATTGGTAGGAAGAAAAAACTAATAATTGGGGGAGACTTTAATGCTAAGTCGCCGTAATGGGGTAGTCCTATCGAAGACGATAGGGGCTCGCAGGTTGCTGATCTTTTTACGAAATGGGACCTTAGTGTGATAAACATTAATGATTCACCTACGTTTGAGGGGCATAGAGGCAACAGTTTTATAGATATTACTGCAGCCTCAAACGAGATGTTAGAGTTCATTTGTAACTGGGAATTGAAGTCGGACGAGGTAACGCTTTCTGATCATAAATTAATAACATGGGACGTTGAGACCAAAACAAGCGCAAACGAGCAGCTAACTATATTTCCGTGGTTCTGTAATAAAAAGGCTAATTGGGGAGGTTTTAAAAAAACTTGGCGAAAGCATCCCCGCGCTCGAGAACGAGTTATTAAACTGCTGAGAGGCAGTTCAAATAGAAATACTCGCGAAAAAATTAAACGACGCGGTAGTAAACGCGTCGTCATACTCCATGCCGCGAAAGAAAACATTTAAAGATAGCGTACCCTGGTGGACCCGGTAACTAACCACCAAGCGGACGGAAACGCGTAACCTAAGGCTTCACTATCAATGCAACTTGGGAGAAATAAGAGAACAACGGAGAATTGAATATAATCAAAGCTACCGCGAATATAAAATATTAATAGAAGAAACGCGAATGAATTAATTTAAAGAATTTTGCTCGTGAAACTCCGAGAAGGAGCCATGGGAAATTGCATACCTCGTATTAAGGGGCAAACAAGAAAAGATCGCGCTCGGTAACATAAGAAAAACAAATGGCGAATACACGGAAGGTTTTAAAACCACAGCAAAATATCTGCTACAGAAATTCTTCCCATCGGATAATTCCGAGAAGGATGAGGGGTCGCATGATTTAGTACGTCGAACAGCTACAGAGGCGCAAAAGACAGGTGCCGATAAGGCAATCCTAGTTCACGAGGTCGTAAGGGCTCTTAGGAAGATGAACCCTAAGAAGGCACCGGAGCATGACGGAATCACTTTAGATGCAGCTCTGGAGGCGTGTCTGTTAGCTCCGTGTGTCGTTGCCGAGTTATTTAGTCGTTGTTTAGAAAGGAGCGTATTTCCGCGTTGCTGGAAATCTAGGCGGATGCGTCAGACCCGGGCAGCTATCGTCCAATTAGCTTGCTACCGGTGCTGGGAAAGCTTTAGATCGCGTTATGACTACTCGAGTTGAGCACTTGGTGCGGTTTAAATAAGCGACAGTTCGATTTTGTGGAGGGAAAGTCGACTATCGACGCACTAGAGTTCGTTGTCGGGGAAATTAAACAGGCGAGAGATGCAAAGGAGTATTGTGTCGTTGTTGCTTTGGACATTTCAGGAGCATTTGATGCTGCCTGGTGGCCATTGATCGTTTGCGAATTGGAAAGTAGGGGTGTTCCGCTAAACTTGATGTCTTTGGTCAAGAGTTATTTCTCGGGGCGATTGGCACAGGTTAAAATTTCGGGTGCAGTTTATCGCACAAGGTGGAAAGGGGATGCCCGCAGGGGTCATGCTCAGATCCCACATTCTGGAAGTTGTTGTATGAGAGCATTTTTAGGGTCAGGTTGCCCACGGGATGCTCAATCGTGGGGTTTGCGGATGATACACTTTTAATTGTCAGATTGCAATTACTCATGGATATGCGCACAAAGCCGAACTAGGCGCTTACTAAGTTACACGAATGGTCGCAGGAGGCAAAGTTAAAATTTAACACGTTGAAAGAATAGGCGCTTTATTTCGGGACGAAACCTGGACAGTTAGGAGGGGAGAAAATTTCGTTTAAGGATGCTATGACATACCTCGGTGTCAAGATCGACAATAAATTAAATTGGAAAGCGCACGTAAAGTACGTAAAAAGTAAGGGCAGCGAAATATTAAATGAAATGATGGCGGTAGCTAAAATAAATTGGGGTTTCAAGGGCGAATCGCTTAGGACAGTTTACGCTGGAGCAATAGAGCCAGCGACGCTGTACGCAGCATTCGTTTGGGCGGAGGGTTGTAAAGTAAGGGAAACTCGACAGCTGACGAGCGTGTAACGCATAACCGCGGTCAAGGCGGCGAGGGCGTATAAGACCACCTCCACGGAGGCGGTCCTGGTAATCAGTAGGATTTTCCCTATCGAATATGCCGATAGGGAGATCAGAGATAGGAGGTTAATTAATACTGGGGAAGGACAAGAAATTATAGAGAGTATGAATCTTGCAAATAGGGAAGCTGAGAGGAAAATCGTCGTGTCAGAGTTAGGGCACCCGGTCGATGCTAGAGGTATCGAATTTATTGAAGGTGATGGGGACGCGGTAGGGATCAGGATGTACACGGACGGTTTGCGTATGGACAATGGTCAAGTAGGCGCGGCGTTTGTCGTATATAATGAGCAAAGGGAAGTGTTTCTGTTTCAGACCAAACTCGCAAACTGGAGCACTATCTTTCAGTGCGAATTGGTAGCCATACGAGAGGCTATCGATTACGTAATAAATCATACTGGCAGAGACGAGGACTATATAATCAGTGATAGTAAATTGGCGCTGACGGCTTTAACGAATATGAACACTTCGACAGACCTCCAAGCGGAGGATAGCGCATACGGCGCTCGAGTTTCGACGTTTAAAGTTCTGTTGGGGTAGGTCGCACGATGGTAACATAGGAAACCATAGGGCTGATGAATTAGATAAAGAGGCCGCAACGGGCAACTTTCACATATCACATTCGTCGATACCGATGTCTCTAATCTAACCTTTTTTTTATGGCCTCCACTAGTTGGATACAAGTGAAGCCTTATTGGTTCGCGGCTAAGTCTGGGAATTACTCCAAGGGTGAGCAATGAGAAAGGGCGTGGGGATGGTATAAACGCTACAATAAGCTAATATGAAATATGAAAAGAAAAAGGGGAAGCTGATATAAAAAGAAAAAGGGGAATTGAGCGCCACTGTATCTATATGGGCAATACTAGAAACTCTTTACTCCTATGAGAAGATACAGAAACTCATGGGATATAAGCCCCATAAAAAAACTTACAACTTATTGAACTAACACATCTGGAAACCTCTGGAGCATACTTACAACCTCTTCGATCTCGATGATCCTGAAAGAAAAAGTACACAACAAATTCTCTATTAAAAAGACACTGTTTGTGCTTTCTAATAAAAAAGCAGACTAATAATTACAGGTGGATAATGTTAAGATTACCACACCAAAGGTATTTGAATCAAAAATGAATACCTAGAACAAATCAGTTGTAGCATATCTGTGTCTTTTAAATTACTTCAGCATTCGTCTAATTTCATTATTCCAAAAAACTTATTTTCTTTTTTAAAAAATTTAGTAAAATTAATTGTGCATGGAATAAAAAAACTTGAGTCCAAAAATGAAATTTAATATAGTTTTTCTCTTTTCGTTCTTTTTTAAATATGATTACAAAAATGAAATAATATAATTGAACTCTTTATAAATCTGTCTTGACCCAACAAGACCTTAAGTTTAATAATATTTTATAACAAGTTTCAGATACCAAATACTCAGATCTGTTTATTGGCTTACATATGTTTCACATTGAGTTTAATTTATTTCTTAAAAAAATTTGAATCACGTGCAGTTAACTTGGACAAATAACATTTTAACTTATTCAAGTATAATGAGCTTATAAAAATTTGACATCTGCAAGGAATTTTCTAGAAAACAGGAAATGGACTTTAGAATCTCATCATTTTAACATGTGAATGTTCTGCATATCTTACAAAATTGTTGTAATAGCATTTCGTAACAATAATCCTCCACGCTGTTCTTTATGCACAAAATTTAGTATAACTAAGCAATCCCTGATTACAATTAATGTGAGCAAACTCAAGGTCTCACAAACATAACAAAAAAAGGTTTTTTACCTGTTTTTAATAAAGCCGTCATACCTAGTTATCAAACTGCGACGCACGTTTTCTGAAATCTGCTTACTAAATGGTTGTAACCAAACATCAAACAACAGCTGTAGTTTCTTAACAAACGAACATTGTCCCAATCTCTTTATACGTATATCTAGTTAATTCATGTGTACTTCAAATGTATGTTACTTCATCATGCGCGTTAACAAATACCGACTCGAATCATTTCAAGGAGAAGCGTGATCAAGCGCCTTGCCGGTGTCACAAGAATAAAATCTTCTCTGTGTCTCAAGACGACCAGCCCTCCTGCCTCTACTTCGGCACGCCTATTCTGAGGCCCCACTTATGCAATGCCTGGGAACCCATTTCTGTACAATGCAGTCTGAACTACATTCTCAAATACAATCGCTGACTTCGTTATTCGTACCGTACAAGTACAGGACGGCGCATCTGCTTAGCGCGTCCTCGTGACCGTATTCACGCAAGCGCTATCCTAATTTTAACGAATGAAAGGGTATAATCCGCCTGCAAGTTAGGCAACACAAACGACTAGATCCCTTTTAAATATGTTTCTTGAGTGTATATTATTATTAAATATCTATGGATAAAGCATTTAAGTTAATTAAACGGACATGATTTGCTGTTTCATTATGGAAATGTTTCTTTCAGATATAACAGTATCAAATACGAGAATTAAATACCACAGACTAAAATTGTACAGATGTGATTCTTGCAAAAATAGTGCTACAGAATATATATTCGTTACACTAATTAAAAGAAAGCTGAGCGAAAAGTCAATCCGACAATGGAAAGAGAGGTGGAACGACGCTGCTACGGGCAGGTTGACCAACAAATTCATACCGAGCATAGAGGCCAGAGCTAAAATCGAGGTGAAACTCGATCATAAAATGGTGCAACTGATAACAGGGCACGGCGCCTTGAAAATATATTTACAAAGGTTCGGTTTAACTGATAACGACCGCTACGAATGCGGTGAAGGCGCAGAAAACGCAGAGCACGTGCTCTTTGACTGTCCACTCAAGGCGGCAAATCGAGGGTTAGTTGATATGAAATTAGCTGTCGCATGGCTAGCATGGCCCAAGAGCCTAGAAGAAGTCGGGGAAGTGGCTAACCAGAAGGCGTTTTGGACAGTCTTCAAAGAATTGTCAGGTAGGATCGTGAGATTGGACGGTGATAATCGCGCGTAAATCGGTGGGTGAGTAGGTGGGGAAGGATTAAAAATTTTAGATTTGACTTGGCATGAGAAATGGATATAAGCATGGTATAATCAAAACCCGTATAAAAAAAAAGAAATTAAAAATAAAATTAATTAATTATAATTATAACCAAAACCCACACACCACTAAAACAACCACTATCAAACCTTAAATGAGCGGAATATCAGCAATAAGTCAAAACAAGTAAATAATAACAAACTAAATCAAATACCCTCATTAATTTAAATCAGTAGATAAATAAAGAAAATAAAATAGTGTGAAACCGTGCATCCCTCCAGGACTTTGAAGTGATAGTGATTGTGATCCCCTAGAACGTTTAGTGCAAACCCACCAGGACTTTAGCAGTGCACACCCATCTCTTCTTAGCTGTAAGATATTAGTAGACGTAAGAAGACGACCAGATCTTCGGATACTGGAAGAATTATTATCGAGGTAAGAAGAAAAATTCTGGCGGCTGCACTCGCATAAGCATTGATTTGTATTAGTAAGTCGATTTGAAATAATTTAATGAGCAGGTTTTTGTGCGTAATGGCGCTAGCCGACATAATGCTTATGCGAGTGCACCTGATAAATTGGGCAATGCTTTTTGTTTTTTTTGTGCACTGCTCTATGCTTAATGCTTATTAAATATCTATTTACATAAATATATTTATTTATATTTACATTTTATATTTATTTATATTCATTTTGCATTTGTTTTGTTTGACGTTCTGACGCCATTTTGGTGGCAGCATTTTTATAGGAACGAAGATTGTAATTGTGAAGATTGTAATTATAATATAAATCAGTTAGGGAATGGTAGGGAAAGCTAGGGATGAATTTAGGCTAAAGATAGAATAAATTACTTAGATCAGGGAGGACGAATTTGCAAATTTATAAAGCAGGCAAAATAACTGGATTCACTATTAAAATATTTGGAAAATGCTTAGAAATTTGAATCCATTTTTAATATTAGTAGATTTGGATAGTTTTAAGACGACCCTTCAGATCGCACCGGTAACCAGAGCGGGCGACTGCTATCCGATATTACGGATCCCTCCCCGTTTACTTTCACGTGTGTCTTGTTGAACGGACACTCCGAATGAACGCTAGGGATACCATTATTCAAACCCTATTTTTAGTTTTTATTTTAGTTCGTTAGATTTTTAGTTAGATTACAAATGGAGCACGTTTAGTTTCGCGATTGAATCCAATGTAGCACCTTCAGGTGGAGAATTGGGGACGTAGCCGTAGGCATAGCGGCCCTTATTCAAATTATAATGTAGTGTTGAATATTTTTGCAATTTAATTATGCATATACAAACATCTATAAATATTTCGTTTGTGCGTTTCATACCTTTTAATGTTTAATAAGTTTATAGCAATATTTTAACTAGCACATAAACAAAGCAGTCACAAAGTGACGCTAGTCGACAAGAAAATTGTAAGTACACGAATTTGGAAGTATAATTTTGATTCGAATGATAGTGTTTTGGTTACCTAACTAGAAAAAATTAAAATACAGATAGTACTTACCAGTAAATTCGACAGGATGTGGTAGTTTTATCAAAGCAACATCATTTGCAAGACCATCTAAGTTGTATTGAGGATGAACAATAGCGTTCTTGCTAATTACAGTCACACGTCCTTCCTCATTTGCTACCTTATGATTTATAGATCCTAACAGTAGCTTAAACTGAGTTGCTCTAGAACATCTTTGCTTTTACATCTAATGGACTAGTTTTAATACTCACCCGTAAGTGCAATGTGCTGCTGTTAACACCCATTGGTCGCATATCAAAGCTCCACCGCAAAACAATTCACCGGAGGGAGTTAGAAATTTGTTAGCCACTTGCCAGGGAAACTGACCAGCTTTTGCTGGTCTTCCGCTGATAATATCCGAGCCTTTAATATAATATTTTGAAAATACATAGTAAGTAGCATTTTAAGGTTGAATGTATATATAATTACCATCAACGTCTTTGGCTGCGAGTAATGGAAGCTACAAGTTTGATAATTAAGTGATTATATTTAAATTAGAGTCTACTAACCTGTACGGTCTCGGAAAAAATAACAAACATTACTAAAATTATACTTAACCACATCGTGAAGTTGTATGTTAATATCTACGATGCCGGTGTCTATATACGTACATATAAAAAAGATTGTGTTTGATAAAACAAATTACGTTTTTTGAGCAACGTCAATCACTGCATAACCTTGGGTATAATTTATTACGCCCCAAATTTTGTTGCAAATATTACCGCCACGACCAACTTTAACAACGTAAGAATAATCTAGAGGCTTACCTGTTTATTCGATGTAACCAAAGGCAACTTCCGACGTCTTCAGAGAGTCAGGGTTGCGTGGGATTAGTTTCTTCTATGTCGAACCAAATTCTGACGGAGAAGTGCGTAAACTTACACCATTACGGAACAGAAGATTGTTTATTAGGTTGTAACTAATTAATGGGGGTTAGTTATACACTTGCCAACTATCAGGCACAAGGGTAATTAAACGAGGATCTCCTGTTGAGATAAAAAGCCCGAGGTAAGTTTAGATGGAAAACGGTTTGTGAGTAAGGAAATCTCTAAAGGCAAAGCGGCTAGTAGAGCAATTTGCTCTGGGTAGACCATGAGCTTGGGTCGGGGTTGAACTACGACCAAAAATAAAGTAAATATAGCGCCACCGGATTTTTAAATACAATTAATGACTAACTAACATCAGCCCATTTGTATAAGAAGAATGCGGTAACCTAAGCCCAACTCGCTATACTAAAATTTTGCATGAATGTCACCCTTACGAAATACTTACCCTCTATAATTTTTTAACTGTACTTATCAAAAATATAAATGGAGTCTTTTTGAAGATCTCTTCCAAATCACAAGGATACTATAAGGTCAAACAGTTTGGTGTGACTTGGAAATTTACAACTCAAACAAAACTTAGAAAAACACTTGTTTGTAACCCAGATATTGTCAAGACTTGAACGACTTTACAGAACAAACAACATACCAGATGCTAAATAATTGCAATGCACTTAAACCATTTCCTGAATTTTATGTGAAACTTGAAGCTTCCAAATATCATCATGAAATAGGTTGTTATTTCTCAGACCACCTAACTTCAATATTTATGTTAAATTTAGTAAATATCTATTTGTAACCACGTTACGTAGATGCACTACAAAAAAGAATTAACAAACGCCTTGAAGTTGGATAATACTCACTGTTTTTGATGTTTTAGACTTCTCTTTTTAACTTCGTGTTTGATACATCTCTCTGCCAGAAAAGCGTCACCAGGAATGCATTACGCGATGTCTTCACTACCATTAACTATCTTTCTTTCTCACGCAACACCAAGCATAATTGCTCAAAGGCAACTTCCTTACCAGAACTCGACTTACCCGCGCAACAACCTAGGTGAAAGTGCACGTATTAATAACCTGACAACTGGTTGCGCATGCGACCGTTATAACGGTCATTCTATTTATGCAGGAAAGAGATCTTACAATGACTCTTATAAAAGTTATTTTTTGTCACCGCGCAACTTAAAATGATGCTCCCAGTTTTGAAGCAATACAACACATTATAAATATAAGAAGTTAACAGAATTGCAAAATTAATTATTACTTAAAAATTTGCAGAGATATAAGACTTGAACTAACGTTCTATCAAAATAATAGTACAAATGTCCATCAAAATACTGCTGGAAAATAAACTTGTTAAAAGGTACAAGGAATAGGTACAAGGATACGAAAGGAACACTTGCTCAAAATTAACGCGCATCTCGTTTGATCTGTTTGATAACTCGTAATCAAGTCAAGTCCCTTCTCTTAAAATGCACCTTTCTCACGGGATTGTTGTTATCCACCCCACACAACGCTTGTCAAGGCTAACTGCACTAACCACATCAGGTTCCTTTCCCTGAGAAATGCCTGTTTAACATGAATGCATGTGGTAAATTATGGCGTTATGTCTTCTGGTTCGCTGGAAACTATAATCGTAAAACTTTGAAATTAAGAACTTTAAAAAGTTTAGGATGGAAAATGCTTTCCTTGCTGGATTCAACAATCTACTAATCCTAATATTAAAATGAAATTTGATGCGACTAAAGGGCGCAGCAAAGTTAGGTTAGATCAATTTAATGTAGTGGCTTCAGCATTTTTTGTAACACTTTTAAAATGCACTACTAGGTGTAGTCACTTTTATATACAGAATTGTGATTGTAATTTTAAAAATAATAAAAACCGTTAGGGTGGAGATTTTTAAAATCTAGTGCTCCAAGATTTTTCTAGACCCCATTTTTGACTTTAGTTGATGATAAACGATCTGCTATGTTTTTATTTTTTAAAGATTACTCTGTTGTAAGTCATACTTGTTATTTTGAAAAATTTGTTTATTTATGTTACAGAAAGTCACTCACTTCTATTATGGTAATATCAAGAATTTTTGATAAATTGACAAATTGAAAATATATAAATTGAAAAATGTATAAATTGATAAATTGATAAATTGATAAATTGATAAATTGATAAATTGATAAATTGATAAATTGATAAATTGATAAATTGATAAATTGATAAATTGATAAATTGATAAATTGATAAATTGATAAATTGATAAATTGATAAATTGATAAATTGATAAATTGATAAATTGATAAATTGATAAATTGATAAATTGATAAATTGATAAATTGATAAATTGATAAATTGATAAATTGATAAATTGATAAATTGATAAATTGATAAATTGATAAATTGATAAATTGATAAATTGATAAATTGGTAAATTGATAAATTGATAAATTGATAAATTGATAAATTGATAAATTGATAAATTGATAAATTGATAAATTGATAAATTGATAAATTGGTAAATTGATAAATTGATAAATTGATAAATTGATAAATTGATAAATTGATAAATTGATAAATTGATAAATTGATAAATTGATAAATTGATAAATTGATAAATTGATAAATTGATAAATTGATAAGTTGATAAGTTGATAAATTGATAAATTGATAAATTGATAAATTGATAAATTGATAAATTGATAAATTGATAAATTGATAAATTGATAAATTGATAAATTGATAAATTGATAAATTGATAAATTGATAAATTGATAAATTGATAAATTGATAAATTGATAAATTGATAAATTGATAAATTGATAAATTGATAAATTGATAAATTGATAAATTGATAAATTGATAAATTGATAAATTGATAAATTGATAAATTGATAAATTGATAAATTGATAAATTGATAAATTGATAAATTGATAAATTGATAAATTGATAAATTGATAAATTGATAAATTGATAAACTGATAAATTGATAAATTGATAAATTGATAAACTGATAAACTGATAAATTGATAAACTGATAAACTGATAAATTGATAAATTGATAAACTGATAAATTGATAAATTGATAAATTGATAAACTGATAAACTGATAAATTGATAAACTGATAAACTGATAAATTGATAAATGATAAATTGAAAAAATGATAAATTGAAAAAATGGTGAATTGATATATTGATAAATTGATAATTCGATAAATCGTTAAATCGATAAATCAATAAATCAGAAACCGATAAATCGATAGACCGATTAATTGATAAACCGATAAATCGATAGACCGATAAATTGATAAACCGATAAATCGATATATCTATATATGAATAAATCGATTAATCGACAAATGGATAAATCGATAAATTGATAAATCAATAAATCGGTAAATCGATAAATCGATAAATTGATAAATCGATAAATCGATAAATCGATAAATCGATAATTTGATAGATCGATAAATTGTTAATTCGATAGTTTAATAATGTGATTACTTGATAAATCGACAAATCGATAAATCGATAAATCGATAAATCGATAAATCGATAAATCGCTAAATCGCTAAACCGCTAAATCGATAAATCGATAAATCGATAAATCGATAAATCGATAAATCGATAAATCGATAAATCGATAAATCGATAAATCGATAAATCGATAAATCGATAAATCGATAAATCGATAAATCGATAAATCGATAAATCGATAATTTGATAGATCGATAAATTGTTAATTCGATAGTTTAATAATGTGATTACTTGATAAATCGATAAATCGATAAATCGATAAATCGATAAATCGCTAAATCGCTAAATCGATAAATCGATAAATCGATAAATCGATAAATCGATAAATCGATAAATCGATAAATCGATAAATCGATAAATCGATAAATCGATAAATCGATAAATCGATAAATCGATAAATCGATAAATCGATAAATCGATAAATCGATAAATCGATAAATCGATAAATCGATAAATCGATAAATCGATAAATCGATAAATTGATAAATCGATAAATCGATAAATCGATAAATCGATAAATCGATAAATCGATAAATCTATAAATTAATAAATCGGTAAATTGATTAATCGATAAATAAATTAATCGTTAAATCGATAAATCAATAAATCGGAGAAAACTTAATCAATGCGCTTTTTAATTGAAAGGCTAATATATTTTGCTATTATATTAAAACATATTTTGCACGCGTTTTTATATATAATACGATAGTTAAATGTATTTTAACGTAAATTGTTTTAACTCATAAAACTTAATTCGTTTAATAGCATTTAAACATGTTAGTTTTAATTAAAATCCTAACGTAAATTTTTTACTGATGCGACTTTCCTTGATTTCATACCGCTCTCTTGCAAGCTTGCACCAAAGTAGAAGTTCGGTTGATGAAATTGGTTGCTACAACTACATTCGATTTTTCCAATGCTCCACCCGAAGATACTACATGAGCCAGGAAGCGAGTTTTTTCCTTGGTTGTTTTTTTGTCGTACCCTGGCTAATCCAAGCAAGGTAGGGATCTTTAACATTTCACACACGTGACCTACAGTTTACTTCGCATCGGAACGAGGATGTATTTTTGTGAAAATGCTCGTCTAACATTTTTCAATCGGACCGTATACGAATTTGAGCTCGGGACCTTGGACATAGTAGTCATACGCATATCAACCATGCCACGGAGCCGCCCGCGCGAGGGTGCGCAGAGAAATTGTTTCTGAGGCAAAGGGGTTATTGGACGAAAAAGCATCCAGGGTGAAAGAACTCCGCAGGAAAATAGAAATGGGACTAAAACCAATTCTAGTACGTTATAAATTTCATTTATAAGCATTTATTAAATATACTTGTTTACAAGAACAAGGTTTTTACAATAGATGATTTTTGCACATTACACATATACGTTTGATACTAAATTATGTAGATTCCAAAAATCGGTTGTATAACATACTTTAAAAGTGCCAAAACGAAGAGCCATCTTGTAACTTTATCAACGACCCACATTCTGAAACGTTAAGCTCTATCAATCAGTCAATTAAAAGTCATTACTTACACTTTCATATGGCGACGTGCTGTCGGAAGACTCTCGTCACTTTCGTTTAGTAAATATAATCTACTTGAATGTATCGTTTCACTAAGATACTCCTCGAAATGAAAATCTTCATCGTCAACTTTATAGATACGTCTTTCGGTTTTGTTCAAAAGCGATTTAGCGGTTTTCACTGTATCGCTGTTAAACTCCCATTTATTGTGTGCAAAATAGACAAACATCTCCATACCTTTGCTTATCCGTCTTTGTATTTTCCACAGACTAGAATAATTATTGTATATTTAATTTTACCACACGATGTAGTACGTACACTGGCTTATTTAAAGTTAATATCAAAATTCCGTCTACAATTATTGCAGGTAAATAGTGTAGCAGTACAACATAAACATCGTTCATAAATTTATTTGCTGTAGTACTGCCCGTGGGATACCACAAGACCCAGTTAAGAGGATATTTTGTTTCAAGTATCCTTTTGCCCATTTCAACTACTTCGACCCATGTAATTTTAGGTACAACCGAAGTTGTAACGTTATAAATGGTACTCCTTCTGTAAAATAAAACATCGCCACATGCAACAATGGTAGCATTTACAACTACATCAACAGGTATAAAATCGGTAAATCCACTAGTTTGACAATGGGCACTTCTTAAAACTCCCTTAGCACCAGCTATTAATAATCCCGTAGCGCCATTAAAGTTGTCAGTCCAACCAGGTAATGGATCTTTCCATACTGGTATTACTAAAAAAGGATTAAAAAATTAAAAATTGCGTAGCGTTAGTGCAATAATTATGCATACATTGGTACATAGGAAAACAAATCAATTTTAGCTAGTTTGGGAACCGTATTAAAAAACAACACGAACAATTTTACAGAAACTCAGGTAGTTTTTATAATAGCACTATTACGCCATATTATTAAAGTATAGTACTAAAATACGTAGTACATTCTTTCTCAATCAGCAATTAAAAATCGGAACTTTACAATAAACATACCAAAATTCTAGAGATGTCAGCACATTTCGTTTTACCAGTTTGGAATTCAAAACATTCCCATGCATTGCAGCGCTACCGAAAATATTGCAAATTATTTAAATAAACCAAATCTATAAAACGTTATAAAATTTAATGCGTAAGAACCAAGCCCGATACACAGATGCACATAGTAAATAAACCATGTGAACGTGCCATAGCACATATTTTCCATGCATTAAGAAAACGTTTAATCACAAGTTCAGTGAAAGTCGCACGAATTTTGTGAAACTACAATAACTCGTAAACCCCCAGAGACATTTTAACCTATGTATATATATATTGCTGTGTTACCCTGTATAAAATTGAGCCTCACGAATTGGGCGCCAAAGAATGTTGTGATATTCTCCTTTGAATGCGGGAACTGGGTCCTTTCAACAAAAAAATTCGAGCCCCACAGTTTGGGCGTCAAGAATGCAGTGAAACCTTTTGAATTACCTGGTCCGTCGTCTTTCTTCTGTTAATCGCCTCGGTTGCTCCTCTAGATAACTTACATCCTCAATCATAAAAGAACAAACACATTCCTACCACAAACATCAACGTTAACTCTATTTACATCAATATTCAGAATACATTAAATTTTCAAATTAAATTTCAGCATAAAATTGAGTTTTCAAAAAAAATTTCAAGATTAATTTTATTATCATTTAATGTGCATCCAGAATTAAAGTCCTTGTAGGATGCCTACTAATTAATATAACAATATATGCAGACCTGAGTCTGAGTACAAAGGGAGCATCTACCACCCCTTTACGTTAATTATCCAGGTTCGTCTAATTGAGCTCAAAGACATACCCAAATTTTCATCATATTCCCGAACATCAAAACAAAATACCTCTTTTTACTTAAACAAGCAAATTTCCTCTTAAAATTAAACTTTTATGGTTAGTATAATTTCACTAATGTCCATTTAAAGTAAATCAATTATAAAGTCATTCAATACACACAAAAAATGTCAAACAAAATAGTATAATTTACCTGAAGGTTACTGTCCTCGTAGCTTCAAAGTATCGTTTCTTTAGTTAATCACACCATTCAACAGGATTATATTTACGGCTTCTGATTCTCTACGCTTTTAAAATTTTCTCCATCACCATCCATTCAAAGTCGTTTCTGGGCCTTTCCGGAACTCATCTGTGTTTATCTGACCCTTGTTTCATGGATCCAGACACGTATTTGAACCATTTAATTATTAACACCCCAAAAAAATAGCAAAGAAATTCATGCTTCTGTCACCAATATATACGCCAAAACTGCCTACTTTTGTGTATACATTCGTCGTTGTAAATTTTGCTAATTGGTACAGTGAAACTAAATTTTATTACCTTGTATCTAAGTGCACTGAAGTACATTCATGTTAGCACGTAAATAACAAGCTATTTTGAATCACTAAAATATACTAGCAAACTTTAAATCAAACTAAAATGCACGGTTTAACATCTTCAATCAAGTCGCGTATGTACGAGCTTTTAACGCATCGAATCGTCAAAAGTCTAAGAGAGCTTGTTTATCTTCATCTCGGTATATATAGCAAAAAGCCTGTCTGTCGGTCGGTTCCCCAAAACGGGTAATTCTAAAGAATTTCTCATGCCATGTTCCCAGTCTGCCGCTCGCAAGTCGATTTTTACGAATTTTCACTCGCCCCATTCAAATCTCAGAAAATTTCCACACGGCACGCAAGCATGTCCGAGAAAAACTAATTGATTTTGTACAGAAATTGTTGTTCTACCTCCGATATTTGCATCCTATTTTTAACCAATTGTGACCCCCGTGACGTTGCTTAAATCCCGCCTTCTACAATATGTGTCTTTGCTTGACGCATTTTCTCTTTCCTTCTCTACCGTGTTCTTATTGGTGCAACTTGATATTCTTTATTATCGATTATTTTAGTCCACATGGAGTGTGAAATACCCAGCTTTAGCAATTCTCGTAACTATTATGCGACGTTTTCCCCAAGATTCTTTGAAATATTAATTATCTGCAAAATTTACGCCGAATGAGCTTTTTAAATAAACCCAGGTGTTTAAACATACTATTAATTCTCAGAGCCTTATTCCGTGGTATTTTAATCTTGGGTTTTACAAGTTTCTATAGGTATTATATGTTATTAACGGTTTAATTAACTCCAATTAAAATTGATTTCTATCCTTTTCATTTTAGCGAATACAACTTAAATATTAATTGTTATGTGTACACTTTGTTTAATACCGGTTACTCAAAATAGGGTTAATTAATATAAACTTTGCACGTAATTTCTCTTTGTTTAGAATAATTACATTACACGCAGAGCTTTTCAATACTGCTTCTTTTGATATAAAGCGTCTTATAAATAATTTAAATTTCTTATTTTACTGAAACAACCGAGTTTATTTATGCTTCATGGTTTTAATAACGCGTATTATTTAATGAAATTCCTTATACACGGTGATTAAAATTATTTGATGTGATTATTTAATTTTCTACCCTGGTCTAAATATGAGTAATATATATATATATATATATATATATATATATATATATATAAATTACTGTGTACACCTTATAACAATCGAACCTTACGACTTGGGCGTCAAAAATTATGCCGTGGAACTCTGGTAAGATCCTCACCAACAAAAATATTTTCGAAAATTTTATAAGTTTCAAAACTCGAAAATTCAAAAATTAAATAATACAAAAAAACATTTCTTACCCGTTTTCCTCTCTTCCTCTGTTGAATGTCCTTGTTCAACTGCTTCCGGCTAGCTCATTTGGACCTCCTTTTGCATATCTATATTCACTCTCAAATTCTATCATTCACGCATACTCCCAATAAAACTACAAAATACAACCAACATACAATCTTTTATTTATTTCTATTTACAAATGCAATTCAACACTGTCCATATTTTATTGTTCACGTTACACTTCAGTAATTCTTATTTTGTTATGTCCTGTATTTACCTTTTTAAATCATCAAACACATAAAATGTACTCGGAGTAAATGGACCTTGAATAATACCTTCTCTAAAATTCCTTCATTATAATTTATTTATTTATTTTAATAAACTAAGTAAACTGTAGGGTATGGTGAGCTCATAATAACCCAACTAATTCTGCATAATGTATGCCCTTCTACTTTGCATACTCTTAAAATAAAAAAAAACAAAGCCATGTATTCTTCACAAAATTTCACGTTTTGATGGAACGTTTAAAAGCTTTCTAGACACCTTCAAATTTCTAGTTGAATACCGTAATAAAGTTATTTACACATATTCTGTTCAATACGTAAATAATTCACACTACCTTGAAAAACACTTCATACGCCACCCCAATATTTACAGTTTATAGGAATCACAATTTTAAATCGTTACCTGGAAATTTCTAGAACCTCTCCGCTCTGTAGAGGATGCCTTGTATTTTTCTCCCTGGTCTGCAGGTCGTTTCTCGCTATTACTAGACGAACTCTATCTACGTTGATCCGCCAATCCCGCCTTCTCGGTGTAACCAAATTCCAAATTTCATTTCAATTACACTTCTTTCACAGTAATCTACGTTACTTAATGTCCCGACACGAGTTGATTAAAAATCATAGGTGATACCTCAATAAAAATTGCAATCTCGGCACACTAACCGCGTTTTTTATTAAGAGGCTACCACTAAGCAATACAATTTAAATGATTTGATAATACTTACAACTCGTGTTGACTTTCATACGTGCTTTTGGGACGATCAAAATAATAAGGGCTTTAATAATATTCTCGTAAACTATTTATATCTTTCCAATGTAACCTCTCCTGGCCACATTTATTCGAAATCCCCTGCTCACAACAACACATTCTCACAATTTTGCACTCAACCCCATTTTCAAATCCGCGAATTTCAGTACCTCGTTATAACATTTTAAGAAAATTACGCTACTCTATCCTCGTGTTTATATCAAGTCAAACTAACATATCGTCCAATCATAGACCTAATGACGTTTCTCAAATCCCTCCTATACTATTGTGGTCTCATGCTTATACGTTTTCTACGTCTCCTTCTAACCTTGCTTTGAGTGGTAGGAAATCGATATCCTTGTTTGTGCGCTCTCTACCACACGTGGACTTTCTACGTGAGTTAAATAATCGCTCATTAGTATTTCATACTAAAACATCCGACCGCCTGTACAATCCTTAGAATAATTTGTTTGTTATCTACAAATTAAACAGAACTTGACATTTAGAAAAAACGCAGGTGTTCAATCGTAATGTTTTAAATAACACTTCCACGATTTAGGGTTCGGCGTATTTCTACCCCACTGATATATTTGTTGGATAGTAACGCGTTTCATCTTGGTATCGTTGGGTTTTTACACGATTTTATGCAAATTATACATCAATAATCGTTCAATTAAATTCAAATTAATTAATAAATAAATGACATTGGATTCTACCATTTAATTTCTTTGCAAACCTACTTAAATTTCATTAATTATTTATAAAATTTCGTTAATACCTGATACTTAAAAATGAATTAACTAATTTAAATTTCGCACGTAATTTCGAGTTGTTCCTTTATACAGGGTGTTTTGAATTTGTTTTGTTTATATTCATTTTTGATCTTTTAAAACCACTATATAATCCCCCTATTTCAATTCTAAGAAAAACTATCCCCGGTTTTTCTGAATTTAAATACCTACATTCTAATTTATTTTTATCTGCTATTTCTATACACCTGTCTACTCACCAAACACTACCTATACCTATTTAATCCACCTATCACTACTTATCTACCTATTTATATCTATTTCTACATCTATCTCTACTTGTTTCTATCTATCTACATCTATCTTTATTTCTAATTACCTATTCACACCTATCACTATCTTTTACCTAACTATTTTTATCTATTATTAACTCTTCACCCTCTTATTTCATTGTCTTTTTTTTTATTTCCCCCTTTAGTCTTTTATTGACTCTTTATGTACTTCTTTTTGTACTTTTGTCTTTATTTTTAATCTTTATACCTGTTCACCTCACCTATTATCACTATCTATTCTTATCCTAACTCAACCTACCTAATTCTATATCTATATCTATCTCCCATATTTATCATATACCTATTTTATTTTCTATAACTACTTACTTGTAATCATCTATATACACCTATTTCTATCCCTATCTATTTAATTTTACTCTATTATATACCTATCTCTACACCTATCCATATTTATCCTATTTCTACTTCTATTTTTCTATTTACCTATTTCTATCTCTAACTATTCAACTTCTACATCTATATTTCAACTATCTCTATCCTTTTGTTCATCACACGTCCTCTTCTTATTTAAATCTAACTCTCTTCTTGACCCTCCAAATCTTTCTTCTAACTATCCTAATACTCTTCATCCCCATTTCTCCTCCTCCTATTTCTATACTTATCATCCCTGATACTTCACATAAAATCAACTTATCCCTTTTATCCTGACTCTTAAATATCTCTTCTTCATACCCTATACTTGTCCGTTTCTCATTTATTATACTTTTTTTTTCTGTGGGCAAACCAAACGATACTACCTCAACATCTTTATCTTTCCCCTTTATACAAAACTTTTCATCTCTTCTAGACCCTTCATGTACAATATTCATTTTATAAAAATCATTTAAATTCAAATTCAAATTATCAAAATTATCTTTGCCCCTTAACTCACTTATGCCTATATTTACCTCTTGTGTGTCATATAACGCTATTTTTACTTCTATCTTTCTTAATTCTGACTCGTTATCCACTATTAACGCTGCGCCTGACTCTATTTCTACTTGTTTAGCCTCTCTTTTCACTATCCGTTGTACCTCGTCTAACCTTTCCTCACTATATTCCCCTGAGTGGTTTGAAAACAAAAGCGGAGACGGAATATAAATAACATAGGCCAAAGAAGATGAAAAATAACGGACGTTGTAGAAAACAGCCATTTAAAACACGCGATAAAGCAGCCATTTAAAACACGCAATAAAACAGCCATTTAAAACACGCGATAATTTGTAAAAGCTAACAACAATACCAATTTTAAGTTGCTATAGTGTGATTTTAACAAAGACAGTAAATATGAGTTAGACGAGGATAACATATTTGGACGCTAGACTTACAATGGGAGAAATCTTATTGATTGGCTGATTGCGAGTGGAGTAAGAGACATTTCTAGAAGAATTGCGACCGTTGTGGATGCTAATCAGTAGTTTTGGACTAACGCGACGTGGAATGAGAAATTTCTGAGTTTTAAAAGATCGTTGTGTTTGGAATCTTCAGAATCAGTGAACGTAAAGGTGAATTTCAATAAAAGTAGGCTACAGTAGGTAGGTAGGGAACGCGTATAAATACACTAGAAGACGTAGTGAGGCTCTCTTACTTCCTTTGTTCGCTTTAGACCTACATGGTGTAACATCCAAGTAAAATTTGTAAATCGTGATAGTGCAGTTCGTTTAATTTATATTACAAGTGTTTGAAAGCACGAGTAGGTGCTATGTTATAAACGGGACTGTAAGTAAATACGAATATCGAACAAAAGATGTTACTAAGGTAAGCGAGCCTAGTTATTTTTACGGAGCGAGGGTGCTGGTTGTATGGAAGATTTAGTAGATGATTAACATATTTGGACAATTATATGGGTAGCTGTATCGAAAGGGTCTGCATAGAATTAGATGAGTTTGATGTACATGTAGCTGAGGGAAGTTTGATGGAATGCAACAACGAGAATTTGGTGACGACATCTTCAGAGGTGATGGTGCAAGAACACACACCAGGTAAACAAATTTGTTTTCTTTTGTTATTGCTTGAACATTTTGTGCTGGTATTTTGTGATAGAGTAATTTGACATATTTGGTGAATGTTTTATGAACATAAAAGCTAATTTGAAGGTTATATAAAAAAGACAATTTGAATTTATTATTTGAAAATATAAATACATGACGTAAAATTTTGATGTAAAGAGTAAACGGGTTTTTAGAATAGTTTGATACAAAATGCAGTTTATTTATACATTCAGAGTAACAGGGTTTATACTGAGCTCACCATAGACCAGGGTAAATTTCAATTTAGGGTTTCAAGGTAGGCCCATCTACTTATACTGTATATAAAAAAGTGTTGAAATAAATTAAATTCATTAAATTTAAAAGGATCTAATGGTTAATATTTTGAAAATTTATGAAGATTTTTATATCCAATTTTGTTGAGCTGGTATGACGTAACTCTTTGATTTGTATGAATAAAAGGTTGTATGTTTTGCTAAATTATTTGATTGGTAATTTTTATTGGTAGTCTAAGTAAGGAAGAGTAAACATAGGATGGGTAAGTATCTTTGAAGAAGCTGGAAGCAGAGCTAGCCGTGGTATGCTGATTTAGGGGAGCTTTTCCAGAAATATTGAAATTTTATTTTTTTTTCAGAACATTTTATGACAGCCCAATTTGTGGGGCACGATTTTAGAGCTTAACCACAAAATTTTTATGACTCCCAACGCAAGTGCTCGAAGATAAATCCCGAAGTCCACAGCAATATATATATATATATATATATATATATATATATATATATATATATATATTGCTGTGATACTTCACGAGCCCCTACGATGGGCACCATAAAATGCTGTAATACAACCCTTATATTTAGCCCCACGGTTGGGCAGACTATAAAACGCTGTGTTACTTTCCTCCCCACGTTTGGGTCTATCATAAAATGCTGTAATATTTCACCAGCCCCTACAATGGGCACCATAAAATGCTGTGTTAACTCCTTTTTATTAATCAAGCACTTGTAAAATGTTAAGTTATAGATCTATTTGCCTCAACTAGCTGATTCAATTAAATAAAGCAATTCAAAAATACACAATATAATGATTAAATATTTACAACTTTTTTAAAATCTTCTCCTTTTTCAGAATATTTACTTATGCCAGATTTAAAAAATTGAAGCCATCAAAACGAGCCTTTTGCTATATTTAGAGGCCTTTTGAAACGTTTCAAGATGCCTATTGCTTTTCATAAATTTATCAAAGAAACTCCGGTTTTGTTGGCTCTTACAATTTGCGAAAAATTATTGGATTAAAACAGTTTACAGAAATGAATTATATCAAAATATCTAACCTGGAGTGGTTCAGTAGTTCCTCTGCATCCCCAAGAGTTTTCGTGTCTAGTCTGAATATTTAGAGTCAAATTTGGAAGTCGATATCAAAACTAAAATACTGTCCCAATCGTTATTCAAAATCCCATAAGTTAATCCAATAAAAGGTTTCCATCTTCGTAATTAACAAAACAACAATAGAACATTTACCATGTCAGTGATTATCAAAATTAATCTAGCAGAAGGTAATCTCCAGATTTGTCCCCAGAGCAGTCTCCAAAGCCATGTTTTATTTATTTTAGAAATTGTATAATAATACTAAATCTGGTTTACTTACGTCTATAATAGATCGGCAAAATTTTACACTTTTATAAAATACTTTTCACTTTACATTCGTTTAACTGGTTACGTGAATAATTTAGCACTTTTGAGTATCGTGACAGCCCAGTTTAAAATGTATATTAACTCGTTGCTCAATTGTTATCGTAATTATAAGCTTTGCCCCTTTGTTTGCTATTCGTTGTTTTCACGTGTTGGGCGACACCATTTGTCTTATCTTATTGTGTACTTGGGAAATTTTACCAATTGTCTAGTTTAAATACTTGGAAGAACGTTCAAGTTGTCACGTATTCTTTTACATAACATTACATTTAATTTAGAAATCCCAGGAATCTTTGTTTATTAAATCACGTATCATTGTTATTTGCTTATTCTAATCTAAACCGAAATAAATTTGGTGGTTGTTTATTTCCTAGTTAACTTGGATTTTTAACAAATGTAATACTTTCTGTCACGTACAATCGTTATTCAAATAATGCATAATTTCTGCTTGCGTATATGATGATATATTAACGCACTTGTTGAATATTTATCTAGCCAATTCATATAGATCTTCCATTGATTTAATTTCGATGCATTTCGTTACATTTTTAAATTTTATCTTTGTTCGTAGCTACTCTTGGATATGCGTTTAATCCCTTGTACTGTTATATACAGTGTGCGCTCAACTAATAATATATATAGTGACCTATTTACTCTTATAATATCTGTAATTATGCGCTTTTGATATTTGGAAGTTTCTTTTGTTTGTTCTACGACCCCTATGACTTAACCTACCCCTAGATTAATCTTATAATTATAGCAATATATATATATATATATATATATATTGCTGTAATACCTTTAAAATCCGGGAACTCCATTACTAGAATCGAGCCCCACAGATTGGGCGTCAAGAATGCTGTGAAACCTCTTGAATCACCTGGTCCGTTGACTTTCTTCTGTTAATCGCCTCGGCTGCTCCTCTAGTTAAACCTTCATCCTCATTCATAAAAAAAAACAAACACATTCCTACCACAAACATCAACGTTAACTCTATTTACATCAATATTCACAATACATTAAAATTTCAAGTTAAAAATTCAGCATAAATTTTAGTTTTAAAAAGAATTTCAAGATTAATTTTATTATCATTTAATGTGCATCCAAAATTAAAGTCCTTGTAGGATGCCTACTAATTAATATAACAATATATGCAGACCTGAGTCTGAGTACAAAAGGAGCATCTTCCACCCCTTTACGTTAATTAACCAGGTTCGTCTAATTGAGCTCAAAGACATACCCTAATTTTCATCATAATCCCGAACATCAATACTAAATACCCCTTTCTACTTAAACAAGCAAAATTTCACCTTAAAATTAAAATTTTATTGTTAGTACAATATCACTAATGTCCATTTAAAATAAATCAATTATAAAGTTATTCAACACACACAAAAATGTCAAAGTTCAAACAAAATAGTATAAATTACCTGAAGGTTACTGCACTCGTAGCTTCTGATTCTCAACGCTTTAAAAATTTTTTCCATCACCATTTATTTAAAGTTGTTTCTGGGCTTTTCCGGAACTCATCTGTGTATATCTGACCCTTGTTTCGTGGATCCAGACACATTTATGAACCATTTAATCATTAACACCTCCGAAAAATAGCAAAGAAATTCATACTTCTTTCACCAATATACGCCAAAACTGCCTACTTTTGTGTATACATTTGTCGTTGTAAATTTTACTAATTGGTACAGTGATACTAAATTTTATTACCTTGTATCTAAGTGCACTAAAGTATATTCATGTTAGCACGTACCGAACAAACTATTTTGAATCACCAAAATATACGAGCAAACTTTAAATTATTTTATCAAACTAAATGCACTGTTTAACGTATTGAATCAACTCGCGGATGTAAGAGCTTTTAACGCATCGAATAGTCAAAAGTCTAAGAGAGCGAAATTCATATTACCACCGGTATATATAGCGGATAGCCGGCACGTCGCTTTTGTCCTCAAAACAGACAATTCTAAAGAATTTCACATTCTCGTTTCCCATTCCGTCGCTCGCGCGTCGGTTTTTACGAATTTTGTACTCGCCAGTTGAAAATCTCAGAAAATTTCCACACGGCACGCAGCGTCTGAGAATACCTAATTAAATTTTATACAGAAATCGTTGTTTCTACCTCTGATATTTGCATCCTATTTTCAACCAATCGTGACCCTCGTGACGTTGCTTAAATCACGCCTTTTATTATATGTGTCTCGGTCTTGTGCATATTATCTGTCTCTATCTAACCTGTTCTTATTGATGCAAATTGACACTCTTCATTATCGATTATTTTAGTCCATGTGGACTGTTATCTGGGTTAAATAACCCCGTATCGCACCTTCTCGTGAATATTAAGCCCCGGTTTCTCCAAGATTCCTTGAAACCATTTGTTATCTACACAATGTTCGCCGTACGTGACATTTAAACTAGGCAGGTGTTCAAACATAATATGAATTCTCAGAGCTTTAATTTCTGGTATTATAATCTTGGATTTTCACAGACCTTTTTGCTTATTATTAATAATGGTTTAATTAACTCCAACTAAAATTGACTTCTATCCTTTCATTTTTAGCGAATACAAATTAAATGTTAATTATTATATGTACACTTTGTTTAATACCGGTTACTTAAAATAGGGTTAATTAATATAAATTTTGCACGCTTTGTTTCTTTACTAGGAATAATTAAATTACCCGTAAAGTTTTCTAATACTGCTTCTTTTGATATAAAGCGTCTTGTACATGATTTAAATCTCTTATTTTTACTGAAACTAATAAATTTTTATGCTTCACGGTTTTAATAAAGCGTATTATTTAATAATATTTATTATACACAGTGATTAAAACTATTTGATGTGATTGTTTAATTTTCTACCCTGGTCTAAATATGAGTATTTTCCCCCTATTTGAATACAAATAATCCCACTTATTTGAATTCAAATATACAATATTTAAACCGCAAACAAAATTTACAAAAGAAATGCCTATCTCTCTCTACCCTTATCTATCTAACTTACCTACCTTATCCAATCAAAAAAAATATTTACACCTGTCCTATATCCCTATCCTATTCCTAACTCTCACCTAATTTTATAAACTGAAATTATCCCTAACTTCATCCTACTTATCCGTCTAATCCTATATACATACTATATACCTATCCTATTCCTAACTTTTAACTAATCTTTACTATACTTTACTTCCCCTACCTAATCCTATATGCCTATCCTACTCTTACTCTATTCCTAACTCTCCACTAATCTTATATGAAATATCTATACTTAACCTATCTTATTTTCTTCCTGCATTTAATCTTTATTCTCATCCTAAACCTATTTCTAATTATCTCCCATATTTATCCTATACCTAGCTTTATTTTCTATATCTATACTAAAATTCACCTATCTCTATCCTTTGTTCATCAAGTTATTTAAATCTAACTCTCTTCTTGACCCTCCAAGTCTTTCTTCTCACCATCCTAATACTCTTCATCCCTATTTCTCCCCCTTCTATATCTATACTTAACATCCCTATTATCTCACATAAAATAAACTTACCATCCCTATTATCCCGACTCTTAAATATGCTTCTTCTTCAGTCCCTACACTTGTCTGTTTCTCATTTATTATTGTTTCCCTTTCTGCCGACAAACCAAACGATACTACTTTACAATTATCGATTTTTCCCTCTATGGAAAATCCTATGTACCTTCTAGAATTCTTATGTAATGGAATCCGCCAGAATGAATTCCTTAAATCTACTTTATTAAAAACAAACTTGCCACTTAACCTCCTCAAAAATAATTCTGCCTTCACCTGTTCCCGATATGCTGCTGTTGCTTCTACCCCCACTAATTCTGCATGTTTTTGTACTAAAGCTTGAACCTCTACTATCCTATCCTCTGGACATCTTATTGTGTTGATCTGTTTACCTTCATCATCCTCTACCTCTACCACATTAATACTTAACCCCGTGTCATCCTCTGTGACTTCATAACTGCCCTTCCATGGCACTACCCTATCATTAATCCTTATTACCTTCCGTTCCATATCTATCAAAACCCCTAACTTCATCATACAGTCAACACCTAAAATGCTCTGAAACTTCAGTCCAGGTACAATTACAAACTCCTGTTCACAGCTTAAATCTCCTATATCTATCCTAAGCACCACAACACTATTTACTACAGCAAACTTCTTTTTATTTGGAGCTACTAAATGGCTACGCTTTATAGGCATAATTCTATCACAAACCTTATCCCTAATTTTGTTGATGAATTCCTCCGATATTAAACTCGCCTCTGCCCCTGTATCAAGTAATACTTCTACATTATTTTCAAAAATTTCTAAATTAATAATTGGCAAACATAATTTTTCCTTAGTTTCTGGCTCTACTTCCTCCTCAATTTTGAAAAATTCACGTGGATGTTCATATACGTTTACACTGAAATCTAGTGGTCTGTCGCGTTCTAAAAATCCTGTCCAGGTCTGTTTTCCCTACTCGGTCCTGGTCTAGCCGTCACCTCAGCGTATGTCCTAGGCGTTTCCACTCGTTCCGTGTCCGTATTAGCAGTCCCGCTCATGTCTGGTGAACTATTCATTCTGGTAGGTCCCAGTCTCGGTGCAGGTCCCCTTCCTAAACTATTACTTCGAACGTATGGTCGTCTCTGTTCCCAATTCTGTCGCTGGTATCCGTAACTATTCCCCCGTCTAGCGTAGTTGTCCCGTCTATTGTCAAACCTAACTGTGTTGATCTGTCTTTCCCTGTTATTCCGAGGTCGTCCACTACTTACGTCGTCGTACCTCTGCAAGTATTCTAGAAACATTTCTCTGTCCACTATGTTCTGTAGTGCTACGTGTTGTCTTATGTCTACCTCGAAGTGTCGTGATAAATACTTAATAATTTGTCGGTCCGTCAGTGGTGGGTTCAGTTGTTATGCTATACTTGCGTATAGCATATTGCTCCTACTTCCTGAAAATTCTCCTTAAATTTCCTGTGATTAAGTCGTCTCGTACCTGGTCTTGTCTGTGGTCACCCAGTAGTGCTTTAAAATCTGCTCAAAGTCCATGTAGGTGTCTATGTCCTGTCCTACTAAATTGTACCACGCTTCCGCATTGTCCTTTAATAAAGCCTTTATCGTATTCAAGTTTAGTCTGTTCGTCAAATAAATTTCCCACTAGATCTTACGCTATTAATAAAAATTTGTGGAATTTACCCTGTTTATCGCCATAAAACTTCATGTGTTGGTCCAATGATACTCCACCTGTAGAAAATCTGGGACCATCCCCGTATAAATTGACATGGTTGTATTTGATACTACTTAACTTCGCGTTCTACCCTGCCTAACTGATCCCTACATGAGTCCGTCACTTCAGTCATTTTACATTAATCTCTTCTTCACAAAATGCGTACTTCGGACCTTAAATGTCCCATTTCCTGTCGAAGACCTGTAATATCACGCTCATTTTTTCAACCCTATTTTCAACTTCCCCATTCTTTACGGTAAGACTTCATTTTTAAATTCTGAAACTTCTTGATTCGTCTTATCTATTTTCTGACTAATCTCTCTAACTTCCTGTTCGATTCTTCACTCATTTGCTCAAATTTTCGATTGAGTCCTCTCTCGCTCTATTCGATTCTTCCCTAGCTCTATTAGATTCTTCACTCATCCTCTCTAACATTCTCAATATCATCTCGTTTCTGATCCCTATTCCGTCCTCGACTGATCTCTACTGCCTCCAGCTTCTTCCATTTTAGAATTTTTCACACAATGCACTATCGTCACTTCCAATTTCCACTCTTGACTCCTTAACCACTCCTTTCTCTGCATACGTTCTAACCTCACCACCTCTAAAATACTCTTAAATTTATACACAAACAGAAACTCTCTCTCAGATCGCCAGTTTCCTGGAATAAAATCACAAAATTTTATTTGGAACTCGAGCCTCACTTTTGGGACGCCAAAGAATGCTGTGATACCTTTAAAATCCGGGAACTCCATTACTAGAATCGAGCCCCACAGATTGGGCGTCAAGAATGCTGTGAAACCTCTTGAATCACCTGGTCCGTTGACTTTCTTCTGTTAATCGCCTCGGCTGCTCCTCTAGTTAAACCTTCATCCTCATTCATAAAAAAAAAACAAACACATTCCTACCACAAACATCAACGTTAACTCTATTTACATCAATATTCACAATACATTAAAATTTCAAGTTAAAAATTCAGCATAAATTTTAGTTTTAAAAAGAATTTCAAGATTAATTTTATTATCATTTAATGTGCATCTAAAATTAAAGTCCTTGTAGGATGCCTACTAATTAATATAACAATATATGCAGACCTGAGTCTGAGTACAAAGGGAGCATCTTCCACCCTTTACGTTAATTAACCAGGTTCGTCTAATTGAGCTCAAAGACATACCCTAATTTTTATCATAATCCCGAACATCAATACTAAATACCCCTTTCTACTTAAACAAGCAAAATTTCACCTTAAAATTAAAATTTTATTGTTAGTACAATATCACTAATGTCCATTTAAAGTAAATCAATTATAAAGTTATTCAACACACACAAAAATGTCAAAGTTCAAACAAAATAGTATAAATTACCTGAAGGTTACTGCACTCGTAGCTTCTGATTCTCAACGCTTTAAAAATTTTTTCCATCACCATTTATTTAAAGTTGTTTCTGGGCTTTTCCGGAACTCATCTGTGTATATATGACCCTTGTTTCGTGGATCCAGACACATTTATGAACCATTTAATCATTAACACCTCCGAAAAATAGCAAAGAAATTCATACTTCTTTCACCAATATACGCCAAAACTGCCTACTTTTGTGTATACATTTGTCGTTGTAAATTTTACTAATTGGTACAGTGATACTAAATTTTATTACCTTGTATCTAAGTGCACTAAAGTATATTCATGTTAGCACGTACCGAACAAACTATTTTGAATCACCAAAATATACGAGCAAACTTTAAATTATTTTATCAAACTAAATGCACTGTTTAACGTATTGAATCAACTCGCGGATGTAAGAGCTTTTAACGCATCGAATAGTCAAAAGTCTAAGAGAGCGAAATTCATATTACCACCGATATATATAGCGGATAGCCGGCACGTCGCTTTTGTCCTCAAAACAGACAATTCTAAAGAATTTCACATTCTCGTTTCCCATTCCGTCGCTCGCGCGTCGGTTTTTACGAATTTTGTACTCGCCAGTTGAAAATCTCAGAAAATTTCTACACGGCACGCAGCGTCTGAGAATACCTAATTAAATTTTATACAGAAATCGTTGTTTCTACCTCTGATATTTGCATCCTATTTTCAACCAATCGTGACCCTCGTGACGTTGCTTAAATCACGCCTTTTACTATATGTGACTCGGTCTTGTGCATATTATCTGTCTCTATCTAACCTGTTCTTATTGATGCAAATTGACACTCTTCATTATCGATTATTTTAGTCCATGTGGACTGTTATCTGGGTTAAATAACCCCGTATCGCACCTTCTCGTGAATATTAAGCCCCGGTTTCTCCAAGATTCCTTGAAACCATTTGTTATCTACACAATGTTCGCCATACGTGACATTTAAACTAGGCAGGTGTTCAAACATAATATTAATTCTCAGAGCTTTAATTTCTGGTATTATAATCTTGGATTTTCACAGACCTTTTTGCTTATTATTAATAATGGTTTAATTAACTCCAACTAAAATTGACTTCAATCCTTTCATTTTTAGCGAATACAAATTACATGTTAATTATTATGTGTACACTTTGTTTAATACCGGTTACTTAAAATAGGGTTAATTAATATAAATTTTGCACGCTTTGTTTCTTTACTAGGAATAATTAAATTACCCGTAAAGTTTTCTAATACTGCTTCTTTTGATATAAAGCGTCTTGTACATGATTTAAATCTCTTATTTTTACTGAAACTAATAAATTTTTATTCTCCACGGTATTTTAATAAAGTGTATTATTTAATAATATTCATTATACACAGTGATTAAAACTATTTGATGTGATTGTTTAATTTTCTACCCTGGTCTAAATATGAGTAATATATATATATATATATATATATATATATATTATATATATATATATATACATATTAAACATTTAAAAATGTGACCTCCTTGAGACAACAAAGACAAGTTTATTATTACCAAAATATATACCTATTAAAAAATGTTTAAAAAGTATCATTTTAAGAATTAACAATTTAATATGTTGACTTCTGAAAATTTTATTTGAAAATGGTGTAAAACCGAAACGCGTAATAAATAGAACTATATGAATTGCAATCTTATTTAAAAATGAATGAACAATTAGTTACATTTTATTTAATGACCAATATCCATAAAGCGTTATGTCATAAAATAATTAATGGTCAAGAAGCTTCAAATTGATTATACATATATATATATATATATATATATATATATATATTGCTATGATAATAGGGGTTATTTAGGGGTATATAGGGTCACAAGGGTAGTATACTTCATGTAAACAACACCAACGTCAAGAAAATTAAACATTTGAATAAAAAAATGTACACAATTCGCCAATTATGCAAAAAGCAAATATCAAACACACTGCATAAAACTTACAACTAACTTTAGTAAATAAAAAAAGGCTCATTCTTTAATAATTCAATCACATTTAATAAGATAAATAACTTTGTCCCCACAATCCAATTCATTTTTGAAACAGCAATACATTCATAAACTTTAAATAAATACAAATCAGGAGCATCTAAAGTAAAACAAACATGAAACGAATCTTATTCAAAACTGACGCATTAGTGTAGGGAAATAATCATGCATGCCCGCAATAAACAGACCTTTCAAAACAAACATGTCTTATAACGCAGGAAGTAAATAAACGCACCTAATTCACGTCATTATAAAATTCGTCTACATGATCTCAAATGTAAAATTGACACAAAACCTAGCAGATTAGGTAAACAAAATATGGAACAAGTTTGTATACGTGCGGAATTAAAAAAAAAGAGTAATTTCTTATACAAAATACGAAAACACGATATTGAACATTACAAAGTATCATAGTCAACGAACTCTACAATATAAAATTCTGAGATCTACGTGATCAAGACGGGCATTTCAACAAACTATAGAATAAGTAAATTCGTGTAAAACACAACACCTTCACTGTGACCGAGTAACAAAGGTAAGCGCGGTAAACCAATAATAGCAGGTGGGTTTGCGTGCCTGCATATAATGCACGAGCTGACAAAAGTCAGTCTTTCCACAACTGAGGCACGATCTGACTGGTCTGATCCAATATACCACGCAAAGTTTAATTGTGAAATTAAATAATAAAATTTCAAGTAGTAGTACAAATATACAATAGGAATATGCCGTTCACATTAAAACGTAAGTCTAAATCTTAATTAAAAATAAACATGATCTTTAATATTTATTAACTTAGGACACCAACCAATCAACTAAGTACACTAACTAATTAAGTAAATCAGCGACTCACTAAGCGTTCGACTGGGGGTTTAACCAAGCGAGTTCACTAAGCAAGAGGCTAAGCAATGCAATAACCAATTACCAAAACAACCAAATAAGAAATCTAACGAAGTACGGACGACGTCAAGCTGAAAATAACTCAAGGGTACTGGTTAGCAGCACGTAGCGGAGGGTCGAACGGATTGGGGTGTATTCAGAGCTACACATTTAAACCAAGAAATCAACCTAAAAAACACTAGGTTAGCGATAATTAAGTTACAGCATAAGACTAAAATTATTTTGAACATTTAAAAAACTTGTATGTACTTGGATATTTATGTGAAAGTTCAACAAAAATTTTGATTGATACGTAGAAATTACGAAGGGCCATTGGACGTTCAACGAGACTACCGATATAATACAGAATTATTTTTGTTGGCTATATATTTTTAATAGAGTTATAATTTGTTAGTGAACAGATTTATATTTTTACTTCGATTCGAAGGCTTTATATAGCAAATAATATTACGAAGGTTGTAGAAGTGCAAATTGTACATATTTCTTGTTTTATTATACAAAATTGTGCTTATTTCGTTTATATTATTTAGGTATGAAATGTTAGAGAGAAAAAGTGGGGATAAAAATCTTTCTGTTATCGTATCGTCGAGTACTTTGTGTGGGGTTGAATTGAGCTAGTCGAAGCATAAACCGAATTGTGCGAAATTTAAAATTTATTTTAGATTATTTAGGAGCACAGAGCGGTGACGGACAGCAGGCAACTGAGCGTTAAATACATCGAAATACGGCGATATCATAGCAATATATATATATATATATATATATATATATATATATGAAGTAAGATGTATCTGTAAACAACTCTTATAAAAATAATAAAAGCCATTGAAAATACAAATCGGGCTGGTAGTTATATAGCCATTTTATATATATATTGTAGTGTCAGTAGGAGCTACAAGGGTTCTAAGGATTGTTTTGTTGAAGGAAGTATATGCCAAATAAAGTAAGCCATATATCAGATCCCGTAATTAAAATTTGTTTGCCATACTTTACATACGTTAAAGTATTTGAAATGTTAATTAAAATGTAAGTGCCAAGATGTAAAAGCAATGACTTGACGACGTGATAAAACACACAGTATTCAAGGTTTTATACGGAGTTGTAGTTTAATGAGCCATTGAATGTACATTTGCCAACCGAAAACCGGATGCGTCTGTCCACTATTAACCACACAGATCCAGGTGTATATGTGTATCATTTTGGCATTTATTTTATTAGAATCAAACTTTGGACATTTATGTAATCTCAAAATTATAAGTAATAGCAGTGTCAAATATGATTGAAGGGTTGTGCGATATTTAGGACCAATGAGTGAACATTATGTATAAATAGGGAAAGTGCAAAAGACAAAGTTTAAGGTATTAGTGACACAAACTTGGTGATACGGCGTTATTGGATGGTTTTTTATATGCAATGTAATAAAGAGTAGGCAGATTAATATTGTAATTATCACCTAGGATAAGTAAACAAAGGGAGTCGATTTCGAAATATTTTGGTATTAAGACGTGTTTATAAAACTGCGCTAAGTTGTTTTGAATATTTTTTGAAGATTAAATGAGTTTGAATTGTACGAGTTTAATTTATAAAGAAAGAGTAAAGACAAGTAACAGTGAATAAATAATTAATAGCGGCGACGAGTAAAAGTTAAGATTGGAATTAGTGCGACAGCGAACCGGCGGAAAATAAGATTGAATTGAACGAGATTTATATAGGCAGAAGGCATCGAACACGAATTATAAGGGTGAAGAATATATTAGGAGTGAATTGGATATGGTTATATGTGTAGCAGGGCATTGAGCGGATTAAACAGGAACAAGGATTGATTTGGAACGAGCGGAGTAAATTGAAACGAGGATTGATTTGGAAGAGTGGTTTTAAAAAGGAGCGAGGATTGATTTGGAACGAGCGGATTAAGGGCGGAAGTATTGCTTTAGAAAGAGAGAAGCAAAATTAGAAGACAGCGTAAGAGTAGCAAGTGGAATCGTACGAGACAAAGAAGAAGTAACACCGAAAGAATTAGCGCAGGGCAAGTAAATACAACAGGGTATTCTAAATTCTAAATTCGGGTTATATTTATTTTAGATTTGGGCGCAGCAAAATTGAGTGAAAGATACCTGGAGGCTAGACGGCAGTTTTCAAAGTGATAGTGAAACCTTGTGAAGGCGCATACGGCGATAAGGATTTTGAGCCAGCATTCATCGAGGCCGTTAACGACGTATAGAACAGGTGAGTACTGTGTGATATAACGTCAAAGTCAGAAATTCTGTGGTAGTAATTAATTTGGCACAAGGCTACGTGGATCATATAAAATTTGGCATATACAAAAGTAAATTATAAAAAGGTACTAAAACAAAAGATAGTGCAGTTTGGTTGGGCATTGCACATCTACTTACCACTGAACCCACGGTAAGTAGGTGGATACCCTGGGAAGAAAGAGTTCATATAGTCGAGGCATATTAAAAACAGTTTTGATTCATTAACCAACCAAACGTTAAAGCACGTAACGTAAAATAACTATTTGCACATTATATAAAATCATTAAATTAAATAAAAATAAGGCGCGAGAAAGAGAAAAAGAGCGGGGTTGAGCATAAGAAGGGTGGCAAACCCAACGTGGGGCTAGATAGATCGAAGGCTAGACAGAAGTAGTGGTAGATTAAGGGACACCGAGATTAGGTGGATACCCTGGGAAGAAAGAGTTCATATAGTCGAGGCATATTAAAAACAGTTTTGATTCATTAACCAACCAAACGTTAAAGCACGTAACGTAAAATAACTATTTGCACATTATATAAAATCATTAAATTAAATAAAAATAAGGCGCGAGAAAGAGAAAAAGAGCGGGGTTGAGCTTAAGAATATATATATATATATATATATATATATATATATATATATATTGCAGTGCAATACGGGATTAGGATTCATGCCCCTACGAATTTGGCTGTCATAAATTTTTTTTCCTGAAAAATATAAAATTCCACTATCTCTGGAAAAGTTTACCTAAATCAGCACACCACGGCTAGCTCTGCTTCCAGCTTCCTCAAAGATACTTACCTATCCTATGCTTACTCTCTCTTACTTAGACTACCAAATAAAATTACCACTCAAATAATTCAACAAAACGTACAACCTTTTATACATACAAATCAAAAATTTACGCCACCAGCTCAATATTTACAAAATCAGATATAAACATCTTCATACAATTTTACAATATCGACCATTAAATCCTTTTAAGTTTAATGAATTTAATTTATTTCTATATTTTTTATATACAGTTCAAGTAGATGGGCCTATCCTAAAACCCTAAATTGAAATTTATCCTGGTCTATGGTGAGCTCAGTATAAACCCTGTTACTCTAAATGCATAAATAAATTGCATTTTTGTTTTCAACAACTCTAACGACCCGTTTACTCTTTACATCAAAATATACGTCATGTATTTATACCTTTAAATAATAAATTCAAATTGTCTTTTTCATAAAACCTTCAAATTAGATTTTATGTTCCTAAAATATATACTACAATATGTCAAATCACTTTAGCACAAAATACCAGCACAAATGCTGAAATAACAAAAGGAAACAAATTTCGTTACCTGGTGTAAGCTTTTGCACCATTACCTCTGAAAATGTCCTCTGCTACATGTACATCACACCACAGGGTCATCCAATTCTCTGCAAACGCCTTCAATACATCTACCCATATACTTGTTCAATAATGCTGATGGGCTTCTGAATCTACCATACAGCCAGCACCCTCGTTCTAAAAAATTAACTAGTCTCCCTTACCTTAGTAACATCTTTTGTTTGTTATTCGTATTTATTTACAGCACCGTTTATAACATAGCCCCTACTCGTGCTTTCAAACACTTTTAATTTAAATTAAACGGACCGACTTACGAATTTTTAACTTAGATGTTACCATATAGGTCTGAAACAAACAGAAGAAGTAAGAAAGCCCTACTACGTCTCCTAGTGTATTTACAAGCGTTCCAACCTACCTCCTGTACCCTGTTTTTATCGAAAAACACCACCACTGTAACCGATTCTGAAAATCCAAAACAACGATCTTTTAAAATTCAGAAATTTCTCATTCCACTTTGCTTTAATCCGAAAATACTGATTATCCTCTACAACGGTTGCAATGCTCGTAGAAAAGTCTTTCACTCCACTCGCAGTCAGCCAATCCAGACCATTTCCCCTGTCGTAGGTCTATCATCCAACTATGTTATCCTCGTCTAACTCATATTCGTTGTCTTTATTAAAATCCCACTATACCAACTTAAAATCGATATTGTTGTTAGCCTCTACAAATTATCGCGCACTTTAAATCGCGTGTTGTAAATAACTGTTATATCGCGTGTTTTAAATGGCTGTTTTATCCAACGTCTGTTATTTGTCATCCTCGTTTACCCTATGCTATTTATATCCCGTCTCTACTTTGTTTTCAAACCACCTGTTGTTTCTCACCCATCGCTTCGACCGTTAACTCAAATTTATAAAGAATTATATTTCAACGTACATTATGGTTTCTAGAATTATTTATTTGTCTGTGAGTCCTCTCTATCAACCGATTGCCAGTTTGAAGTTGTACTTTCCGATGTTGTTTAACCTGTAGATTTCCTAGGATTTGTTTTTAACAAACGCTTTGTTAGTTAAAATGAATATATGCGTTTACATTATCGATGTTATATACAAAATCTCTTCCTTATTTTTGATGTGCTCGATTTACAACCTTTGAATATTAAAGCTAATTATACTCGTATTTTCTTTAAGTTTTTACGTACTACAAAGCTTCTACACTATTCAAATTTAACATTACTATTTATTAATATCAATGCATACTATTATCTGTTTGTTTTAAGGTCAAAACTAATTAATTTGGAGCGTAATTAATTTATTCCTGTTTTCTATATACACGGTCCTTACAAAATTACTCTCTTGACTTATCTATCCTTCTTTACATATAATTTACACGATAATATATATATATATATATATATATATATTCATGTGATAATGAGTCATAAGAGGTCATTGAGCACCATATTCTATCAATAAATCGACCAAAACCGAGAAAATTAAATTTTCAAATACTTATTTTTTACCTTGTGCAATATTTCTAGTAAGATAAACCTATTTTAGCAATTTCTTAGTACAACTAAAATCCGTGTGTAAATATTCATCCCCTTTAAAAAATATTTAAAATAAGCTTCTAATGCTTTTATGCATGTTTAAGAACCCCTATTTTTGTAAACGAGTTTTAAAAAAAAACGTACAATTTAAGTACAACGCAAAAAATGTTGTGTAACTTTTTTAAGAATACCTAATAACTTAGTATCGAGTACTCCTCTTAAAAAATGATATTTGTGACTTTAGTCATAACACAATTGCAAGTATTTAACGCAAAGTGTGAATAAAGTATTTTTGTTTCAAAGAAGCTACTTTTCTAAATTGTTCATAAAGTCGATTCTTTGAAACATAAATCATTTGTACCTAAGTAAGGACAGCTAATTATCTTTCATGAATGAATACACGCCAATTAAGCGAGTACATAGAATGCGTTAAGACAGGTAAAGGATATAAACCAGAGAAGATGACACGTTTCTAAGGCCATAAATTATAACAAAAGCGATAACGAACGAGTATTTTATTAAAAGCATTTTTACTTCATTTTGTGCATTTTAATGTAAAATGCAAAACACTGCATTTTATACAGAAGCTACTGAATTGTTTTAGATATTGCGAGTGCGTAAAATCAATATAAACAAGCTAAACCATAATCGTGAGAAGTAGTTAAACTAATAAAATGAATGAACACTCAAATTAGCGCGCCTGTAAGGTTTTACGACCCACAAATTGGATAACTCGCAATAGTAAGTATTTTACTTTTATTGAAACCACACCAACTTATAAACGATAGCAAGATATTTATTAGCTAATAAATCAAAAATTGCAAGCTGTTTAGATGACGTAATATATCAATTAGAGCGATTCCAACAAAATTACATCAGTTTATGAATCGGTTAACCAGAAGTGTATCAATCTTTCTAGTTGTTATTAACGTAAAAACCGCGATACTATACAGGGTTAGTATAAAGTCTTGGAACGGTCGAATAACCTTTTTATTTGAAGTAGCAAGTATTATTATTATTTGAAAGATTGTTTATTAATGAATATGTTATTAGAAAATTTGATGTTGGATCTTAGTTGTTTCATTTAATGAGCTAGCAAGAAAATACGGACATCTTCAGGCAATAGTTCACACCAATTTTATTGATGCCCAAAATAAGGGGTTTATTCAATTCAATTTTAAACGCTACATTCAATAGCATCTTTTATTAGCTCCCATCGCACGGGCAGCATACAGCTACGATCCATAGTAATATATTTTTTAAATTTGACAATTATTGATTTTATACAATGCTTTTGACTAAAGGAAAAAGGTTTTGCCGAAACATTAAGCTAGAAAAAATTAAATTTTAAATTTTATATCAACTATTAGTACTTGGACTTCATACCCAGTATACTACCATCTTGTTACCAAAATAATGAAGCTAACCAGTCCATTAATGATTGATATACTATTACCTCTTTTTATATATACCTCGGCTAGCTTAGTCTAATCGACACAGAATGCTCGACGACACGACAATAAAAAATGTTTAACCCCCTTTATATCTAGCTCCTATCTGTTGTAAACGAAAGTAACCAAAATTTGTATAATAATTGAGAATATGTACACTTTGTATTTTAATTACCTTTTACTTTGATTTTTGTATTCAAAAATTAACCCTTGAATGAAATATTGTTTATCTGATTACACCAAAACCCTACTCCCTTAAAGCGAGTACAAAGTACCACTATAGTTTACTTGAAGCACTTTTGAACGTTCAAATGACCTTCTTTCTGTTTGCATAAATTCTTAAAAAATTTTTGATGACCCTTACAAATACTTCGATATAAACAATAGCAAATGTTAAAAGTGAAATACAATCTTATGTTAATAAAGGAAAATATATCTCTAACCTGTGTTTTTCCTGTTCGTTTCTTAGAACTGTGTCTGCATGTGGATTGTCAGCACCCCTGGATTGTTTCTAATTTGATTCTCTGGTACAGTTTGTCCCTGTCAATTTGATTCTTAGCGTAGTTGCCTCAACTTGTTGACCAGAATGATTAATAGAATTTACTTAAATTTTTCCCCTTCGAATTTATCTTAGGTTTTGTTCAGTTTTATTTTAATTATTAGAATTACTTGAATGACTTGAAGTTACTTGAAGTTCCTTAGAGTTACTTGGATGAGTTGAATTTACTTAAAGTTACTTGGAGCCCTAAATCCTTAAATATTAGAATTAGATTTAATTAATAATTTACCTTACGTTTTTGAAAGTAAACGGCCACTTCTGTTGTATTTATTGGCAGTTGAATTTTCACTTTTATATCACTAAATTATTTATTTGACTAAGTTTACTTTGCGTAATATTCTACTTTTAACTGGCGTGGTTGATGCCTTGGTCACAGAGATACTGGTTGTTTACAAAGTCCGCGTTATTTATAGACTCCACCTCTTATTTGTCTTATTGGTTTTACTCGCGTGTTTGTTAATTAAAGCGTTGCATTTTACGTCTTTGAAATCTTAGAATTTTGAACGATACAAACAAACAATTACTACGAAAATACTGGTTTAGCTTCGCAACGGATCTTATGTTCGCAGAATTCTAGCCTCCACTAAAATACGCGTATAATGTCGTCTCACTCTAACCTACACATAAACATTTCTTCCTTTCTTACTTTGTACTCACACCCTATTTCCATATCTCGACTACGAGTTATCTCTGTCTCAGTCTACCATGTCTTTTACATCCTCTACCTTTTACACCATGTTTGCAAGTTCGTTTATCTCTAAAATAACATTTATCCCCTTTAAACAATCTAAAATTATCGTCTGTCCCTCTTTTATATATGAAATCCAATAATCTATCTCCGTTCCTCATATGTAAGCTTGTCTATAACCTCGATATCTATTCCCTACTCAACACATTTCAAACGATGTCTATACAAACATGCGGCATCTCACACGTACCTATAAACTTTACTCTTTCCTTGTCCCAAATGTATTATTTTGTTGAACAAAAGACGGGTCTTTCTTATTTTCAGAACGGCATAATTTAGCGTGTGAACATTCTTCGTCCCATGACGTTGATGTTATTGGCGCCAACGTTATACATTATTAATCAACACAAATAAATAATAAAACTGCAATAATTTAATATACAAAATAACAGTAGTATTATTCCTAACCACCGTAATGAATTTTACAAACTTTGAGTAAGAACAATATGGATTACAATGGTAAAATAAAATAATATTTCCTTAGATCACGAATATTTTGTAAAAGAAGTAACTCTAACCCTATTGGTGGGTTTTACCAATACAGAATTTATTAAAATGAAATATTATTATAAACATTTCAAAGAAATGTTACAAGCAGTTGGACAATTCTGGACTTTATTTGATTTACAAAGGTCTGTGCTTTATCTTACCTACAGATGGACGCACCATGACGACGAAAAGATTATTGATTTCTTCAGCCACCAAAGCCTCAGCAAGAGCTTTTGAGAAAACGTAGGTGTTAGGGCATTCTCCTATAATACTAAAACAAACACGATTACCTTAATTTCCAAACTTTGATACACTTACTCTTTTGTAATTTTGTTTATAGCCTTTTCATCAAGTGTTTCAACTAAATTTATGATTTTGTGTGGATCAGCTAGAGGGGGATAAAATTTTTCATACAGGACTTTTTGCTCTATATGACAATATGCTGTCGATATGTGTACAAACATCTTAAATAAAAACAAATTATAAAATAGTCAAAATGTAGATCAACTGGTTATTACCCTACACAACTTCATCTCTTTTGCCAGATTCAACATTAGTTTCGTTCCTCTGGCATTTAGCAATATTGTTTTCTTTAGTGGTTCATCAAAACGTACAGTGGCAGCCATATGTATAACACATTCCACCTCCTCAACCAGCTCTTCTCTGTCTTCATTTGATAATCCCAAGTCGGCAAGTTCACAATCGCCAGAAATTGCAATCACTTTTGAGAATACCAGCCCCATGCGTTTCTTTAAGCAAATTGTAGAGCTGCAAACAAAACGAATATCACTATAGCTAAAAGGGATGATCGGCAGTAGGAAGAAATGACGCGTGAGGCCCTCGTATAGGTCACGTTTTTACTGTTTGGCCTGTCTTTGACCCGTCCACTGCCAATCGCGTGCTACTGAACGATGCTCAGTCATCAAGTACTGGCTGGTGGTTGAATACGTGTACATCGATAAACAGTTTGAAAACAGCTGTGTAGTCGCTGGTCGTATCGGCATTAAGTAAAGGTAGTTTACAAAAAATTAGGAAAAAAGACAAAGTTAGAAGAAAATCATATGTAACAGAAAATATCCTAGAGATGATATAGGACTGACGAAAATTTAAGTATGCAAAGGACGAGACGGGCAAAACGAATATAGAAGTTGAGGCCAATAGGAAATGCAAGTTGGCAAAGGAAGAATGATAGCAAGAGTAATGTTGAAATCTACATGACTATGGCCTTTGGCCCATCCTAGCCTTTATGTCAGATATAAAAATAATAAAACAAAATAAACCAGTTCAATTGTGTAGATCTCCTCTTTTGACTCGTCTATCCTTTCTGTACACGTCAGAAAGTTGATCCAGGATAGGGTGGGTGGAATATCATGTTCTCCGATAAAGTTTCTTCTTTGACATTTCAATCACGGAGCAATGGCACAATAGACGTTCAGGAGTTTTTGAGGCGTTTAGGTGATGCATGGCCATAACGGGGTAAATGGGGGAAAGTAGCTTGGAGCAAAATTTACTATGACCAGTTAGGCATTGGATAGTTGTTCAGCTGGAGTTTTGTACGTGAGAGGGATGTCGGTAATGAAAGGTATACTTGCCGGTTTCGGAGTACAATGCTGTTTGCCGGGAATGGAGGAAGGAGTTATAAATGTGGGACTTGATATCAGAGGTAAGGATTGTGCGGTAGGTGTCAGGGGATAGTGCTTCATCATATAGATGGGGACGAAGAAATTTTAAGTTACGGGTTTGCACGAAGTAGTATAACTGGATTTCTAAGGGGAATTTTCAAAATGGCATATGAGGCTGTAGAGGAGGTTGTACGTAAAGCTCAGGAAACGTATAAGAGGTGGAGTCGTATGATTGGGTTTAAGATTCTGCGGAACTGGGGGAGTTGTGAGGAAATACCAAGAGTCAACAGCGTAGCGGACTATGGCGATGATAATTTATTAAAGGTTAGTCTTCTTGTAGGTGGAACTAATTTTGATAGGAACTATTGAATATTGTACAGGATTAACATGGTTTTGGATCCGATTTGTTGGAGGTGTGCATGCATTTTTAGGCGAGTATCTGGATGAATACCGAAGTAAGAAACGGATTCAGAGAAGGTGTTCCCACAATATGGATAGTTGAACTACAGCAGGGGCTGAGGTAGCCTTTTAGCATTAATATTTTGGAGATCGTAGAACAGATGGGTTGATTGTTAAGGGATGACTATTGCTATATGTGTAATATCAGAATGTTTGCAGTGGTTTGTTGTTCAAGACCGGAGTTTCCATGGATAAGGAACGTAAAGACATTCGCATAGGCAAAGGTATATTTGGTATGCCGAGGTCAAGGAGAGGGTTGATAGATAAGTTCCAAAGGGTGGATGATAAAACAGCCTTATAATAGGCTTGTGGTAGTGGAAAAGTAGTTTATGTGAAGGTTAGCTTGTTACATGCCGAAAATCGGCATTTAAACATTTCAAATTTTAGTTCTGAATTTGTAAGTGAATTCGCCCCAATAATTTAAAAGACTTGTGCTTGCATTTCCGTTACTTTAGATAGTTGCGTTTGCGCAGACGCAGAGTGGAAAAAAGGTGGTGATTTCCGTCACGTCCGGATGAGTCAAGAACCCGTCGAACCGAGTGGTTATTTGTGTGCCGTTATCTTGTCTTCTCTTTCAGGTAATGTAGGATTCCTTTCATCTCTACCTAATATCGTTCCTCCTACCTGTATTCCCTTGTCGTACCTCTACATAGAAAAGAAGAAGACCAATTTAAAATTGGGTTCGACAAGGGGGCAAAGGACGATCCACGCCCATAACGCCCTACTGCCGCGAGAGTAGCTGACATGTTGTGAAGAGCTCTACATTTTACTTGAGTACCTTTATCTTTTTTTGTATGTGATAATAATTTGAAACATTAATATGACGTAACCGATTATTGCGCAACATTTTGCATGTATTTATCATTGTTACCAACTGTCCTAGTGGCTCTTATACATTGTGCATCGCGACTTTAAAACTATACCTTAGAGTATAGAACCGTGAAGTATAACAAGTTGTGCCGGGAAACAAGCACCATTAGACAATTTTGTAGCTAGTTGATTAAGAATGCTGAGCCACCAGAAGTAGTCAAAAACGGAGTGGAAATCTAGGAAGGTTGCTGGGACGTATTTGTAGTGTGATTATCTGGCTGTGAAAATTAAGGAGCGGATAGTATGGTCAGCGCTGTAATCTTGACCGAAACCCTGTTGGTTATTGGGGATGAAGGAGTTGTTTTCTATATGGGATTGGAGTTTTTACAGGATTAGTTTTTCAAAAAGTTTACCGATGGTTGATAGGAGGGCTATTGGTCTATAGGAACGTGGGTCTTCAGGGGTTTTTGTAGGTTAAGCCAACGTTACACAAAACAAAATCGGGGCACACAGGGTGATATTGACGTTAAATGTGTCAAAAGACGTACCAGTGGTAAGGTATTTCTGGAATAAGTTACGGCCTTGATTTGATTTTTGAATTATTATATTGGAGATGTTGTTTTGACCTGGGGATTTATGACGGTTTAATTTGGTTAGGAAAGTTGGTGTCAAGGGATTAGAAAGTATATTTGGAGGTAGTGCGCTGTTGTTAATGATTTCATCTTGAAGAGAGGAGGAAACGTCCATAGAAGTAGCAGGGTTTACGGTGTTTAGAAGAAGTATTAAAGTATTTTGGATGGTGGGATTTTGTAGAGGTGTAGGTGTAATTGGAACATGAGCTGGAGGGATTTAACTAACCTGCAATAAGTTTTCCAGGGAAAGGTAGATGCAGCTTACAGTAAAATCAAAGAAGCAATTAGAAAAAAAACTCGAATGGATAGCTACATACCGGCAAAGAAGAAAGCGTTGACTGATGTGGAGATACATAGAAGATCTCTATCAAGCTAGAGAAGGTAGCATTCAAGTACGCAAAAGAGATGAGGTACTTGATGAGGATGAGAAGGATGACTGGATACTTAAGCCTAAGTTCGAAAAGGCACTGTAAGGTTTGACTAACAATAAGACACCTAGAATAGATGAAATCCTGTTAGATTTGCTAAATGCCATGGGAAATGCAGCTAGTGCAAAGCTGTATCAACTGGTAATCAAGAGGTACAGTGATAGAGCACCTCTAGTTTCAAGAAGTGTGGTTATTCCCCTCCCTAAAAAGGGCTGACAAATGTGAAATTATCAAACCACAAGTATAACCAGTTATATCTGCAAAATTTTATTCAAGAGAGACTGGTCGTGACCATCAATACAGCATACGTATGTTGCTCCAAGAAAGAAAACACGGAAGTATGGGCCAGTCGATCCAGTTACGTTCAAGGAGGCATATACGCAAATCTGTAAAGATGACAGGAAAACGATAATGAACGTAAAAAAATGCACAGACCATATGTACCGCACGTACAAAAAGAGCACGCCGCGAATATATTTCATACAGCCATATTGGCGAAACGACGAAATCGAACCGCTCACAACAGAATGTGGAAAAAAACGGCGCAAGCACAAAACGCCCTCCAGAATACTCAAATAAAATGGGATCTAAAGAAAGAATGTGCAAAGGCTTGGTAAACATGAGAACAAGCTATCAGAACCGTAAGAAAAACAAATGGCAGAATTGGACAGGGCATATTTGGTAACGCATAAAATTATAACCAGCCAGCTTAAATAATTTTCCCAAAGACAACAATTGTTACATGCCAAATGGCATGTACCATATTTAGATTTTATTTGTAAATAAATTTGCCGCAAATTTTTAAATGAATACGCCAACTTCCGTCGTCCCTGACAGTCGCGTCTGCACAAAAGTGATGCGAAGTGCGCGCGTGGTGGAAAAAGACGCCATTAAGCAACAACTATTTTGGTGTGATGTGTTTTTCTTTTAGGTATGTAGGTTCCTTGTACTTTTACCTTTGTGTACCTGTTACCTAATCCTTCCGACCCCCTACGAGTGCAGTAAAAGGAAGGACGCATGGTAATTTGATTCAACATAGCGTAACTGGACCCAACCTCACAAGCACCGGGGAATCCTGAGATTAAGCTACGAGATACCCACCATGTGAGAAATTTGTTTTGATTAAAATTGTGCATGTAAATTTATCTTAGATAGCGATTGCATAACCCTAAAAACGTGGTCGGTATAAGTTACAATATGGCGGGTAAATTTGCCGCGTAATAATGCGTTAAATTATGACAATGACGTGTGGTTATCGGAAGTATAACACAATGATGCTAGAAGAAAAACAAACCAATGTCAAAAAACTCTCAATAGATAAGGGAAAAGACTACACCCCACAACTGAGCGGCGGCTGCCAGCGTGAAATCTTTTGATTGGCTGGAAATAATAACGGCCATTAAACGCGTAAAAATTGGAAAAGCACACAATCCAAACCACATTCAGTCCATCGAAGCTCGGATATTAATGCTGGAAAACCAAGCATATTCTCAAGGACTCTTCAATGAACTGCTGATAAAAAATAAGTTCCTGACGAATGGAAGGTGTCGAATCATCTGGTGCTGATATAAAGACGTAAACCGCGCACAAAAGTACTACCCTATATGCCATGGTATACAAAACACTGATCATAAATAGGTTACATGAAGAGATATACCAAATATGACGACTCCACAAAACCAATTCGGTAAAGCCAGCTCAACAATAGACGTTGTGAGAGGTATATGTGATTTTGTAGCACGGAAGTAGATGGTGTTCGCTAGCCCTCATTAACGTAGACAACACTTTGAACACCGCACCATAGAAAAGATCACAGATAGACTGAGAGGCAAAAGCATCTCGGACTGTATGGTCAATATAATTAAGTCCTACCTAATCAACAGACACGACAAAATCGGCAAAAACCAAGAGACGTAACTTGATGAAAAGTGTCCCAGAAGCCCGTCCTAGGGCCAAACTTTTAGAAATTGATGTATTACAGCGTCATAAATTTAAAAATACCCTACATTTGATTTCTTCCGATGCTCCACCCGAAAATACTTCATTGACCAGGTAGCGAAATTTTCTTACTAATAAATTTTGCCAAACCCTTCCTATTCCAAGCAAGAGTAGGAATTTTTAACGCGCGTTAAAACACTCATACACTGGGCCTACATTTTACTTTTCATCTGAACGAGGGTGTATTTTTCATGAAAAATGCTCGGCTAAGATTTTTCAAGCGGTCCGAGTCCGACGGAATATCCATCTCTACATTGGCTTTTCAACGCTCTACCCGAATGTACTACATTGGCCAGGAAGTGAGTTTTGGTTTTACTTGGAAACCTTGGATTTTGACAAACCTTTGGTGTTCCAAGCAAGGTGGGTATTTTTAACATGTGTGACAACACCCACACACGTGACCTACATTTCCTTTCTGGTGTTTTTTGTGAAAAATACTCGTCTAACATTTTTCAAGTGGTCTGTGCCCGATGACAAGACTATCTCTACATTTGATTTTCCAATGTTCCACCCAAAGGTACTACATTGGCCAAAAGTAAGTTTTTATACCCAACAATTTTGAACTTTGCAAAACCCTTGTTATTTTAAATAAGGTAGGGATTTTTAACGTGCGCAACAACCTTACACTCTGGACCTACATTTTACTTTTCATCCGAACAACGACGTACTTTAGTAAAAAATTCTCTCTCAACATTTTTCATGCGACCCGTATCCAGAATCGAACCTGGTGTCTTGGGATCGACAGTCATATGCGGACCTGTTTAATTTACAGAGCCGCCAAAAGAAAAGTACCGCCCGATATGCCTGATTACGGTGTGCGAAACACCTGTCAACAATAAGCTAATGGAGAAAATAGACCAAAAAGGAAGACTCCACCAAAAATAATTTGGTTTCCGAAAAGGCAGGTCGGTAATGACGCTGTGCAAAATGTATGTGATTTTGTAGTTCAAAACCAGGCCAACGAAAAAAGACGGTGTTTGCTAGTCCGCATTGACGCGAAAAATGCTTTCAACACCGCACCTTAGGGGAAGATGACAAAAAGACCGAGGGACCAAGAAATGTCGGACTGTATGGTTTATACAACTATGTCCTACCTCACCAACAGACGCATCGAAATTGGTAGAAGTCAAGAAACGGAACTTGGAAGAGAAATATCCTAGAGATCAGTACTCGGATCGCTGCTTTGCAACTTGATATATGGCTACGTCATGGATGTAAAAGCAACAGAGGACTTTAAACTAGTTTGGTACGTTGAGGACCTAAGAGTAGTTAGAGAGGCCAGGAATGAGAAAGACTTCAAGCGTAAAATTGACGATGGCCTAAACCTGATATCTCTGTGAATGAAGCGTGACCAGTTAAAAATCGTTTCAGAAAAGATGACAGTTGTAGTATGTAACTTGAGTGCAAAATCCACGTATCTACTTCGAGGTCGACGGGCACAAAATAGCATCAAGCCCTAGGGTACGTATCGACTATATTATGGGATTTTCTAAACACGTTGAAAAGACTTTCGAGGAGGCCAAGAAAACAATAAAAGTACTGCAGGCAATGTCCAAAGGCCAAAAAATAAGGACAACCCTAATAAACGCTACCAGGTAATTATATTATATGAAGCGCCGATATGCAGCAGTGCCCTACTAATAAATAGAAGTAAAAAAATCTTATACAAACACAACATATGATGACACTTCAAATATACAGCACATACCGGACCGCGTTCTCGGAAACACTGTGCGTGATCGCAGTATTCCTCTTAATTTATCTTCTAACAAAGTAATGAAAATTCATACGAGATGAGAAACAAAACCATCACAATCAATGCTTAGGCCAGGAAAGCGGCGATTGCTAGGTGGCTGAGAAATTGGCAGGAAGGACAGATGGGACGATGGACGGCAAGGATGATAAAAAACGAGTGGACAGAGAGGAAGCACGGAGAACCGAGATACCATCTAGCATGGATGCTCTTCAACGTTTCTAAAAAAGTTCAAAAAAGATCCAAGTGACGACTGTTGGTACTGCAACAAAATCAATGATGCAGCGAACAAAGCTCTTTACTGTCCAAGATGGGACAGAGAACGCCTACGAACGCAAATAGAAATAGGAGAGAAACCTAGCCCAAAAAATCTTACTAGAATCATGATAGGTGGTATGGAAAAGTTATGCCCGAGGTCCCGAGTTCAAATTACGACTCGGTCCGCTTGAAAAATGGTAGACGAGCATTTTTCACAAAAATACGCTCTCGTTCGGATGAGAGGTAAAATGGAGGTCCCGTGTGTAAGTGTTGCAACAGCAAGGGTTCGGCAAAATTCAAAATTTTTAGGTAAAAGTAAACTCGCTTCCTAGCCAATATAGTACCTTCGGGTGGAGCATTGAAAAATCAAATGTAGGAAATGGAAAGGTGGCAAAACATAGAGAACTGTATTACTAATATGATGTCCAAAAAACAAACCAAGAAAAGAAAATGAGACTAAGGCAAGAGAATTATTACAAGTCAGGATGTTGGACTATCTGATAATCCCCGCAGCAGCTTTGGAGATATGATACACAGTGGTACCGATGCTGTTCGTTATCAACGGAAAGAGAGGGAAGAATTTGATCGGTATGTCTACTTTAGTGCGAGGAGCCTAACTGCCTTCAGCATCGACTTCCAACTACAGCCGGTGAACGTGCATAAAAACATTCCTTATCTTTTATAAAAATAGGTTAGGTTAAAGTAGATTAGGTTATGTTGGACGAACTGGTTCCCGGCGCCATGGCGCGTAATGTCGTAAGAGGGGGAAAGAAAACACCAAGTGTTTGTTGGACCTCCTGTTTAGGCATTAAGCTGAGGGAGGTGTCCACGTCGTCGGAAACGTGAGACCTCCGAAAGCTCTGGAGAGTTAGTAAGGGGTTAGAGCTATCCGGGGGTTGACTGAGGCTCATATATAGGCATATTCAGATGCAGTAGGAGTGCATGCTGGTAATAGTAGTAACGCGCTGTCATGGGTGTATCCAAGAGTCGCTCTCAGGACAAGTAGTAACAGGCATTAGCAATACAAAAAAGGAGAAGGAGAACGGTTAAGGAGAAATATACTGGAAAAATTGTTTTAAATTAGCAGACGCCAACATGGCGGAGTCTTTGACGAACAGAGCAGTAGTTATAGATCAAATAAGAGTAAAACCAGCACAAGACTTTGCAAAAACAATGCTCTCGGTGGGCGCACTGGTCAACCTGGCTACTTTTGATACTGGAAAAAAGGAAGCGGATGTAGAAAGCGAGACAAACAAAAAAATGGAACTACCGTAGCTGAAAGGGCCACACAAAAAACAAGGCTCTGGATATGCTGTAGCAACTGAGATCAAAAAGGGAGTGCACGTTTAAAAAAGAAGGGAGGAAGTTCACGTTTTCTAAAGATGTCCAAGAACTAGTAGGACACCATACATTTGATTTTCCAATGCTCCACCCGAAGGCACTACATTGGCCAAGCGAGCTTTTACCTAAAAATTTTATTTTTTGCGGAACCCTTGCTGTTCCAAGCAAGGTAGGAATTTTTAACGTGGGTGACAACACTCACACACGGGACCTCCATTTTACCTCTCTTCCAAACGAGGCCGTATTTTTGTAAAAAATTCTCGCCTAACATTTTTCAAGCGGACCGTGTCGTAGGTATAGTAGTTACACGCATACCAACTACACCACGCAGCCGCCACTAGTAGGACACCGCCATCAAACTACAGAAGACTATGTAGACGATATAACAAATGAGACAAAAAAAGGTGCATGCTCAAAAAGAAGGGAAAAAGTGAGGTTTTCGAAAGATGTCCAAGAACTAGTAGGATGCCGCCATCAAACTACTTTCGGTTGGGGAACTGCAGATTGAACTGGTTCCTCTAAGACCAGTTGGCCAAAAAATAGAGAAAGCTGTGACTCTGAAACGAAAAGAATCAGAAAGATACAGTACAAACATGCAAATAAGGATTTTAAATACGCCATAGTTAAATAAAAAAAAAGAAATGGCAATTATTGATCAATTAACTGGATCTTAATCTTTTTAGCGGGTCGTATAGTATTGTCCATCAGCAATTACAAGCCCCCCTCCTCTCCCCAAACGATCATGACGTTTATGGTAGAGAAAGGCACATGGCCTGTTTAAACCCGCATAGCTGAACCCGACATGGAATTGCCTTTCCAACCCTTTATCCTGGGGCAAGTAGAAGACGCAGAACAGAGAATTAAAGACGGTAAGGCACCGGTACCAGATGGGATAACCCCGGTAGTAGTAAGGGAACTAATTAAAGGCAATCCCAATGGATACTTTATAGTAAATACTTTCTCCCTAGAATGGAAGAAGGCCAAGGTGGTCCTGATTGTGAAGCTATAGAAGCAGGATGAAATTATCACCAAACATCGGCCAATATGTTTTATAGAGGTCCTAGGTACTCTTTGAAGATATGATAAACAGAAGGTTACAAGATGAAATCCAGGTAAGGGGAGGCTTACACGCAACTAGTTTGGTTTTCGGAAAGCAGGTGATACAGTGGATTCTATACATGAGATATTCACAGTAATAGACAGAAACCGCTCTGAAGGTAGGAAGTGCGGTGGCATGATCATCGTGGAATTGAAAAATGTCTCAACACAGCACTATGGCAAATAATTATTAATAAAATTAATAAGAGGGACATTACCAAATACCTATCCAACACAATCGAATCTTATCTCAGTGATGGAAGAATATACTCGATGGAGAGATTATAGAGATGTATGTGGTGGGTCTATTCTGGGCCTTGGAGCTTAAACAGTATCAAATAAAAGCAGCGCCATCTGTCGAATATCTAGGACTAACCCTCGGCTGTGGGTTGACCTTCTCTAAACATGTGCCGAAAGTAACAATTAAAGCCAAAACGCTTATAAAGGCGCTTAGCGTGCTATTACCTAAAGTTGATGGGCCTGCTGCTTTGAAGAGAAGAACTATGTGCAGCCGTTCAGTCTCTTATTATATACGCCGCCTTAATACGGGGAAAAAGCACTTAGAATGCAATGGTACCGGCTTATGATTACGAACTGTCAGAGAATAATGGCACTTTGTGTTTGTGGTGCATTAGAACCGCGTCCAGAGACAAGGTACTGGTGATAACCGGGTTTGCACGCTTAAAGTTGCTTATTAAGGAAAATGGAAAATTACCTTAAACAGAAAGAATACCCGGGTCGGCAGTATTAAGAAATAGCTCGGAAGAAAGGGAGATCCTTCTGGAAGAATGATAGTGACTGTGGGACAGCTCTGTGGACGACAGAACCGATTCCGGAGATTAAGTCATAGGTGGAGAGGAAACATGACAATGCTCTAACTTAAGCGCTTACTGGCCACTTGTGTTTTGCTTTCTACAAGAAGCGTATAGAGAACTGTTGGTACTGCGTGAAGCCGAAGACACCGTAGAACACGCAATTCTTAAATGTGGAAGATGACACAAAACAAGAATAAAAGCAGAGTTGGATTTTGAGCAAAGGATTTCATTAGAAAATCTGATTCCGCTGATGTTTGAAAGCCATCAGAAGTGGGATATTGTCGAAGATATGTAATATCGAATCTAGTGAGAAGGAGCAGTGTAGGAGGGAATAAAGCCATCTGGACGAATCAGTGGATCCGCAAGCACCCTGAAGAAATACCTCTTGGTGGTTCCAGGATATTTTTTTACTAGCGATTAGAGAGAAATGGTTTTGGTTAGTCAGGGTTACTTCTAATAGAGAACCAGGTATGAATCTATGTTTTTACCTTGTCTTACCCTGATAGGACTCCACTTGAATCCAACACTACCTGTCACACTGGAACATCTTCGTGACGTGTGTCTTCCCCATGGTAAGAAGTGTTGAAGTCGTAAGGCGGAAGGGTAAGTGATTATGGGGGCCTCGCAAGATTTCCAACCTTCTATAAATAAAAAAAGGGGGAAGCATGAATCAATAACATGATCCAGTTCGAGATGCGATAAATTATTATTTTTTCCAATGGTTTCAACCCCAAAAACTGGCTTATTAAGATATCTGACTAAGCGTATTTTACCCTTCATTTATTAACATGGTTGAATTTATCCAAAAGTTCTAATTGGAGGAATGATTTTTAAAAGTTTACATTTTAAGAAAATGGTAATGGTTCTCTCAGTTGTCTCTCAATTTTTGTCATGACTATTTATTCCTCGAATGAGCTTCTGTACTATGTCAACTATTTACAGATACAAATTTATTAAAACCAACCGAAATAAATCACAACTACAACTTATCAATGCCGTTCATAGCTTTTTCACAACGAAGAAGGTTCAAAAGACCTTCAAATTCATTTGACCACTTAAAAAATTGTACTTACTGGTCCAGCAAAAATTTCGTCCATTCTACTCTGATGTGATTTTCCTTTCTTTGGCCTCACAATCACATAAATTTTGTTTATTTTTGGACATGTTCTAAGCAACTTTTCAATTAACACTTTTCCCATAAAACCTGTTCCACCTGTTAACAGTAACGTACGCTTGTTGAACCCAATTTCAGAAGCGAAACGATTAGGTGGATCATTTTCAGAATCGTATTCAATCTTGGCGACGTCAATTTTATCTAGGTCAATCATTGTTGCAAACTAATGACAGTGACATTGCTAAACCTTTTATATTCAATGCTAATTTTGTGCTAATTGTTGTATGTCAAGGTGTGCAAATTTGATTCAGTGAACTTGAAAATTAGATAAATCATATGTTAGGTCATTTGAAATGACAACGATCAAGCATCGAGGTAAAAAAAACATTTTCTATAATGTAATAAACTTTTATTGATACTCAAGTATTGCAAAAGCGACGTAAATATTCCAAATGTAAATTTTTCCGTCTCCAATATAAAGAACTCGAATATTTTTAAGTCACCGAAAAGTACTTTGGGAGCTCAAGATACTGAATTTTACAAAAACCCTCATTCAAAGTGACTTCATAAAGTAGACACGTCTAAAAAACCCTTCGAGGTAGCAAACCTTCTTAAATGCAATTATTTTAAAAAACTGACTAGATCAGTAGCTGCACTACACAGAAGCAATTTTTTTTTGATAGTTATCAACCCGGTGCAGTAGAAAGCTTTTATAGCCAACGTGTGGAACTCTCCTAGCAGCATACCCACTAAAACCACTCCCCCTGGCGGGTGCGTCTGCCAAACAGCTCCGCGCACTGCAGCCTAAAAGGCTTATTGTGCTGACCCTGGTTAAGTATCATACCCAGTCTGCAAAACCTGCACCCTGAATTATAGCGTACAGGACCCTCGATGAAAGGGTATCAACTTCTTTCGGGTCTAACTTTGGTCGCCCAAATAGGCGTTGTCTCGTTCTACCTAACGCCTCGCATCTGCATAGTACATGCATTGCAGTCTCCAGTTCCTCTGCATTCGAGGTCTCTTTTATATTTATTTTTTCTCGAAATCTCTGTCTGGGATGCATACTAGAACTTTGGGTTTCTTCGGGAGGTCCGCTGCTTCTACGCGCACCTTCCCAAAGGTCTCCCTTGGTCTCTGTATTGTGTTTAACCCACCCCTTAGTCTCTAGGTTTGCACAGGTCAGCCAAAGAACACCGTCGGTAAACCTAGCGCCCTCGAACTGAGGTGGATTAGAGCTTCCCAAAGGGGTGTCGAATACAGCACCCAGAAGCATGTTCTGGATGTTCATCGACTGCCTCTCAGTCAAAACTGAGTCCAGGTGACGGCTGTCAATTACCGCCACTCCTAATCCCCTAGCAGCAGCACTATACTACCCAATCTGCTCATGGCTCTTGGGGCGTTTAGTTTGCTGTTGAGGTTTAGATGGTGTCGGAGTGGAAGTCTCTGAAGTGGTCCTTTACCGCCCGCGCTCTCCTACTGCACCGACACCTTCTTTGTGGACGGGTTTGACTCCGTCCAAATTCCAGACTCGATTTTCTTGGCTTGCCTCAGCTTCCTATCTGAGCACTCTAAAGCTTCTTTGCTTGCAGTCCAGTGCCTGTAAGCTGCTTTATAGTTTTCTCCATGTCTGGTAAATCAGACATCGGTCTTGCAGGCGGACTTGCATCCCGGGTCTGCTCCACCTTCATGGATAAATTTTTGGTTACCTGAGGGGTCCCCCATTGCTGGTTCCACCTCTTCAGGTTCAGTTTTACTTATGGTACTAATATTATTCATGATTGTTCCCACAAGTATGGGGGATGTTAATGGTCGCCATGCCAGGTGCCTCCTGTTGGCATGGAAGGCGTGAATAAAATGGGTGCCACCTTGTTCTCCGAACTTTGTAGCGATTGGGACTGGTCAACTATCTAGCCACGCATCCCCTGGGCTCGGTCCTACATCACGTGGTTTAGGAATTTTTAACGAGGTTGTCTCTTCTTGGTCCGGGCGGTTAAGATAAGACCTCCACACCTCCTTGCCCATGAGACATGACCACGACGGTAGGGAAGGCACGGTATGTTGGTGTTGCAGAATTGCCCCACCGATTTCGTTTACCTTAGTGCAGGCCGATTAACCACGACACTACAACTTGGGCTAAGGAGTTTGTTCCCCGGAATCGGTTTCACTTGGCAGTGAGCGGATTTATCCCGCACCCGCACAGTTTCTTGTTCTTCACCATGTTGTGGGTCTTATACCACGCAGGCCACTGTGTTACTAAAAAATATAAGCTTATTACGATCCTTCCCAGAGTATATAGTCAATCCCTTGGCTTTATATCCTGGGGATTCTCCTATCCGCCACCTGGGGACACACCCAAAGGGTAACCAAACACATGGGCACAGAAGCATTTAAAAAGGTTATAAAGCTATGCAACACACATACCCCCCCCCCCCCCAGCTAAACGTTTAATAAAACAAGCATCCAAACAATTCAAATTTTCCTGATCTTCCAGTTTGTGTTATTTATAGATTCATGCGGATTCTTAAAATTAGCAGTTCTTGAAAACGCTTTAAAATACTAAAATGTTTTCCATTAAATGGATGTAGATTTTGCTTGCAACCATACATGAGGTGTAAAAATGGAGTCAGTGTAATGGCGAGAACATACGGTTAGTGATATCGCATAATTTTAATAAAGCAGAGTGTTACTTGTGCATATCCATAAAATATACGATACAACACAGAGTTGATACGCAGGAGTGTAGGTGAAAAATTTGTTGCGAGAAGTGAAATCTATGAGGATAGTTATATATTTTTGTTAGTGGTAAGTTACAAACTGCCAGGCGACAACAAAATATATTTATCATTATAATCTTTTTATGATTATTTTTAACTTTATAATTTTTACCATTATTATTTTCATGATTATAATTTTTATCATTATTGTTTTCACCATTATAATTTTCACCATTATTTTATTACCATTATTTTTTTACCATTATTATTTCGACTATTATCATTTTTACCATGACTAATTTTACTATTATAATTTTTATGATTATTATTTATATCATTACCATACCGCTATGAAATAGTGACAGTAGGACAAGCAGACAGAAAAAAGACGAAGCCTTTTGGAATGTGGTATTTTAGATGTATGATGATGATAGCATGCACAAATAAAGTTAGCAACAAAGAGATTTTAGAAATAGTAAAGGAAGAATGATCTGTGGAACACAAAAAAATAGAAGAAAAACAGGGCACGTTCTAAAGCATTTGGGAAATAATGCGGAATATATAACAAGTAAAGATAGGAAAAACGTGAGGTAGAGTAGACCTAGATCAGACTATTGCATGCAGAATGTGAAAGATGTGGGTTGTGAGAATTTTAGGGAAATGTGTAGGTAAGCTTAGAATAGGAAATAGTAGAGGTACGCGTCTTACCAATTTTGGAACTAAAGACCCAATGTTGATGATATTTTAAAATTAAGATTTTTACAGTTATTACTATTACTGTTATTATATATACCTTTATAATTTTTAGCATTATTACTTTAACAATTATAATTTTTTACCATTTCAATTTCTATTTACTATAATTATTTTCATCATTACTATTTTCACCATTACCATTTTCACAACAGTAATTTTACCATAATTATTGTTACAACTATAATTTTATCATTATTACTTTTACCGTTATAATTATTTAGCATTATAATTTTTACCATTATTATTTTTAACATTTTTAATTTTACCATTGTTATTTCTATGATTATTAATTTTAGCTTTGATATTTTACCACTGCCATTTTTACCATTATCTATTAATGTTATTTTTACCTTTTTAATTTCAAGTAATATTATTTCTATCATTATTATTTTTTCCATTATAATTTTTATCAGTTTTATTTCAATCATTACTATTTTTAACATTAATATTTATTATTATTTTAGCCACTATATAATTTTTATTATTTTTATTTTTACCATTATAATTTTTAGAATTATTACTTTTACATTATAATTTTTACCATTATTACTTTAACGATTATAATTTATATCATTCTTATTTTTACCATTGCAATTTTTATTTACTATTATTATTTTCATCATTACTATTTTCACCGTTACCATTTTCACAACAGTAATTTTAACATAATTATTTTTACAACTACAATTTTATCATTATTACTTTTACCGTTATAATTATTCAGCATTATAATTTTTACCATTATTATTTTTAACATTTATAATTTTACCATTATTATTTTTAGGATTATTAATTTTAGCTTTGTTATTTTACCACTAGCATTTTTCCCATTATCTATTAATGTTATTTTTACCTTTTTAGTTTCTGGTAATATTACTTTTATCATTATTATTTTTACCATATAATTTTTATCAGTTTTATTTCTACCATTATTATTTTTATCATTAATATTTATTATTATTTTTGCCACTGTATAATTTTTATTATTTTTATTTTTACCATTATTTTTTTATCATTATTATTTTTACCATTACTGGTTTTACCATTAATATTTCTACCATTATTACTTTACCATTAATATTTTCAAACTTATAGGTTTTATCATTATTACTTTTACCGTTGTGATTGCATTATCTTCACCACTATTATTTCTATAAATATTTATAGTCCGGGTTGGGACCGCATTATCTTATAGACTAAGGTTGATGTTTCGCCCACTTTTGTAAGGGGCTTCATCAGAACAAGTAACGGTTATTTTGCCACAAGACACCTTTTGGTTTAAATGGACCGGTGAGTCTGCTAGTTCAGAAGTAATTGTACATACTCTTTACACTTTACCTTGTCTACTTAATATTATCATTCTTATCTTTATTATTATTTTCTTTCCTTGTCTTGATGAAGCCCCTTACAAAAGTGGGCGAAACGTCGACCTTCGTTTATAAGATGACACGGTTCCAACCCGGAACTATAAATATTTATAATGACTACGGTCGTGAAAACCTTCAAAAATATCACTATTATTTCTACCATTATAATTTTTAGCATCCTTGTTTTTGTTTATTATTTTTACCATTATAGCTTTTCTATTGTTATTATCACCATTTTAATTTGTACTATTATTACTTTTATAACTATAATTTTTGACATTATAATTGTTGCGATTACTATTTTTATTACCATTACTATTTTTGTCATTATAATTTATACCACTATTATTTTTACTAATGTTATTTTACTTAACAATTTCTAGCAATATTATTTTTATTATTATTATTTTTACCATTACTATTTTACCTTTATAATTTTTACCATTATTATTCTTACCATTTTTATTTCTAATAATATTATTTTCATCTTTATAATTTCTACCATTATTATTTTTACTATTATTATTTATGGAATTACTATTTTTACCCTTATAATTTTTATCATAATCATTTTTAGCATTATTATTTCTAATTACATTACTTTTACCTTTATAATTTACACCAATATTAATTTTACTATTACTATTTTTATCATTATTGTTTTTACCATTAAAATTGTTAACGTTATTATTTTACCATTACTATTTTTACTATTATTACCTATACAATTATTATTTTCGCTATTGTAATTTTTACTTGTACTATTTTTACCATTTTGTGTTTACCACTATAATTTTTACTACTGCTACCTTTACTATTATATTTTTTCCTTTTTTATTTTTACCATTATTTTTATTATTATTTTTACTATTATTATTTTTACCATTATTGTTTATATCATTTTTATTTTAACCACTATATGTTTTACCATTATTATATTTACCATTAAATTTTTAGTATTATAGTGTTTACCATTATTAGTTATACCATTATTATTTATAGCATTTGTATTTCTACCATTATTATTTCTGCAATTATCATTTTTATCATTATTACTTTACCATAATTATTTTCACCATTCTAATTTGTACCATTAATATACGTATAATTTTTGACATTATAATTATTACCATTACTATTCTTATTACCACTATTATTTTGGCCGTTATAATTTTTACCATTATTATTTTCATTAATGCTATTTTACCTAACAATTTCTAGCAATATTATTTTTATTATTATTATTTTTACCATTACTATTTTACGTTTATAATTTTTACCATTATTATTCTTACCATTTTTATTTGTAATAATATTATTTTTATCTTTATAATTTTTACCATTATTATTTATACTATTATTATTTATGGAATTACTATTTTTACCCTTATAAATTTTATCATTATAAATTTTACTATTATTATTTCTAATAATATTATTTTTATCTTTATAATTTATACCAATATTATTTTTATCATTATTATTTTTACTATTAAAATTGCTAACGTTAATATTTTACCAATACTGTTTTTACTATTATTACCTATACAATTATAAATTTACGATTATTACTTCCCCTATTGTAATTTTTACCTGTATTATTTTTACCATTCCTATGTTTATCACTATAATTTTTACGACTGCTATTTTTACAATTATATTTTTTCCATTTTTATTTTTACTATTATTTTTATTATTATTATTTTTACTATTATTATTTTTACCATTATTATTTGTACTATTTTTATTTTAACCATTATATTTTTTACCATTACTATATTTACCATTAAATTTTTAGTTTTATAGTTTTTACCATTACTAATTTTACCATTATTATTTATAGTATTTGTATTTTTATCATTAGCATTTTCACTATTATTATTTTTACTATTATTACTTTACCATTATTATTTTCAAAATTATAGGTTTTACCAATATTACTGTTACCGTTGTAATTTGTAATATTGTAACATTCAACATTATTATTTTTACCATTATTTTGTTTACTATTATAATTTTTAACATTTTTATTTTTACCTTTACAATACTTACCATTATTATTTTACAATTATAATTTTATCGTTATTATCTACACCATTATAATTTTGAACATTATTATTGTTGCCATTAGTATTTTTACAATTAAACTTCTTAACATTATTATTTGTACGATTATTGTTCCTACCATTATATTTTTTTCATTTGTATCTTTATTATCATAACTTTTACCATTACTACTTTTACTATTATTACTTTTACAATTATAAACTGACCGTTATTATTTTCACAACTGTAATTTTTACCTGTATTATTTTTACCATTTTTATTTTTACCACTATAGTTTTTACGACTGCTACTTTTTCGGTTATGATTTTTTCAATTTTTATTTTTACCACTATTTTTATTATTATTTTTACCATTATTATATTTGTTATTAAATTTTTACTGTTATATTTTTTACCATTATTATATTTGTTATTAAACTTTTACTATTATAATTTTCACCATTATTGTTGTAACATTATTATTTATAGCATTAGTATTTTTATAATTATAATTTTTGTCATTATTAGTTTTTCCATTATTTCTTTACCATTATTATTTTCAAAATTATTGGTTCTACATTATTACTTTTACTGTTGTAATTTTTGATATTGTGACTTCCACCCTTATCGTTTTTACCATTATTACTTTTATCATTATTACTTTTACTATTGTAATTTTTAACATTTTTATTTTTACCTTTACAATATTTACCTTTATTATTTTACAATTATAATTTTATCTTTATGATCTACACCATTATAATTTTTAACATTATTATTGTTGCCATTATTATTTTTACAATTAAACTTTTTCCAGTTAGTATTTTTATCACTATTATTTATACCATTATTGTTTTTACAATTAAATTTTTTCTCATTACTATTTTACCATAATAACTTTTACCATTATTATTATTATTATTACTACCCTTATAATTTTGCATTATTATTTTCACCACTATTAATTCTACCATTATAATTTTTACCACCCTTGTTTTTGTTTATTATTTTTACTATTATTACTTTACATTATTATTTTCACTAATTTAATTTGTACCACTATTACTTTTATAAGTACAATTTTTGACATTATAATTATTGCCATTATTTTTTAATGACCATTATTATTTTTGCCATTATAATTTTTACCATTATTAGTTTTGTTAATGTTATTTTATTTAATAATTTCTAGAAATATTATTTTTATTATTTTTATTTTTACCATTACTATTTTACCCATATATTTTTTACCATTATTATTCTTATCATTTTTATTTCTAATAATATTATTTTTATCTTTATAATTTCTACCAATATTATCTTTATCGTTATTATTTTTACTATTATTATTTTTACCATTATAATTTTTAACATTGTTATTTACCATTACTACTTTTACTATTATTAGCTTTACAATTATAAATTTACAATTATTATTTTCAATATTGTAATTTTTATTTGTATTATTTTTACCATTTTTATTTTTACTACTATAATTTTTACGACAGCTACCTTTACTATTATATTTTTTCCATTTTTATTTTTACCATTATTTTTATTATTATTATTTTTACCATTATTATGCCTCATATTTACACAAGTATTATGTTACATTATCCCTAGCTAAATTAAATTGACCCTACATTATTATACACTACTTAAGCTAAAAAAATTAATCGTAAAAAATATTCTAACTCCCTAACTGAATAAATTTATTTTATCTTATCCAATAGCTCTCAACCTATGAGTTCACCGAAACTCGCAGTGTATTTATAACGCTCAGCTACCTCTCTATGTCTCTAATTAATCTACAATAATTTTAAAATCCACACAATAAAATTTATGCTTGGACTAGCTTAGTTTTACCCTGCACAGAGTGAACGACGATATGATAATAAAGAATTTTGCCCCTTTCCCTCTAATACTTCATACCTGAATAAGATAAACGAATTTAACTAAAATTTGTATAATGAACCGAGAAATATATACAATTTACAACTTTACAACCTTCGTAATATCATTTGCTATTTTAAAACCTTTGAATTAAAATTAAAGTAAATCTGTTTATCTCAAAACAATAACCCTAATTAAGCACTCAAAGCCGGCAAAAATAATTGTGTATTATCTCGAATGTTTCGTTGAACGTTTAATGAACCCTTCTTTCTTATAACGTATTTTCTAGGTATCAACCAAATTTTTGATGACCGTTTACACAGATATCAAGGTACATGTAAGTTTCAAATATTTTAAAAAAATTATACTGTTAGTTAAATATAATTGCTAACCTAGTGTTTTTCCGATGATTTCCTACGGGAGCCTCCTGGTTTGGATCAGTTGCTAGATTAGTGGATTTCAAGTAATGAACGCGTAGCTCTGCGTGCAGTCCAATATTTTGAACTGCCGCAGCGAGTTGTTAACCAGTGACTTCGTGTTGACTTGAGCTTAACGTCCTGATTTAGAGTTCTCTTAGCTAGATTTGTTATTGATTTGTTTAGTTCGATTTCTTATTGAATTGCTTAGAGCCGTTTTATGCCAACGGCAGATTTCTTATACACATTTATGTCTGAACGCGCACTTGATGGAATTATTTACTCGAAGTTTTAATTATCGTTACTTTCACTTATATATTTTTGTTTGACTTCACAATTGAACTTTGCGTAAAAGTTTTATTTCGATTAATACAGCTCGTGCTTCGGTTTAAGGACTCAATGAATGTCATCAGTTTGATGTGTATTATATAAGCAAGCCATCCCACGTACTGTCATTGACTGACCGTTCTCTATTTTGTTATTTTACCATTGAAGAGGCATTGCACAGCTTATCATGCAGCCGGTTAGATTTTACTCGAAGTTATGTGTTATATGCATCGTCCATACTCTTCAAAAATCACGTAGTCATTAAGTTTTATATTATGAACTTTGTTGGAAATTGATACTTTGTACCTTTTAGCATCACGTAATTGTAATTTTGTAGAAAGATTTATATTTATATTTAATTTATATCTATATTATATTATATTTATATTTAATCTTGCACGTACGTCAAAACGTATGGTACCATATTTTGTTTTCTTTATGTGCTGGATTTTCTTCGAATTTGGCGATTTTACACTTAAAACATCACGTAGGCTAAAGTTCTATAATGGAATTCTTTAAGAGATAGCGTAATTAGATGCGTTTATTACAGAAAATCGCATGGAATCAAACGGATTAACTGAACGATTACATTTAACGTTATTAGAACAGATCAGACTTTTAAGACTAACATATAGGAAAGAACCCATCACTAATTGCTTATAGCAATACAATTCATTCTTCAACTAACTTTACACCCCTCGAATTAACATTAGGACACTCAGACTCCCGCAACCTTTATGATATACACTATAATAAAGAAGTATATCAGCAGTACGCCAAAGATCACAAAAAACTAAAAATCACTTATAATAACGTCAAAAATAAATTAGACAGCGATAAGGAACGTATTACAAAAACCCGCAATGAAAACACCAATATAAATAGATTCGCAGTAGGACAGACCGTTTATGAAAGAAACTTTAAAAGTAAACGACACAAAATGGCCCCCAAAAATTTAGGTCCGTTTAAAATCAAAAAGTTTCAGACAAAAATGTAGCAGTAATAGACAACTGAAAAATTATAAGATATATACATTTAAAGAATTTAAGACACCCTGTAATTTCAGATGCACAGCTATCACCCTTGCCGTCAACCTCCACCCAAGTAGAACAGACGACAACGAAAAAGTAATAGGAGATATAAAAAACAACCCGGTAAACTACCAGTAAAATTGGAAAGTATGCAAAACTGTAGACTATTGGACTTTCGCACAGAAATTTGATTTTACTGAATTAAAACGAGTATTTTATATAATTAGAGACAATTATGACAGACTGAAAGAATCAATGGACACAGCCAAATTTGGAAAAGATAATGCAATAGAAATGCTTAGTTACAAAAATATAATGGAAAATATCCTAAAGAACATAGACAACAAATTCAATCGATTAATACCAACAGACCAAACTACAAACAGGAAAGAGGAATTATAAATGGATTAGGTAATACTATAAAAGCTATCACACGTAACTTAGACAATCAAGATGCTGAACGATACGACAACGCAAAACCAGAATTGATCGACAACCAGTGTAAATTGTATGCGGTGCAAAATTTCGATAACAAAATTTAAAAGAGAGAATGGACTGTATATAATTTAAAGGATATTTTAACAAGCAACAGATAATTAAATGTTCTTAAACAAAGCAGTTAATCAAATTAAAACAAAAGCGTTTACTATAGCCCTCACCTGTTAATGATGCGGCATGCAGATGAAAAACGTTGAAACCAATACAGCTCTTCCTTTGACTGAATGGAGCGCAGCACAATTTTACGACAGCGGTTTATCAAAGCGGTTTATAAGTGTAGAATTATTATAATAGCAGCGGCGGGCAACAAAGCGGTTTATTCAATTAAATCCATGCAGCACGTGCAAACTCGACGCGGTTTAATCGACAGCGGTTCATACACACAACGATGCGAACAATTCAAAAAACAACACTATACTGCCTGTAGAACGTGGATTTTCCAATCACTACGACACTGTTCGCACATGCGGAGTAACACAAAGAACTTTATTACTCACGGCACTATGGGTGCTTAAGTAAACACATGGGGATTTTGCACTAACAAATTTGAATATACCGCGGCGAATTTAAAATAAGCAACAAGCTCAATGTAATAATAAAATTTAGTTTTAAATTATTTACATAAGAAAGGAACATATCGCCCACCAAAATGCAAGGCATTTTAAAAGAAAAAATAATTATAAGGCTGGTGGGGGGGTGGGGCGGAATGACCAAGCGAAAGAAAAAGCAAACAAGAAAAAAAGGATCTACAAATACAAAAGAAAAAAAGAAGTATCCTTTTTTTTTACATTGCGGGCAAAGGGCATAGCTTTAACACAGGACGTTTCAGCTCGCCCTGAGCGGTTTTAAGCGTGACCACCCTAACAACACTGTGCGAGGATGCACAGCCACAACTCGGCCGAGGGATTAACGAAGTGGAGGAACATTAGCGACCTTAATTAGTACTAAGGTGCCCAAATCAACTTGAGGAGACGGGGTGTGCCACTTTGAACGTTGTTGTAGCGAATGTAAGTATTCTTTAGACCAACGCGATCAAAAATCTTGGTGAATGCGCTGGAGCAGTTGCCAGCGAGAGAGGCGGTGAAAGGGGCCAAAGTTAAAAAATGACCCGGTGTAAGACAGTTCAAATCATTGGGGCTCTCGTGCTCTAAGGTGTGAGGGGACGTAAGTTCAAAATGGCCTCAATTTGGATAAAGACAGTGGCCAACTTTTCAAACGTTAACACTTGCTCGCCAATAGTGCGTAGTAGCAGGGTCTTAACAGATTTTACTCGCGCTTCCCATAAGCCGCCAAAATGAGGTGAAGCTGGCGGTATAAAATGCCACGAGATATGGTCCTTGGAAGCAGCAAGCTTGGCAAGATGAATCAACTGTTTATGAGCACCCACAAAATTTGTGCCACAATTACTATAGAGGTGATCACAACGGCCACGCCTGGCAATAAATCGGCGGAGAGCCGCGAGAAAGGCGTCCGTTGACAAGTCAGATACGACTTCAAGGTGCAGCGCCTTGGTAGCCATACAGATAAAAAGACATAAATATGATTTGAAAACTTTAGCGCCCCGTAGTTTGTTACGTGCCAATCCAATTGGCACTTAAACATTGTTTTTAGGTTAGTTTTGATGTGCGGGAGTTTCGCGCCATATTTTCAAAAGACGCGGTGCGTGGAATTTTAAAAGACTAGGCGCGTACTTCCGTTACGTCAGAGTGCATTTGCGCAGATCGCACGACGGTAGAGGGGTAGACGAATAACTTCGTGCGGATGTGTAAAAGACAAAAGAGTGGGGACAAGGTGTCTGTGTTCTCTATAACGTGGCTGTTTGCCTTTGATCTTCAAGGAGTGTGGTCGGGTCAGGTATCGTATCGTGTTTAACTTTACCTATGTAGTTTCCTGCTTGCTTATCTTTTGTTTGTCGACCCTTACCTGTTTTTCTCCGTCATTCCCTGCATAGGTAGGTGTCAATTTGAGAACCGTTAGGCGAGCCGTGCTGCACGACCCTGAATGACGACCTCATGAATGCCGTAGCTGGCCGGAGCTTGTCCGAACGCTTTTGCAGAGCGTCGGCGTATCATCTCTAATTCCTTCGGGATGGAGCCCTGATGGACTTCGAATAGAAGTCAACTTTGACGCAGGGACATATCCATATCTTTTGTCCGACATTTATGTATATTTTTCCGATAATTACGTCTTAAATTTATGCATTGGTGACGCCATTGGTAGATGACCGCGCCCCGAATCTGTATAAGGTTCGCGCTTCCATCCGCCAGAGGCGTAGCCGGCTCTTTATTTCGCGCTTGCGCGATGTATTTATGAACTCTTAAACTGTATTACCGACTTCGTAAACTGTTTTATCGACTTTTAACTGTATTATCGACTCTTAAATTGTAAGAATTATTCTTTGTAACAAGTTGAGACATAGTAGTAGAAAAGGGACCATCGAAGTCGACGCCTGAACACAAAAAAAGTTAAACTCGAGTAACCCGACATAAAGGCAGGTTGCCCATGGGCGGTTGTAATGCGACAGGATTGGTCTTCCAGCACGTTAAACAGTGACTCAAAATACGACGGATAGATCGCCTTCCAGAAATAATCCAGAAGTGCTGACTGACGAGAATATGGACCATTTGAGCACCAACGTGGAAGTATTTCAAATGAACGTAAGTAACATACAGATCGGTGAATCGACTTTTGCAAGGTAACAAAGCGGGAAATTTACGGTCAGAGGACAAAGGCGCGTGAACCAGGCGACCTCCGACGCGCAAAATTCCATCACGAATAAAAAAGGACAATTTGCGAAACTCTTTTTAAAGGACAATCAGAATGAATGACCTCAAGTTCGATAGCGAAATAAGATTGTTGAGTATACACAAGCAAAAGGATCAGAGCATTGTGCAACTCAGAAGATGACAAAGGTACGGAGTGCCTTTCGAGTGGATGACGTAGATTATGACGAAAACGGAGAATCCAAGCAACAATGCGAGTAATAAATGGAAAGGAAGAGTGGTTTTCTAGAATTGATTGAATCCAAGAGGATGTTACGACAGCGGATACAAAAATAAAGCGTTGTTCAGTGAGAACTTCAGGAATATTTGAAAGCGGAATAAATGGGCTGTAGTTTTCGAAAGACCCATGCAAGATTGGTGAAGCCGCCCACCATAGAGAACATTGGCAAAAGTCGGTAGGGAGTAAACCACGTGACCCGACATCGGCAGGATTCTCGGTGGAGGGGATGTTGTAACAATTTTATTTTAGCAGTAAAAGAATCTATTCATTAAACATACAATGAATATTGAAATACCTTTATTAACTAAAATAAAGATTCGAGTAACAATCAAATTTTTATAGTATTACTATATCTAGGATTATTAGTCTATTTGTGTCGGAGTTCGGTGCAATTCCACAGCCACTGGCGCGCGCGTGAGAGGTTCGAGAACCCCACTTATGATCCTCCCACCATGCAAGAACGCAGCGGGCGCACTCGTCGATAGTTAAAGGCAGCGTGAAGATGCATTCAAAAAGAATGGCGAGTGACCTCCGGGTCGCCTTATTTTTGTGAAACACTTCCTGAGTAACGGTTAGTACTTAATCCACATTTTGCATATTCGTTATCATATTAGCTAATTTAAAAATTTATTTAGCGCAACAATACGTCAGAAATTGCAACGATAAATTAGAAACCGCACGACCACTTTGAAGTTACAATTTAGAAACCTTAACTTATGGACTACGCAATGAAAGATTATATTTGTAAATAAAATTAGACAACGGAGGAGTACGCTATGAAGTGATGCTGCCGTGAACCAATGTAAGAAATCCGCTTCGCTCCTACATCTGTATTAAAGCATGGAAAACAAGCATGTTTAGCTGCAGGCCCCGCACTGCGAAATTGTTTCCATTGCAACCAAGGACGACAGCCGGTATTGGGTTCGTAATAGAATTAAGAATTTCCTCAGTACTTCCTTCTGAAAGTACATTATTTCGTTTTGTTTGTTAGATGTACAAAATTGTTATTCAGTTTACCTGTGATTAGGCTGGTTTTCCCCAGTATCAAATTTGATTTCACTTAGTTCCGTAAATATGTGACTACACGTGGCTACAACGTAAATTAACAGCTGCTATTACGTCACCTGTTTGTTTGAACAATGCCGTCAACAATTGCACAATGGCTAACAGATGTTTAGCATTACAGTACTGCCACCTTTGATAAAATTAGAGAATATCTTGGTGATTCTTTTGACTTCAGACTAATTTTAATTTTGTTAAATTAATGAGAAAATTTCGTATATTCATTTGTAAGTGACCTACACAGATCTGGTTGGGTTATAAAAACCTTAATATTGTTAGTTACACTGAACTGTAATATATTTGAGTAAGGATCAGTTGATAAACCTTACAACAATTTTGCAAGAATTTCAAATATTTATTTTATTTAATTATAATGAAATTTTATTTACTGAAACAAAGAAAATTCTTTCTAGTAAATTAATAATCTACATTTAAAGTTTTTATTCTGATCTAGTTTGATCAGACCTGATAAACAAAAGACAGCAAGAGTTAAATTTTATGATTCCAGTATGTAGGAAATATTCTCTATGCATTTTAGGTATACTTGAGGGACGCAAATAGTGTTCCCATTTTTTTAGGTGACTTAATTATTATTCTTTCTTACAGGAGCAGTGTCTTATTCTGTTAAGACAAGTTTGTATGTCAGCGAAGGCGATCTTTTTCTTTGGGTCTCCAAGTCCGCCCTTAGAAATTTGCTATGCCATTAATATAAATCAATCTGGACTTGGTGGCGCCTGTTTGTTTTAGTTTGAGTGTGACCCCCCCACAGATTTCGACTTACCCCCCCCATTGCTCATAGCTCTACCCAAGGAATAGACCCCTAGTTACGTCGGAAGATTTAGTTTTGCAGACACCTAACTTGAAGTATGGTGTTAATGAAGTAGTACTGGCACCCATAGGTGGGGCTGGCCAGTTAAAAAGGTTTCACTAGCGCCCATGCGTGTGGCGAGTTGAAGCCACTAGTAGTAGTAGTGTCAGCCCAAGCAAAAAAAAAAAAAAAAACGTAGCAATGTGATGCCAAGAGGCGTGAGACGTGTTTTCCTGAATGTAAGCCACACGATTGGCGACGAAAGTCTTCCAACGCTGCGGCGGGGAACAAATCCACAAAAGTACTACCATGAAGTCAGACCAACAATAAATTTTATGAAAAGTAAGGTTCGAATCAAAAGTTTTGAAGACAAAGGTCAATAATATTGATGCCAATGTGGCGACCAACAATTCGAGACGAGGTAAAGAGATTGTACGAAAGGGTGCGACCTTAGACTTAGCGCACACTAAGCGACAGAAGGAGTAACAAAGCAAAAATAAAACACAACACAGTAACCATGTTCGGAAGCGTCAGCAAAACAGTGAATTTCGCACGTAGTAAACTGTGGTGGGATAAGCAAGCGGAGTAAAACTAAATCTGATAAAAGCAGCAACTCATGCAAGTATCTCTCCCACAAACGGAGGAGGTCAGGGGGAGGAGGAGCATCCCAATCTAATTTTAATGACTATAAACGTTGAATTAAGTGCTTTACCAAAAAAGTAAGAGGAGAAAGGCTCCCATGGGGTCGAAAATACGAGCTTAGTTAGAAAGTAGGTTGCGTTTGGTACAGCAGGTACTTCGTGGCTGAACAAGAAAACCAAAAATTATTTAAAGTGGGATTCCATTGGAGACCTAAAACTTTTAAGGGTTGAATATCAGGATTCTCAAAGGAGCGGGGTTGCGCGTAACGGTATTGAATTTAAAATCCTGAATGGGCTCCTCAGGGGAGAAGCGCCAAACAATTCGTTGATAGTCACACTGAGCGGGATTTACAAGAATTTGTCTGTACATCTGACGAATATCGGCAGTGACAACATAAGGATGTAAACGAAATTCTAACAAAATTGCGATAATATCGGGTTGCAACTTCGGCCCAACAAACCAGTGATCGTTTAAGGACGATCGAGACATAGTTTTAGCGGAGGCGTTGAAAACAACTCGTAATTTCGTACTTACGCTTTCGGGTTTCACAACGCAATGATGCAGTGAAACGCTCTAACAATCCCTTGTGAATATCAGATAGCAAATTGGACTACCATATATCATAAACCCTTACCTGATATCACAAGGTCGAGAATTTTTTATTAATGATGGAAGCCCAAGGTAAAGTTGGAAGGAAAACGGCTTGAGGAAAAGAAAAACTCTTTAGAGATAAATGGCTAGTAGAGTGTTAGCTCTGGGTAGATCATGAGCTTGGGTCATGGGATGTCTTGTTACGTGCCAAGGGTCACTTTAACATTGTATTTAGATTAAGTTGTTGTACGGAAGTTTCCAGCCATATTTTCAAATACACGAGACGCGGGAATTTTTAAATAGACTAGGCGGTGCTTCCGATACGTCAGAGTAGTGAGTTTGCGTAGTGTGCTTATCCCTAGAGGGGCAGGGCAATACTAGACAAGGGGTGGGAAAGTTCCGCGGTTCTCGTTGGATAACGTGGCTTTTTACCTGGTATCGGGAAGTGAAGTGCACGTGATTGTCTCTGGTAACGTATCGTTAGGGTTTACCTATGTAGAAATCCCTTCCTAATTATTGTTTGTTTGTCTACCTCTACCTCCTTCCCGCCCAAACCCTACATAGGTAAGAATTTGCCGCCACCTAGGACTACCGAACTTCACGCCTGAGGATGACCTCATGTCCACCTTAGCTAGCCGGAGCTGATTCGTACGCATTTGAGAGCGTCAACGTGTCATCTCTAATTCCTCCGGGAGGAGCCCCGACTGGACTTGGCGAGAGGCCTACCCGAGCGCAATTTCAGGCGGAAGCAGGATTTCTGATGTAAGTAATCCGTTACTTAATTTGCATGCCTTATCCTTTGTGTTAAGAATTGTTTAAATTTGCGTAGTATTGCGTAATATTGATGACATCATTGGTAGATGACCGCACCCAAAATCCGTATAAGATTAGTGCTGCCAACTGCCGATAGTGTCTCTTAAACCACGCTACCGGTGTTGTATTTATCAAACTTTGTAAATATAACCACCGGCGTGTAACGTAAGAGTCTGTTGACCAAAAATATAAATATAGAGCGCCACCGTATTTTTCAATACAACAACATACAAAGATACATGTACTTGTATTAGAGGAATGCGGAAACCTTAAATCTACTCCGCTTATATAGCCACAAAACCTGTATATCAACCTTGCAAAGCACTTACCAAAATCTTAATTACCAGATGTGTTACATATGTCTCGACTTAATCTGGGAACAAACAAATGCACAACATGGACAACGTTTGTGTCCTTAAAAATATTCATCAAAAATAATATAATTTAATTTCAGTTCCAAGAATATATACACCCAGGGTATTTGTTATCATTAGACACAATTTTTGCTCATTAATGACCTATAAATTTTACTTGAATTTTTAATAATAAAAAAGTTAAGCAAAAATGGATTCTATTCAATTAAATTCTCTTGGTTTGTTTTAACATTAACTTTTTCAACAAAAATATACATAAAAATAAACTAGTATGATTCTGTTTTCAAAAAAAAACATAAAGATCTCTAAATTGAATACTTCTACATAAATTTACTATAAAGTTTATGCTTTCTTAATAATTCATATTTCATATTTCAATTACAGTCATCTGTAGTACTACAGCGAATTCACAAAAAATTAATTATTTAACGTCTTATAAAATTGCATTATTCAACAAAGAGTTAGTTATACTTAATATCTTATAAAAAAATTCATCATGTTCTTTAAGAATCAAATTACATGACCTCAAAATAACTAAAGATAATTTTAAATTAACGCAGAACAACATGTGATGTTTATATTGGATAGCTAGATATTTTTTTGCAAAGTTACAAGTTTAGTATGGAATCTTTCTGTTTCTAAGTGAATTTTAAAACAACTAAATCAAGGTGAAATTTCAACTTTCTATCATTCGTAAAACATTTAAATAAATATAACTGGAATTAAAAATTAAATGTCACTCACGTGTCGAAGTACAGTGCAATCAAAAAAATTTGAACTTCTAGACTATAACCATATGACACCAGATGTGGACTATTCCATATACATCTGCGATGCACGCTACAGGAAACATACCATTACGAATGAATTTAACGCTGAAATTATAAAAGATCTTCTGAACAAAATATTATTTAACCAAACCAAATCTTCATTAAGTACGTCCTATTATTTTCTTGTATTTTAAATCTCAAAGTAAATGTTTGTTTCAGCAGTATTTATGGTATGGATGATATTGCACTACGAGGAAAGCATTAATAAAATTTATCTAATTAATTATACCAACTGTTTTAATGATGGTGGGGGGGGACTTCTATTTCTTCGGCCAGCAGGAATCAACTGAGCTGCTAAAGGTGGAATACAAAATAAAACCATTACCCAACAGCTGCTAGGAACCACATTCCGACACGAAGGCTAAATTCGTTAAAACTTTCTTACGGACCGTATTGCAGGCCATGTGCCTGGATACCATTTTGACCTTTCTACGCTGCTGAGAGCAACTTACCTGTTCAAGCATTGATAGAAAAGTGACACCAAATGACAGACTGACGATTCTTATTATAGGAACGTAGACCTCTAAAGCGAAGGAGCGCATATGCTATTATATATTTTTTGAATTATTTTAAGTGATCAGATATTTATAAATTATATTTTTATTTTATTGAGATATTGTATTAGATTAATAAGGAAAGTGTAACTGAATAAAAAAATACGTTACAGCGGAATGTAATAAGAAAAGTCCGAATGAGACCCAATAACAACAGATTGCATATGTTGAGAATCAAGATATTCACGCATAAATAAAACGTACTGTTCGTAAACACGAGGTTGCTTGAGTAGACGAATTTCTAAAAAAACAAAACGTTGTAAGGCAAGATCACGACTACCTGGGAAAAATGGTTCTTGATCTCTAAACGGCAGTGAGACGACATATCGACCTTGTTTATTGCGGCGAAACTTATCGACAAAATGTTTTTCCACAAGAGTTTCTTCAGGTGTGAAAGGTTGAGCGGCGAGGACAGCTTTGACTTCCCAGAATTTAGCGACAATATCTTTCAATGGGGAAGTAGAATCTGTCATACAAAACAAGCTAGTTATTTCAGAAGCGGGCGAGGAAGGTATGTTTCCCATTAAATCATATGTAAAAATGGTATTAATAGCAACCGGTTGATCGCTATCACCCTGGATGCCAACGTCTAATAACACTTGGGAGAATATATCCGCGCCAAATAAGAAATCAATGGGTCCAGATTGAGCAAAGAGCGGATCAGCTAGCTTGAGGTTAGCCAGATGATTGAAATGTTCCAAAGAAATATTAGAAGTAGGTAAATCTTCACAAATTTTGAGAAATACTATAACTTGAAAATTAATAATCAGTGAAGAAACACTTATTGGTTTGAGCGAAATGGTGACAGTGCCCTGCTGAGCAGCTGATCGCATCGAACCTAAACCACTAAGAGTAAGCGAATGTGTATTACAATTTATATGGTGATAGTTCTTACAATTTAAAAGTCGGTAATACAGTTAAAAGAAGTCGATAATTACAGTTACAAAGTTCATAAACACATCGCGCAAGCGCAATGAATAAAGCTAGCAACGCTCCTGGCGGATAGCAACGACAACCTTATTACAGATTCCGCGTTGCCAACTTCCAATGACGTCACCAATACACAAGTTAAATTGCGCAATTACGCCATATAGAGATTTAATTAGGAAGCAATTATGACTATAATGTACTACTTACATAAGGAATCAGGCGTTCTGCGGGGTTGAGCTCAAGGTGGCCTCTCTAAGTCCATCGGGGCTCCATCCCGGAGAAATTAAAGATGGTAACTGCTCCGGTGCTGTTGGTAGAACATGGACATCCGGGGTCGTCTCGCGGTAGTGGAGTCCGGTACGCCTATGGCTTCAAATTCATCACCTATGTAGGGATCGGATTAGGAAAAAACCACGTAAAGGGCGACAACAAAGATAATTAGGCAGGATATCTACATAGGTAAAGCTAACGATACGTTACCAAAAAACGTCCACTCTACTCGAAGATCAAAGGCAAAACCCACGTTGAAGCATCTAACCGAAAACTCTCACCACTTTTCTCCACTCTTTTGTCTTTTACACATCGGCGCGAACTTATTCGTCCAACCCTCTAGTGTCGCGCACTCTGCGCAAGTACGCGCCTAGTCTTTTAAAATTCCGCGCACCGCGTCTTTTGAAAATATGGCGCGAAACCTCCGCACATCAAACTTAACCTAAAACAATGTTTAAGTGCCAATTGATTGGCACGTAACATGTGGAGTACTACGAAAACCTAAACGTTTCACACTACTTTGCGAAATAAAAGAAATCATGCTTCCCGAATCGAGTAAACCGCGAAATTCCTGAAAAAAACCAGAGTAATCAGCAATTTCCACTTGAGCGGTGGAAAGTAAAACAACAGAAGGTTTAGCTAAAGAATTAAATAAAACGACATTCGAAGTTGACGGACCACTACAGCTGAACGAAGTCGAAAATTCCTCAGAGGCCCGAGGTGCGGAAGGCTTGCAGCGGTTTTGAATAGCGGGAATATTACACGGTGATACCTTAGAGGTGGCAGTGTCCGGGCTTAACCGAGCCTGGCTAGTAGCTGCGAAAGCGGGTTTAGACGAAACGCGATCAAAGTGCAATAAGGAATGATGACGTTGATTACATTGGCGGCATGAAAAAGTAGACTTACATTTATTTAAAATATGAGAATTACTAAGACAATTAATACACAGATGTTGGATTTTTGCAAAGTTGTAGCGTTCTTGCGACGAAAGTTTAACTTAGTTGCAAAGCGGACATTTATTAGAATTAGGTTTTGTCTGAACTAACATGGAAACAGCGGAGCGAGATTTAGACGGATTTCTAAAATGAATAACTTTGTTGAAATCAGTTTTATGATTTGCCGACAAATTCGATAAGGATTTACATGTATTTTCCAGATAAGCAATTAGCTTTTTATAAGAGGGGATAGCGGTCGGATCTTGATGCAATTCAAAACTACCAGCAGTGTGTACATCCAAGCGGTTTATTATCATTTGTACAAGAATGAAATCCCAATGGTCTACGGGCAAATCAAATTTTTTAAGCGCTTGTAAATTATCCACAAAAGTATCAACTAATTTATGCAAACCGACCGGGTTATCAGAGTTTAATTTAGGAAATTTATCTATATTGTTCCATAGAGCACAGGTAATGTGACGAATATTACGATATTTTTCACGAAGTTTTGTGTATGTAAGAGCGTAATTGGCTTCAGTAAGGTCGAAGTTTTTAATGGTTAGGAGTGCGGAATTTTTTAGTGATGACTGAAGATACGAAAATTTATCTACGTCGGACAAATTGTTATTAAAATGCACGAAACTATCAAAACGATCAATGAAGCTTTCAAACAAAGTCGTTTCCTCATCAAATGTAGGCAGAGTCAACGGGGGTAATGATACTTTTGATCTTAAGTTATCTAGCGGCGGCGACACCTCAGCCTGGGGTGAAAATTGGCTGGTAAACAGCTTATAATATAAAGCTTTTGTTTGAAAATAATTATTGTCAAAACGTGTTCGTATAACGTCTTCCAACTCAAATTTTTCATCCGCGTCATCGGCGGAAGAAATTGCACCCACAATCGAATTATGATGCGTGCAGAAATTGTCCTTGACAGTCTCCAACGAGTTATATTGAGCGCAAAATAAATTTAAAAAAGCGAGTTCTTTTGTAGATTTTTGAGCAAATTCAAACATTTCTTCTAGCGAATTGATTGCGATGTTGCGTAAGAATCAAGTACGCATTAGTTTTTCTGCCATGGTTAAATATAAATGGATACAAGCGCAGAGGAGATAAAGAACAAAAACTCGACAATATAATTGCCTAGCGACGATAACACAAAGGTAAACCTATTGCACAGAAGATAAGAAATACTCGTTAATAACTTAACGCTACAAATTATATTAAGTGGCTGTCACTGCTTTGACGGGGGTATCAATTATCTGTGCTTGTTGTTTATTTCAAAATCCGGCGAGAAGTCAACCAGATGAAAATTGTATGCGGTGTAAAATTTCGATAACAAAATTTAAAAGAGAGAATGGACTGTATATAATTTAAAGGATATTTTAACAAGCAACAGATAATTAAATGTTCTTACACAAAGCAGTTAATCAAATCAAAACAAAAGCGTTTACTATAGCACTCACCTGTTAATGATGCGGCATGCAGATAAAAAATGTTGGAACCAATTCAGCTCTTCCTTTGACTGAATGGAGCGCAGCACAATTTTACAACAGCGGTTTATCAAAGCGGTTCATAAGTGTAAAATTATTATAATAGTGGCGGCGGGCAACAAAGCGGTTCGTCCAATTAACTCCATGCAGCACGTGCAAACTCGACGCGGTTTAATCGACAGCGGTTCATACACACAAAGATGCGAACAATTCAAAAGACAACACTATATTGCCTGTTGAAGGTGGATTTTCCAATCACTACGACACTGTTCGCATATGCGGAGTAACACAAAGAACTTTATCACTCACGGCACTATGGATGCTTAAGTAAACACATGGCGATTTTGCACTAACAAATTTGAGTATACCGCGGCAAAGTTAAAATAAGCAACAAGCTCAATGTAATAATAAAATTTAGTTTTAAATTATTTACATAAGAACGGAACAACCATAATGACATAAAAACTGTTGTTAGAAACCAAATTTCCTTAACCCAATCAACCATAGTAAAATTTAATGATACATTCTAAAAATTAGTAAAGAACCAAGACAGTATAACAAATTGAATACTAACTTTTGAAAATAGCATGCAAACCACGATGTTAGGAATGCGAGATTTAATAAGATTTAACACGATATTTAATCAAATCACATCAACCCTCACTGTAATTCAACAATTTTTAGCTACACTAGAAAATGTTATAACAGTTTCTAAATTAAATACTTTACATGCTAGTATTATCGAACCGCTTGATTTACAAAACGAATTATTAGGAGTCAAATCACTTATAACTCATTGTATTAAAAAAATAGCCATAGTAAAAGGTTATGTAAAGAATCATGAGATTACATTTTTAATAGAAATTCCAATTGTAGAGATTAACACACAATTATTATAATTTATTTGCTTTCTCTACGAAAATTAATAGCTAATATCAAGTCGTTATCTCTAAGACCAAGTTCCTTTCCTTAAATAAACTTAGGTATGGATTGACATATGAGAAATGCAAAGAAGTGGCACCCGGCCAATACTTATGTCAATCGATAACGACAACGATCATACAAACAGATAGGCCTTGTAAAGTGCAATTATTACAGTTCTCTAATTATTATGAGAATTGTGTGTCAAAACCAGTAAAAATTACGGACATGAAAATGCAGAAAGTTACAGAAAACAAATGGATTGCTGTATTTCCTCAAGAAGTGATAGGAACCGCTAATTGCAACAAAGACGAAAACAGTTTAGACCTAATAGGAAGCAAAGTTGTCACCATAAAGGGAGATTGTTATTTAAAATAAAAAAGTGAAATTATTAGAGTATATCAAAACCCGGCAGTGACGAAAAAATTTGCAAATTTACCAGAACTAACATTCAAGATTCAAACCGACGACAACGGAACTATCCAGAAGCCAATACAACTAGAACACCTAAATCTCGACGATCTCAACCACGCAGTGAAATTAATGGACAATTCTAAAGAATATTTAAACGAGTTAAAAGTGGCAGTTACATTATGACAATATCAGTGCTTAGACAATTTTATTGATTATTGTATTATTTTTATTAACTGTATACTTAGTGTACAAAATGTATATTAGATATAAGATCAAAGAAACAAAGTGAACAAAAAAACACAAATGAAACTTTAGGAACGATGAGTTTTAAAAATTAAGTACAACCCTTAATTTTCATCTAAGTCGGGAGGAGTTACATGTCCCCCATATTAAAATCTATATAAAATTAAACGCATTTATTATGTCTCAGTAATAGAATGTTAGATTGTATTAAATTAGGGTTATAAGTAAAGTTCATATCAGAAATAAGAAAGGATGTAACTTTTTTTTTCAGTTACACTTTGCTTTTTTATGTAATATAATATTCCTATAAAATAAAAATATAATTTATAAATTTCTGATCACTTAAAATAATTCATACAATACATAATAGCATATGCGTTCATTCGCTTTAGAGCTCTAAGTTTCTATAATAAAAATCGTCAAATTGTCATTTCGTGTCACTTCTCTATCAGCGTCTGAACAGGTAAGCTGCTATCAGCAGTGTAGAAAAGTCAAGATGGTATCCAGGCACCTGGCATGTAATACGGTCCGCAAGAAATAATCGATTTAACCTTCGTTGCGGAATGTGGTTCCTGACAGCTGTTTTGTGATGATTTTATTTTGTATTTCACCTTTAGCAGCGCAGTTGATTCCTGCTGGCCGAAGTAATAGAAGTTCTCATCATTAAAACATGCAATACCGTGAATATACTGCTGAAGTGAAAGTTTGGTTTGAGATTTAAAATACAGGAAAATTATAGGACGTACTTAATGAAGAATTGGTTTGGTTAAATAATGTTTTGTTCAGAAGATCTTTTAGAATTCCAGCGTTAAATTCATTCGTGATGGTGTGTTTTTCTGATTGTGCATCGCAGATGTATATGGAATATTCCACATCTGATGTCATTAGTTCGAATTTTTTTTGGTCGCACTGTACTTCGACACGTGAGTGACATTTAATCTTTAATCCCAGTTATTTTTATTTAAATGTTTTACGAAAGGTAGAAGATTGAAGTTTTACCTTGTTTTAGTTGAATTAAAAATTATGTAGGAAAAGAAAGATTCCGTAATAGACTTGTAACCTTGCAAAATTTTAAAGATGGCTATGTAGTTTGCTTATCGTAATTGTTTCACAAGCAGATAGCGTTAACTACACTGAAAAAGTTGTTATTGACACATGATGTCAAAAATATCTAGCAATCCAATTTAAATATCACATGTTATTTTACGTTAATTTAAAGATATCTTTTGTAATTTTGAGGTCATGTAATTTGATTCTTAAACAACATTTTTTATAGATATTAATTAAAACTAACTTTTTGTTAAAAGATGCAATTTTATAAGACGTTAAATAACTAAATTTAATTGTGAAGTCGACGTAGTACTACAGATGACTAAAAATTAAAATATGCATTATGAATTATTAAGAGAGCTCAAACTTTATAGTAAATCTATTTAGAAATATTCAATTTAGAAATCTTTATGCTTTTTTTGAAGACAGAACCATACTAATTTTATGTTCTATAAACATTTTAGTTGAAAAAGATTATGTTGAAACAAACCAAGTGAATTTAATTGAATAGAATCCATTTTTGTATAACTCTTTTATTATTAAAAATTCAAGTAAAATTTTATAGGTCAGTCATGAGCAAACATTGTGTCAAATAATAACAAATACCTTGGGTGTATATATTCTTGGAACTCAAAATAAGTTATATTATTTTTAGTGAATATTTTTTTGGGACAAACGGTGTCCATGTTGTGCATTTATTTGTTCGCAGGTTAAGTCGAGACATCTGTAACACATCTGGTAATTGAGATTTTGGTAAGTGCTTAGCAAGGTTGTTATACAGGTTTTGTGGCTTATAAGCGGTGTAGATTTAAGGTTTCCGCATTCACCTAATACCAGTACAGGTATTTTTGTATGTTTTTGTTATCTACATTTTTGGTCAACAGACAACCCATGACTCAAGCTCATGATCTACCCAGAGCTAACACTCTACTAGCCGTTTACCTCTAAAAAGTTTTTCTTTTTCTCAAGCCGTTTTCCATCCAACTTTACCTTGGGCTTCCATCATTAATAAGAAATTCTCGTCTTTGTGATATCAGGTAAAGGTTTATGATATTGTTACGTGCCAATTGGCACTTAAACATTGTTTTTAGTTTAATTTTGATGTGCGGAAGTTTCGCGCTATAAATTTAAAAGACTAGGCGCGTATTTCCGTTACGTCACAGTGCGTTTGCGCCAGATCGCGCGACGCGAGTGGAGTAGGAAAAAAGTGGGAACAAGTGTTTCCGTGACTTTATGTAACGTGGCTTTTTTGCCAGAACCTTTGAGTGGAGTGGACGTTTTTCGGTAACGTATCGTTAGCTTTATCTATGTAGATTCCCTTGCCTAATTATCTTGTTTGTCGCCCTATACCTGGTTTCCTTGTCCATTCCCTACATAGGTAGGTGACAATTTGCAGCCGTTGGCAAACCGTAACTGCACGATCCTGGATGAACGAGCCCATGACTGCCGGAGCTGGTCGAACGCTTTGGAAGAGCGTTGGGCGTACCATCTTTAACTATCTAAAAAGGGCCCTCCGTAGCCCTGATGGACTTGAATAGAAGCCAACTTTAACCCAGGGACATATTTATGTGAGTAATTGCTGTATAATCTATTGCCTTAAATTTATATATTTTCCGATTATTGCGTAATATCATTTGTGCATTGCTGACGTCATTGACAGATGGGCGCGCAAAATCTGTACAAAGGTTAGCGTACCACCGCCAGTGGCGTTGCTCGCTTGTTTATTTCGCGCTTGCGCGATGTATTTATCGACTTTTTAACTGTACATTATCGACGTTTTTAAACTGTAAGAATTTGGGTTTAAATTGTAAGAATATATAGTGGTGCAATTGGTTATCCGATATTCACGAGGGATTTATACGTTTCAAGGAAACAACTACTTTGTATTCCAGACTCAACCTAATACTGCAGGTGAGAAACAATGCAACAAAGCAGCCTTAATTAAAACTACGTACAATAAGACATTGTATGGTTATCGAGAAACTGCAAACAGCAAGATCTACACACTCTCACAAAATGAAGTGAGGTTAGAGGCTTCATAAATACTGCAAGGAGCCCATGATCGCCAGTCAGTCTTCGAACTTCATAATTTTAACATTGTTGGTGGTTCAAACTACTCACCTTAATTATTAAATATTAATTATTGATTTGTTAACTTTAAGTATTTTTGTAAAGTTCAATTACTTAGTAGTTTAATGAATATAAACGTCTAAGTTGTTGTAAGAGAAATAAATCATTTTTTGTAATTAAACAATTAAAAATAAATTTGATAGGAATGTTTTTGCCGACAAAACTTTTTAAAAGAAGCTCCCAAAGGCTCAAAACTTATCTAGCAACATTAAATATTGGGAGATTCTAACTTTTCCCGTTGTCTGGCTTTTTGCGTGGGAGATTTTTGTAGAATTTGGATTTTAATTATCTCTTGTGACCTCTTTATCACTGACTATCTTGTTAGAATATGTTACAATCTCAAGCTGGGTTTCTAATTTTGTTTGGTAATTTTAACTTCTATCGTTTTATGTAAACCTATTGTGATTGAACCTAATAATTCCTAAGCGGTGTAAATCAACACTTTTCGGACTTAGGACTGATTTATTCAAATCCAAATCATAAGAAACTTAATTTTGTGCACGTAATCCCTTTTGGTTTTACGTAATCGACACTGCGCTATTGTATTAAAATTTTATATTGCATTCCCAAACGCGGAAATGTATTCGGGGTCGGGTAATAAATTAAACTTGTAAATGTCGTAATTTACATTGCATTGTAATAAACAGGTTTAACCCTCTTCTTCACTATTACTCAGCTCTTTTATTAAGAATTAGATCTTCTTCGAGTTAGATCCCCCTTTTTATTTTTAAGATGTTTCAGTAACTTATAGACCGTGTTCAGAATTTATATTATATTTATGTATTCAGGAAAAGCGATAATTGTTTCTTGAAAATTGTCTGTGCGTGTGACGAATTATTTTTCAAAAACAATTTTTAATACAAGGTTTCTTCAAAGCGATGTGAACCAAATAAGACTATTCATACAGAAACGGTAATTTATTTTTAGTTGGGGGAATTAAAAATGGAACTGAAATTATTTTATTTACTTTTTACTGTGGTAGATCAAAAGCGTATTACTTCTCACAAACGAACCTATCTGACACATGGTAAACTGCTTTACAAGAAGCACCAGTCATGCTGTAGGCATGACAGAAATGGCAGGTTTGTTATTTAGATGGTTGGCTAACGAGTTATGAAAAAAGGAAGGGCGCCACTACCTCAATTACTTCTACGTAAAGATCGAACAATGCACAAAGCGTTTCATTTAGTATAAATCTTGTAACAAAAATAATAATTTCAAACTTATGTATATCAAAATAATCTGATTTATTTTTAATTTAATAAAATGTTTGTTGAAACAGACGATTTAGTTATTCCAAATTATAGGAAGAGTAAACTCTCTAGCTCCTAACCCTTTAGCTGGTTTTAACGACATTAGTTTCAAAATACGTAAATTGAAACGTGCAGTGCTCGTGCAAACGTAAATTCAACAAAATAAGTCATACGCCGCGTTTGATTTTTATTGCATATTTCTTTAAGCTATGCTTCGTTTCCTTTTAACTTCCTTTTTCCATTACTACTCGTATTAGTACATTTCGACATTTTATTTTTTTCTACGCGAGTTATGTAATTCCCCAATTGATATATATTACTCAAATTTAGACCAGGATAGAAAATTAATTAACGACATCAAATAATTTTAATCACCGTGTATAAGGAAGCTTTGGGAAAAGTACGCGTAATTAAAGGCCTACTGTGAAGATTTAAATCATTCAATTAGAATGTAGGGTTTGTATAGAATTTTATTAGATAATACGCATTATTAAAACCGTGGAGCATAGAAATTTATTCGTTTTATTAAAAATAAGGGATTTAAATTATTCACTAGACGCTTTCTATAAAAAGAAGCAGAATTAAAATGCTCAACTTGTATGTAATTTAATTGTTCCAAGTATAAACAAACAAATAGAAATTACGTGTGAAAATTTCTTAGATTTTCAACCCGGCGCGAGTGCAAATTTTGTAGAATCGCGTGCCGGACGGTCGAAAGGGGGAACAGAGAATACGAAATTCTGAAAATTGTCCGCTGCGGGACAAATCCGACGTGCAGGCAAGCTATTATATAAACCCGTGATTATAGGTGTTTCGCTCTCTTATATTTTTTGATTATTGAATACTTTAAAACAGTTTGCTCTTTAATTTTTTGATGTTATACAATACAAGCTATTATGCATTAGTGCACTTAGAAAAGATAGATAAGTAGCGATAAATAAATACATTTAAGTATGCAGCTTTGTATAGCGTGAACGAATTATGAATTGCTTTGCTAATTTTCGGGGATATACATGGATGAGTTCCTGAGAAGCCCTGAAACAATTTAGACGAATGGTTGTGTAAGAAAAATTTTAAAAGCGGTCAGAATATGAAGCCGTAAACATAAACCAACTGGAATGGTGGAATTAGCAAGTCCGATGTGCATTGAAGCCACGAGTGCAGTAACCTTCAGGTAAATTATACTATTTTGTTCAAACTTTGATGTTTTGGTGTGTGTTGGATATCTTTATGATTTGTTTGATAAAATAGACAGTAGTGAATTTGTATAAACAACAAATTTTTAATTTTAAGGTGAAATTATCTTGTATAAGTAGAAAGGAGTATTTAGCAGTTTGTTTTGATTATGAGGAAAATTTGGGTCTGTCTTTGAGCTCAATTAGACTAACCTGCTTAATTAACGTAAAGGGGTGGTAGATGCTCCCTTTTATTCAGACTTAGGTCTGCACATATTGTAACTTAATTAGTATACATCCTACAAGGACTTTAATTCTGGATGCAAATTAAAATGATGACAAATTTAAACTTGAAATTTTATGATACTGAAATTTATGCTGAAATTTAATTTTGAAATTTTAATGTATTATGAATATTGGTGTAAATAGAGTTAACGTTGATGTTTGTGGTAGGAATGTGTTTTTTTTTATGAATGAGGATGAAAGTTTGAACTAGGTGAGCAGCCGAGGCGGAAAGAGTAAAAAGGCGACCATCAGAAGAGATTTAACAGGGCGAGAATCACAGCAAATCTTGGTGCCCAATTCGAGAGGCTCGAATATTTTTTTTTACTCTGGTGAGGCTTTTTGTAGGTTTCACAGCATAATATTGACGGCCCAACGCTGGGGCTCGATTCGAAAACCTTAGTTCCCGAATAATGGTGAGGTATCACAGCAATATATATATATATATATTGCTGTGATAAGGGGTTGTTTAAGGGTGTACTTCATAGTAAAAATCGTTTAGAAATGAGAAGTTACCATAGGCAGCAGAAAACTGCATTTATTTAGTAAAGAATTGAGAAATGGAGATAGTTTGTAAATAGTAAGCAGTCAACACCCTGAATATAAAGTATAAATAGTTTTAAGCGACGCAGATAGACATAGAAAGACGCATAATTAGCGTAGAAACCAGGAACACATTAGGTAAATAGTAAATATTTAATACCCTGTAGATAAAGTTTTAGTTAATTTAGGTAAGGCAGATAATAATATTTTTCAGTGGAAGCACGCGTATTTTATATGTAAACGTAATAAAGTATAATAAACACGCATTCAAAAGAGTTCCAAACAATTAGGTTAATACGGAGGTGTAGAAATAGAGCTTCAGGAAGCATAGTAAATGCGCACAAAATAGTTAACTATTTTTGATAAGAAAGAATATGAAAGATATGAAAATTAAAAGTCGAATTGCATCAGTTGTTTATGGAAAAGCAATTAACACCGCATGTTTGATAACGAAGACAGCTGCGACCAGCTCACAATTATTGGAAGGCATAGAAAATTACATCAGAAACTACTTTGAATGCAAATATTTGATTGGTTAAAATGAGCGACGAGTTTGTAGACCATACCCACTGACGGAGTAGGGGAGAACAAAGTCAGTTTTAAACTCAACAAAGGCCGAGGTGCGCCACTATGAAATAAAGTGATACGTAATAATAATTCAAAGTGAAAAATAGTATAAGTGCGAAAATAAAAATTATAATTGCCGATTAAACCTAAGTAGATTTTGGGGAATTTTATTTTAAACTAAAACATAATAATAATGGGGCATCCGAGTCTGTGGAGAATAAATGTAATTTTGAGTCAGGGGACAATGACAATAAGAATTCTATTCTGAAGCAGGAGAAAATAAATGATGATAATCCAATTCTAAGTTTGGGGAAATTGATAAGAAGTAATAAGTCTGAATGAGATGACAATAAATTGGGGTGCATAAGTATAAGTTAATAATGGTAGTCCAGAGGGTGATAGCAACAATTTAAATGCAATGGTTCAAGCGTGTGGATAGACAATATTTCGAATGGGCATGTAATAATCCTGAATTGGGGAAAGATAATTTTTATTCAAATGGATGCGTCGATGCGAAGAAAATAGACCAGGTCAGATTTTAGTTATAAGACATTTTATTTTTCTATATTTTTTATTTGAATATTGAATTCGCTTAATATAAATTAATGTGACGTAGTTCACCAAAACAAAGGATTTGAATACGTATAAAGTGCGTGATACGAAAAGAGGTTTAGAACGTTCTACACTTCGTTTATAAAGATAAGAGGTTTTTTTGGCGACTTTGAGTTTTTGATTAAAAGTATATGATTTTGATAAATGAGATTTACAACATTAATTAATTGAAAAGTGTATTTCAAATAATTTACAAAAACTGTACATAATATTTGTTTCATTATATAGAATCGAATTAACTGAATTTTATAATTTCAAATAAATGCTAGTCGAGGTCATAAGATAAAGCTAATGGGAGCGATTTGATAATTTAAACAGTTCAAGGAGGAGCTATAAGTTGGATACGAAATTAATAACGAGTAAGGCGGTAACGTATCAAATTTTGTTATTGGTAGACAAGGTTGGTTCAAGATAAAATCCAGTCAAGTTTCTGGAGGAAATTTATAGCAATATTAATAAGACAGCCCAAAGTTGGAGGAAATAATTACAATTCATGTTTATTCACAGCAATATTAATATAACAGCCCAACGTAGGGGCTCGATAATTCCAGTAGTACATAGCAATATATATATATATATATATATATATATATATAGTAAAGAAATAGAAATTATTAGAAATATTAAGAAATGCGCTAAGTAAAGTGCAACATTGTAAATGAAGGACAATTCATACAGTTTATTAACGTTCATGGGAACGGAAACGCTACTTTGTGGCACAAACGATAAGTGACCCTGCAGATGTCAGGTCACAGGCGGTCGCAGACGGTCACGTACCAAGATTACTTAGAATTAAGATCACAACAATGTATTAATGAATAAAATTAAGCGTAAGCAGACATGAGATCTGCAAGTTCCCACAGCGCAAGTTCCCACAGCCATGTGAGGGGGTAAGGATATTATAAAAAGCCCGGGAGTCCCAGTCGACGACAGTTAATCCATCGTTCAGCTTTAACCTTGCAGTTCGTTAGATTACTCATTTTTGTACAATTAATTAATATATTTCGGACTTAGAATAATCCCAATTCAAACTTTGTAAAATTTTATTATTAATTTCTGTATAAATAAACAAATTGTTAAGAAGTTGGAAATGGATTTGTAAATAGGGACGCTCCCAGCCACGAACCTTAACTCGCGCAAATAATTATTTCATTTTTTTTCGTCCGGTGTCATTATAAAGCTCCTACTAATTTTAGTCAGCATCCGGTAATGTTTCATCTATGCTTAAAGAAGTTTCAGTCACCTTACTTTGTAGGTAATTTGTATTGTATTGCAATATGGTATTATTTTCATGTCTTTGGTGGTCTGGACGGACGATACATGTCTATTGCAGATTATTTTATTTATGAGAAATGCTTAAGTTGCGGCTTGCTACATTTAAGATTAATTACATTTGCGGTTTTAGAATAAGCCAACAACCTGGATTACTACGCCTAAACGCATTTAAAAGAAATAATGGTATTCCTTGAGCACTTAAAGATTATTAGCTGAATGACCATTAAAGAAGGAAAGTTCGAAATATCAAGCATAATTTAGATTAATTATCCGTGAAATAATTTTGAAAATAATAGTGGTAAAAGAATAATGATAAAAATAACAATGGTAAAACAGTAATGGTAAAAATAATAATGATAAAAATAGTAATGGCAAAAATAAAAGTAATAAAAGTTATATACTGGCAAAATAATAATTGAAAATTGTTATATTCGAAATAATATCGAAAAAAGCTATAATGGTAAAGAAATAATGTTCAAATTATAATCGTAAGAATAATAAGGGTAATAATAATAATGTTCAACTTATAATTGTAAAAATTATAGTAGTAAAAACAATAATGATAAAAATAATAATGGGAAAAATACTAATGCTATAAATAATAATGGTAAAAATTGTAATAGTTAAAATTTAATGGTAAATATAATAATGGTAAATAATATAATGGTTAAAATAAAAATGGTTAAAATAATACAGGTAAAAAGTGAAAATAATAATTATATATTTATAATTTTAAAGGTAATAATAGTAAAAATAGTAATAGTAAAAGAATAACGGTAAAAATTATAATGGTAAAAATAATAATAGTGAAAATAATAATGATAAAGATAATATTGGTAAAAACTATAAAGATAAAAACAAGATTATTAGAAATAAAAATGATAAAAATAATAATTGTAAAAATTATAAGGGTAAAATAGTAATAATAAAAATAATATTGCCAAGAATTATTAAGTGCACTATCATTAATAAAAATAATAATGGTAAAAATTATAATGGTAATAAAAAAATAATGGCAATAATTAAGTCAAAAAATGCACTTGTGAAAGTAATAATGGTACAAATTAAAATAGTGAAAATAATTATGGTAAAGTAATAATGGTAAAAATAATAAACAAAAACACGAATGAGAAAAATTATAATGGTAGAAAAAATAGTGGTGAAAATAATAATGCAAAATTATAATAGTAGTAATAATAATAATAATAATAATTGTAAAAGTTATGGTAAATTTATTAATGATATAAAATATAATGGCATAAACAAAAATAGTACAAATAATAATAATAATAATAATTATAAAATTATAAAAAATAATAAAACTAGAAAAAGTTTAATTGTAAAAATAATAATGGCAACTAAAATAGTGTTAAAAATTATAATAGCGTAGATAATAACGATAAAATTATAATTGTATAATAATAAAGGTAAATATTGTAAAGGTAAAAATAAAATTGCTAAAAATTATAATGGTAAAGGTAATTATGGTAAAAATGATAATGGTGAAAGTCACAATATCAAAAATTACAACGGTAAAATTAATAATGGTAAAACCTAAAGTTTTGAAAATAATAATAGTAAAGTAATAATGGTAAAAATAATAATAGTAAAAATACTAATGTTAAAAATACAAATACTATAAATAGTAATGGTAAAACTAATAATGGTAAAAGCTATAATACTAAAAATTTTATGGTAAATATAATAATGGTAAAAAATATAATAGTTAAAATAAAAATGGTATAAATAATAATGGTAAAAATAATAATAGTAAAAATTATAATAATAAAAATAGTGGTAAAATTAAAAATGAAAAAAATATAATAGTAAAAAGTAGCAGTCGTAAAAATTATAGTTGTAAACATAGAAATGGTAAAAATAATACAGGGAAAAATTACAATAGTAGAAATAATAATCGTAAATTTATAATTGTATAGGTAATAATAGTAAAAATAGTAATGGTAAAATAATAACGTTAACAATTTTAATAATAAAAATAATAATGATAAAAGTAGTATTGGTATATATTATAAAGATAAAAGTAATATTATTAAAAATAATAATGGTAAAATTTATAATGGTACAATTTATAAGGGTAAAAATAGTAATTGCAAAAATAATAATAATAAAAATAATAATGGTAGAAATTATAAAGATAAAAATAATATTATAAGAAATAAAAATGAAAAGAATAATAATGGTAAAAATTATAAGTGTAAAATAGTAATGGCAAGAATATTAATAATAAAAATAATATTGCTAGAAATTATTAAGTAAAATAACATTAATGAAAATAATAGTGGTAAAAATTATAACGGCAAAAATAATAGTGGTAATAAAAATAGTAATGGCAATAATTATTATAAAAATTATACTTATATTAATGGTACATATTAAAATGGTGAAAATAATTATGGTAAAGTAATAATGGTAAAATAATAATGGCGAAATAATAATGGTAAAAATACAAATACTATAAATTATAATGGAAAAACTAATAATGGTAAACACTATAATACTAAAAATTTAATGGTAACTATAATAATGGTAAAAAATATGGTGGTTAAAATAAAAATGGTTTACATAATAATGGTAAAATAATAATAGTAAAAACAATAATAATAAAATAGTGGTAAGAATAAAAATGGAAAAAATATAATAGTAAAGGTAGCAATCGTAAAAATTATAGTAGTAAACATAAAAATGCTAAAAATAATACAAGTAAAATTACAATAGTGAAAATAATAATTGTAATTTTATAATTGTAAAGAGTATAATAATTGGGGTAAAACCATTCTATTGTATTTAAATTTATAATAAAGTATTATATGACAATCTAAAAGCGTGGAGCAGGTGTTAAAATAACATTTCTATTTTTAAACGTAAAATCCAACACGTTTAAAACAAAACAACGAGGGGAAATAATATTTCTCGGTAAGCTTGGCAACAAACAAACTTTAATGGATTATTGAAAAAGAACAGCCGTTGGAATTAATGTAAACGCGGTTTGTTGGTTAAAATATTGATTTCAATCTTGAAGGTAGTATAAGAGAGAACCAAGAAAAAACTAAGATAGAATAAAAATGTATTGAGTACAAGTGAGATGCATATTCTTAATTTGGAGACAGTATACTAGGGAGAATTAAATGAAATTAATAATTTCAAGGATATTTAGAAGCAAGCACACGTTTGTTAAAAAGTGGGAGAATGGAGCCAAGCACGGTAGAAGAAGGGCAGAGATCCAGCTGGCGGAGGCATATTTGTAAGATAAAACTATAGATACAAGGGAGATGTTTGTTCGAGTTGGAGGTGTAGACAAATGGAAATGTAGAGGCTAAATTATAACGGCGGTTGACAGTTTTGAAGCGGTTTTACCGAGTATTGTTGTGTTCGTTAGGAAAATTCACGAGAAAACAATGTTCGTTAGGGGTTTTTCGCTGGAACAACGACGGTTGAAAAAGAATTTTCAAGAATTTTAGGAACGGATATACAAGCGTACGTGCCAATTTGAAATAAAGGGGGGGGGGACGAATTTTATTTATTTAATCACTGGCAGAGAAGGACCGTGCTCTTTTTCTTTTTGATTTCATGCATCATTTGTGATAATATTTACTTTCAAGTGAACTAGTGCAATTTAATAAAATTTTATGTAGAAGCTAATAGAGCATCTTTGTGTTAACACGTTCAAGTGGTATGTAAGTACAAAGCTTATTATTTTGGTATTGGAATGCACGGAAGTATTAGAATTTGAAATTGTTTGGATGATGGAAAAAGCGATGTTTGAATAATAAAAGTTAATTTCGGAGATTGGAATTTTTGGATTGGAAATTGTAAACAGCGGCATGCATGGCAGATATGGTAGTTGGACCAGGGAGTTAGCGGGTGGACTGGGAACTTACTAGACGGCAGCATCTCCAAGGAGCTAGGTGGTGGAGCACATTTAAAAGATAGAAACCAGGTTGGCGATGGAATATAACATTGAGTGGAAAATATTTTTATGATGTTTGTGATTATTTGGTTTTGAGTTATGATGTGTTTATATTATAATTTGATATTTTATGAACAGACATTTAGGGGATTTTAAAAAGAAATTGATTTTTGAAAATTAATAAATTTACAGATAACCAGAGGTTGTAAAGAGGTATAGAGGGCTTATTAATATTTGGTAGTGCAGGAAATTTATATGCACAGTTGTAGAGTTTTATTATGAGCTCATGCTAAGACAAAAGGGTAACGTAAGGTATGAGGAACGCCCTCTTACTTTAATAAAAGTATGTGTTTATAAGGTTATCAATTTGCATGATTATTGTTATAAAATCATTAACCTTTATGTACCTAAAGGAATGGTGTTTTAAAATGTAGTATGGATCTAATTTAAATGGAGTGTGATAAATTTGGTTAATTGAGTTATTTTGGAGTGTGTTATTGGTGTGTATGTCTATTTAGGTTTTAGCATGAGGATATTGAGAGAAGGTTTTTGGATGTAACAGGCTGGTGTCAATATTGTTTTAAGGAATTTGAGTTAGTCGGGGAGAACAGGAGAGTTTACAGGGTAACCACATAATATTATATCTACCCAACAGTGGGAGCATGATTCCAGAGATGTTCCATACGGGTAACCACACAATATAATGGCGACCCGAACGTGAGGGGCACGATTCCAGATAAAAAGAAAATATTGTTTTTTATTTCAGAAAACTGGCGACTTGAGAGGAAAGGGTGGATTGTGTTACGTGCCAATTTGGCACTAGACATTCCTTAGTTTAATTTTGATGTGCGTTAGTTTCGCGCCTTGAATTTGAAAGACTTGGCGTGTATTTCCGTTACGTCAAAGTGCGTTTGCGCCAGATCGCGCTGACGCAAGGAGGAGAAAGAGTAGGAAAGTTTCCGGGGAGACGCGGTAACGTGGATTTTTGCCTTTGACTTCCAGAAGAGTGGTTTGGTTTGGTTTAGGTATCGCATCGTATCGTTATTTTTATTTATGTAGATTTCCTTGCCTTATCAGATTGTCGTCCCTATACCTGTTCCTTATTCGTTCCCTACATAGGTAGAAGGTAATTTGCAAGCAGCCTGCCCGAACCGCAGTCCACGACCCTACCACGAACAAGTCCAGGGAGCCCCGCTAGCAGTTAGCCGGAGCAGTCACCATCTTTAAATAACCCGGAAAGGGGTCCTAGCAACCAAGAAGGAAGCGGGACTTATTCATGTGAGTATTTAACCTTTACGAACTGTTTGCGAATTTGATATTTATTCCGTAATTGCGCGTTTAAATTTGCATATTGTGTGACGTCATTGACAGATATGCGCGTTAATTTCCACTTATTGGATTAGCGTTACTAACTGCCTTTTGCGTTGCATATACCGCGCCGACGGTTATGTAAGAATCGTTTGTAAATGTAAGAATTGTTGTAAATAATTTTAGTGATAGTTTTAGATTTATTTTGGGTGTGTGTGAAACGGATGTTGAGAAAGGAGTGGCTTAGGAGTAAAGGAGTGGAAATTGGAAGTGACGATAGTGCGTTATTTGAAGAATCAGGAAAAATAGAAGAAGCAGGAGGTAGTAGGGATCAATCGAGAACAGAATCGGCAGATCAAGAAAATGAGCTGATAATGAGAATGTTGGAGGAAAAGCGACTAGGGTGAGAGAAATCAAACTGGAAATTGGAGCAGATGAGTTCCGAATCGAACCGGAAGTTTGAGGAGATTAGGGAAATGGGTGAAGAATCTAAAGGAAGAGTGGAGCTGATGAATGAAACATTAACTGGAGTTAGGGAGACGTTGAGTGAAAAAATAGAGAGGTCGACTAAGGAATTTTCTGATTTCAAAAATACTTTAACAGTAAAAATGGGAGAGGTTGAAATGAGAGTTGAAAGGAGTGAAAGGAGTATATGTGGGATTCAAAGTGAAATTGGACAACCAAAAACGGAAGTCAGAATTTTTTGTGAAGAGGAGATAAATGGAAAAATAACCGAGGTGAGTGAGTCATGTACAGACTAGATAGGCAGAGTTGAGAGCGAGGTAACAGGGATTAAACAAAATATGGGTGCTTTAGCGGGGGAGAACCCCAGGTTGTTTGCGAGTAATATTTCAGTAGAACAAAAAATGAAATTTTATGAAGACGATAGGGTAAACCCATAAATTTTTATAAATAATATCCGAACATTAGTGTCTAATTTATATGACGAACAAGCTAAATTAAATGTAGTAAAGGCTTTGGTAGGGTCAGATATTGAGTCATATTTAGATTTTGAGAAAAAATTTCTCAAACATTATTGGAGCGATCATACGTAGGATTAGGTTAGGGATGTGTAACATTTTATTTTTCAAGTCGTAATTTAATTGCATTGAATTACACGCTAAGCACGCTAAGTGTGTATTGTTCCTTAAGGATCTAGTTATATTAAGATATCTGTGTCGCATAAAGCTATTTCCAAGTACATATCTATTTGATTGTTTCGTGTTCCCCCCTCTGACGCGACCGTTCGGCTCTGGTTTCGATAGAGAGTCGGCCACGGGCTACGGCTTTGTTAAGAGTATTTTTGGCTAGAGGCCGGCAGCAACCTTCGAATCAATTATCAATTGTGGAGATATCTTCTAATAACGGTTGGTAAAGTATATATTATACGAACTAATTTAATTTGAGGTAATTTATTTGGCGCGACAAAGTAGAAGGCGACCCTTAGAATGTGAAAGCAACCTTTAAAATGCGAAAGCAACCTTTAGAACACGACAACGATAAAATATAATGCAACAAATATAATTCGACAAGAACAGCCGATTTAAACTTTGCCTAATAAAAAATTTGTCTGGTAAGGAATTATAGAAATTAATTTGGATGGAGTCGTTTTAAATTAAAAACGCTGTTAACTTTGCTTGAAGAACGAATTTCTCGTCTCAGTTTGTTGTGATGCGGCTAATGCAGTTTTTGGTTCGTAATTAGCAATAAGATCTTTTTTGCATGTTGTTACGTGATTCGTGGCAGTCCCTGTTCGGGCGCCAAAGTTATGCTACGTTGGCTTGTAGCCGTGCGTAACCCAAAGAAAATCGAAGAAGAAATGACCGAGCTCAATCGAAGATTAGGGGGGGTTGTAGAAAGCAGGCCAACATACAATGTACGCGACTGTAAGGAGTTAGTGATAATACCTGCAAGAAAAATAGTCAAGCAAACCTGAAAAAAAAAGGAAAAAGCATAGCAGCAATGATAAGTCTAAATTATTCAGTACTATGTCGAATGTAAAAAAAACTGTTTGGATAATCTATATAATATAACAACGGTAAAAGCAGTACAAAAATTTTTAATACAAAGTGAGGTAATATTGGGGAGTAGCAGAAACGTTTTCTCACACACCAATTAAACATAAATCAGACAAAATGTTAAAAAAAAATAAATAGGTAAGACACAATTGATATGAGTAATTCAGTAGTATTGATCTTTAGTTCTTTCTTTTTTTTTTATGTTTTAAAATATCATACAAGTCTTTTGTAAAAGGTATCAGAACGACAAAGATATGGTAAAGCAACGGATAGATATTTAAAGTAATAACAAGTAGGAAATAGTTCAACTTACAAAAGTCCTTCAGCAACGCTTCCTTGCAACGGAAGTGTGAGATTCACGATGTCCTGCACTAACGAAGCACTTCACCCTTGACTGTGAGAGTGTTGATGGAACTTATCACACGTCACACTAATCACACCTACGCATTTCACTGGGGTTAGCAGCAGACACCATCACGCGACGGAACTATGTAGCATTGATAAATTTCTTGTTCATTCTATTTCCTGAGACAATAATTTCGAAATATTTTGTAGCACTAGTTTAATTTCAACTGGGATCAAATGTATATTATTTTCATAAACTTCCAAAAAGCAGTGAGAAACTTCAACCAATACCTTTGTAAACCGGTAATCTGTTATATTTCGCAAAAAACGAAATTCGCGCAAGCAATGATCTATTTTAGATTCTTTAGTGTTAGAAAAATGCAGAAACTCCAGTATCCACTGTATTTAAATAATCCAAAGTATGCACTAATCTGATAAAACAAAGGGAAACTAGACTAGATCGCACACACATTAATCCTAAAGAAAGAATCGGTCGGTTTAGCAAGTTCTACGACTATTATTTCACAAAACAAACAACTAAAACCACAAATTAGTAAAGTATGCGTATCACTAAAGTAAGTCCGTCAAATGTTCCTTAAAGCATTTATCTCACAAGGAAAACAACTAAAAACAATTAGTAGGCACGCGAAAGCAATAAAACCGTCCGTCAAATGTTCCGTAAAACACACGTGCCTTGAGTTTAACATGCTTTACCGCTTTCATTTCCAACAGAAAATCAACTAAAAACATGCCGTGCTTGTTCACGAACAATACGAAAATTAATCCCGCATTAATTCTCACTATTGTCAAAAGCAGAAAGAAGCAGTATTTTCAACGTACTTAATATATCGAAACCAAGAACAAGCTACAACTGCTCATGTGTTTATATCAACTCGTTGCTATTACAACTTCTTATCGACTATTATCTCCTTTGCTAATAACATAAGGAACATCCAAAACGTGAATGCAGCCATCATATCTAATAACTAATTACAGTTGTTTATCATTTTCGATAAGTTGGAAAGTAATTTACGAATAAACCAATTTACAATTCATTCCTTGCAATTTATTTATTAATTGAAAATCAATCTTCAATTAAACTATTTTTAAAATTAATACACGCGAGTTAAATTGCATACAAATCTGAAAACCATTCGAAAGTATTTACTTTATACAAACAGCGATCCAAAAACGATGTATTTTAAGAATTGAGTATAGCGTAAAATGTTAAAGTATAAAAATGCCCGTTACAATGTGTTTCAAAGTTTAGAACATGTTAACTTGCTTTTATGTTTAGTACACGTAATTTGTATAAACTTCAATTAATTGTTGAGCTGGTTTTACAAACTGTAAAACGAAATTTTGTTGAATTAGCTTTATAAAAAGAAACATGCTTTGTTCCATATGAACCGTCGATAAATTCAACATGTGTTTTCGACGTCGTATTTTTCTATTTTGTACAGTTCACAGATGTTGTCTCGAAAGCAAATACTTTGAGCAGCTGTAATACAATTTAAACAAACATGCCTATTTTTGTGACCAGCTTTATCTATACATAGATTATTAAACGTAAATTTGAAAGCTCCAATTCTCATTATGTTAGGTTCAAGTAATTTGTTATCTACCTGAAAAGATCTGCCCAGGTTAGAATTTAATTCACTGTGTTATGCTTACCAATCATTATTACTTTAATTTGTATAACAAGTTCATGTTTAAAGTAAAGTTGCTTGATTAATGAAAGAAAAAAAGGAAAGTTAAAACTTCAATTTTGATGTAGTTGATGATGACCATTTTTTGTTACAAGTTCCAATATTTTAAAAGAGTTTTTTTAGTAAACATTTAGTCCAAAATCTAAGACTTTTATTTTGGTCAATTACGATTAAATCTAATTACATAAAGCTAAAATTAAATGAGTAATAATTTGATGCCAATATTATATTGGAAATACTTTTTTATTATTTCTGTATATATGTTTATAGGACACAAGTGGTGTTCTATTTTTTTTATTTATTTAACCATTACAGGAGCTGCGTCTTATTTTGTTAAGACAGGTTTTTGTTAACGAAGGCGATCATTTGTTCTTTGGGTTTCCATGTCCGCCCTTAGAACTGTGCTTTGCAATTATCGTCATTATCTCAGGACATGGTGGCGCCTATTTGATTTAGCTTAACTTTGGTTTGCAAACAGAATTCGACTCCCCCCCCCCTCACTTCTCATTGCTCTACCCAGGAATAGACCCCTAGCTTTGTCAGAAGACTTTGTTCTCTAGCGCCTTAATATAACAAAAAGACGTTCCAGTCTTTTGTAAAACAGAAGTCGTTTTAGTGGCACCCATCCAACGTAAGGCCTAGCAAAAATAGTTACACTGGCGTCACAACGTGAGCCAGCCAACTTTTAAATTTGTATCAGATGATCTAATTGCAGGGAAATATAAGGGAGAATTTGGAGGATAACGGGAACAATATGCGATTAGAAAATATAGCAGCGCGAAGCAATTAAATCCTTCTTTGACGGATTGTCAAATCATCAAATATTTGTCGAAACATTTTGAGAGTGAGGTTAAGCAACACGTTGCTCTACAAAACATGTTAGAAAGGGAGACATTTTTGGAGTACCTGCAAAGGTATGATGATGTAAGTTCGGGAAGACTTCGGGAGAGCTGGGACAGGAATGTAAATGTAGTACGATTCGAGGGTAGAAGAGATAATGCGTATACTCAAAGGGGGACCAATCAAAATTTTAGGAATAACTGGGGACCAAGGGGAAATTATTTCAGGAGCAGCAGCAGCAAGAAGGGAGCTATTCCATTATTTATAAATTAGTTATTTATAATAAATATAAATAGCCTACCCAAATGATTGATAGAAGTGTTTAAGCTATTTAGAAATAATTTTGAAAAATTGTGACCTACCTGGTTACGTCAACTTATCTAATGCAAGAATGTTACAAGCAAACGTGCGCCTATGACCCCCAAATCAGAGATTAATATCCTAATTACATATCATGTATTTATACACTATATCATATACGCAAAATTTTTTCATTTCACCAAGAGATTGGATAATGTCCTTCGAACAGGCGCCGCTTACCATTTTTAATATTCTGTGTCAAAGAAAAAAAATTTACGAATTGCCACAGAATAGACTAAAAGTCAAGTTTTTTTCATGATTTTGCGAATTTGAGTAAATATACAAGTTTTGTTGAAAAAATTTAGTAATTAATTGGTAATTTACGTAAGAATGCGTACGGCACACTGTTTTAATTAGTTTTTTTTACACATTCTTTATTTCCACAACGAAGAAATTCAAGGTGGATCAACCATTTCGTTATTAATATCTTATTTATTATCTACACGATTGCATCAACTTCATAACGTTAATGCAAATTAGCTGTTTAAATTATATTTCGATAAATATTGAAGGATTAGGAAAAGGATCACCGTTGGTAAAGTAGGATACTTTAAATCGTACCCAACAGATAATTTTATTTGTGGTTTGTGCGCCGCTAGATATGTATAAAATGCTGGTGCGGGTCATCGTTGTGGGTTGTTTACAGGTAAGATCTTTAAAATACGTTTATTTCCAGAACCATATACATTTTAAAACCATAATGTTATTGATAAACTCCTACTATACAGAACATCCCCAATAAGCGCGCCTAAAATGGGAAAAATTAAAAAATATACAACATTCAACGCGACGAAAATTGTATATTCAATTGCGAAACACTAACTGAAAAAGAAAATCTGGTTACCCCTTTTAATTTTTAAGATATAGCAGAGATTCTGGAAATTATCTAATTCATCTTATCCATATCTTCCTCATTCAAATAAGTGTAAAACTGAAACTATATTAAAAGTAACTTTAAAGTTTCTATATTAAATCGCATAATCATTACCTTAAAATTTTAAAACACCTAATTAACTTTTGAATAAGTTGTATCTACACACGCTAGCTTGACCTATGGCCTATCTAAATAGATAAATAGGTCATAGGCCAAGCTATATATGTATGTATGTATATATATATATATATATATATATATATATATATATTGCTGTGAAATGCTCCTTTGAATGCGGGAACTGGCCCTTAAAAAAAAACATTCTAGTCCCACCGATTGGGCGTCATACACTGCTGTGATCCTGTTTTCGTCTCGGATGCTCACCTAATTTTATAAACCTCCTCATTCATAAAAAAAAACAACACATTCCTACCACAAACATCAACGTTAACTCTATTTACATCAATATTCAGAATACATTAAAATTTCACAATTAAAACTCAGCATAAATTTCAGTTTTAAAAAGAATTTCAAGATTAATTTTATTAACATTTTAATGAGCATCCAGAATTAAAGTCCTTGTAGGATGCCTATTAATTAATATAACAATATAAGCAGACCGGAGTCTGAGTATAAAGGGAACATCTACCCCCCTTTACGTTAATTAACCAGGTTCGTCTAATTGAGCTCAAAGACATACCCAAATTTTCATCATATTCCCGAACATCAATACTAAATACCCCTTTCTACTTAAACAAGCAAATTTCATCTTAAAATTAAAATTTTATGGTTAGTACAATTTCACTAATGTCCATTTAAAGTAAATCAATTATAAAGTTATTCAACACACACAAAAATATCAAAGTTCAACCAAAATAGTATAAATTACCTGAAGGTTACTGCACTCGTAGCTTCAAGGTACATCGTCCCTTTTGTTAATCACACCATTCCAACTGGATTATATTTACAGCTTCTGATTCTCAACGCTTTAAAAATTTTCTCCATCACCATTTATTTAAAGTTGTTTCTGGGCTTTTCCGGAAATCATCTGTGTATATCTGACCCTTGTTTTGTGGATCCATACGCATGTATGAACCATTTAATCATTAACACCTCCGAAAAATAGCAAAGAAATTCATACTTCTTTCACCAATATACGCCAAAACTGCCTACTTTTGGTGTATTCATTTGTCGTTGTAAATTTTATTAATAGGTACAGTGATACTAAATTTTATTACCTTGTATCTAAATGCACTCAAGTACATTCATGTTAGCACGTAAATAACAAACTGTTTTAAATCACCAAAATATACACTGTTTAACATCTTGAATCAAGTCGCGGATGTAAGAGAGCTTTTAACGCATCGAATAGTCAAAAGTCAAAGAGAACGAAATTCATATTACCACCGGTATATATAGCGGATAGCCGGCACGTCGCTTTTGTCCTCAAAACGGGTAATTCTAAAGAATTTCGCCTGCTATGTTCCCATTCCGTCGCTCGTGCGTCGGTTTTTACGAATTTTGCACTCGCGCCAGTTGAAAATCTCAGAAAATTTCCACACGGCACGCAAACATGTCCGAGAAAAACTAATTAATTTTGTACAGAAATTGTTGTTTCTACCTCTGATATTTGCATTCTATTTTCAACCAATTGTGACCCTCGTGACGTTGCTTAAATCACGCCTTTTCCTATATGTGTCTTTGCTTGACGCATTTTCTTTCCTTTTCTAACCTGTTCGTATTGGTGCAAATTGATATTCTTTATTATTGATTATTTCAGTCCATGTGAACTGTTATCTGGGTTAAATAACCCCGTATCGCGCCTTCTCGTGAATATTAAATGTCGGTTTCTCCAACATTCTCTGAAACTATTAATTATCTACAAAATTTACGCAGAATGAGCTTTTTAAATAAACCCTGTTTTGTATTTCGTGCTAAAGCATCTGGCCGTTTCCAATATCCTTAGAATCGACATGTTTATCTAAACAAATTAAACTGAAATTGACTTTTACAATACGCAGGTGTGTTCAAACATACTATTAATTCTCAGAGCTTTATTTTATTGGGTTTTTACAAGTTTCTATAGATATTATCTGTTACTAACGATTCAATTAACTTCAATTAAAAATAATACCCTTTAATTTTTAGTGAATCCTAATTAAATATTCAATTATTATCTGTACGTTTTGTTTAATACCGGTTACTTGAAATTAATATAAATTTTGCACGTAATTTTCCTTTGTTTCTTTATTAGGAATAAATAAATTACACGCAGAGCTTTTTAATACTGTTTCTTTTGATATAAAGCGTATTGTACATGATTTAAATTTCTTATTTTTACTGAAACTAATAAATTTTTATGCTTCACGGTTTTAATAACGCGTATTATCTAATAATATTCATTATACACGGTGATTAAAATTATTTGATGTGATTATTTAATTTTCTACCCTGGTCTAAATATGAGTATTTTCCCCCTATTTGAATACAAATGATCCAACTTATTTGAATGCAAATATAAAGCATTAGACCAAAAAAAAATTACAAAAAAAATTGCCTATCTCTCTCTACCCTTATCTATCTAACTTACCTACTTTATCTCCAATTCAAAAAAAAATATTTACACCTATCCTATATCCCTATCCTATTCCTAACTCTCACCTAATTCTATAAACTGAAATTATACCTAACTTCATCCTACTTATCCATCTAATCCTATATACATCCTATATACCTATCCTACTCTTAACTTTTAACTAATCTTCACTATACTTTACTTCCCCCTACCTAATCCTATATACCTATCCTATTCTTATTCTATTCCTAACTCCCCACTAATCTTATAAGAAATATCTACACTTAACCTATCTTATTTTCTTCCTACATTTAATTTTCCTTCTCATCCTATATACCTAGCTTTATTTTCTATACACACCTACTTCTACTCTTTTATATACATCTATGCTATCTCTATCCTATTTCTATTCCTATATCTATACTAAATTCACCTATCTCTATCCTTTGTTCATCAAGTTATTTAAATCTAACTCTCTTCTTGACCCTCCAAGTCTTTCTTCTTACCATCCTAATACTTTTCATCCCTATCTCTCCCCCTTCTATATCTATACTTATCATCCCTATTATCTCACATACAATAAACTTATCATCCCTATTATCCTCACTCTTAAATATTGCTTCTTCTTCAGTCCCTACACTTGTCTGTATCTTATTTTTTCTTATTTCCTTTTCTGCCGACAAACCAAACGATACTACTTTAACATTATCGATTTTTCCCTCTACGGAAAATCCTATGTACCTTCTAGAATTCTTATGTGTAATGGAATCAGCCAGAATGAATTCCTTAAATCTAATTTGCTAAAAATAAACTTGCCACTTAATCTCGTCAAAAGCGTGTCCATGGATGGTGGACAATGGAATTGCGGTTTGGTCCGTTGATTAATTTTTCGTGCATCTAAACATAAACGAATGCTATCATCCTTTTTCTTAACTACCACCAACGGATTTATGAAATGAGTGTTTGATACCTCTATTATGCCATCTTCCAACATTTTATTTAATTCTGCCTTCACCTGCTCCCGATATGCTGCTGGAATTGGATAAACCTTTGCGTTGAACGATTCTGAATTATCCACTTCCAATCTGTGCTCATAGCCTAACGTTGTGCTTGCTTCTACCCCCACTAATTCTGCATGTTTTTGTATTAAAGCTTGAACCTCTACTTTCCTATCCTCTGGACATCTTATTGTGTTGATCTGTTTTACTTCATCATCCTCTACCTCTATTACATTAATATTCAACCCCGTGTCATCCTCTGTGACTTCATAACTGCCCTTCCATGGCACTACCCTATCATTAATCCTTATTACCTTCCTTTCCATATCTATCAAAACCCCTAACTTCATCATACAGTCAACACCTAAAATGCTCTGAAACTTCAGTCCAGGTACAATTACAAACTCCTGTTCACAGCTTAAACCTCCTATATCTATCCTAAGCACCACAACACTATTCACTACAGCAAACTTCTTTTTATTTGGAGCTACTAAATGGCTACGCTTTATAGGCATAATTCTATCACAAACCTTATCCCTAATTTTGCTGACGAATTCCTCCGATATTAAACTCGCCTCTGCCCCTGTATCAAGTAATACTTCTACATTATTCCCAAAAATTTCTAAATTAATAATTGGCAAACATAATTTTACCTCAGTTTCTGGCTCTACTTCCTCCTCAATTTTGAAAAATTCACGTGGATGTTCATATACATTTACACTGAAATCTAGTGGTCTGTCGCGTTCTAAAAATCCTGTCCAGGTCTGTTTTCCCTACTCGGTCCTGGTCTAGCCGTCACCTCAGCGTATGTCCTAGGCGTTTCCACTCGTTCCGTGTCTGTATTAGCAGTCCCGCTCATGTCTGGTGAACTATTCATTCTGGTAGGTCCCGGTCTCGGTGCAGGTCCCCTTCCTAAACTATTATTCCTAACATATGGTCGTCTCTGTTCCCAATTCTGTCGCTGGTATCCGTAACTATTCCTCCTTCTAGCGTAGTTGTCCCGTCTATTGTCAAACCTAACAGTGTTGATCTGTCTTTCCCTATTTTCCCGAGGTCTTCCACTACTTACGTCGTCGTACCTCTGCAAGTATTCTAGAAACATTTCTCTGTCCACTATGTTCTGTAGTGCTACGTGCTGTCTTATGTCTACCTCGAAGTGTCGTGATGAATACTTAATAATTTGTCGGTCCGTCAGTGGTGGGTTCAGTTGCTTTGCTATGCTATACTTGCGTATAGCATATTGCTCCCTACTTCCTGAAAATTCTCCCTTAAATTTCCCTGTGATTAAGTCGTCTCGTACCTGATCTTGTCTGTGGTCACTCCAGTAGTGCTTTAAAAATCTGTCCTCAAAGTCCGTGTAAGTGTCTATGTCCTGTCCTACTAAATTGTACCATGCTTCCGCGTTGTCCTTTAATAAAGCCTTTATCGTATTCAGTTTAGTCTGTTCGTCAAATAAATTTCCCACTAGATTTCTTACGCTATTAATAAAAATTTGTGGATTTACCCTGTTATCGCCATAAAACTTCATGTGTTGGTCCAATGATACTCCACCTGTAGAAAATCTGGGACCTTCCCCCGTTAAATTTGACATGTTGTATTTGATACTACTAACTTCGCGTTCTACCCTGCCTAACTGATCCCTACATGAGTCCGTCACTTCAGTCATTTTTACATTAATCTCTTCTTCACAAAAAATGCGTACTTCGGACCTTAAATGTCCCATTTCCTGTCGAAGACCTGTAATATCACGCTCATTTTTATCTACCCTATTTTCAACTTCCCCCAGTTTCACGGTAAGACTATTTTTAAATTCTGTAAATTCTCTCGTCGATTTTTCTATTTTATTCCCTAATTCCTGATTTAATTGGTCAAATTTCTTATTCGATTCTTCACTCATCCTCTCTAACATTCTCAATATCATCTCGTTTCCTTGATCCCCTGATTCCGTCCTCGACTGATCTCTACTGCCTCCAGCTTCTTCCATTTTCGTATTTTTTTCACACAATGCACTATCGTCACTTCCAATTTCCACTCCTTGACTCCTTAACCACTCTTTTCTCTGCATACGTTCTAATCACTCACACACACTCTCAAAATACTCTTAAATTTATACACACCCAGAAACTCTCTCTCTCAGATCGCCAGTTTCCTGGAATAAAATCACAAAAATTTTATTTGGAACTCGAGCCCTCACGTTGTGGTCGCCATGTTATGCTGTGAAATGCTCCTTTGAATGCGGAACTGGCCCTTAAAAAAAAACATTCTAGTCCCACCGATTGGGCGTCATACACTGCTGTGATCCTGTTTTCGTCTCGGATGCTCACCTAATTTTATAAACCTCCTCATTCATAAAAAAAAAACACATTCCTACCACAAACATCAACGTTAACTCTATTTACATCAATATTCAGAATACATTAAAATTTCACAATTAAAACTCAGCATAAATTTCAGTTTTAAAAAGAATTTCAAGATTAATTTTATTAACATTTTAATGAGCATCCAGAATTAAAGTCCTTGTAGGATGCCTATTAATTAATATAACAATATAAGCAGACCGGAGTCTGAGTATAAAGGGAGCATCTACCCCCCTTTACGTTAATTAACCAGGTTCGTCTAATTGAGCTCAAAGACATACCCAAATTTTCATCATATTCCCGAACATCAATACTAAATACCCCTTTCTACTTAAACAAGCAAATTTCATCTTAAAATTAAAATTTTATGGTTAGTACAATTTCACTAATGTCCATTTAAAGTAATTCAATTATAAAGTTATTCAACACACACAAAAATATCAAAGTTTAACCAAAATAGTATAAATTACCTGAAGGTTACTGCACTCGTAGCTTCAAGGTACATCGTCCCTTTTGTTAATCACACCATTCCAACTGGATTATATTTACAGCTTCTGATTCTCAACGCTTTAAAATTTTCTCCATCACCATTTATTTAAAGTTGTTTCTGGGCTTTTCCGGAAATCATCTGTGTATATCTGACCCTTGTTTTGTGGATCCATACGCATGTATGAACCATTTAATCATTAACACCTCCGAAAAATAGCAAAGAAATTCATACTTCTTTCACCAATATACGCCAAAACTGCCTACTTTTGGTGTATTCATTTGTCGTTGTAAATTTTATTAATAGGTACAGTGATACTAAATTTTATTACCTTGTATCTAAATGTACTCAAGTACATTCATGTTAGCACGTAAATAACAAACTGTTTTAAATCACCAAAATATACGAGCAAACTTTAAATTATTCTATCAAACTAAAATGCACTGTTTAACATCTTGAATCAAGTCGCGGATGTAAGAGAGCTTTTAACGCATCGAATAGTCAAAAGTCAAAGAGAACGAAATTCATATTACCACCGGTATATATAGCGAATAGCCGGCACGTCGCTTTTGTCCTCAAAACGGGTAATTCTAAAGAATTTCGCCTGCTATGTTCCCATTCCGTCGCTCGTGCGTCGGTTTTTACGAATTTTGCACTCGCGCCAGTTGAAAATATCAGAAAATTTCCACACGGCACGCAAACATGTCCGAGAAAAACTAATTAATTTTGTACAGAAATTGTTGTTTCTACCTCTGATATTTGCATTCTATTTTCAACCAATTGTGACCCTCGTGACGTTGCTTAAATCACGCCTTTTCCTATATGTGTCTTTGCTTGACGCATTTTCTCTTTCCTTTTCTAACCTGTTCGTATTGGTGCAAATTGATATTCTTTATTATTGATTATTTCAGTCCATGTGGACTGTTATCTGGGTTAAATAACCCCGTATCGCGCCTTCTCGTGAATATTAAATGTCGGTTTCTCTAACATTCTTTGAAACTATTAATTATCTACAAAATTTACGCAGAATGAGCTTTTTAAATAAACCCTGTTTTGTATTTCGTGCTAAAGCATCTGGCCGTTTCCAATATCCTTAGAATCGACATGTTTATCTAAACAAATTAAACTGAAATTGCCTTTTACAATACGCAGGTGTGTTCAAACATACTATTAATTCTCAGAGCTTTATTTTATTGGGTTTTTACAAGTTTCTATAGATATTATCTGTTACTAACGATTCAATTAACTTCAATTAAAAATAATACCCTTTAATTTTTAGTGAATCCTAATTAAATATTCAATTATTATCTGTACGTTTTGTTTAATACCGGTTACTTAAAATAGAGTTAATTAATATAAATTTTGCACGTAATTTCTCTTTGTTTCTTTACTAGGAATAATTAAATTACACGCAGAGCTTTTTAATACTGTTTCTTTTGATATAAAGCGTCTTGTACATGATTTAAATTTCTTATTTTTACTGAAACTAATAAATTTTTATGCTTCACGGTTTTAATAACGCGTATTATCTAATAATATTCATTATACACGGTGATTAAAATTATTTGATGTGATTATTTAATTTTCTACCCTGGTCTAAATATGAGTAATATATATATATATATATATATATATATATATATATAATTAATACAGAAGAATAATCCACATTTGGAATGCAAATGAATGCTTGATATATATTAATAGTTATTAAGATGAAATGAAAACCCAACTTTGTATTTAAAGTTGAATTACCATTTCAAATCGAACTAGTAATTGAAAACCACTAAAAGAACGGCTACAACAGGATTTGAACCTGCAACCCTTAACAAGGGCCAAGCTTCAGTATGATTAAGTATAACATCATCTAAACAATTAGGCTAGATAGCTCAATTGGTTAGAGCACTAATCCGGAGAATCAGAGGTTGCAGGTTCAAATCCTGTTGTAGCCGTTCTTTTAGTGGTTTTCAATTACTAGTTCGATTTGAAATGGTAATTCAACTTTAAATACAAAGTTGGGTTTTCATTTCATCTTAATAACTATTATATATATATATATATATATATATATATATATTTATTGCCGTGGAACTCGGGTAAACGTCTCCGATACAAATTTATATTCGAAAATTTTATTAAATTTTCAAATTCGAATATAGAAAAATTTCCAAAAATTTAAATAAGTAAAAAAAAATTTCTTACCCGTTTTCCTCTCTTCCTCGGTTGAATTGCGAATTTTCTGCACCTGCTTTCGGCTAGCTCAATTGGACCTCCTCTTTGGTATCTAGATTCACTCGCATATTCTCAATCGTACACACACACACTCGCAATAAAACCACAAAATACAACCAACATACAATCTTTTATTTATTACTATTTACAAATGAAATTCAATATTGTCCATACTTCATTGATCACGTTGCACTTCAGTAGATTTTATTTTGTAATGTCCTGTATTTTATTTTAAAATCATCAAACACATAAAATGTACCCGGAGTAAATGGGCCTTAAATAACACCTTCTCTAAAATTCCTTCTTTATAATTTATTTTGTTTTTTTCTAAGTAAACTCTGGGGTATGGTGAGTTCATGATAACCCAGCTAATTATGCATAATGTATGCCCTTCTACTTTGCATTAAAAAAACAAAGCCATGTACTCTTCACAAAAATTCACGTTCTGATGGAACGTTAAAAAGCTTTATAGACACCTTCAAATTTCTAGTTCAATACCATAATAAAGTTATTTACACGTATTATGTTCAATACGTAAATAATCCATACCACCTTGAAAAACACTTTTATACGTCACCCAATATTCACAGTTTATAAGAATCACAATTTCAAATCGTTACCTGGAAATTTCTAGACGATCTCCGCTCTGTGGACGATGCCATGTATTTCTTTTATCTGGTCTGCAGGCCGTTTCTCGCTGTCACTAAACGAACTCCATCTAAGCCGATTCGCCAACGCCGCCTCCACGGTGTAACCAAATTCCAAATTCCATTTAAAAATACGTCTTTCTCAATTAGTTGCTTCAAACCACGTTACTTAATGTCCCGACACGAGTTGGTTAAAAATTATAGGTGATACCTTAATTAAAAAATGTAATCTCGGCACACTAACCGCGTACTAATTAAGAGGCTACCACCATGCAATATAATTTAAATGATTTTATAATATTTACAACTCGTGATACTTTGATACGTCGTTTGGAGCGATCGAAATTTTAAGGGCCCTTACCACGTTGTCCAAAAACATTTATACACTTCGAATGTAACCTCTCCATACCCACCTAACGTGAAATCCCCATTTACAACAACACATTCTTAAAATTTTGCACTCAACCAATATTTAATCCCGCGAATTTCAGCACGTCGTTATAATATTTTCAGAAAACTAATATACACTATGCTTGTATTTGTCTCGCATTCAACTAACTATATCCACCAATCATATATTCACTGACGTCCTACAAATTTCTCCTATACTATCGTTGTCTCTTGCTTATGCTTTTTCTACGTCTCTTTCTAACCTGGTTTGAGTGGTACAAAATCGATATTTTTGTTTATTTGCTATCTACACCCCGTGGACTTACTACGTGATTTAAATAATCCCTCATTAGTATTTCCAGAAAACGCCTGCGACGGTTTACAATATACGTCGAATCTTCATGTTTATCTATACAAAATTATTGGAACTTGACATTTAAAATTCTGCAGGTATTCAATCGTAACGAACGTTTTAAATACAATTCTAAGAGTTGGATTTCACTGTATTTCAACCCTACTGATAGATTTTTTCTTGTGTTAGCAACACGTCTCACCTTGGTATTATTGGGTTTTACACGCTTTTGTGCATATTATACATCAATAATCGTTAAATTAAATTCAATTAAATTAATAAATTAATGGCATTGGCTTCTACCATTTATTTCTTTGCAAACCTACTTAAATATTTATCATTATTTGTACAATTTGATTAATACCCGTTACTTAAAAATGAATTAACTAATATAACTTTTGCACGCAATTTCTGGTTGTTCCTTTATACAGGGTGTTTTGAAATTGTTTCTTTTATATTTATTTTTAATCTTTTAAAACCACTATAATATATATATATATATATATATATATATATATATTACTCATATTTAGACCAGGGTAGAAAATTAAATAATCACATCAAATAATTTTAATCACCGTGTATAATGAATATTATTAGATAATACGCGTTATTAAAACCGTGAAGCATAAAAATTTATTAGTTTCAGTAAAAATAAGAAATTTAAATCATGTACAAGACGCTTTATATCAAAAGAAACAGTATTAAAAAGCTCTGCGGGTAATTTATTTATTCCTAATAAAGAAACAAAGGAAATTACGTGAAAATTTTATATTAATTAACCCTATTTTAAGTAACCGGTATTAAACAAAGTGTACACATAATAATTAATATTTAAGTTGTATTCGCTAAAAATGAAAGGATAGAAATCAATTTAATTGGAGTTAATTAAACCGTTAGTAACATATAATACCTATAAAAACTTGTGAAAATCCAAGATTAAAATACCACGGAATAAGGCTCTGAGAATTAATATTATATTTGAACACCTGCGTAGTTTAAATGTCACATTCGGCGTAAAGTTTGTAGATAATCAATAGTTTCAAAGAATGTTGGAGAAACCGTCGCTTATATTAACGGGAAGGTTGGATACGAAGTTATTAAACCAAGATAACAGTCCATGTGGACTAAAATAATCGATAATAAAGAATATCAATTTGCACCAATACGAGCAGGTTAGAGAAGGAAAGAGAAAATGCGTCAAGCAAAGACACATATTGTAAAAGGCGGGATTTAAGCAACGTCATGGGGTTGCGATTGGTTAAAAATAGGATGCACATATGAGAGGTAGAAACAACAATTTCTGTACAAAATTAATTAGTTTTTCTCGGACATGTTTGCGTGCCGTGTGAGAATTTCTGAGATTTAAATGGGGCGAGAAAAAAATTCGTAAAAACCGACACGCGAGCGACGGACTGGGAACGTAGAATGAGAAATTCTTTAGAATTACCCGTTTTGGGGAACAGAGCGACGTGCCGGCTATTCGCTATATATACAGGTGGTAATATGTGTTTCGTTCTCTTAGACTCTTAGACTTTTGACTATTCGATGCGTTAAAAGCTCTTACATCCGCGACTTGATTGAAGATGTTAAACAGTGCATTTTAGTTTGATAAAATAATTTAAGTTTGCTCGTATATTTTAGTGATTCAAAATAGTTTGTTATTTACGTGCTAACATGAATGTACTTCAGTGCACTTAGATACAAGGTAATAAAATTTAGTATCACTGTACCAATTAGCAAAATTTACAACGACAAATGTATACACAAAAGTAGGCAGTTTTGGCGAATATTGGTGAAAGACGCATAAATTTCTTTGCTATTTTTCGGGGGTGTTAATAATTAAATGGTTCAAATACGTGTCTGGATCCACGAAACAAGGGTCAGATATACACAGATGAGTTCCGGAAAAGCCCAGAAACAACTTTAAATAAATGGTGATGGAGAAAATTTTAAAAGCGTTGAGAATTAGAAGCCGTAAATATCATCCTGCTGGAATGGTGTGATTAACAAAAGGGACGATGTACATTAAAGCTACGAGGACAGTAACCTTCAGGTAAATTATACTATTTTGTTTGACATTTTTGTGTGTGTTGAATTACTTTGTAATTGATTTGCTTTAAATGGACATTAGTGAAATTGTACTAGCCATAAAATTTTAATGTTAAGATGAAATTTGCTTGTTTAAGCAGAAAGGGGTATTTTGTATTGATGTTCTGGATTATGATGAAATTTTAGGTATGTCTTTGAGCTCAATTAGACGAACCTGGTTAATTAACGTAAAGGGGTGGTAGATGCTCCCTTTTTACTCTGCTTATATTGTTATATTAATTAGTAGGCATCCAACAAGGACTTTAATTCTGGATGCACATTAAAAATGATAATAAAATTAATCTTGAAATACTTTTTAAAACTGAATTTTATGCTGAAATTTAATTTGAAAATTTAATGTATTCTGAATATTGATGTAAATAGAGTTAACGTTGATGTTTGTGGTAGGAATGTGTTTGTTTAATTTTATGAATGAGGAGGTTTATAAAATTAGGTGAGCAGCCGAGGCGAAACAGGAGCACAGCAGTTTTATGATGCATCAATCGGTGGGACTAGAATTTTTTTGTTGAAAGGACCCAGTTCCCGCATTCAAAGGAGCATATCACAGCAGTTTATGGCGCCCAACGTGGGGCTCGAATGTTTTTTTTTAAGGGCCAGTTCCCGCATTCCAAGGAGCATTTTACAGCAGTTTTGACGCCCAATTCGTGAGGCTCGATTAGAAAGAGGAGTACCCGAAAGATGGAGGTATCACAGCAGTTCTTGGCGACCCAAAAGTGAAGCTCGAGTTCCAAATAAAATTTTTGTTATTTTATTCCAGGAAACTGGCGATCTGAGAGAGAGAGTTTCTGTGTGTGTATAAATTTAAGAGTATTTTGAGAGTGTGTGTGAGTGATTAGAACGTATGCAGAGAAAAGAGTGGTTAAGGAGTCAAGGAGTGGAAATTGGAAGTGACGATAGTGCATTGTGTGAAAAAAATACGAAAATGGAAGAAGCTGGAGGCAGTAGAGATCAGTCGAGGACGGGATCGGGGGATCAAGGAAACGAGATGATATTGAGAATGTTAGAGAGGATGAGTGAAGAATCTAATAGAGCTAGGGAAGAATCGAATAAGAAATTTGACCAATTAAATCAGGAATTAGGGGATAAAATAGAAAAATCGACGAGAGAATTTACAGAATTTAAAAATAGTCTTACCGTAAAGATGGGGGAAGTTGAAAATAGGGTTGATAAAAATGAGCGGGATATTACAGGTCTTCGACAGGAGATGGGACATTTAAGGTCCGAAGTACGCATTTTTTGTGAAGAAGAGATTAATGTAAAAATGACTGAAGTAACGGACTCATGTAGGGATCAGTTAGGCAGGGTAGAACGCGAAGTTAGTAGTATCAAATACAACATGTCAAATTTAACGGGGGATGGTCCCAGATTTTATACAGGTGGAGTATCATTGGACCAACACATGAAGTTTTATGGCGATAACAGGGTAAATCCACAAATTTTTATTAATAGCGTAAGAAATCTAGTGGGAAATTTATTTGACGAACAGACTAAACTGAATACGATAAAGGCTTTATTAAAGGACAACGCGGAAGCATGGTACAATTTAGTTGGACAGGACATAGACACGTATCAGGACTTTGAAAACAAATTTTTAAAACACTACTGGAGTGACCACAGACAAGACCAGGTACGAGACGACTTAATTACAGGAAAATTTAAGGGAGAGTTTGCAGGATCTAGGGAGCAATATGCCATCCGCAAATACAGTGTGGCCAAACAACTGAATCCACCACTGACGGACCGACAAATTATTAAATACCTATCACGACATTTTGAACTGGAAATTAGACAACACGTGGCCTTACAAAACATCACAGAACGGGAGACATTTTTAGAGTATTTGCAGAGATATGACGATGTATGTGTTGGACGGACAAGAGAGATACGAGAACGAAACGTTAACACAGTTAAGTTTGACAACAGGACACCGAATTATCCGAGACGGCCTGACTACAACAGAAATTTTCGACCGAATTGGGAACGACGAGGACAGGAATACAGGAGCAATAGTGCGACTAGGGGACCGACGCCAAGACCTAGTTACACGCGACAGAACAGTTTACCGGAAGTAAACAGGACTGTGACTAGCACGCCGAATAGAGACAGGGACACGGATATTAACACGAGGAGGACGTACGCACAGGTTGTAGAAGGACAACCAGGACCAAGCACGGAAAACAGGATGAGACAGGATTTTTAGAACGCGACAGACCACTAGATTTCTGTGTAAATGTATATGAACATCCACGTGAATTTTTCAAAATTGAGGAGGAAGTAGAGCCAGAAACTGAGGAAAAATTATGTTTGCCAATTATTAATTTAGAAATTTTTGAGAATAATGTAGAAGTATTACTTGATACAGGGGCAGAGGCGAGTTTAATATCGGAGGAATTCGTCAGCAAAATTAGGGATAAGACTTGTGATAGAATTATGCCTATAAAGCGTAGCCATTTAGTAGCTCCAAATAAAAAGAAGTTTGCTGTAGTAAATAGTGTTGTGGTGCTTAGGATAGATATAGGAGGTTTAAGCTGTGAACAGGAGTTTGTAATTGTACCTGGACTGAAGTTTCAGAGCATTTTAGGTGTTGACTGTATGATGAAGTTAGGGGTTTTGATAGATATGGAGAGGAAGGTAATAAGGATTAACGATAGGGTAGTGTCATGGAAGGGCAGTTATGAAGTCACAGAGGATGACACGGGGTTGAATATTAATGTAATAGAGGTAGAGGATGATGAAGTAAAACAGATCAACACAATAAGATGTCCAGAGGATAGGAAAGTAGAGGTTCAAGCTTTAGTACAAAAACATGCAGAAGTAGTGGGGGTAGAAGCAGCATATCAGGAGCAGGTGAAGGCGGAATTAAGTAAAGGTGGCAAGTTTGTTTTTAATACAGTAGATTTAAGGAATTCATTCTGGCGGATTCCATTACATAAGAATTCTAGAAGGTACATAGGATTTTCCGTAGAGGGAAAAATCGATAATGTTAAAGTAGTATCGTTTGGTTTGTCGGCAGAAAAGGAAATAAGAATAAATAAGAAACAGACAAGTGTAGGGACTGAAGAAGAAGCAATATTTAAGAGTGAGGTTAATAGGGATGATAAGTTTATTGTATGTGAGATAATAGGGATGATAAGTATAGATATAGAAGGGGGAGAGATAGGGATGAAGAGTATTAGGATGGTTAGAAGAAAGACTTGGAGGGTCAAGAAGAGAGTTAGATTTAAATAGAATAAGAATAGAATAGGTGTAGATAGAAGAGTAGAAGTAGGTGTTTATAGAAAATAAAGCTAGGTATAGGATAAATATGGGAGATAATTAGGAATAGGTTGAGGATGAGAATAAAGAGTAAATGTAGGAAGAAAATAAGATAGGTTAAGTATAGATATTTCATATAAGATTAGTGGAGAGTTAGGAATAGAGTAAGAGTAGGATAGGTATATAGGATTAGGTAGGGGGAAGTAAAGTATAGTGAAGATTAGTTAAAAGTTAGGGATAGGATAGGTATATAGGATGTATATAGGATAAGATGGATGAGTAGGATGAAGTTAGGGATAATTTCAGTTTATAGAATTAGGTGAGAGTTAGGAATAGGATAGGGATATAGGATAGGTGTAAATATTTTTTTGAATTGGAGATAAGGTAGGTAAGTTAGATAGATAAGGGTAGAGAGAGATAGGCAATTTTTTTTGTAATTTTTTTTTGGGCTAAATGCTTAATATTTGCATTCAAATAAGTGGGATTATTTGTATTCAAATAGGGGGAAAATACTCATATTTAGACCAGGGTAGAAAATTAAATAATCACATCAAATAATTTTAATCACCGTGTATAATGAATATTATTAGATAATACGCGTTATTAAAACCGTGAAGCATAAAAATTTATTAGTTTCAGTAAAAATAAGAAATTTAAATCATGTACAAGACGCTTTATATCAAAAGAAACAGTATTAAAAAGCTCTGCGGGTAATTTATTTATTCCTAATAAAGAAACAAAGGAAATTACGTGAAAATTTTATATTAATTAACCCTATTTTAAGTAACCGGTATTAAACAAAGTGTACACATAATAATTAATATTTAAGTTGTATTCGCTAAAAATGAAAGGATAGAAATCAATTTAATTGGAGTTAATTAAACCGTTAGTAACATATAATACCTATAAAAACTTGTGAAAATCCAAGATTAAAATACCACGGAATAAGGCTCTGAGAATTAATATTATATTTGAACACCTGCGTAGTTTAAATGTCACATTCGGCGTAAAGTTTGTAGATAATCAATAGTTTCAAAGAATGTTGGAGAAACCGTCGCTTATATTAACGGGAAGGTTGGATACGGGGTTATTAAACCAAGATAACAGTCCATGTGGACTAAAATAATCGATAATAAAGAATATCAATTTGCACCAATACGAACAGGTTAGAGAAGGAAAGAGAAAAATGCGTCAAGCAAAGACACATATTGTAAAAGGCGGGATTTAAGCAACGTCATGGGGTTGCGATTGGTTAAAAATAGGATGCACATATGAGAGGTAGAAACAACAATTTCTGTACAAAATTAATTAGTTTTTCTCGGACATGTTTGCGTGCCGTGTGAGAATTTCTGAGATTTAAATGGGGCGAGAAAAAAATTCGTAAAAACCGACACGCGAGCGACGGACTGGGAACGTAGAATGAGAAATTCTTTAGAATTACCCGTTTTGGGGAACAGAGCGACGTGCCGGCTATTCGCTATATATACAGGTGGTAATATGTGTTTCGTTCTCTTAGACTCTTAGACTTTTGACTATTCGATGCGTTAAAAGCTCTTACATCCGCGACTTGATTGAAGATGTTAAACAGTGCATTTTAGTTTGATAAAATAATTTAAAGTTTGCTCGTATATTTTAGTGATTCAAAATAGTTTGTTATTTACGTGCTAACATGAATGTACTTCAGTGCACTTAGATACAAGGTAATAAAATTTAGTATCACTGTACCAATTAGCAAAATTTACAACGACAAATGTATACACAAAAGTAGGCAGTTTTGGCGTATATTGGTGAAAGACGCATGAATTTCTTTGCTATTTTTCGGGGGTGTTAATAATTAAATGGTTCAAATACGTGTCTGGATCCACGAAACAAGGGTCAGATATACACAGATGAGTTCCGGAAAAGCCCAGAAACAACTTTAAATAAATGGTGATGGAGAAAATTTTAAAAGCGTTGAGAATTAGAAGCCGTAAATATAATCCTGTTGGAATGGTGTGATTAACAAAAGGGACGATGTACATTAAAGCTACGAGGACAGTAACCTTCAGGTAAATTATACTATTTTGTTTGACATTTTTGTGTGTGTTGAATTACTTTGTAATTGATTTGCTTTAAATGGACATTAGTGAAATTGTACTAGCCATAAAATTTTAATGTTAAGATGAAATTTGCTTGTTTAAGTAGAAAGGGGTATTTTGTATTGATGTTCTGGATTATGATGAAATTTTAGGTATGTCTTTGAGTTCAATTAGACGAACCTGGTTAATTAACGTAAAGGGGTGGTAGATGCTCCCTTTTTACTCTGCTTATATTGTTATATTAATTAGTAGGCATCCAACAAGGACTTTAATTCTGGATGCACATTATAAATGATAATAAAATTAATCTTGAAATACTTTTTAAAACTGAATTTTATGCTGAAATTTAATTTGAAAATTTAATGTATTCTGAATATTGATGTAAATAGAGTTAACGTTGATGTTTGTGGTAGGAATGTGTTTGTTTAATTTTATGAATGAGGAGGTTTATAAAATTAGGTGAGCAGCCGAGGCGAAACAGGAGCACAGCAGTTTTATGATGCATCAATCGGTGGGACTAGAATTTTTTTGTTGAAAGGACCCAGTTCCCGCATTCAAAGGAGCATATCACAGCAGTTTATGGCGCCCAACGTGGGGCTCGAATGTTTTTTTTTAAGGGCCAGTTCCCGCATTCCAAGGAGCATTTCACAGCAGTTCTTGACGCCCAATTCGTGAGGCTCGATTAGAAAGAGGAGTACCCGAAAGATGGAGGTATCACAGCAATATATATATATATATATATATATATATATATTTGTATTCTCCACCCCCCCTCTTATTATTTATTTAATTTATTTTTTGTCGCCCGCCCCTTCTTATAAATTTCAATGATTTTTTGTATAATGTGCAAACACCTAATGCACGCCCCGTACTTTTGCAACGTTTGGTTGGTTATTTACTCAAAATTATTATTAAAATGCCTCGACTATTTGAACTCTTTATTCTCAGGGTGTCCACCTACTTACCGTAGATTCCGTGATAAGTAGATGTGCAATGCCCAACCAAACTGCACTCTCTTTTGTTTTAGTACTAATTTTTGAATCTAGTTTTGTATATGCCAAATTTTTATTATGATTAACGTTGCCTTGTGCCAAATTAATTTAATACCACAAATTTATGACTTTTGACGTTATAAGATATTTCACAGCACTCACCTGGATTATACTTTGTTTCCGGCCTCTCTTACTGCTGGCTCAAAATCCTCGTCGCCGTATGCGCCTTTACACGGTTGCACTTTCCTGTTGAATTTTCGTTTCGCCTCCAGGTATCTTTCTTTAAATTTTAGTTGCTCCCAATATCTGAAATAAATGACCCGAATTTTAGAATTTAGAATACCCGTTTATTTTACTTCCCCTGCGCCAATTCTTCCACTTCCAATTGCTGCTCCTACGTGTTCTCCTAATTTCGCTCCTCTTGTTCCAAATTAATACGTCCGCCTTTAATCCGTATTCAATCCAAATCTATCGTCGTCCTGTTCAAAATCACTCAATGCCCCGCTACATATACATCCATATCAACGTCCCTTTTTATAAGCACTCAATGCCCTGCTACCTATAAATCTATATCCAAATCGATCCCAAATATTCTTCCTTCTTACAATTCCAATCCGATGCCTTCTGCCTTTATCAATATCGTTCCAAATCTATCTTACTATTCGTCGCTTCGCCGTCGCACTAATACAAATCTTTACTCTTCCTTGTCGTCGCTATTACTTATTTATGTACCGCTGCTCTTTACCCTTCTTTAATAATCAAACTATTTCAAAACCAAACACGTTTATTAATCTTCAAAATCTTTACACAAATTAGCGCAGTTCTTTAAAATACGTCTTTATACTAAAAATATTCAAAATAAACTCCCCTTGTTTAGTTTCCAAGGTGATAATTATAACTTTACTTGCCTACTACATTACAAATTACATAAACTGAAATCGTCCAATAATATTTAAACACTAAGTTTGTGTCGCACATACCATAAATTATGTCCTTTTACACTTTCATAGTTTTCACATAATATTCTAGTATTGGTTCTTAATATTTTACAATCCTTCAATCACATTTGACATTGTTATAACTAATAATTTTGAAATTACATATTCGTCCAAAAGTTGATTCTAATTAAACAAAAGCCAAAATAAATCACACCTGACCCTGGATCGGCGTGGTTGATAGTGGACATCCATAGACGCATCCGGTTTTCGGACGGCAAATGTACTTTCAATGGCCTATTAAATTTTAACTCAGTATAAACCCTTGAGCACTGTGCATTTTATCACGTCATTAAGTCATTTTAATTTACCTCTTGGCACTTATATTTCAACTACCATTTTGAATACTTTAGCATATGTAAAGTACGGCAAACATACATTTTTAAATTATGTGATCAGATATATGGATCATTTTACTTGGCATACACTACCTTCTACTAAACAACCCTTAGAACCCTTGGTAGCTCCCTCTGACACTACAATATATATATATATATATATATATATATATATATATATATATATATATTGCTACGTTCATTTTCCGACAAAGAACTAATCCGTATTCTTATCCTTTCATTATCCATTTACGTAGATTCTGCCTTAAACCTACAACAACACCCGGTATATTTTACCTTTCTTACAATAAGTACGCTTTACGTAATTGCATTTAAATTTATTTGCTTCAAAACGAAAAGCTCTTCTACAATCAAATAGTCGGTATCTTGTGTAAGGTGTCCGCTAGCCTGATACCTATTCCTATATAACGTAATTAATGCTGATATAATCCAACCTAAACATTGGTTGACATAATTGGTCGTACTTATTTGATAAAGCGTGTTTCCAGTTTATAATCGCCTTTTGGTATGTTTGATAACGCTGGCATGGATATGAATTAGTACTATTAAACGAATTAAGATTCATTTTCTTTTCTATATACGATCAAGCATAATTGTCGTTTTCGTTCGCTGTAAACTCTTCGTGCACACACCACTGTATTTATTTTGGCGTTTTTCTTTTTTCCTCGTTCCTTTCGTTCTACATTTCTCTCTTTTATCCTGTGGCTGGTCTTACTTTCTATCGGTTTTGGTGCTGACTTGGTTTGATTTTCAATCCACTTCCTGTGGTAGGCGCTTTCTAGTCCATTTACTTTTCTTTGAAAACCACGACTTTGTCGACTTTAGTTCTACTTAGCAATTCTTTTTTTCGGTTTTGTCCGGTACCTTGGTTCTTCGAGCGTGATGAGGATTCTTTTATTGATTTTGAAGTGATTTTTTTTTGTTTTTTTGTTTACTTAAGCGAATTTTTTTTGGTTCATCCTATTCGTATATATTGGCATTTTGGGACGGATATCAGTTGATTTTGTTGGTTTCCTTTTTGTTTTTCTTAAGCAAAGTTTTTTTTGGTTCATCCTATTTATATATGGGCTTTTCGAACCGGATGTGAGTTGATTTTTGTTGGCTTTTTGCTTTTCTTTGGGTTTTTTAAGCGAATTTTTGTTTTGTTTGTTTTTTTAGCTCTTCTGCAATCGAATAGTCGGTATCTTGTTTTAGGTGTCCGCTCGCTTGATACCCATTCCTATAGAGCGTAATTAATATTGATACTATTCCAACCTAAAGATTCGTCGACATAGTGGGTCGTACTTATTTGATAAAGCGTGTTTCCAGTTTCTAATCACTTTTTGGTATGTTTGATAACGACGGCATAGGTATGAATTGGTGCTATTAAACGAATTAATATTTATTTTCTTTTCTATATACGATCAAGCATAATTGTTGTTTCCGTTTGCTGTAAACTCTTCGTGCACACATCACTGTGCAGCAAGTAGGATTATTGTTAAGAACGTGTATTTTTCTTCGCAGAGGGTCTAATTGTTAACTATAATTATTAGAGCTTCCTCCGGTAGACATAACGGTCTAATGAAATGCCGCTCCTCTTGGCGTGGAAGAATGGACAAATTGCGTGGTCCCAGGTCCATCTGTCCCGCTCTGGCCCTAGGGAGGGTGTGATAAATCCAGCACCGTGGACGCGTGGCTCATGCATTTACAAGATGGGTTCGTATATACAAAAATTACTGAACTATTTTAGTATTTATGGCCGTGATATTGGGCATTGCTTTTTTGAATGACTAAAGCTGGTAGTGTAGAATGATTATTTTCGGTGAGGAAATATGTGTTGGTAATATTCTATTATTGCCGGATGTGTTTTTTTGACAATTTTGTATATTTAATTGGATCTTTACGATGATGATTAGTAAATAAATTAATAACGAAAACATTTATTTCCATCAATTTTCATCAGAATAAGAATAGTTCCGTTCGCTGTAACCTCCTCGTGCACACACTACTGTGTTCTTTTGTTGTTTTTTCTTTTTTCCTCGTACCTTTCGTTCCACATTTCTCTTTTTTTCCTGTGGCTGGTCTTACTTTCTATCGGTTTTGGTGCTGACTTGGTTTGATTTTTGATCCACTTCCGGTGGTAGGTGTTTTCTAGTTTATTTTTCTTTTCTTCGAAAACCACGACTTAGTCGATTTTCGGCCTGGTTAGCAATTCTTTTTTTTTGTTTTGTACGGTACCTTGGATTGTTGAGTCGGATGAGGATTCTTTTATTGATTTTTGAGTGTTTGTTTTTTGTTTTCTTAAGCGAATTTTCTTTTTGTTCATCCTATTCGTTTATATTGGCCTTTAAAGCCGGATATGAGTTGTTGTTTTTTTTGTTTTTCTTTGAGTTTTCTTAAGCGAATTTACTTTTGGTTCATCCCCTTCGTATATATTGGCTTTTCGAGCCGGATGTTAGTTCATTTGCTAAATGCTTCTACTTATTTGTACCTAATTAGTAAATAAATTAATGACGAAAGCATTTGTTTTCAACAATTTCATATTTTAACATTTGTACAGAAAAGTCTAGGTATAGTTGAATTTGTCTTGACCTATAAAATTTATTATTATTATTATTATTTATAAATGTCAACAATTGTATAATACTAACTGCTAGCATTTTTAATTTTGTAAAAATATTCTTATGGCAAGTTTTATGATAAACAAGAATTTGTGGTGCTGCTGTAAATAAGCATTAAATAGAGATTGTTGACATTCTGGATTTCTAGTTAAATTTGACGATAATCTGTGGATTACAAAATTTAAGAAGTGACGTTGATATTTTAGACATAGAGTTGAATTTGACTGTCATCTGTGGATTGCAGAATCCTAGATGGGCTGCTAATATTGTCAGCTGGCAGTTGAATGCGATGGCAATTCTCTAGACTACAAAATCGTAAAAGTGCTGTTGATATTCTCGACTAAGTTGCATTTGACTGTAATTATCTGGATTATAGAATCTAAAAAAAATGTTGATGTTATAGGCTTATGATTGTATTTGACGGTAATTTTTTGGATTGCACAATCTTGATGTTTTAGACTTATTGAATTCGACGTGTTACATTCTATTTTATATTTAAAAACAATTTAATGCCTCATTACCTAAAAATCCTTCTAGGTCCTACTTATTTAAATTTACGTATGCTGCATTTCTTTAAATTGAACCGCATAGATATGCATTATAATGTAATTAAGGGACGCTTTGCTTGCGGCACGTCCCCATTGCTCCACCCCAAGGTAGTACATTGGGTTTAAACACGAAAAGTAAACGTGTTTCGAATTTAATCTAACTTCAAAATTAATCGATCCTAAATTAATCTAACAAACTGATACTAACACTAAAATTAGGGATTAAATAATCATCTCTAAAAGTTGATTCGTAACATCTCGCAACTCGTCCGCGGCGTTGCGAATCACGGTAATGGTCGCCGAAGTTGCAGGGACCCGCTTGTGTATGAAGCCGTGTGCCCGCCTCGCCCTAAACATCAGTAGATCCAGCTCATCTAGATCGCTAGCCGCAAGTCTTCCGTTGCTGCTAGTCGATACCCGACTCTGATCTCTCGATGTTGAGGGCGACTCAGACTCGGCTCCAAATACAAGGGACACCGGCCTCTCCAATTCCACCACCGCAGTCTCAGGCTCCCTCTGCGACGCGACACCTTCTCCAGCCTAACCACGAGCTCCTTTCCTTCAACCATCGCGACCGACCCAGCCTCCGATTGCTTGCTCCTGACGGACTTGGACCGATCACGCCTCTTCTTCTTCGGCAGCGGCTCCTCATCTCGGTGAACAACCATACTCAAAGCTAACAATAAAAAGACAACAACCATGTGAGTAATTTGTTTTGATTTAATTTGTGCATGCAAATTTATCTTAGATAGCGGTTGCATCACTCTTAAAGCGTGGTCGGTATAAGTTACAATATAGCGTGTAAATTTGCCGCGTAATTATGCGTTAAATTATGACAATGACGTGTAGTTATTCGGGAGTATAACAATTGCGCAATAGTATAACAAATGCCCGAAAGAATAACATGGTAAGCCTTTTGATTGCAGAATCTTAATGTTCTGGATTTGCAGTTGAATTAGACGACAATTCTTTGAATTGCAGAATCATGTTGTTCTGGACTTACAGTTGAATTTGACAAAAGTCCTCTGCACTACTGGAACCTTAGAGTGGTTTAGATACTCTACACTTACAGTTAAATTCGACGGTTATTCTTTGGATTAAAGATTCTTAGAAAGGTTGTTGATGCCCAGGACATACACTTGAATTCGATGGTAATTCTTCGGATTATAGAATCTCGATGTTCTAAACTTACAGTTGAATTTGACAATAATTCTCTGGATTACATAATCATAGAACAGCTGTTGATGTTCTTCACTTACAGTTGAATTCGACCTTAGGTTAAATTATTAAATTTGACATTTCCCAGAAAGGCGGGAATCCCGTAACAAATTAAGGGTACATCGGTTAACTACAGTGGTGCGGAAGTGGGTCCCCATTGAAACAATTAAAGAAAAAAACAAAAATCGAAAAGTGTATCAATTAACTTGCTGCAATTTCAAGTGACATTATCACTAACTCTTACCATGAAGAACTTTCAATACTGTCAAATTTGAGGGCGCCAATTCGTCTAGTGATAATTCTCTAGAGGACGATCTTAATTACGTCGGTTTCCAGTGGAATGGGGTTCCTGTTACAATTAATCTATATATTTAATCAAGGAAAACAGTCTCACTGCGTCACCTAAATCTATTTTTAATACAGCATTTCTGTTAACAGACACAGAAAGATTTCTGAACTTACCTAAATAAATTTCCTACAAGTCGCATAACGATTTCAAAATTTTTTCTAATTAGTTAAGTGCAATAGCCACGCACTCCTTTCGCCTGGGAAAATACATGTTGAAACGAAAATATTGATAAATTACGCTTTCTGGACCTCAGTTCGTATAGAACCAGAAACCACAAACTTTACATGTAGTAACCTAATTAAATTAACGATGGAAAGAAATCTTTCCCTGTTTGGATTAAAAAGCCTGTACTCCGTATATTAAAACAAAATTTTTGTGGAACCAAAACGTAACAAACTATATGAATTTAAAAAAGTTTACATTTTTTATGATATATTTTTTTGAGGGCGTTATAGAATAATAAATTTTTTTTTTATAGTATCACCTATAATCAAGATTAGATAACACTTGTAAACGCAATTAATCCATTTCCGATGATCTAAGCCTCCTTTGCAGCCATTTTTTTTCCATTCTACGTTAATATGATAAAGGAATATGGAAAGGTGGACCTGTCAACGTAAACATCCAAGCATGCATCATAGATCTAACCTAAGACTTTATAATACATTGTAACAATTATTTTTCTTGTCATTTGAATGTAATAACTGTATACGAATAGTTTTGAACGTTTTGTAATATACCAGGTGCGGCAAAGTTTAAAAGTTCTAGTAAAGTTGTATGCTAAACTGTTTTTTTTTTAATTCTTAGTATGAATATCTACTATAGCAAGAATATTATTAAACCTGTAGGTATATGTAACCAATCATACTCCGAACAAAGTGATCAGTAAACATTATAGCGCGTGATCGTTACGATAAATTACAAATAGAGGTACAAAATGAAAAATTAAACTTAAATGGACATATTAATAGTAAACCATCCTATATAATTTTGATGTCATGTATAAACATGTTGAGTATGCGTGGTGTACAATAAGTAGTTTGCCCTATTAGAATTTTAAATTTACAAACCACAAAATATTTGTTTTATCTTCGTTAAATACAAATTAGGACGGAACTTATGGTCCTAAATTATTATAAACTGCAAAAGGCGCAACCTAATATTTATTTCAGTAAACTTTGTTAGTGGAATTATGCTATTTTAAAAAAGCTTCAGAATTATAAAATAACAGCGAATTCATTAATGTGAATCCAAAATTTGTAAAAAAGCTCTCCTGCATCTGATAGAAGAAATGTTTAACTTAAATTAATTAGAATCAATGTTGTATTCAAAGAAATTTTCAGACACTTTAATACAAAGTAACAACCAGCGCTGAGTAGTAAAATTCACGAATATCAGATTGCAAAAGATTTAATCGTTTCATACAATATGCTACAATACAAATGGTACGTACATGCACACACCCATCCAGCTACTCACCCGCATTCTCTCTCTCTCTTTCTCTCTCTCATTCTCTCTCTCTCTCTCACACACGCACATACACACACACACCGACAAAATATCACCGTAACTAGGTAACGAAGTCTGAGTCACGCGTAGAATGGAGAAGGGTGAACATTAGAGCAGCAGGAAACTACGTCGTCATAGGGTTCACATCGACGCCGCACCCGAGCAAGGGAACGCAATAATGATAAACCACATTCAGGACGATATTGGGTACTGTCTGGTGCGCTCAAGGTCTTTATGCTGCACGACTACAATAAAAATCCCACACACGGCCAAATGCACAGCTTCAACTAAACCAAACGAACAATCGTGTCAATTTAAAAGCTTAGACAACAGACCTTTACCAAATGTTAGGTATATAAAAGAAATACTTGGGATTTTACATCTCGTGGAAGGAAGTTCCAGAATGGTTGCTAATCTTTTTAAAAAAAATATATATTTACTGATGGAGGAGATTTAAGGTTAACCCTATCTAAATTGAAGTCAAATATTGAAAATTTGTTGTTAAAAGCATTCGGCTCATCTATTCCATTCAAAACAGTATTTTTCTTGTGCAATTATTTTATATTATAATTCTAATAGATTCGCATTTTCTGTTGTTTTAACTAATAAATGTATTTTTTTGAACATTTGATAATAGTGGTGTCTTCCCTGGTTCTGAAACGTTTTTAATCAAGCGTACACCTAAGTGAAATTTCACTTAACAAGAATTGGTTGTATACATTTAGATATTGAAAAACGCAGTTTGAAATATAGAGCAGGTAGAAACTATTCAACCACTTACAGTTTTGATTCTCCAAGGCTCGACCGACCTAACTCAAGATAATGAAGATGTTAATGATGCAATTATTTGGGTTCAACACGTGTTGTTGAATGCGTTTCCGGTCGAAACACCTTCACTGTGTACCGGTAACTTTTTTAATTCCGCGCTTGCAAAACGCGACCGAGAGATATTTACTAGCACACTCGAATTTATCAAGCGACCGTACTTGGGATTATTTCCAATTTGTTGTCACTACACGGTGGTGATTGTTGGTCGGTTAAATTATAAACTACAACGCGTTCCGTTACGCTAGATATAAAAATTAAATGGGCAACGAGTAATTAAGAAGCAATGTGGGAAAATGTTAAGGGAGTTATACTTCTGGCGGAAAATAAATAATCAATTAATAGCGAACCGGTAGTAAACTAACATCTAAATGTAGGGATACGCGTAAATAGAAAATAGGGTTTGGGGGTTGATGTAAGTTTTTTTATATAGGAAATGTAAATTTGGAAGTGCGGTTGAAAGTACAGGGCTTCAAGAAAAATTTGATTGCATTCCCACAGGGAAATAACCCGACAAACTTCATGAAAGTGAAATACTCCGGCAAGTTACAGGGTAAGATTTACACACGCGCGTGTGCGTAGAGTTAATGTCGTGTTATTCGTTTAAAAACAGTGGTTAAGAATCTGGATAGCTTACTCTTTTAATAATTCAGAATTGATGGTGAATTGAGTGAGGCTGTTGCTGTGTTTGGATATCTAAGAAACAATGAAAGGGAAAACGCTGAAGATTATTGGAAATTCTGGAATAAAAGGTGAGTACTATTATGAGCTTTTATGTAACGATTTATAATCCATGTTATGAATTTTTAAATATCAAGGGCTAGCATTTTACTACCAAAAAATTAATTAAGTGAAAATGAGCTTTGGGTTGGACTAGTTAGTGACGGAATTGTATAAACTAGGTCTAAAATATAAGTTTTATTGCTGAAATTAGATGTTGGCAAAAGTACAAAAACTTCAATTCTTAGAATCGATAATGAAAGAGTAGAACGAGAAAATTGTTTTCTAGGTGTTATTAAGTGTATTGCCAACCAAATTGGAATTTATAATGTCACATGGTTCATATGAAAAACGGGAAAGGTTTGAACTGAGTCATGGTACTAAAAGAAATCTTAACAAGAAAATATTAAATCAAATCCATCAATAGATACAGTCTCTCCAATTCTCCGGTATCGCGTATTGAATTACACGACATTTTAAATTCCATTTCTGGAAATGCCTCTAATTACAAAAGTGGAGGTCAGTTAAACACCAACTTTCCTTTAATCATTTAATTGTTTGTTCAAAATACTAAAGCTGTATGCTTTAACTATCACTAGATTTCACTAATAAAGCTTACATTTAAAATCAATACGTACTTTTTTCTTAACATTGTATAATATTGCAAACGTTCTTGCACAATAGCATCATGCTTAAGTTAAATCATAGCTAGTTCCTCGCTAATTCATTATCTTGCTTGATTAACTTTCGACTACTAGAATACAATCCCGCTTACGTTTAAAATACATACACATAGTTAAAAGATATATACATTATAGCTCACATACTACTCACTGTTAAATATATCTTTAAACTTGTTACGTACCGTCCTTGTAATTGAATAATTTGGGGAGAAGTTAATTTATCGATTATTTGTTTAAATATTCTGTAATATTTTATTAATTATTTAAGTACAAAATTAAATAGGTTGCATTTTATGACGTGATAAAACTAGGGTTTTATTATTATGAAGTAGGGAAATTTACCTTCTTTTATCATAGGTTAAAAATCCTTGCATTAAGGGTTCGTTGAAATAAGTATAAACACCTGCGTCTCTTAAATAAATTATGAACATATGAATTGAAAATACGTGTAATGTGTTAGGATGAAACCGGGGTTTGGGGTTAACAAAGGGTAAAAATGACTGTCAGGTGTGTTTGCTTTAAAGTGGGGGCACGTTGGTTATCAGTACAGTTACATCGAAAATACTATTATCCGTTATCAAGCAGGTGTTCACGAACACAGACTGCAAGCAATGGAAATTTTCCACCTACTTATCTTTACGGTATTATTAATGGAAAGAGTAAATTGCTATGGTTCTATACAGGAAATAGGCCCCGGATATAAACTTAACTATATAATTCCGCAATGTAAGTTGCAGATATGCCTAACAGAATGAAACGACGCTGTTTTCAAGCTTACACACTTCGTTAAAGTCTTCATGTTGTATTTAGGTCACTTGCTTTCTTTGTTGCGCTTATTTTCAGGTGGTGTTTTGAGAATACTTTACAGGTGGTTGTTTGGTCAATAAGAAACATTTTTGAAAGGAAAACACGTTACTACTTGGTGGCTTATCTTCACCTATATATACAAGTTGAGGAGCGGAAGAATGGATTTTATGCAGCGTTTTTTCACGGAAAGAGATCTGGAGTGTTGCGATGTTACTTAAGCTGCTCTCTTTTAAGAGGCTTTGCTTTCCTTTGGTTCTAAAAAGTTCAAAATTAGTCAGTGTTTTAAAACCAGTTAGATTGTTTCATCGAAGTTTCCGGTCCGTTGACAGTTGTAAGTACGCACTTTCAGATCTGCTGCGATGGTACCAGAGGTAGGCTGGCGATGTTCGACAGGGTATTTACTGCAGATGAGCAAATAGTTTCTTGAAAGACATATTCCTTGGCACACGAACGGACTTAAGGTAGGAACACCTTGTTTTTTGTTGAAGATTTCTATGGAACCTGTTTAATTATATTTTATGGTTGATAACCACGTCAGTGTTTAGTTTTTTCCTTAAGTATGCTCATGGCACGATAAGTTATGGTCTCCGGCTCTAAATTAACTATGAAATGTTAGTGCAAATGTGATTACGTGGTGTTTTTCAAGTCGTAACTATCATAAATTTAAGCCCTGGTTAAAACAATTATGAAAATTTACGTACTCCAACTTAAGGTCTAGGGAATGTTAACGTCAACAACTTGTTTAATATTTGTTAACGAAGATAAGATTAACATCAAGTTATCCTATGAAACTTACTTTCAGTTTACGGGCACCCTATTACTTTTAGGAAATGCAATTCGGTAGGTAGCAGATAAACAACTTTGTATTGCTGTGTATATTATGTGA